>CM077152.1:44724196-45345602 GCA_039583875.1 Platanthera guangdongensis
ATGGACGGGCTCAAGTTTACAGGCAAGATCCCGGTGTGCACCAGGCTCAACTTTCCTATCTGGAAGGAAAGGATCAGGTTCTACATGGAAGCAGTTGATCCTCGACTCTTCTTGATCATGGAGGAGGGACCGTATGTCCCCACTAAGGTCTCCACCATAGATCCTACCCAGAAAGTTCTAAAGAAAATTTTGAAATGGACAAGGACGAGATGGTGCTAGTGGGTCTTGACAAGAAGGCAAGAACATTCTGGTCAGCGCGGTCGATGACTCAATGATGCAGAACTTCTGCAATTGCAGGACAGCAAAGGAGATCTGGCACTGCCTGATTATCCTAATGTAGGGCACTGATGAAGTGAGGGATGATCGGAGATCCCTTCTGAACCCGAAATATGAGGCCTTCAGACAAGGGCCTAAGGAAGAGATCAGAGTCACCTTCGAGAACTTCCTCAAGATTGTCAATGCCCTCAAAGGATATGGAGGAGTGTTTACTGATGGTGAACTTAATGATAAATTCCTTAGGTCCCTTACGAAGGAATGAGACACAAAGATCTGCGCCATCCAAGAGTTTGGCAGACTAGCTGAAACAGACCCGCAAATTCTGTTTGGGAAGCTGATGTCCTATGAGCTTCAATTGAACACCAGGAAAGCAGAAGAAGAAGCAGAGAAGGCTGCAGCCAAAGAAAAGACTGTGGCTCTAAAAGCCATTCACTCCAGAAGAAAAAGGCAAGGGTGCGGTTTCATACCGTGCCAGGAAAAAGGATGAGGGAGGAGGACTCCGAGCCATGCTCCTCCAGCTCAGAGCTGTCCGAGGAGGATTTCTCCCTCATCACCGAGAATTCAAGAAGTTCCTCAAGATGAGGAATCAAAGAAAGAAAGACGGCTCCTTCTCCGGCATCAGAAGAAAAATATTCTTCTGACAGGTATGCTTCTAAACCGAACAAACATCGCTCCTCTAACATTATTTGTTTTGGATGCAATAAGCCAGGACACGTCGTGGCAGACTGCTACCAAGCAAGAGAGAAAAAGGGAAAGGAGGGGAGCACAAATCCTCTAGAGACAAGAAGAAAGAGCGGAGCTACATCGCCAAAAAGCGCAAAGACACTGAGTGAGTCTGATTCCTCAACTCCAGTGATTATGAGGAAGCCTACTTGGGCTGGTGGGTCGCTCCGACTCAGAAGGAGAATGCCCCCCATTTACTGGGAAGGTAAAAGCTCACACCCTCTTCCGACTCTGAATCTGATCCTGAGTCTCAGGATGATGACCCTGAGGATAGCCTTTTGGCCCGTGAAGCGGAGCTCCTCGAGAAGCATGAGCTTCTGCTCAACACTTTTGAGAAGTGCTGTAAGAGATTGAAGGCTGAGAAAAAGGAAGTGAAATTCCTTAAGGGTGAGAGTGTCTCCCTAAGGGAAGAGATCACCAGTTTGATTTCTCCCGACAGTAGCACCTTGAACCTGACTTCAAAGCATTCAAAGTCTCTTAATCTCCTTGATCTTAAGCAGGAGGAAGTCGACAAGTGTGAAGAACAACTTGCAGCAGAAAGGAAGATCGTCAAGAGCTTCTCTATGCCAAAAACAGTTCTTCCAGTAGTTGATACCTTCTCTGCTCAGGCCAAAGGAGCTGGCTTGGGGCATGTAGGGGTATCTGGTTCCTCATCCAGGAGAAACAGGAACCAGAGGAAGAATAAGGCCGCCAAGAAGGCCTCTGCTGCTGAAAGGGAAGGCTCCGCTCAGTCCTATTGCGTTCAGAAAGTCTAGCTTTCCTTGCAAACCAACATGACTTTGAATCAACCTTGGTCATCATTTCCGGCCCTCGGTGCAAAGCCAAAGAGCCGATATGATGGTTGGACTTTCCCTGCCAATTCGGTGAGAGTGTCTTCAAGGCACCTTATGAGGAAATCCACATGGGAAATTATGGTCAATTCTCTAGCGGCCATAATGGAAAGCAGGCACCAAGAGCCAAGCCTGTTATACTGAAGGAACAGAAGGTGAAGAAGTCATGTGTCTGCAATCACTATGAGGCCTCCACCTCCAGATCCAAAGGCCCCGGCTGTACCCACCGTTCCCAGGGTAAAGCAGGAGCTAGGAAGAGGTACAACAGATTGACTGTTGGTGTTGTGGCAAAGTCGGTCACTTTACCGTGGATTGCTGGTTTAATCCGAGGTATAACGAGACTCCCTATGTTAGCACTGCGGAGGCCGACCACTCATAAGGTTAACCAACCGAGGGGGAGTATGCTAACCAAGAATCTAGGACCCAAGTTCGATGGGTTCCTAAGGGAAATTATTTTGTTTTGCAGGAATGTCCAAAGGCCACCAAAACCCAATCTGGTATTGGACAGTGGATGCTCCCGGCAATGACTGAGACAAAGAAAGCCTTGCTGCATGATTACACTCCAGTCGAGAATGGACCCAAAGTCATCTTTGGAGGGTCAGATCGAGGAGTCACCAGAGGTTACGGTATGATTTCCAACGGTATAATCTCTATCACCGACCTGACTTATGTTGAAGGGTTAAACCATAACCTGATCAGTGTAAGTCAGTTATGTGACAAAGGTTATGACGTTAAGTTCTGCAAGGATAAATGTCTGATAATTTCATGTGCCTCTTCTGAGACGGTATTAACAGGCATTAGGAGCAGAAATATCTTCTGCTTAAATTTTCTCAGTTTAGATTCATCTACCCCCGTATGCCTTGTGGAAACAGACAGTGCATCTCTTTGTGAACAATGGCACAAAGAGATTGACACATGTTAATTTCAAAACAATTAGTAGCTGTTTTCTAAAAACTTAGTAAGGGATGCTCCCGTTATCAAGTGCATCAAAGATAGCCCCTGTCCCTGCATGCCAGATAGGCAAACAGACTCGGGCTACCTTTAAGAGCATTGCAGACAAAGACTCTTCCGATGTCTTTACCTTCTACATATGGACTTGTTTGGTCCAATGCAAGTTCATAGCTTGGGAGGAGGCAAGTCCTATACGCTAGTGATAGTTGATGATCATTCTCGGTTTACATGAGTGTTCTTCTTAAAACGAAAGTCAGATACGTTTGACATCTTCACTAGTTTTGTCAAGCAGGTTCAGAACGAATTTAACTGCTCAGTGGTCAAAATCAGAAGTGACCATGGAACAGAATTCGAATCTGGTGCTATGACAGAGTTTTGTGAATAACAAGGTATCTTTCATGAGTTTTCCTCCCCGCGCACTCCTCAGCAAAATGGAGTTGCGGAGAGGTGAGGAAATAGAACTCTCATTGAAGCCTGCACGACAATGTTGAAAGACGCTTCTCTCCCAGAATACTTCTGGGCAGAGGCTGTCAATGCAGCTTGTCATGTACAAAACCGAGCATTGATCAACAAGCATCATCGTAAGACGCCTTATGAGCTACTGAGAGGCAGGAAACCAACCATGTCCTACTTGAGGATCTTTGGTTGCAGATGCTATGTACTGAATAATGGGAAGTACCCGCGTACTAAATTTGGTGTGAAAAATGCTTCGAAGGCATATTCATGGGCTATAGTTCCCACAGTCGGGCAATAGGGTCTTCAATAAGAAAACCCTAGTGGTAGAAGAATCAATTAATGTTGTTTTGATGAAGGAAGTTTGCTTAACAGCAATTCTTCCAGTGGTATTCTTGAAGATGAAGGTGCACGAATTGAACAGCTGGATCTCGATGAGACCGCTAAAGATGAAACTCCTAAGTACGTCAAAGTTTCCACCTCAACGTCAACGGAATGTTGAAGATCAAAATGGAACAAATCTCCTAGAAGAAGGAGAAGCCCAAGAAGTAGTCGAGGCTCCAGACGCCAGACTTCTAGAGCTCCGGCACGTGAGGGATCATCCTAGAGATCAGATCATCGGAGATCCTCGTGACGGTGTCAGAACTCGAAGAGGTACCATTAACGAGATTTTGCATCTTAGCTTCCTGTCACAGTTGAGCCAAAGAAGTTTGATGAGGCAAACAAAGATGCGGCATGGATTTTGGCCATGCAAGATGAACTACATCAATTCGAACAATGCAACGTTTGGACGTTGGTTCCCAGACCACACAAGCAGAATGTGATTGGCACCAAGTGGATTTTCAGAAACAAGTGGATGAACATGGTGTCATCATAAAGAACAAGGCAGGCTGGTGGCTAAGGTTACAGACAGGAGGAGGGGATTGACTTCGACCAGACCTTTGCACCAGTGGCAAGGCTCGAGGCAATCAGATTGTTCCTGGCATATGCTTCGCACAAAGGATTCACAGTCTATCAATGGATGTGAAATCAGCATTCTTGAATGGAGACCTGACAGAGGAAAGTATACGTCGCTCAACCCCCAGGTTTTGCCAATCCTACTTATCCCAATCATGTATATTTTCTTAATAAAGCTCTCTATGGTTTAAAACAAGCTTCACGAGCTTGGTATGAGACTTTATCTAGTTTTCTTCTTGAGAACAAGTTCTCTAGAGGTAAAATAGATAAGACATTGTTTCTCAGGGAAGTCAAAGACAAGATTTTGCTGGTGCAAATCTATGTCGATGACATTATATTTGGCTCAACGGACAAACAATCTTTGCAAAAAGTTTTCTAAACTTATGCAAGGAAAGTTTGAAATGAGCAGTATGGGGGGAGTTAAAGTATTTCTGGGACTTCAAGTGAAGCAGTCTGAGGTGGAATCTTCATCTCTCAGACGAAGTTCACAAATGAACTCCTCAAGAAATTCAGTAGGAGAAGCAACCTCTATGAGGACTCCAATGGGATCCACTATGTCTCTGGGATAAGGATGAGAAAGGTAAACCTTTTGATGAAACCAAATACAGAAGCATCATTAGATCCCTACTCTACCTTACTGCCAGTAGACCGGATATCATGTTCTCCACATGTTTCTGTGCCATATATCAGGTGAACACTAAGGAATCTCACTATGTCGCTGCACAGCGAATTCTAAGATACCTTAAAGGTACTCCCAATCTTGGCTTATGGTACCCGAGAAACATGATGTCGAGCTAATAGGTTTTCAGATGCTGATTTTGCAAGGAGTAGGGATGACAGGAAAGCACCTCCGGGACGTGTCAATTCCTCGGACGAAGGCTTATTTCATGGAATAGCAAGAAACAGAATTGTGTTGCAACCTCCACAGCAGAGTCTGAGTACATCTCGGCAGGCAGCTGTCGCGCACAACTCCTATGGATCAAAAACCAGTTAGCCGACTACGACCTTCAGTTCAAGGAAGTACCAATGTACTGCGACTCCTCCAGTGCAATTGCAATTGCCAACAATCCGGTATCGCACAGCAGAACGAAGCATATTGAAGTGCGCTACCACTTCATTCGGGAGCATGTGGAGAACAAGGACATCTCTCTCTGTTATGTCCCACGGACAAGCATATTGCAGACATATTCACAAAGCTCTTAGACGAAACCAAGTTCAGTCTTTTCAAAACTGAATTGGGGATGCTAAACTATGAGGAATGAAGACTACTGAAGCTCTAGGCTCGTGCATCTAGGGGGAGCCTCTGCCGGGAACTCAAGTGAGAGCACAGGTGCAAGCACTGAGGGGGAGCAAGGGGTCAAATGCACAAACTCAGATTTGCAGAAGCCGAAAAGGGGGGAGATACCCTCTCGGCTAAGGCTAAGGTGGCTCCAAGTTTGCTCTCACGAAATTGGTACTGGTAATGGATATCTCTCTCACCTCACTTTCCAGTGTATGATTTTCATTCCATACGCTCTATTCACCTTAGCTTGTAGGGTTTAGGCTTCTTCAAATAGGGGGAGATTGTTGGGTATTGTATCCACAACGTACCTGATTTGAAGAAGCCCCTGTACAAGCTAAGGTAAATAGACAATGTATTTGATAAAATATTTTAAGTTGTGCTTGCAGTTATTCCACTCTAGTGCACACCAATGTCAGGGTGCAGTAGGTCAATATACACGGTCTGCACGACGTAATCCCTCGTTGAGCAGATCAGTGTGTTGGCCTACATGTACTCTCTCTATTGGAGGTGTACTTATTTTCAAGTACAGGCTGTGATATTGCAAAGAGCAGACAAGGAGCAAGGATGGGTCAAAGTGCAGTCCATGGGCGGATAGACGAAA
Source organism: Platanthera guangdongensis (assembly GCA_039583875.1). Lineage (NCBI taxonomy): Eukaryota > Viridiplantae > Streptophyta > Magnoliopsida > Asparagales > Orchidaceae > Platanthera > Platanthera guangdongensis. Next base: position 44,730,270 of record CM077152.1, read on the forward strand.
AATCGTCTAAGTGTTAATCGACGAGAATCACCAAGTGATTCTCGCCGATTCGGTGAGAATCATCAAGTGATTCTCGCCGATCGGGGAGAATCACTAGTGATTCTCGCCGAATCGTCGAGAATCACTAGCTGATTCTCGCCGTCTCCTTCCGGCGAAAACAGTACGTGCAACCAAGTCAACTTCGACGAAAATCATCCTTGATTCTCGCCGAATCGTCGAGAATCACTTTGATTTCGATGATTCGACGAGACTCACCTTCGATTCTCGCCGATTTTGACTTGGGCGAATTCTGGATCCCGCTGGACCGGACTCTGCCGCTGGTGCTGTTTAAACCGGGGTTAGGGTTTCTTCAGGTGGGACCCATAATGGTTATAATGGGAGTATTTCCACCGTATAAATATACGCGTATTTTGAACAGAAAACACACAGAAAAAATCTACGAAGCCGAGCCGCCGACGTGACCTAGATCGCGATACCTGTTCCGCCGCCGTCGCCGCTCGTGCAAGTTGATCGCTGACAGTGATAGTGATTCTCTAGATCTTCCGGCGACAGAAGCTTAGCCAAGCTTAGAGTCTCACGCGTCTAACCAGAGATCCTTTGTCTCTTGATTTGTTGATCGGGAAAACCTTCCACGTCCGAATCGATCGAGGACGATCGATCCTAGTGTGACCGTTGGAAGACTAGCTAGCTTCACTACGAAGTTTGAATCTCCAAAGTACAGCGGCCGCACACCGTTGTCGCCCCGATCCCGAGAACCAAGCCGGCCGTCTTTGCCGCCGCCGGTTTCGGGGAGATTCTCTCCAAGTGAGATCTAGGGTTGTGGACTCTTCGTGACTTCTAGAACACGTCATCAAACGAAGAGGGACACCTTAGTCTCCGAAAGTAGTTTGTATTTCTTGTACATTCTAGTTTATTTTTGTTGTAAAGGAACGTTGATTCCTAGCTGTAAGGGTTGGGTGCAACCCGTGTTGTGGGAGTGTTGACTCCTACGGTGGAAGGGTTCCTTCCGATAGTGCAAGGATTGGATTTCAATCCTGTTGGTGAAGAGACGAGTCGTCCCTTGTTGGGAGATAGGTCGAAGGGGGAAAGTGGATGTACCAAATCGGGGAACCACTATAAATAGCTTGTGTACTCCGTTTGCTGTGCTGTTTTATTTCGTGTGCAGGTACAATTTTAATTCCGCAAAAACGCTGCACGTCACCTATTCCCCCCCATAGGTGAAGGTAGTTGACACTAGGTGGACTTCAATGTCTCAAAACATTGTTGCTACATACCGGTTACTGTTTCAAATTAACATTACACAAAATAACTCGGGATAGTCCTCGCGCATTGCTTGCTCACGCTCCAAGAGAACTCGTCACGCCTGCAGTTATCCCAACGCACCTTCACGAGCTTAACTTCTTTGTTCTGCAACTGTCGAACTTCTGCATCCTCTATACTAATTGGACGAACTCGCATCCTCAAGTCCTCTTCTATCGGCACCGATGCTGATTCGATCACCACACTAGCCTCCACTAAGGCTTTCCTCAAGACGAAGACATGGAAAACATCATGTAAATCACTCAGCTATATGGACAACACCACAGGTACGCTGCTTCTCCCACCCGTTCTATAACCTCGAAAGGTCCCAAAACCTCAGACTCAACTTCTTGAGTCGGCGAATCCGCGGAATGCCTTTGAACGGCTTGATCTTTAGATAGACCCAGTCGCCTATCGTGAACTCCACCTTCCTGTGGTGAGCATTAAAATATTTGCTTGCCGATCTTGAGCAACCTTCATGCGATCTTGATGGTTCGCACCAACTCGCATGCATCAGCTACCATTCTTTCCCAAAAGTTTGGTGTCTCCCGCTTCTGTCCAAGGCATCGGTGTTCGACACCGCCTCCCATACAAAGCTTCGTACGGCTCCATCTTTATACTTGCTTGGTAACTGTTGTTATAAGCGAACTCTACCATGAAGAGGTGATCCTCCCACTTCTTACCGAAGTCAAGAGTACACATCCTCAGCATATCCTCCATAGTACAGTTAGTTCTTTCGATTTGCCCATCAGTTTGAGGATGGAAAGCCGTACTGAACTTGAGCTTCGGCCCAGACTCTTCTGAACCAACCTCCAGTCCTTGGACATGAACCCACCCATCACAATCACTAACTATACTCTTGGGAATTCCATGTAGTCGCACGATGTTGCGAACATACAAACTCTACCAGCTTCTCCATGCTGTCCTCTTTCCGATTTGGGATGAAGTGAGCCACTTTGGTCAAGCGATCCACGATCACCCAAATCGCGTCGTTACCCTGCTGCAACCTAGGTAACCCATATGCAAAGTCCATGGAGATGTCATCAAATTTCCACTCGGGAATATGAAGAGACTTCGGAACTCGCCCAGCTTCTGACACTCGGCGTTCACTAAGGCACAAGTTTGGCACTGACTCACGTACAAATCTACATCCCGCTTCAAACCAGGCCACAAAAAGGATTTCTTCATATCCAAGTACATCTTTGTACTGCCCGGGTGAATGTAGTACTTTGTGAAGTGAGCCTCAAACATCAACTCCTCACAGAGTTTACCGAAAAGCGATACACGAATCCTTCTGTCCTTCCTCAGAATCCCATCAATCAACTCCCAGGCGCTACTCTCGCGCCTTTTGAGCTTCCACCACGTATGGCTGGAACTCCACATCCAAACGGGTCGCTTCCCGAATACGATCGGACAAGTCATCTGCATTTCAATCAGTTCAACCGAGCCACGTAAGACTCGCCTCTTTCTACACACTCCATGCCAAGGGACTCCAGTCCCGCACCAACCGCTCATCATGAGCTTCGATCCAACTCCCTTGACAGAACATTTCCTACTCAAGGCATCCACCACCACATTGGCTTTTTTGGCGTATATGAATCGCCACTTCATAGTCTCCAAGGAATTCGACCCATCTGCGCTGTCGTATATTCAACTCCTTGGTGCCATCCTAAAAGGAGGACGTGACACCAGCCTAGCCTTCGGCACTAACTTGATCGTGAAATCAATCTCCCGTCGAGGAGGTGCCAGGAAGCTCCTCAGGAAACACATCCTCATACTCCGCCACTACTGGCACTTCCCAAGTGATAACTTGGAAAGACGAACCTCCAACAATGCTATAATAGCTACTCCCTAGTTAACTGCACGCACCAACTGTATGGCTGAAATCAGAGAAAAGGCCGCTCCACCGAGGCCCTCAAACTTAACTTCTGACCGCCCTTCACCCCTCAGGGTCGCCACCGTGACAGGCAGTCAATACTGGCACGTTGCTCTGCAAGCCAGTCCATTCCCAAAAATGACATCGAACTCCACTAATGGTAGAACCACTGCTATCCCGTGAAGTCAACCCGCCTAGATTCCAACAAATGCGCCCCTTTGCCCCGGTGGTCATGGATGACCCATTGGGCATACACACCTTCAGTTCTGCGTCTGCCGATAAAGACTCAACTCCAATTCTCCGGATAAAGCTTTCGCAAGAAAAGAGTGTGACGCTCCCGTATCAAACAATACCCTTGCAGGGTATCCAGAAACTAACACAAAGCCTAAAATAAGCAACAACATAAACGGTCTTGAAAATATGAAGTACAAGATTAAATTTAAACTTTCTCATACTTGTTACCACAATGGGTTGGCGGATCGCTTCCTGCTGCAAAGGTTATAAGCCCTTGGCTGCACAGGTTGGAACCGAGAAGCACGGACTCCGCCATCTTTCCTTTCTTTGCGGCACTGTGGCCGGAGCGCACAGACTGCTCCTGTCTTGGCTCTTGCTCAGCACCTCCTTGAGTACAAAAATGAGCTATGTGGCCCACCTTGCCACAATTAAAGCACGTCGGTGGTCCCTTAAAGCGAGACCCTCCGGACGTCAAGTTGCTTTTCTCACCGGACTTGAAATGATGAGGCTTTTTCTTCCATCTATTCCCTTCGGACTTCCCTTGGGATTGAGAAGGCTTTCCATTCCCCTTTCTTGACTGCGAAACCCTTACGATGTTGGGTTCGCTACAAATCACTCCAGCGTTCTGGCCGCCTCAACCAGCTCGCTGAAACCAGCATTCTTCATGGCAATGAGGGTGTCTTAGATTCTCCCTTAGCCCATTATAGAAGAGGCTATCCCTCTCCTCATCGCTTTCCATTGTCGTTCCCGCATAACGACTCAGTCGATTAAACTCCTGAACGTACTCATCCACTGTCTTATCCCGCTGCACCAAGTGTAGAAATTGTCTTTGAAGGGTCAAACCTCGTCGAAGCAGGAATGTACTTCTTTAGAAAAGCATTCCCAAACTCTCCATGGACGGGGTGCGTCCAGGAAACTGGCGGACGCTGTGGCTCACCCACCACAACTTCGTGTCTCCTTCAACATAAAGGTCGCAAAATTTGATTTCTTTCCTCCGGCGTCTCTGTCTCCCTCAAAAGTTCTTGCATCGCCCTCAAAGGTTCTTGCAATCCAACATTAATCTCCTCTAATGCGGGCTGGGCGGACTCGCCTCTCAATCCAGTCCTCCAGTCCGCGAGCATTGATGACCCTGCTCCAGCTTCTCAGCAACATGCGACCTCGTTTTCATTCAATAGCATAGGTGGACTCAACTTATCAGCCGCGGACTCAGCGGATACTTCTTGCAGCCCGCCACTCAACAGCCTCCAGCACCCACTTCCCGGCAACAGGGGCAGACTCCTCCAAGTCCTCCATCAATAGAGCCAGTTCCAGAAGTCATTCCAGTCCGTGTGGCATGTTGCAGACTCGGCGGATTCAATTCTCTACTCGCGCTGGTTACCGCCTCTCGGGGGTAACGTCACTGAAAGTCGTTACCTCTCGGCCTATAAATAGCCCCCCATGCCTTTCATTCCAGGGGGATCCCAGATCACTCTCGAGCTCGAGGACAGAGCGGCAAGATCGAGCCTCAAACACCCGGCAGATTCCTTTTCTTAGTCTGTGCCTCCTCATCTTGTAACCGCGTGGCATGTCAGCCTCAGTTCCCAGTCCGTGCGGCCTCCTCTCTGGCACCTCCTTTCCTTGCCGCTAGCTTCCCCCAATGTACCATTTATTTGCTATCTGTAAAGGTGTAACACAAGCTGTAACACTCAATATTAATCATAGGAAAGCTCGTCACAAGAGTGGTATTTAAGCCGCGGCGGGCGAAATCTGTTGTTGTCGTTGCTAGCATCCCTCTCTTCTTCTCAACTCAGCTCAACTCTCCGACATCAACCTGTAAGCACAACCGTCAAAATAACCATTTGCTCGACAGCTCCTGATCAACCTTCCCGACCAGCTCCGCACTCGGATCGACACCCTTCTCTCCTCTATCCCCGCAACCTTTGAACAAGCGTTTGCTCCACTCTCGAGCACTCAGAAGCTTACTCCTCCTCTTCCCCGCAACCATCAGCCTTATCACCTTCCCCGTGAGACCGAACACACCATGTTAATTGTTGGTGCCCACGACAGCAACCACCCTTTACTCTTCCTCTCTTCCCCTCTCTTTGGTTTTCGCACATCAATAGTTCACATGCGGCCTTCAGATCCAAACAGATGGTGAAAATCGACAGTTAGCCATGTCAAATCATCGTTCAGCCAAGAACCTTGCTCAATCAGGTCCCAGAGATGATCCTCTCTGGGAGTCCTTCGAGCTATCACGTCGTGAAATGCTCAGCAAATTTCAAGTAATCAAACCAAATGCTTGCTGTGATCACGCATCGATTAGACACTCAACTTGCAGCAGCTCCAGTTGCTCCAGCTGTTCTAGTCAATCCAACCCCAACATTGGAGAATCAGCAAGCGTATCCTCCAGCTTATCCTCTGGTCTATCCTCCTTGCAGACCAACCTTTCCGCAAGGCCTGCAGCCCCTTTGTGCGGCCTCAGAATGATGAGTTTGCAGCTCGTCAAAACTTCTTCCGGGAAGCAGCCCGAGGGAGCCCAACAAGATTCCTAAACTTTCAGGGAAGTCATGCTTATCCATCAGTCCTGCCTTTGCTCCTACAGGAACTTTTCCCTTTTATCTCCTGCTTCTTTTGCAGCTGCGACTTATGCTCCCTTTTATTCTTATGCTGTAGGAGAACAGGAAGAGCCGTCACCGTTTTCAAAGAACGTTCGACATGAACCAATGCCAGCTAATTTCAGAGAGCCACGGTTACTAATATACACTAGAGAGACTGATCCAGTGAAGCATCTTCAAGATTTTGAGTCAGTCGTTGCACTCAAAACTCTCTCAGATGCTACCAAGTGCAAGCTCCTTGTGACAATGTTTGATGGGGCAAGTGAGGGATTGTTTCTACGGTCTTTGTCCTCACTCCATCACTTCCTTGTTGATCTGGAAGGGTGTTCTTGCTCAGATTCTCTACTTCAACAAAGAGAAAGGACGGACCAGAAGCCTCGTTGAGATCAAGCAACGTTAGAATGAAACTTGGTCTCAGTTCATTGACGATTCCAGAGAGAAATCTTTGACATCGAGATTGTTGGTCAAGAAATGTACCGAGTGGCTCTTATCCACGGTCTTCGTGAAGGCCGCTCAAGTTGAAACCAATGTCCGAGCACCAAGAACGTACCAAGAGTTGATTGCCTTAGCCAACTCATACATCAGAGGGAAAAAGAGCAACCCAGGCTTCGTCTCCAGGCTTATATCAGAGAAAGATCCTTCTCACAAACAGCCTCCAAAGTCTCCTCACAAAGATTTCTCATCTCACTCAAGGAAGGGAAGAAGGTTTCAGCATCATCGATATCCCTTCCAGGACCATGATCGTACTCGAGATCAATTGTTGTCACTACCAGCTCTATCTTCACAAACAGCTGCACTTCATCAACATCAGGATGATGACTTGCAGGAGCGTGAAATCGAAGAGGCCATGCTAGAAGTAAGCCAAGTCATGAAGATAGGGCTAACTACAAAAGGCCTTATCGACCAGCTGATCAAAGATCTAAAGACTCAGATACATATTGCGAATTCCACAAAGAGCCAAGCCACCTAACTGAGAACTGCGAGCACTCTGCCAACTAGTTCAAAAGATGCTGCGGCAGGGTAAATGCTTGACCTGCTTCCCAAAGATGATCGCCCTGATTCAACAACCTTAAAGGACAAAGAAGTTGCAGACATTCCTGTTACTCAAGAGGAGTGAGCCTAGTCGACGATTGCCCTCGCCTTGTTATTAACAATACCGTTGAAGCCTTTGATGCCGATGACGAAGGCAGTCTTGGAAGATTATTCTGAGCTAAAAAAGGACATCACAGTTCCTCAAAGCTCCTTACAACCATTGACGGTTATATCTACTTTACATGTTTCAAACATTCTCTTTACAAAACGCTTCTAAGTGTTCCTTCTTGTATTTCAATAAATTTTACTTTAGGGATCTTGTACTGACACATTTCCTATTTTAGAGTGCTTCTTCCTATATTTTCTCTTTGCCAAAGAGATCACTGAACCACTGAGATATCGCCGAGTCTTGCTATAGGCCCCCTCGAGATTGGATTCGACGTAAGGCCACAATGACCACATATTGCGGGGAGTGTTCGCATATGTGTAGTGGGAGCTATCCAACTCTCATGTGGAGGAATACGGGACTTCGGATCCTAGCTAGTATCTGACATAAAGTGTGCTTCAGGAAGGCCCATGTGTTAGCTCTGCTGTGCTTCGTTAAGGATACATCACGGTTACGATGATATTTGCTAGACAAGCAATGACGATCAAGCGTAGCCTTGTCTCTTCGATCATCTCATAACTGTGATGGTCGGACACTCTATGGTACTCTCAATCTGTGCTTTAGCGGGACCCACAACTCCACTCATCTTTCCACAGACAAGCAATGCTGTAGGCCACTTGACGCAACTAGTCTCATGATCAGAGATGTTGTAACCCGAGGTAAGAGAGCAGTGTATCTAGCGATCCTTCTCAGGATTTCCTTGCTTTTCTATTTATGGGCCCTTCTAATGGATGCGCGGCCAGCCCGCTCTTAGTAGGACTATAATCGTGATGACCTTTATCAGGAAAGCGATGCATAAGGCCCACAGGTGGTCTCCTGTGGCAGCATCCAGTCTTTCTGGGTCATCTCCGAGTATAGACCTCTTTTTATCAACTGCCTCTTTTACAGGTGAACAGGTTAAATCCGACCTATCAAAAGGATTCGCAACAATCATTTTCGCTTATTCTCATCTTATATGCATTGCTTTCTCAAAGCTCTGTCAGATGATGATCTGCAAAGTTCTTTGTTACTCTTATCAAATGTTAATGACATCAATCATTGATCAAAGAATATGACTCTCCTTGATTATCAAGCAATGCTATTGGAATCTAGTTAAGATTGGCAGAATGCGACAAGCTTTTTCTCTGCTAATGAGATCATATACATCCTATCATATCAATATTCAGCACTCGACTTATTGATCTGGACTTCATGTTAAAGATATCATCTCTAATATAACAAGAAGATCACTACTCTGGTTTGATCTTCATTCAATTATTAGCAGAGTTCAGTAGCTATTTCCTCTATAAAGATCACTTCTATCTTATCTCATCAACAGTTAGCATTCGCAAGTTCCGCTCAAGTGCTTGCAGTTTAGTTCATCATATTATATCTGTTGCTCACTCTTTTTCTTGCAGTGATTAACAGACATTTGCAAGTCTCATTCAGGTACTTGCGGCCTATTTTTATATATCACATCTGCTTCTAACTCCTTTCTTGCAGAGATCAGCAGATGCTTGCAAGTTTCTTCACAGGTACTTGCAACCTACTTTCATATATCACATCCGTTTCTAACTCTTTTCTTGTAGAGATCATCAGATTCCAGCAAGCCTCCATCTGGTACTTGCAACTTATTTTCCTCTTCACGCATGCTACTTACTCTTCCATTTGCAGAGGATAACAGGTTCTTGCAGGCCTCCATCAGGTACTTGCAAGATATTCTTCTTCTATGTTTTACTCTCACCTTCATTTGCAGAACTCAGTGGAAGACACGTCTTCTTCGCTTTGCAAAGGCAAACTCAAGTACATGCAAGACGTACCTTCCACACATGCCTACACTAACTTTTCCTTTGCAGGAAAAAGACAGGCATTAGCAAACTCCTAAGGAGAGACATCAGGTTCTATCTCTCCTTGCCCCCTTCTTTTCCTTTGGGGTGGATCACGATTTTCGTGGGTCTCCTACATTTTCGAAGTTCCCTTCGAAACTTAAAAAGTGTGGGGATTATGTTAACCCAGAAATCAGCGATCCTTCCCAAGGTAGCCGCTCGCTAGTCGCGACTTGCTCCGGGTTCTCCCTGGAGGTCGTAGCATCAGTGTGGGCAGACAACTTCTCTGTCCGCTCAGGCCGTGCGGCTTGGGCGGCCTCTGCAGTCTGGTTGCCCAGGCCGCTCAGCATTCTCTTGGTCGATAGGGGCTGCGGACTGCTTCCTCAGTCCGCCCCTGCAGGCTGCGCGCCTTGTTCATCTAACCGCTCCAAGCTCCATCTTAACAGGTGCTCACCAACTTTGGCGGACTCAGATACTTATCCGCCCAGACAGGCAATAAGCCATGCACGCTTTGCAGGAGTCTCCTTCAGCCCACTCCCGCGGGTCGCACATCAAGGAGACCTAGCCCGCCATACCGTCAAGAGGCCTGTCTCCAGGTCGCCCACCGTCAGCAGCGCCGACAACCCGCTAACTCGCCAAATAGTAAGTATGGTGACCTGACCCCAGGCCGCCAGCCCGCAACATTTGGTTCCACCTCGCCAGCATTCGCGACATGTTAGGTCGCCAAGACTAGGTCGCCCAAATGAGGGCGGCAAACCGTTCCTTCCAGCAGGCGCACTTCAGCAGAAGGCGCGACCTTCCTCGGCAGTCCGCCAGGTCGCCGAACACTTAGAAGCAGCTAGCCTCTTCTTCCAATAGTTGGCGGATCTCAGCAGATCCGCCGACTTGCCTCCTCAGTCCGCTAGGTCGCCCAATCGACCAATACAGACACAACCAGCATGCAGACTCTATCTCAGTCCACCCAAGAGCCTGGACTTGCTCCAGCAATCCAACATTAATCTCCTCTAATGCGGGCTGGGTGGACTCACCTCTCAATCCAGTCCTCTAGTCCGCGAGCATTGATGACCCCTGCTCCAATTTCTCAGCAGCAGGCGGCCTCGTCTTCATTCAACATCATAGGCGGACTCAGCTTATCAGCTGCGGACTCAACGGATACTTCTTGCAACCCGCCACTCAACAGCCTCTAGTTCCCACTTCCCAGCAACAGGGAAGACTCCTACAAGTCTGCCATCAGTAGAGCCAGTTCCAGAAGTCATTCCCAGTTTACGCGACCTGTTGCGGACTCGGCGGATTCAATTCTCTACTCGCGCCAGTTACCGCCTCACTGGGGGTAACGTCACCGAAAGCTGTTACCTCCTCGGGCCTATAAATAACCCCTCATGCCTTTCATTCCAGGGGGGCACCTGGATCACTCTCGCATTCGAGGACAGAGCGGCAAGCTCGAGCCCTCAACACCCGGCGGACTCCTTTTCTTAGTCCGCGCCTCCTCATCTTGTAACCGCGCGACCTGCTGGCCTCAGTTCCTAGTCTGCGCGGCCTCCTCTCTGACACCTCATTTCCTTAGTCATCAGCTTTCCCCAATGTACCCTTTATTTGCTTTCTTGTAAAGGTGTAACATAACCTGTAACACTCAATATTAATCAAAGGAAAGCTCGTCGCAAGAGTGGCATTTAAGCCACGTCGGGCGAAGTCTGTTGTTGCCGCTGCTAGTGGCCCCTCTCTTCTTCTCAAATCAGCTCAACTCTCTCGACATCAACCTGTAAGCACAACCGTCAAAGTAACTGTCTGCTCGACAGCTCCTGATCAACCTTCCTGACCAGCTCCGCACTCGGATCAACACCCTTCTCTCCTCCATCCCTGCAACACTTGAACAAGCGTTTTCTCCACTCTCGAGCACTCAGAAGCTTCCTCATCCTCTTCCCCCCGCAACCATCAACCTTATCGCCTTGCCCGTGAGACCGAACACACTGTGTTGATTGTTAGTGCCCGTGACAACAACCACCCTTTTCTCTTCCTCTCTTCCCCTCTCTTCGGTTTCCGTGCATCAACAAACGAGTAGGACTAACGGTCGCGACTACGGCTTCACCCACAATGCCTAATCCACTAACGGATCGGATCTCTAATGCAAAATCATGTTGGGGACGGACACAAATGACCCAGTGGTTCCTCTTGAACCATGACAACCCAAACCCCTCTCATTTGAGAAATTTGGTGCCCGAAAAGCTTGAAAAATAAGAAAGAAAATAGATGTTATGCACGCATCCTAGAAACCGAGAGGAGAAAATGTCGTTACCTTACGACCTCTCTTTCTAGCCATGGAATCATTGCTTTGAACGGATTGACACGAGCCCCTCCACGCCCTCTCCACAAATCCGGTCTCAAAATGATGATTGGAGCTCCGAAGCTTCGTCAATGGCGGTGGAAGACTTTCTCCTTCCTCCTCACTCTCACCCAAACCCTCGGTCAACTCTCCAAATGATAAGGAATGAAGGGAAGGGGCTCTCAGCCCTAATAAGATCATTTGGGCAGAAGATCCTGGGCCCTTGGATCGAATTTAAGGAAAACAATTGGACGACCATGAAATGAAATGATGGACCAGACCCGTCCACACGATCAGTGGCACACGACCAGTGGTCGTGCGCATCGGATCCTATGATCATGCGATTAACACTAGTAGAACTCTAGAACAAATGGGACGAACCCGCACGAGCAGTGGCGCAAGACCAATGGTCGTGCGCACTAAGTCCAATGGTCATGCATTTTTCCTAGGCAGAACTCGGAAAAATGGAGAATAGTGCGCACGATCAGTGGCGCACGACCAGTGGTCGTGCGCACTGGATCCCATGATCGTGCGCACTGGATCCCATGATCGTGCCCACTGGATCCAATGCCGAGTGTTGGGTACATTGGTCAAATGTACCTGATTTGAAGAAGCCTCACCCAACTCAATGATATACATCATAATGTATTTGATGTATGTTTGAGTTACTTGTGTAGGTTAAGAAAGTACTGGACTGAAACAAAAAGTTTCTAAGTCCATGTGTCGACACCCAGAGGGAAAGTGTCGACACTTAAGAAAGCTTGTGTCGACACCCAGACAAGCAGTGTCGACACTTGGAGTCATTGTGTCGACACCTGGGAAGCAGAGTCGACACCAGACAGAAAGTGTCGACACTTGGAGCTGTGTCGACACTCAGTGAAGAAAAGTGCAGATAGAAAGTGTCGACACAAGGAGCTGTGTCGACACCCAGTGAAGCTGTGTCTACACCAGAAAGTGTCGACACTTGGAGCTGTGTCGACACTCAGCAAAAGTCTGCAGAGTCTAAGTACAAGTGTCGACACTCAACACAATGTGTCGACACTATGCAGAAGAGTCAGCATTTGAAGTAAGTGTCGACACTCAACACAATGTGTCAACACTATGCAGAAGAGTCAGCATTTGAAGTAAGTGTCGACACTCAACACAATGTGTCGACACTCAACAGAAGAGTCAACATTTGAAGTAAGTGTCGACACTCAACACAATGTGTCGACACTATGCAGAAAAGTCAGCATTTGAAGTAAGTGTCGACACTCAACACAATGTGTCGACACTCAACAGAAGAGTCAACATTTGAAGTATGTGTCGACACCCAGAACAATGTGTCGACACACAGCTAAAGACTCAACACTTGAAGAAAGTGTCGACACATGGAGCTGTGTCGACACTTAGCAAAGAACAGAAAGAACAACAAATTATTCTAAGTACAAGTGTCGACACTTTGGGAATGTGTCGACACTCAGCTGAAGTCTCAACAACAAGAAGGTGTGTCGACACAAGGAGCTGTGTCGACACTCAGCAAGTTTCAACATAGAAGACTATGTGTCGACACCAAGAAGCAGTGTCGACACTTGACAGATTCAACACAAGAAGTTGTGTCGACACAAAGGAGATATGTCGACACATAGAAGAATTCAGCAAAAGCTAGAAGAACAAGTACTTGTGTCGACACTCAATTTCAGTGTCGACACATGAAGAAGAATCTGTGTCGAGACATATAAGGATATGTGTCGACACCTTGTAGACTTGTGTCGACACTTACAAAGCATGTGTCGACACTTGGACTATAAGTGTCGACACTTAAAGACAGAAAGTCTCGACACTTACTGACTGTTAGAGATTTTCAAGAAGTGATTGGTTGACATGACAGTTGCCGATCCAGCCGGTCTACAACAACTGTCAGAGATGTCAGAAGTCAGTTATGAACCGGACCAGCCGGTTACCATGAAGAAGGCCTATAAATAGGCATCCACAGTTTACACAAACTGTTGTTGTTGAAGTTGTTGAAAGAGTTGATCAAGTGATTAACAAGTAGTACAGATTATTCAAGTAATCAGAAAAGTAGTACACAGAGTATCAACACAAGAAGATCTTGCAGTCCAACTGCAGATCTAAGAAGTTGGAGAGAGAGAGCTCCATCCAAGAAATCAACCTTTGGAACTAGGCTGAGAAGAAGGATTCAGATTCAGTCTGGTTCTTAAGTGGCAGAGGTCAAGGAACAACTGCAGAGGATTCAGCCTTATTCAGTTCTACTCAAGAAGCTTTGAAGAAAGCTAAGTCAGGGTGAATCCAGCTGAGTTCTTCCAAGAACTCATCAAGAATCTCTCAACTCCTCTCTTATTATTCTGAGTTGTAGAGTTATATTTGTAATATCTTTTTAACTTGTAGGATCCTTTGAATCTGAGTGATTGTAAGCCTATATTTATAAAGGCTGAGGGTAGGGCTTGTTTGCCTGAGTGTAGGAGATTGAGATCTCTGAGTGTAGGCCTTGGATTGGCTGAGTGTAGGCCTTGATTGGCTGAGTGTAGGCTTTGGGATAAAGCTGAGTTGTAAGGCTTTGGGCCTGAGGTAGGAACCAATTTGGGTTCTGAGACAGTGCAGGAGTTTGGCCGAATCTAGTACACTGCTAGATAGGCGAAGGGGGAAAGTGGATGTACCCATATCTTGGGGAACCACTATAAATCACTGTGTGCTGTGCTGTGAATATGCTGTGGATTAGCTGTGTATGTTTGATTATTGCTGATTGTTGTAATAAACTAGTTAGAAATCTGTGATATAACTGTTTGGCTGCCAACAAAGTTAGAAAAGGATTAGGTCACCTATTCACCCCCCCTCTAGGTATTTAGGTACCATATCTTTCAAGTGGTATCAAAGCGAGGTTCCTCAAAACAAGGACTAACAGTCTGAGGAGATCCTGTTTGGCAGATTCAGTGTAAGGCAATTCACAGATTCAAGAAATTCAAGAACATCAAGAAACATGGGTTCTTATGAGAATCACAAGGAATTGGGTTCCATGAAATTACCCATATGCAGGAAAGAGATCTTTGGGATCTGGAAAGAGAGGGTTAGGCTATTTATGGAAGCCTCTGACCCTAGAATCTACATTACAGTTAAGGAAGGGCCTTATGTGCCAATGAAGATTTCAGTATTGGATGCAAATCAGAGGACTCCAAAGGATTTCTCTGAGATGACTAAGGATGAAATTGTCCTAGCCACCATGGACAAGAGGGCACAGAACATAATAGTGAGTGCCATTGATGATGCCACTTTTCAGAACTTAATTCACTGTAAGACAGCAAAAGAGATGTGGGATACTCTCATTGTCTATATGGAAGGTTCTGAAGAAGTTAGGCAAGATAGGAAGTCCTTGCTAAATCAGGAGTATGAGAGCTTTAGACAAGGAAAGAGTGATAGCATCACTGAGTGCTATAAGAAATTTTACAGAATAGTTAATGAACTCATGTCTTATGGAAGAGAGTTCACTAACTATGAACTAAATGACAAGTTCTTAAGGTCCCTAACCAAAGATTGGGACACCAAGATCTGTGCCATAAGAGAAATGGCTAAGTTGGGGGAAATTCCACCTCCCACACTGTTTGGCAAGCTATTGTCATATGAGATGCAGTTAACAGTGAGAAAAGAGGAGGAGAAATCAACAAGGACTGAGCACAAAGAAAGAACTGTTGCTTTCAAGACAGAAGTTCCCAGAAAGTGCAGGAATAAGTCTTCAACTCCACCTCCAGAGGTAGTTGAATCAGAATCTGATGAGTCTATCAGCACAAAGAGTGAGAGCAGTGAAAGTGATGAAGACTTTGCTGCCTTCACTAGACATTTTCAGAAATTCCTGAGGAAGAAACAGTGGAGGTCAAGGCCTTCTTCTTCAAAGGGAAAGGAAGCCTTTCATCAGGAGAAAAAGTCTTCAAAGAAAGACAGGAAGAGGACAAAGTCAAGCAAGGCAACTGGTTCAAAGATTGTTTGCTATTGCTGCAATAGACAGGGCCATGTTATTGCAGATTGTACATAGAAGAGAAAGGATTCTGGTGACAGGAAAAAGACTTACTTCAAAGGGAAGAAAGAAAAGTCTTTTGTTGCTAAGAAGGAGAAGACTCTATCAGATATATCTTTTTCAGAAACTGAGTCTGAGGCTGAAGCCTACATAGGGCTGTATGCAGAAGAAGAAGAGGAAGAATTCATGCAGATTTTGGAGTCAATTTATGAACAAGAAGACAGTCATTGCCAAGGGCTAATGGCTTTGACAGACAGTGCCAAAATCCTGGAGCAGCCAGGACCCAGTCAGGTACAAAGTTCAAGTTTAAATTCAGTTTCTTGTTCTAGTTCAGAATCAGATTTTCTTCATCAAGTGATGAGAATATATCTGAGTCTGAGGAGGATATTCATCAGCTCATAGATGAATATAAGGTACTGTTGCAAGCCTACAAGAAAAGCAAGACCCTAGCCAAAAGTCAGGCAAAGGAGATTGTAGATCTCAAGGCTGTTGCAACAGATTTTGAGAAACAATTTGATCAAAAACTAAATGAGGTAGCCAGGCTGAAACACATTACTGTGATTCAGATGGGAACTATCACCTATAAGAATGATCAAATTAAGAGACTGGAGATCAATCTTCAGAAAGAAAGAGAGCTTGTTGCTAGGTTTTCAAAACCTAAATCAGTGCTACCTTTAATTGATGAATTTGTTCATCAAAAAGGCAAGGCTGGACTGGGTTTTGTTAGACCTGCAGGGACTGAGCAGTCCAAGTCTAAGTCCAAGGGCAAAGCCCCAACATTCAACAAACCTACTGTAGTCAAGACAGCCAAGGCAGTACCTAAGCAAAGGTACACCAAGTTTGAATGCTGGTGCTGTGGCAAGATTGGCCATTTTGCAATGGACTGTTGGTACAATACCAGTGCCAAGGTGAGTAGCAAGCTACCTGGTGGAAAGCCAGTAGGTAGCTTTGTTAAGTTACAGACTAACAAGTACCAAGGACCCAAGATTGCTTTGGGTTCTAAGGTCCATTAATCTGTTTTGCAGGTGAGTCCAAGTGTCCATACCCCTACATGGTACTTGGACAGTGGATGTTCCAGACATATGACTGGAACTAGGGGACTACTGAAGGACTACATTCCAATCAAAAATGGTCCTAAAGTGACCTTTGGTGGTTCTGAAAAAGGAATCATCAAAGGGTTTGGTAACATTTCTTCAAACTTAGTTACCATTACTCAAGTGGCTTATGTTAAAGGGTTGAAACACAACCTAATAAGTATAAGTCAATTAAGTGATGTAGGGTATGACATCTCATTTGTTAAAAATGGTTGTCATATCAAGAGGTCAAGTGATCAAGAGATCATCTTGACAGGTTATAGGAAGAGAAATGTCTACTGCCTAGACATTATGATTGAGAACAATGGTTCTCCAGTTTGTCTTGTAGCTGATGAGACAGTCTCTCATTGTGTCAAATGGCACAAGAGGCTAGCCCATCTAAACTACAAGACTATTAGCAAACTCTTTAGCAAAGAGTTAGTGAGGAATGGTCCTCAAGTTAAGTGTGTTAAAGATGGTATTTGCTCAGCTTATCAAAAAGGCAAGCAGACTAAATCCACCTTTAGAAGCATAGATAACAAAGATGCTGTGAGGTGTTTATACCTCTTGCATATGGATCTCTTTGGTCCAATGTCAGTTCACAGCTTAGGTAGGAAGGTCTATACCTTTGTAGTTGTTGATGACTACTCAAGGTTTTCCTGGGTGTTCTTCTTGAGACAGAAATCTGAAACACCTAGTGTCTTCTACAGCTTTGTCAAGCAAATTCAGAATGAACTAAATAGTACTGTGGTCAAGATTAGAAGTGACCATGGTACTGAGTTTCAATCTGAAAGCATGACAAAACTATGTGAAGACTTTGAGATATTTCAAGAATTCTCTTCACCTAGAACACCTCAGCAAAATGACATTGCTGAAAGGAAAAATAGGACCTAGATAGAGGCTGGTAGGACCCTACTAAGTGATATATCACTACCAGAGTATTTCTGGGCTGAAGCAGTTAACACTGCATGTCATGTTATAAATAGGGCTACCATCACTAAAGGGCTAAACAAGACCCCCTATGAAGTAGTGAAAGGCAGGAAACCAAACCTATCCTATTTTAGGATCTTTGGTTGTAAATGCTACATACTTAACAATGGGAAGTCTTACATAACTAAGTTTGCTGCCAAGTCCTAAGAGGGAATTTTTGTTGGGTACAACAATAATAGTAAGGCTTATAGAGTCTACACTTGACTACACAAGTTGTAGAAGAATCAGTGCATGTAGTTTTTGATGAGACTAAACTTATTAATAATGAGTTGTCTAGCAATGTATGCAGCCCCACAGGTTTGACAAAGACAATGGACAAGCTGACTATAGAAGAAGTGCCTGCTGCAAGACAGCAAGGAGAGGAGAGTAGCTGCTGTCTAGGGGGAGAACTACATGTGCCAATTGCTGAAGAAATCCAAGAATACAGCATGATGCAGATGCTGAAGTGGTTCAACCTGAAGTGAGGATGCCTCCAGCCCACAGGCATCTTAGAGATCATCCAGTAGAGCTGATTATTGGAGATCCAAGACAAGGAGTACAAACCAGGAGTAGAAACATGAATGCTGCAATCTATTCCAGCTTTTTGTCTCAAGTTGAACCTAAAGATTTGAAGAAGCAATAATGATCCACAATGGACTGAAGCAATGCAAGAAGAGCTTAATCAGTTCAAGAGGTGCAAGGTTTGGGAACTTGTTCCTAAACCTAAAGACCACAATGTAATAGGAGTTAAGTGGATCTACAGGAATAAGATGGATGAACAAGGTGTCATCATTAAGAATAAAGCTAGACTGGTTGCTAAAGGATATAGGCAAGAAGAAGGTATTGATTTTGATCAAACCTTTGCTCCAGTAGCCAGACTGGAAGCCATAAGAATGTTCTTGGCCTATGCAACCTATCAAGGATTCAAGGTATACCAAATGGATGTCAAGTCAGCATTCCTAAATGGTAATTTGAAAGAAGAAGTCTATGTGGAGCAGCCTTCAGGTTTTGTTGATCCAACTCTACCTCATTATGTCTATAGACTTAGGAAAGCTTTATATGGGTTAAAGCAAGCCCCTAGGGCTTGGTATGAAACCCTATCTAGTTTCCTCATTGAGAACAAGTTCTCAAGGGGGAAAATAGATAAGACTCTATTCCTTAGGGAATCTAGAGGCAATGTCATACTAGTCCAAATATATGTAGATGACATTATATTTGGGTCTACTGAAAGCAGCCTTTGCAAAAAGTTTGCAAAACTTATGCAAGGTCAATTTGAAATGAGTAGTATGGGAGAGCTGAAGTTTTTCTTGGGTCTCCAAGTTAAACAGACTGAGAGTGGTTTGTCCATTTGTCAGTCAAAGTTCACCCTAGAACTCATAAGGAAGTATGGTATGGATTCATCCAGTACCATGAAGACTCCTATGGGGTCAAGTATGTCTCTTAGCAAGGATGATGCAGGGAAACCTGTAGATGAAACCTTGTATAGAGGGATAGTTGGCTCCCTATTATACTTGACTGCTAGTAGACCAGACATCATGTATGCTACATGTGTTTGTGCAAGGTATCAAGCGTGCCCTAAAGAGTCTCACTTGACTGCTGTCAAGAGAATTTTGAGATATCTAAAGGGCACTCCCTATCTAGGCCTCTGGTACCCTAGGAATGGAGACTTTGATCTAACAGATTATTCAGATGCAGACTTTGTAGGATGCAAAGAGGATAAAAAGAGCACTACTGGAACCTGTCAATTCCTAGGTGGAAGACTAATTTCGTGGAGCAGCAAAAAGCAGACTAGTGTGGCTATCTCCACAGCTGAGTCAGAGTATGTGGCTGCAGGAAGTTGCTGTGCTCAACTTCTGTGGATTCAACATCAGCTAGAGGACTATAGATTTCAGGTAAGTAGAACTCCACTTTACTGTGATTCTACAAGTGCTATTTCAATAGCTAATAACCCTGTATCACATAGTAGAACAAAACATATTAAGATTAAATATCACTTTCTTAGAGAACATGTAGAAAGAGAAGATATTTCACTTGAATATGTTAAAACAGATGAACAAGTAGCTGATATGTTTACTAAGCCACTAGAAGAAGCTAAGTTCAATAGATTCAAAATTGAACTAGGTATGATAAACTTAGACTAAGTTTACAGAATAGAAATTTGGCTAAGTAAAAAGGTGTCGACACATAGACAAGTCTATGTCGACACAGAATAGTGGTGTCGACACTTCAGGAAAAACGTGTCGACACATCTAGGAATGTGATGTCGACACTTCAGAATGTTAGTGTCGACACATGTCAAGTAGGTGTCGACACATCCAATATGGTGTCGACACATATGTTTTACTCAGAATTTTCTAAGTAAAGTCTCGACGATGTGTCGAGTTATGTTGTGTCGACACATAACCAAGTGTCGACACATAATATCTGTTGACTAAACTTGTGTCGACACATGTGTGTCGAGACATTATACGTCAGTGTCGACACTTATTGCCAGTGTCGACACATGTTTAGCTAGCTGTCCCGCCTGTTCATCTTCAAAATCAGAAAGGTATAAATAGGGTTCTGTCTCTGATTGTCGACACGCTTTCAAAGTTTCGAGACCAAAACTATTGTGTCGACATTTCTCTTTTCTCAAGACTAATTCTCCAAACCCTAATGGCTCCCAAGCTTAAGGAGAACGTCAACGAGGGATATGAGCTAGTGCGAGGTGCGTTCGATGAAGCTGATCAAGAACTCAAGGCGGTAGTAACCCTAGTCGCCGATTCTGGATTGGAATACTTAGTTTCAGAACCAACTAATATTTGGAAAAAGTAAGTTCTTGAATTCCTACATGAAGCTGCTGTAGATGAATCTGGATACAGGATCAAATCCAGAGTTCATGGATCTAAGGTCAAGATTTCACCAAAAACTCTGAGGAAGGTACTCCAGCTACCTAAAACTCAAGATGAAGAGGAAGTAACTGCAACTAAGACCAGGGAAGCTCTTACCTGGTGTGGTCTTGATCCTAAAATGAAGATAGGATCTGTCTTCAACAGGAAAGGCATGAACAACCAAGGAAAGTTCATGTCAAAGATTATGGGAAAGGTTATCCTCAGTAAGCCAGGTGGGCATGACAGGGTGTCAGCCTCCATGTTCAATATCATGACCAGAATAATATTCACCCTAAGAACAGATTGGTCTATGATAGTTTATGAGAAAATAAAGGAAAGTCTGAAAAAGCCCAACCTGGGCAGGATTATCAGTCTCTACCTAGCTGGTACCATACCAGAGGTAATGAGCTCTGCTGCTGGAAGTAAGATCAATCACATGAGAAAGATGGATCAAAGGATCTTTTCTAGATGGGAAAGGATGTTGTCAAAGGACATGCCTACCCCTGAGAAGCCAGTTACAGAGAAAGTCACTCCTCCCAGGAAGAAAAGGAAAACTGCTGTTGTGGCACAAGAGTCCTCAAGCAGTTCTGAGAGTGAAGAACAGGTGGTGTTCACACCTGATGAGCAAGAGGAAGAGACAGTAGTAAAAACTCTTGCTCCTCAAGAGACTGCTGAGATCCAGGGGGAGCTGCCTCCAACTAGCCCCATCCATAGGGATCACAGTCAGGGGGAGCTTCCAGGTGTAGCAGAACCCTCTACACTGGAGAGTGAACAAGCCACCTCCATTATACAAGAGGTACTCTCTGAACTAAACACTTTAGATTTTTCTATAGTAGATTCTGATTTGTCTGATGTCCATCAGCAAACTCAGCTAAACAGTCAAGTTCCAGATGTTGTTTTAGAAGACAAATCTGCTGAACAAGAAGTGGTACCTGAGTCAGTGGTTGACGAGCAAAGACTGTCTCCAGCTCCATCTCCACCTGAATATACAATGGAAGATTTGTTTCTAAATCTGGATCAGGCAGATTTTGACAAAGCAATTGATGCTGAAAATAAGAGTGCTGCTGCTGAGGGGGAGCACATGAAAGTTCTGGAAGAGCCTATTAGGCTGGAAACTGAAAAGGCAACTGCTGTGCCAGCTGACAAACCTCAAAGCCCTAAGGACAGGGTTGATATTGCCAGCACTTCTGCCTCTGAGGATGAGGAGAGTGCTAGGGCCAAGAAGAAGAAACTCTATGTTTTTAAAAGAAGAAGTCAGAGTTACAAGAAAGCCTTGCAATCCATTGCCCCACAGCCTATAGTTCAACAAGCTCCAACAGTTGATTATAGTGCTTTGATGATTGCCATGCAGATCAAGTTGGATGAGCAAAGGAAGGCAATAGAGGCTTATGTGGATGAAGGGCACAAGTCCCTACAGTTTGATCTTGCACAAGATATCAAATCTATAAGGTTTGAGATGAATCTGAACAAGAAGGAAATGACTGACTGCTTCCACAAGGGTGGGAATGCAGTGGTCTATTTGGCAACTCACCAGGAGAAGATCAAGGCTCAGGTAGATGATATAGCAGTAAAGCAAGGATATGTGCTGGAGAATCAGTTAAGAATGAATGATAATTTGACTGCCTCTCATAATGCTATAGTCACTGAGTTGAAGAATAAGACTGCTGAACCTTCAACATCTACTGCTGCTGCTAAGGCTGACTTTGATAAGGTCTTTCAAGCTGAGATTTCTGCTGTCAAGACTGCAATTCAAGATTCCCAGAAGGCCATCTCTGAACAGCTTACTAAGCTCAGACCTTACTTTAAAGAGGGCATCAGATACTTGGACAGTCAGATAAGGTTTCAAAAGGATGATGTCAGAGACCATATGGCCAGAGAAGTCATAAAGGGGGAGAGAGTATTAGTCAAAGCTAGCTCTGACCATGCCAAATGGATATCTAACTCCATCAGAGCTACACTGGGCTATCCTCCACTTTGTGATGATGATAATGTGGCTGAATCAGGAATACAAACTGCATATCTTGGAGGTGAGCAACAAGAAGTAGCTCAAGTGATATATCCACCTCCAGATTTTGACATGGTTCAAGCAGATGTCAGCACAATGTATAGCCCAACTGAGGGCAAGGCCAATGTTCATATTGAGAAGGTTGTTCAACCTATTTCTGAAGCTCTGCAAGAGGCTCTGAACAAAGAAGAAGAGACAAGATTGTCTAAAAAGAGGTTTAGGGAACAAGCAGAACAAAAGCCAGATTTTGAACAATGGAGCCCTACCTCTAGAAATATAATTCTTACTGCCTGGAAAGCTGCAAGGACAATGCTCATGAAAGGAACAAATGGTTCTCTGAGGCAGAATGGAGAAAGCATGAGATTAGGCAGGAGGCTGTAGTACAATTCAGAAGGAAGGCTAAGATGAGAAAGCTACCTCCAACTGCTGTGGAGCCTAACAAGTACTTCCCCAAGCCATATCACTACTTTGAGAGGCAGAAAATCAAAGCAGAGGAGCTGAAAAAGAAGGACTTAAAAGGAAAGAAGCCTGTTGTTGCTGAACCTGCTGAAGCCCCTGTCAAAGCTCAAGTTCAAGCTGGAAAGGGAATAGTTATCAAAGAACCTGATCAGAAATAGATTAAGAATTAAACTTGTAGCTTGTTGTAATCTGTTAAATGAAAAACATTTTTGTAAACCTTGGAAAATGTATAAGGAACAATGTAAGAACAATATATGATAAATATATTTCATGATTGTTCTGTAAATGTGTCTATTTCTTATTTGTTCTGCAATGCTGAATGTGTATACATGTGTGAATTTATTACATGTTTATGTTTACCCTGCTATTTATAATCTGCTGTACATCATTTTGTAATTTTAATTATGGATGGTGTATATCATTGACTAAGGGTTATGACTTCTCCAAATAGGGGGAGATTGTTGGGTACATTGGTCAAATGTACCTGATTTGAAGAATCCTCACCCAACTCAATGATATACATCATAATGTATTTGA
Source organism: Platanthera guangdongensis (assembly GCA_039583875.1). Lineage (NCBI taxonomy): Eukaryota > Viridiplantae > Streptophyta > Magnoliopsida > Asparagales > Orchidaceae > Platanthera > Platanthera guangdongensis. The sequence continues at coordinate 44,753,515 of CM077152.1, forward strand.
TGTATGTTTGAGTTACTTGTGCAGGTTAAGAAAGTACTGGACTGAAGCAAAAAGTTTCTAAGTCCATGTGTCGACACCCAGAGGGAAAGTGTCGACACTTAAGAAAGCTTGTGTCGACACCCAGACAAGCAGTGTCGACACTTGGAGTCATTGTGTCGACACCTGGGAAGCAGAGTCAACACCAGACAGAAAGTGTCGACACTTGGAGCTGTGTCGACACTCAGTGAAGAAAAGTGCAGATAGAAAGTGTCGACACAAGGAGCTGTGTCGACACCCAGTGAAGCTGTGTCTACACCAGAAAGTGTCGACACTTGGAGCTGTGTCGACACTCAGCAAAAGTCTGCAGAGTCTAAGTACAAGTGTCGACACTCAACACAATGTGTCGACACTATGCAGAAGAGTCAGCATTTGAAGTAAGTGTCGACACTCAACACAATGTGTCGACACTATGCAGAAGAGTCAGCATTTGAAGTAAGTGTCGACACTCAACACAATGTGTCGACACTCAACAGAAGAGTCAACATTTGAAGTAAGTGTCGACACTCAACACAATGTGTCGACACTATGCAGAAGAGTCAGCATTTGAAGTAAGTGTCGACACTCAACACAATGTGTCGACACTCAACAGAAGAGTCAACATTTGAAGTATGTGTCGACACCAGAACAATGTGTCGACACACAGCTAAAGACTCAACACTTGAAGAAAGTGTCGACACATGGAGCTGTGTCGACACTTAGCAAAGAACAGAAAGAACAACAAATTATTCTAAGTACAAGTGTCGACACTTTGGGAATGTGTCGACACTCAGCTGAAGTCTCAACAACAAGAAGGTGTGTCGACACAAGGAGCTGTGTCGACACTCAGCAAGTTTCAACATAGAAGACTATGTGTCGACACCAAGAAGCAGTGTCGACACTTGACAGATTCAACACAAGAAGTTGTGTCGACACAAAGGAGATGTGTCGACACATAGAAGAATTCAGCAAAAGCTAGAAGAACAAGTACTTGTGTCGACACTCAATTTCAGTGTCGACACATGAAGAAGAATCTGTGTCGAGACATATAAGGATATGTGTCGACACCTTGTAGACTTGTGTCGACACTTACAAAGCATGTGTCGACACTTGGACTATAAGTGTCGACACTTAAAGACAGAAAGTCTCGACACTTACTGACTGTTAGAGATTTTCAAGAAGTGACTGGTTGACATGACAGCTGCCGATCCAGCCGGTCTACAACAACTGTCAGAGATGTCAGAAGTCAGTTATGAACTGGACCAGCCGGTTACCATGAAGAAGGCCTATAAATAGGCATCCACAGTTTACAAAAACTGTTGTTGTTGAAGTTGTTGAAAGAGTTGATCAAGTGATTAACAAGTAGTACAGATTATTCAAGTAATCAGAAAAGTAGTACACAGAGTATCAACACAAGAAGATCTTGCAGTCCAACTGCAGATCTAAGAAGTTGGAGAGAGAGAGCTCCATCCAAGAAATCAGCCTTTGGAACTAGGCTGAGAAGAAGGATTCAGATTCAGTCTGGTTCTTAAGTGGCAGAGGTCAAGGAACAACTGCAGAGGATTCAGCCTTATTCAGTTCTACTCAAGAAGCTTTGAAGAAAGCTAAGTCAGGGTGAATCCAGCAGAGTTCTTCCAAGAACTCATCAAGAATCTCTCAACTCCTCTCTTATTATTCTGAGTTGTAGAGTTATATTTTGTAATATCTTTTTAACTTGTAGGATCCTTTGGATCTGAGTGATTGTAAGCCTATATTTATAAAGGCTGAGGGTAGGGCTTGTTTGCCTGAGTGTAGGAGATTGAGATCTCTGAGTGTAGGCCTTGGATTGGCTGAGTGTAGGCCTTGATTGGCTGAGTGTAGGCTTTGGGATAAAGCTGAGTTGTAAGGCTTTGGGCCTGAGGTAGGAACCAATTTGGGTTCTGAGACAGTGCAGGAGTTTGGCCGAATCTAGTACACTGCTAGATAGGCGAAGGGGGAAAGTGGATGTACCCATATCTTGGGGAACCACTATAAATCACTATGTGCTGTGCTGTGAATATGCTGTGGATTAGCTGTGTATGTTTGATTATTGCTGATTGCTGTAATAAACTAGTTAGAAATCTGTGATATAACTGTTTGGCTGCCAACAAAGTTAGAAAAGGATTAGGTCACCTATTCACCCCCCCTCTAGGTGTTTAGGTACCATATCTTTCACAGAGCTTATAGACCTAATGCCAGCGGTGTCTCTTCCGTCGGGCGTTAGCTTCCAGCGACTCCAGGTCTGAAAACTCGGGTGTTATACGCATGGCCTGCGCAGCTGCACACACCCTGCGCACGCACGACCGCGTGGGGCCACACACCGCACGACCGCGTAGGGCCGAGCAATACATGAACACACATGGTCGCCCAATGCGCGGCCGCATAGGGCCGCTCAACATGCGGCCGCATAGGACCGCATGCCATGCAGCCTCCACCCCCCTCGCGCGGCAGCGCCCCGCGCTCGACCACGACCGCACTACACCCGCGTATACGCGTCCACAGCCTTTGCTACCGCCAACGACCCCCGCCGTCTCTGTCCGCCTCCTCCGCCACTGGACGCATCCGGGCACCTTGCCGGGCCGCCCAAACTGCCCGAGGGAACTCTGGTCATTTCGACAAAAATGGTGATCCAGGTGATCGAAACGGAGCAATGCCATTCACCATCATAAATCACTTCTTGACGCAATTGTACAACCCTGTGTCCGGCGAGCGGGTCCCGCCAGGAAGGTTGAGCAGGCCTGTCCCCGCGACCCGCACCCGAGCGGCAGAACGGGCTGAACGACTGAAGGGCTGGCCCGCTCCCGCCCATCTCAGGCGAGCGAGCTGGCGACCCGCAGCAAGCGAGCCGGACCCGCGATTGGCGACCCGCCGGCCAACCCCCCGTACGCGACCTGGCTGCCGATCCGCCCGACAGAAGACAGGCAGCTCGCCCCTATCGGCTCGCGCTCGCCCAGGGAGGATAGGCGAGCCACGAAGCCAGACCGCGCCCGCCTCCTGCGGGAGAACTGAAGGCGAGCTGACCGCCCGGGGGTGCGAATAGCTACTCAGAACAGCGGAGCCCCGCTGTTGGCAGACCAGGTTGGACTGCGCATAGCTGTTCAGAACAGCGGAGTTTGACTGTTGGCAGACCCAACCAGGGGCCTTTTGGTACTTCCAGGTCAGTTCTTTTGGTTATTGGCAGTTCAGATTCTGAAAATCTATAAATAAGACCCAAGGGGTACCTCAGGGGACACGCTTTCAGTGCCTCCTTGCTCTCATTCTCAAGTGTTCTCTGAGGGTACCTTAGCTCGGCTCTTGGCTAAGGAGGGGAAGCGCTCAGAGATCTTCCGGTTTGTGGTGGGACCTCCCTGCCGAGCCCTTGGGTCTGTTTTCTCTTGTCTCTCTCGTTGTTTTTCTTGCAGGAGCGAAGTAGGCGCGAGACCACCCCTTCCCCAAGGGTAGAACTCCACAAGAGGTCGGATTCCGGTTTCAACATTTTGGTGCGGTGAGCGTGGAAAGTGGTCAGTGTAGAAAAGCTTCGGCGAGCACAATGACGGGAGGTCAGGGATTGGACAGACAGGACTCGCCACCCCCCCCCCCCCCGCCTCTCGCAACGGTGGGGATGTTGGAGGATTTCAGGAACGAGGTGCTGAGCCTCGTCAAGTTCGCACTCGGCGCACGGGCCGAGTGCTCGACTCCGGCTATCCCGATCGCGGCCGCCCCCTCTTTGGGCGAGGACGCCCCCGGCAGGCGAGCCGGGAAGGAGGTGGCAGAAGAAGGCCGAGGAAGCGAGCTCCCGGGGCGCGAGCTCTTCCCCGGCTCGGCAGTCCGAGGCCGGTTCGGCGAGTTGGGCCCGCGAGACTCGCCGGCCCGCTAGGTGGGGGGAGGCAGCCCCTTCAGCGAGCTGGTCTCCTCAGCTCCAGTACCAGACAGATTCAGGGAGCCCGAGATGACCTACTACACCGGGAAGGGAGACCCGGTTCAGCACGTCCAGTGGTTCGAGGACGTAGTCTCCATCCGTCAGATGTCGGACGGATTCAAGTGCCGCCTCTTCGCCATCACCCTCCGAGAGAAGGCAAGGGAGTGGTTCCACCAGCTGCCGGCCAGTTCCATCTATTGCTTCGAGGACCTGCGCCAAGGGTTCATGTTGAGGTTCACTACCTCAAAGAAGAGGAAGAAGGAGTCTGAGTCCCTGTTCCATATAAAGCAGGGGGTGAACGAGACGTTGGGGAGCTACGTCGATCGGTTCCAGGAGGAGGTTACCCAAGTCCAGGAGATGCCGGGCCACAGTCTGATGATGGCCTTCACACTGGGCCTGCAGCAGGGTTTCTTCCGCATGGAGCTGAAGAGAATTCCCCCCCTCTCCTACGAGGAGCTGATGGAGAGGGCGGCGAGAGAGGTCGACGGGGAGGCGTCGAACCCAGAATTTGCAAGGAAGTTGGCCAGGTGGGCGACTGAGGAGGAAAAGGAGTCGAAGGGAGGAAGAGGACAGGAAGAGAGGAGGGGGGAGCCCAGGCAGAGGGAGCAGAGGGAGCAGAGGGAGTAGAGGCAGCTCCAAGGACAGCAGTCGGGGTGGGGGCGTCAGGAGCCCGACCGTAGGCTAGGCTGGAGACCAGAGTTGCAGGGGCAGGGGCCACAGAGGGGATACTACGGGAGAGGTCACTATCAGGGGAGGCAGGACCAGTTCCACCCACCAGGCTGGAGGCAGGGTCAGAGGCCGCGGCTCCCCGATCAGGAGGAGGCCATGACCATAGCTCTGGGAGCAAGGAGAGGGGTCATGAGAAGGAGGAGAAGAGAGTTCAGGGTGGAGCTGCCCTACTGCGACTTCCATCAGGAAGAGGGGCACGCAACAGCCACATGCCCGGAGTTCTTGGAGATGAGAGGGAACAGGGGTCGGCAGCAGCAGCAGGAGGAGGTGCGGCAGGAAGTGAGGATCGAGGAGGTCCTGCCTCGGGCGGAGGAGGATCGCTGTGAAGACCGGGTGGATGTGGGGACCCGAGGAGGGATCAGAGTGATCCACGGGGGAGTGGGAGTCGAGGCTTCCCGCAAGGCAAGTCTCCACACCATGTATCGGCGGAGCGTCGCCTCTACGTCCCAAACCCCGCCGCCAGAGGAGAGGATCACCTTCTCCAGAAGTGATATGCCGGACCACGAGGATCCGTTCTGTGATGCGCTGGTCATCAAGGCCGCCATCGAGAACTTCACTGTCTCTCGGATCCTCGTGGACAATGGGAGCTCCGTGAACGTCGTCTTCAAAAAGGCGTTTGACGCGATGCAGGTGGAAGCTAAGAGGGTGCTGGCCTCGGACGGGCCCTTGTTCGGGTTCTCGGGAGAAAGGAAGGAGGTAGAGGGAGGAGTCGGCCTCCATGTCACCCTGGGGGGGCAGTCCGAAAACTGCAAGTTCGTCATTGTGGACGCCCCCAGCAGCTACAGCGCAATCTTCGGGAGGCCCCTGATCAGCGCCTTCCGCTGCGTCCCCTCGTCTTTCCATCAGTGCCTGAAGTTCAACGCTGAGGGGGTGCAGGTCAGGGTTAGGGGAGACCCGAAGGTGGCGCGAGAATGCTACGTCACCGCGGTAAACACCATCTCTTGGCAGGAAGGAGCCGAGGAGATGGGGCGGAGGATGGAGGAGGACGAGCAGGAAGCCGGAGAGGTGGAGCTGGGGGCGAAGGACTGCGCAGAGAAGGCGGAAGGAGGAGATATGGAGGAAGTGGCCGAAGTGAGGGCCGTAGGAGGGGAGATGGAGGTAGAGGTCCCCGTTCTGGAGGAAGGGGACGCCGAAGGATGGGGGGAGCAGTCCAGGCTGGAGGCCGCAGAGGAGGTGGTGGAACTGGAAGTGCTCACCCGCGGAGGCAGGGTGGAGAGGATCCGCGTCAGCGGGGGGCTGACCCCGGAGGACCAGGGCAGGATGCTGGAGTGCATCCAGAAGAACGTGGACATCTTTCGCCTGGAGCGCCGCGGAGATGCCGGGGGTTGACGCGGATGTGGCTTGCCACCGCCTCAACCTGGACCCGGGAACACGCCCCGTCCAGCAAAAGAAGAGGTCCACGGCGGACAGGCTGGCGGAACCCATCAGGGAGGAAGTGGCGAAGCTTCTCAAAGCCGGCTTCGTGTCCGAAATTCAGTACCCCGGCTGGGTCTCAAACGTTGTGATGGTTAAAAAAGGAGACGGCCGCTGGCGGTTGCGTATCGATTTCTCTCTTCTTAATAAAGCTTGTCCTAAGGACTGTTACCCTTTGCCTCGGATCGACGCGCTGGTTGATTCCGCCGTCGGCTTTTCTGTAATGAGTTTTTTAGATGCCTTTTCAGGTTACCACCAGATCAGGATGCACCCCCCGGACATCAAGGATGTCTCATTCATCACAGGGGACGGCTGCTATTGCTACAAGATGATGCCGTTCGGGCTGAAGAACGCTGGGGCCACCTACCAAAAAATGATGGATAGGGTCTTCAAGGAACAGAGGGGGAGGAACTTGGAGGTATACGTGGACGACCTCATGATCAAGAGCCGGGACGTGGACTCCCACCTCCGGGACCTGGAGGAGACGTTCGCCACCCTGCGCAGATACAAGATGCGGCTGAATCCCCTTAAGTGCATTTTTGGGGCTAGCCGAGAGAAGTTCTTGGGGCACCTCCTCACCCCCGCGGGGGTCGAGCCGAACCCGGACAAGGTCAAGGCTATCCTGGAGTTGGGGTCCCCGCGGAATGCGAAGGAGGTCCAGCGGCTGACAGGGAAGCTAGTAGGACTGAGCCGCTTCCTTTCTCGGGCAGGGGAGAAGTACTCCCCTTCTTCAAAACGCTGAGGGGAGGCCAGAGGTTCGAATGGAGCAAGGAATGTGAAGAGGCCTTCCAGGCCCTCAAGGTGCAGTTGACACAAGCTCCGGTGCTCCAGGGGCCGAAGGAGGGTGAGGATTTGTTCTTATATCTCGGGGTTGGGGCAGAGGCCTTGAGCTCCGTCTTAGTACGTGAAGAGGGGAAGAGGCAGCTCCCCATTTATTATGTCAGCCGGGTCCTGAGGAAGGCCGAGCTCCGGTACCCGATCCTGGAGAAGCTTGCATTCGCATTAATCATCTCGGCTCGAAGGCTACGATCCTACTTCCAGGCACACTCAATCCGAGTGGTGACCGACCATCCTCTCCGCAACGTCTTCGAGGGGGTGGAGCATTCAGGCCGGCTAGCCAAGTGGTCGGTGGAGCTAAGCGAGTTCGATGTCTCTTTCGTTCCGCGGCTCTCGATCAAAGCTCAGGCGATGGCCGACTTCCTGGCCGACTACGTGGTGGAAGTAGCGGAGGAGGAGCTCACCGCCCGACTCCTTGGAAGGTGAGGGTGGATGGAGCCTCAGGAAGGCATTCTCTCGGAGTAGGAGTGATTCTGGAAAACCCTCAAGGGACTCGGATCGAGCAGACGGTGGTGGTGCATTTTCCCATTACCAACAACCAGGCTGAGTACGAAGCAGTGATAGCGGGACTACGCCTGGCCAGGGAGTTGGGGGTGCTGGATGTGGAGGTCCTGACCGACTCCATGGTGGTGGCTTCCCAGATCAACGGGGAGTTCGAAGCAAGGGAGCCCGCTTTGAAGTTATACTTGGCCAAAGTAAAGGGGGTCATAGGGACCTTCCAGACCTTCTCCATCCGGCACGTGCCAAGGGGGGAGAATGAGCAGGCCGACCAACTGGCGAAGCACGGCCCCCGGGCAGGGGGCACCATCACCGACCTGTTTCGCCCCTCCATCGAAGAAGGAGAGCTCATGGAGATCGATCAGCAGCCCTCGTGGATGGACCCAGTAGTAGTTTTCCTCTCCACGGGAGAGTATCCGGAGGGAGTGGACAGGAAGAAGCTGAGGCACAAGTCCGCCTACTACCTCCTTAAAGACGGGCAGCTATACAAAAAGACCCTCTCTGGGATGCTGGCCCGCTGCGTGTCCGAGGGCGAGGCGCAGAGGATCTTGGAAGAAGTCCACTCCGGGGAGTGCGGGAGTCATTCCGGGAGTCGGACCCTGGAGGGGAGGATAGTCAGGCAGGGGTATTTCTGGCCCACCCTAGGCCGGGACGCCGCGGGGTTCGCAAGAAGATGTCATAAGTGCCAGCTGTTCGCCCCCCTCCAGCTACAGCCGGCCCAACAACTCAATAACATCACGGCCCCCTGGCCCTTTGCAATCTGGGGAATGGATCTGGTTGGACCGTTCCCCCAGGCCAGTGGCCAGAGAAGATTCCTCCTAGTGATGATCGACTACTTCTCAAAGTGGATGGAGGTGAAGGCGTTGGCCAAGGTGACCTCCCAGGTAATCAGGAACTTCGTTTGGGGGGAGATCATCTGTCGCCATGGGCTGCCCCAGGCCATCGTCACAGACAACGGGCCTCAGTTCGCCAGTGCCGAGTTCACCAGTTTCTGCGAGCAGCTTGGGATCGACCTCAGATTCGCCTCGGTCCACCACCCCAGGAGCAACGGGCAGGTGGAGGCGGCAAACAAAATCATCGTCAATCTCCTCAAGAAGAAGGTGGAAAACTTGAGGGGGAGCTGGGTGGAGCAGCTCCCCGCCGTTCTTTGGGCCCTTAGAACCACTCCTAACACGGCCACGGGGGAGACCCCCTTCAAGCTCTCCCATGGGTGCGAGGCGGTGCTCCCCATAGAATTTGAAGTTCAAACACCGCGAGTCGGAATGGCCAAGGAGGGCAGAGAGGAATGGCAAGCCGAGAACGGGGAGGAACTGAGACTTTCCCTTGACATGGTGGAAGAGTTGAGGGATCTTTCGGCCATCCTACAGGAGGAGGTCAAAAGGAGGATGGCAAAATACTTTGACAAACATGTCAGGGTCAAGCAGTTCACGGAAGGGGACCTGGTACTGAAGAAGGCGGACGCGGCAGGAAGGTCAGCGTCCGTAGGGAAACTCAACCCCAGCTGGGAAGGGCCATTCATTGTGAAGGAAGCTTTGAAGTCGGGGGGCTATCGGCTCCAAAATGTAGAGGGCGAGGCCCTGAGTCTCACCTGGAGTGGAGACGACTTGAAGAGATTTTTTCCCTAATTTCCTGTAAGCAACATGATTTATTACAATGAAGCTTTTCTTCTCTCCCCCCAGGATTGTCATACCTAAGCTTGCTCAGAGAGTTGGAATGAACTTGGACCCCGAGAAGATCCCGCTGCCAGGCTCCCACCTAGCTGGCAGGGCCGGAAGTCACTCGGTGTCATCCCTAGCCTCAAGAAGATCCCGCTGCCAGGCTCCCACCTAGTTGGCAGGGCCGGAAGTCACTCGATGGAATGAACTTGGACCCCGAGAAGATCCCGCTGCCAGGCTCCCACCTAGCTGGCAGGGCCGGAAGTCACTCGGTGTCATCCCTAGCCTCGAGAAGATCCCGCTGCCAGGCTCCCACCTAGCTGGCAGGGCCGGAAGTCACTCGATGGAATGAACTTGGACCCCGAGAAGATCCCGTTGCCAGGCTCCCACCTAGCTGGCAGGGCCGGAAGTCACTCGGTGTCATCCCTAGCCTCGAGAAGATCCCGCTGCCAAGCTCCCACCTAGCTGGCAGGGCCGGAAGTCACTCGATGGAATGAACTTGGACCCCGAGAAGATCCCGCTGCCAGGCTCCCACCTAGATGGCAGGGCCGGAAGTCACTCGGTGTCATCCCTAGCCTCGAGAAGATCCCGCTGCCAGGCTCCCACCTAGCTGGCAGGGCCGGAAGTCACTCGATGGAATGAACTTGGACCCCGAGAAGATCCCGCTGCCAGGCTCCCACCTAGCTGGCAGGGCCGGAAGTCACTCGGTGTCATCCCTAGCCTCGAGAAGATCCCGCTGCCAGGCTCCCACCTAGCTGGCAGGGCCGGAAGTCACTCGATGGAATGAACTTGGACCCCGAGAAGATCCCGCTGCCAGGCTCCCACCTAGCTGGCAGGGCCGGAAGTCACTCGGTGTCATCCATAGCCTCGAGAAGATCCCGCTGCCAGGCTCCCACCTAGCTGGCAGGGCCGGATGTCACTCGATGGAATGACTCAGAAAGCAACGACCTGCGACCCAGAACAAATCGCGTTGTCGGACTCCCACCTAGCCGGCAAGGCCGGGAACTACTCGAAAAGCGTGCGCAGCAAGACGGAATCACAAGAGTTAGTCAAAAAGGAGGGAAAGGGTCTAGCATAGCCCCACCCTCAGACCCCAGGAAAGGTGGTCGAGTAAACGCAAAGGCCAGGCGAGAGTCCGCAGAGAATTAAGCATGCGGCCGAGGGACGAGCCAGCTCGCCTCGCTCGGCGGACGAGCCAGCTCGCCTCGCTCGGCGGACGGGCAGCCGCCTCGTCAGAGCCGGGCCGCAGGGGCAGGTCGCGCCATCCGGCAATGACAGCGTTGGAAAAATAAGGCAGGCGAAAAAGGCATTCATAAAAGGAACAATAGCTAAAAATATGAAGTATAAGCGCAACTCGAACATACATCTCAGAACAGATTGTTACACATAATAATGTTCATCTAAAAAGTAAATTACAAAAAGTAAGGGGGGGCGCGAGATCTAGAAACCCTAAAGGGGCTGGAAGGCCTTGTCGCCAGGGTCCGGCACGGGGAGAAACAGCGCAGGCACAACGTCTTCCGCCGAAAGCTCTGCCGCCTCGCCCGTAAGCAGATCCGCGCGCCGCAGCATTTGCATCGTGTATTTCGCCGCGCTGGCCGCGTTCTTTTGCATTAGCACTTCCAGGTCATGGTCAGAGAGGTGCTCGCGCGGGCAGACCCTGCTGTCTGGAGGAGGAGCAGCGGCGGCGGCCTCCAGCTCACGTACCCGGGCCTCCAGCGCCGCCTTCTCCTGGCCAAGGGTGCCGATCTCGGCACCCATTCGACTCGTCGTCGCCGTATCCTGAAAAAAGGAATGGGAATAATCATGAGCTGTGTTCGCGAGAGGGAGAGGGTAACTCAGGTTGAGCGCGTACCACCCCGCCCAGGTACTGCGCGAGGGTCTCCTCGGCAGCGGCGGCTCGCCCTCTCTGAAGGTCCGCGTCCACCCGAGCGAGCTTTCGGGCCTCTTCCTTCTCATCCGCCATCTTTTGGATGGACGCGGCGTTCCGCTCCACCTGGGTGCAGCGTCTCCCCACCATATGAGCCAGCTCCAAACCGCGCAGCTGGGCCCGCGCGCTCTCATGAATCAGCACTCGCGTCTCCTCCTTGTCATAAATGGCGGCGTCTTCGCGCGAGTACAGACCAAAGGAGAAGCTGTACGCCTCCCCGCCGATAGTATCCTGCTCCATCCAGCTCGGCAGCAGGGTCGAGATCGTTGCACGGTTAGACTCCTTGTCCCACGCCAGGAGCGGGACGTCGAGCTCGTCCAAGTACTTCTCGCCGTAGCCGAAGTTACGATGCCCTCTCGGCACCGGCTCCGCAGCAGCTTCAGACCCACCCGGCGGCGCGGAGGTGCCCGCCGCCCCGACCAGGGGAGTCGCTGGTCGAAGCAACCAGCAGGGGCGAGGGGGCCTCAGTCGGCAAGATCGCGGGGGACTTGCCCTTTCTTTGGCTCGCGGAGGGTTGTTGATCCGCGGTCTTCGCCGACTTCGGCGGAGGCGCTGACTGTCCGCCGCCCGGTCGCTTCTTGGCCGGGACCGATGGGATGTCGCGCTGGGCGGCATCCGCAGCCTGGGCGCGGGCGAGAACCCCGGGGGGAATCCGAGCGCTCTCGTAAGGGGGGTGAAGAGGGATGTCGCGTTCACCTGCGAAGAAGGGAAGGTGAGATGAAAGAAGAGTGGGAAAGTAAGGCCTAACGGAGACGAGTGGCAAACCTCCGCCCGGCGGGACAGCCGCGAGGTCGTCAAGGTGGCGGCGCAGGAACGCGACCTCAAAGTTCTTCCCAGCGAAGAACGCGTACAGATCAGCTTCGTGGCCGCCTAGGCTGGGTGGCCGGTAGCTCGCCTCGCTGAGCTGCACCGGCGAGAAGGGCACGTTGCCGAAGTCCCCTTTGACGAACAGGAACTTCTTCAGCCAGTTGTGGCTCTTGTTAACTGTCTCCCGCACCTTGAGGTGGGCGCTGGAGAAGTAGGCCGTCCCGTCTCGATTCGCCCTGAAGGAGAACAGCTTCCGGAACACTGCGAGGCTGAACTCCACCCGCTCCTCTCGCAGGAAGCAGGCGAACCCCATCATGACGGCGATGGAGTTTGGGGTCATCTGGCCCAGGACGACCCCGAAGTATTTTAGCACCTGGCGCACCTCGGGCCACAGGGGGAGTCGCAGGCCTACCTCAAAGTGAGCGAGAGGGATGGCGAACTCATCCCTAGATAGGTCGTTGATTTTCTCCCCCTCTTCGGGTCGCCTCGCAGAGAACCCGGCTGGGATGTGGTCGCCTAGAGCTTCCAAGTATTCACGCTCTATGATAACGGCGCGAGGGAAATCATGCTCGGAGAAGGTCCAAGCGCACTTGCTTCGGCCGTCCACGTCGCCGCCGCCTCCGCCCATCCCCGTCGAGTCGCCGCCGAACGCGCGAGAAAAAGCCAGAAGGCGAACACAGACGATACTCCGCGGGAACGGGAAGCAAGAAAGTTTGGAATCGGTGGAGAAATTAGGGCCTGCAAGGCCTATTTATAGGGAAAGAGAAAGGGCGGGAAACTTCCCGCCGAAAGGCGGGGTGCGGATAGCCAAAAATCAGCCCGACGGTTCGACTTCCCGCGCGCGACCGCACCTCAAAGGTCGAGCCGGCACGGTTCTCGCCCGGCTGCAACCGCGGGAGACCAGCGCGGGCGAACCAACCCCAACCCGCACCCGCACGCCGTTCCGCGCAAGACGGGAGACTCCCGTCTGGCGAGCTCCTCGGCTCGCCCTCGCCCCGATCAGCGCAAAAGGAAGAATGGACCTTTCCCTTAACCCGCCCACAGAAAACAAAAGAAAAGCAGCACGATAATTTCAATACATCTCAGCAACAAAATAGTTAGGCCCATAGGCGGGCTGAAAGAGTCGCAAGCAATTACAAATACAAGATAACTACGAAATGACAATAACCCCGCGGTATCCCGCGAGCGAGGGGCAAACAACTGGGTCAGTACTCGACCCACTTCCACCTGTGCCGTCTCTTCGTTCCCGACCGAGGCGGCACATGGGGATCGTCGTAATCGCGAACCGCCACCAGCTCCCGCTGAGCCAGGCCGACCTGCTCCACGACGCTCTTAAGATGCCCCTCGGCTCGCGTTATATGCACGCCCGGCGAGGTGACATCGTCGTCTTCCGCTTCGCGCGGAGGGCCCTCCAAGGCCGCGAGCCGGGCCTCGGTCTCGGCCTTGTCGTCATCGATTCTCTTCATGATCTCCTGCAGCAGCAGTGTGTGTTTCTGGAATAGCCGCGTCACCTGCCTCTTCATCCCCGCCGCATCGGTCGGGTCGCCCAGATAGTCAGAAACACTGTCCACGTCAGGCGGAGGCGAGTACCCTTCGCTCATCTCGGTCTCAGGAGAGGCCTGTGAAAGCCTGCAAGCGGGGAGGGGTCAGAATGAGCGAGCAAGAGACAAAGCCAACGACAAAAACCAGCTCACCAGGGGTTGGCACGTCGCCCGCACCGACAGATGGGCGAGAAGAGCCCGGCCGACCCTGAAAGTTTCCTCCCTCGAGGGTCTCAAGAGATTTCCCCAGCCCGTGGGAGACCGCCGGACAGGGAGTTTCCGGAGGTGGGCGCTTCAGAACCGGGGAACCAGCGATCTTCTCGGGTGACTCGCGAGAGGGGCGATCCTCTCACCCATTCCCCGCCCCCTCACAGGGGATCGCCTGCAAAACAAGGGGTCAAAGGTACAGCAATAACTTGCGGAAGGTCACGTCCACCGGGGATTACCTCGACACCCGCGGCCGAGCTGGAGCCCGGACAGTCGCCCGCCAGAGACCGCCTGACAATCTTCCCCTTCGCCGGCCTAAAGACAGGGCCGGGAGACCCGCGTGATAACCAAGCGGCAGCCTCGAGGGCCTCCTCCTGAGTCTTTAGGCTCGCTGCCGCCAGGCGAGCTCGCACCTCTTCGCTGACCGGCATCGAGAAATTAAGGTCTGCTCAAAGGAAATGAAGGGATCTGGGGAGCCTCCTTCAGGGGTTAGCGGCGCGTATTTATAGCAGGACAGTGGGCCCCTACCAGAAGATTCCCTGCCAGCTCAGCACAGAGCTCGCCGAACACGCGGGTTGGATGATTCTTTCCGAGCTTGATTCAAGCTCAAAAAGAGCGGGGATTGTGTACAACCCTGTGTCCGGCGAGCGGGTCCCGCCAGGAAGGTTGAGCAGGCCTGTCCCCGCGACCCGCACCCGAGCGGCAGAACGGGCTGAACGACTAAAGGGCTGGCCCGCTCCCGCCCATCTCAGGCGAGCGAGCTGGCGACCCGCAGCAAGCGAGCCGGACCCGCGATTGGCGACCTGCCGGCCAACCCCCCGTACGCGACCTGGCTGCCGATCCGCCCGGCAGAAGACAAGCAGCTCGCCCCTATCGGCTCGCGCTCGCCCAGGGAGGATAGGCGAGCCACGAAGCCAGACCGCGCCCGCCTCCTGCGGGAGAACTGAAGGCGAGCTGACCGCCCGGGGGTGCGAATAGCTACTCAGAACAGCGGAGCCTCGCTGTTGGCAGACCAGGTTGGACTGCGCATAGCTGTTCAGAACAGCGGAGTTTGACTGTTGGCAGACCCAACCAGGGGCCTTTTGGTACTTCCAGGTCAGTCCTTTTGGTTATTGGCAGTTCAGATTCTGAAAATCTATAAATAAGACCCAAGGGGTACCTCAGGGGACACGCTTTCAGTGCCTCCTTGCTCTCATTCTCAAGTGTTCTCTGAGGGTACCTTAGCTCGGCTCTTGGCTAAGGAGGGGAAGCGCTCAGAGATCTTCCGGGTTTGTGGTGGGACCTCCCTGCCGAGCCCTTGGGTCTGTTTTCTCTTGTCTCTCTCGTTGTTTTTCTTGCAGGAGCGAAGTAGGCGCGAGACCACCCCTTCCCCAAGGGTAGAACTCCACAAGAGGCCGGATTCCGGTTTCAACAGCAATTACCACCATGACCCTCCAAAAAACTATAAATATAACCACATGCCTTCATTTGAAGACATGCAACTCCAGAGTCAAGTGAGAGCTCTGAGGTTTTCCGGCAGGATCGTGGACTTAGGTTGATTCGCCGCTCAGGAAATCACTCCTCTCTTCTCCTTGCGCTAAAGTTCCAACACACGTTAAGTTACATAAACCGCCTATGCGAGAGCGCTCCTATCAAGGCTTCACATCCTTCAGAAGCTCCGTGAACTTAGAGAATTTTCCAGCTGGAACGCTCCCACCAAGGTTCCGCGAGCTTTGCAATATTCCAAGGCTAGTGGCTTGTTCCCTTCCGAGATCGAATCAATCTTTGTAAAACTCCGAGAAGCTAGTGGATTTGGTTCGACAAAGCTCTAGCTATATGGTTTTTCACCCTTTCCGGGTTTTTTGCGTAAAAATGTTTTTTGTTATTTGTTGCGGTTCATTTTGACTATTTGTGTGCCCAGTCTGATTTCAAGCTAAGGCTGTCTGATTTCTCCAAATCAGAGAAAGACCGTGCAACCCACAACAGTTTGGCGTCATCTGTATAAAGGTATTCCCAGACTCTGCAACTCTTTGGAAGCAACGCTTATCACGCACAAACACCTCAAACTCGTAGCATCACAACGAGAGGCCCCTCACTTGACCTCTACGTTGGTCCCAGCCAAGCGCCGCGAGGCTAGGGGGCACGACCTAGGCATGGAGGTGAAGATGATTTTCAATCCACCCGGCTTGGGTAGGCAAGTTTTCACCATAACAGACGTGAAGGGGAGCACCCCAACAATAGAGCGCGCAAGGATGACACCATTCTCTTTGGGAACGAAGACGTGGTGGGAGTGATCAAACCACATTAGGAACCCTTCGTTATCAGCACGGGGATAGGAGAGCCCTACTTAAAGGTCATGATGATTTTTGTTGATAACGGAAGCTCAGTCAACGCCCTGTTCATGGACGTGTTGCAGAGGATTGGGATCCTCGAAAAATCTCTCTGTCCAGTATGCAAACCCGTCTATGGATTCAACAATCGACCAGTCCCTATATGGGCGTGATTTTCCTCCTAGTGACCGTGGGAGAATACTCAAGGCAAGCAACCCATAACATCCAGTTCTTAGTCATGGAGTGCAATTCTGCCACAATGCCATATTTGGTTGGCCCCTGCAAACCGCATTCAGAGCAATTCCCTCCATACCACATCTAGTAATGAAGTTCCTAACGCCCAACGATATTGGAATTGTTCGATGGAATCAGACAATGACAAATATCTTCTACCTTAACCAAGCTCAGCCACTGCACGTGGCATCCTAACACACCGAGAGCTTCTATTTGCAGGGCGAAGCCGTGATGTAAAGGGCCATGCTAGTGGAGGATCTAATTGAGGTTCCACTTCGCGCAATGGATCTTACTCGTACGGTACTAATCATGTCACTCTTATCACTAGAGCAGTATGTGGAGTACATGAACTTCTTACACGCCAACTAGGATGTGTTCGTATGGAGCCCTAAGGACATGCCGGGGGTGGACCCGTAAGTCATCACCCACACGCTAAACATTAATATGACATGCAGACTGATCATCCAGAAATAGCACAACTTTGCGCCTGAAAGTCTCCATACCATCGAGGAAGAAGTAAATAAGCTTTGGCTGCGCAGTACATCCGGGAAGCGGCATGCCCCACTTGGCTCACTAACGTGATCATGGTAAAGAAGGCCTCAGGGAAATGGAGGATGTGTGTCAACTACATCAATCTCAACCAAGCATGTCCGAAGGACAACTTCCCTATCCCCAACATCAATAAGCTCGTGAACGCAACAACCAGACATGAACTCCTCGGATTTATGGATGCCTACTTAGGGTACAATCAGATCTGAATGAACCCAGCAGATGAAGAGCACACCGTCTTTCGCACAGATAAAGGGGTATACTGTTACAAAGTAAGGTCGTTCAGACTAAAGAACGTTGGGGCTACCTACCAAAGGCTAATGAACCACGAGTTCAAAAGCCTTATCGGACAATCCATGGAGGTTTATGTCGACAACATGTTAGTCAAGTGCATCCGACAGGGTCATCACCTAGAAGACCTCAACAAGTGCTTCCAGCTCCTCTGCTGCTTTCGACTAAGCCTAAATCCTACCAAATGTGTAAGCCCCCCCCAAACCTTTGTCCGGGTCGGGCCGGAGGGGATCTAACTTGCCCAAGGCGTCCCCCAAGTACTCCCTAAGGGGGGACGACCCACTCCACTACGCACTAGTTGACCGTCTTGCTCGGCTTGAATCATCACATTCACAACACATCAAAGAGTACAGCGGAAGCACTATCTGGAAACCACAACAAATATATATATATCACAATATATATTTAACGAAAGTGCAAAAGGTTGTAGCCACTGTTTATACATAGAGCCCGTAGGCTATAATAGTACTATAACTAGTAACTCCTCTCTCTCTTAACTCTGTTCACTGGTACTCACATCTCGAGACTCGGGAGACGATGAGGGTGCTTCTGCTCGAGTAGTCATATCGGCTGGCGTATCGTCCTGCAGTAGCTGGTCACTACGGTGCTCCATCTCCCGTGAATGGTTATTAAAATAACCGTTAGTCACAAAGCTAAGTAAAATCAAATCTCCTCCCCGGATCCATATCATGGGGACGAGCACACATACACCCAACAATATAAGATAGCCAAAGCATGAGAGAGTCAGCATAACATTTCATAAATAAGCTAGGAGCAAACGAAAAGGAGTACAATATGATATAACTTGACTAACAACATTAATTTACATCAGTTATATTTTTTGGCTCCACTACCACAGTAGCATAGTAGGTAGACAAAACATGAATGAGCTCTGTGGGTCTTCAGGTTGTGTACACATCACGGGATTTCACAACCGCGCACACATCGCAGGCTTTCACAGCCGCGCACACATTGCAGGCTTTCACAGCCGCGCACACATCGCAGGCTTTCACAGCTGCGCACAACACCCCATGTCGACATAGTATAGACCGTTTCTTTTCAAGCAGGGTAGCGAGCCCTGTGGGCCTCACCGATGTGGTCGTCGGTGACAGTGGCCAGTCCTGCCACTTTTAGGTGTGGTTGTACCGCATAGCCTAGGCCCTTACGTAAAATCCCGTGTACTCTTGGATGTAAGCGACATCCAACGATTCCACATTTTGGCTGACCAGCGGAGGAAATCCAACGGGGAAAAACATAACGGCCTGTCATCCGTGGTACTCATCTCCCTGTCGCCTTGAGATGTCAAACTTCTCAGACCGGTATAAATGGACTGTAGAAGTGACTGACCCGCCACAATTTACCGCAAGTAATTTTGTAAGACCCAGTTTTCAGACCTGGAGTCACTGGAAGCTAACGCCCGACGGAAGAGACACCGCTGGCGGTAGGTCCGTAGATCGATAAGCTCGGCATTGGATCCAGTGTGCATGATCATGGGATCCAGTGCGCACGATCATGGGATCCAGTGCGCACGACCACTGGTCGTGCGCCACTGATCGTGCGCACTGTTCTCCATTTTTCCGAGTTCTGCCTAGGACAAACGCACGACCATTGGACTTAGTGCGCCCGACCACTGGTCGTGCGCCGCTGCTCGTGCACGTTGGTCCCATTTGTTCTAGAGTTCTGCTAGTGTTAATCGCACGATCATAGGATCCAATGTGCACGACTACTGGTTGTGCGCCACTGATCGTGCGGACGGGTCTGGTCTGTCATTTCATTTCGTGGTCGTCCGATTTGTTTTCCTTAAATCCAATCCAAGGGCTCAGTATCTTCCGCCCAAATGATCTTATTATGGCTGAGAGCCCCTTCCCTTCATTCCTTATCATTTGGAGAGTTGAACAATGGTTTGGGTGAGAGTGAGGAGGAGGAAGGAGAAGGTCTTCCACCGCCATTGACGAAGCTTCAGAGCTCTGATCGTCATTCCAAGACCGGATCCGTGGAGAGGGTATGGAGGCTAGGCCTGCGAGTGGTGTGGTTTGGAGTCAAACCGAAACCGCACCGCACGGGTGCGGTTTTCGGCCGACCAAAACCGTACCGCACCTAAACCGTGCGGTGCAATTTGGTTTCGGTGCGGTTTGGTGTCGGTTTGTGCGGTGCGGTTTCGGTTTTGTGACAGTTTTTTTGATTTTTTACAAAACAATCAACGCAATTATAACTGTAAACCAGTTTGAATAAAGAAAATTGCTAAACAACCTGAAATCATGATAACACTACTAAAACAAAGCTGCTAATATCTTCCTGCCTAGCAAATCATACACCATGTTGTAGGTTGATACTGTAGGACTATTGTCAAAAAGAGGTTACAAAATTTTCAGAACGAAGTTCCCATCCACACATATGACATATACTTGCAATCTAACATGATATAACAAATGCTTACCAAATAACATGATTTCAATTTCAGATATAAAATGAATAAAACCAATTCACCAAGTAGCAAAACCTACATATCAAAAAGTCATATTTTCATTATAATGTATATTTACTTGCAAATCAAAATTCAAATGTATGATGCATGTTGCTATATTTACCAAAATTCAATTTCCATCTTCATTGGTTTCAGCTTCGTCATCCACATTAGCTTGCATTTGTTTGTCCAGCTCTATTAAGAATTTAAAATAACATTTAAAAAATTGGTAAACAACTACAATACTACAAATTCAATGCAAATACACTACCTTTATCGAGCTCTTCGTACTTGTCAACCTCAATAAGCATCTCCTCTATCTCATTGAGGTTTGACTTGCAGCGCAACCAATCACGAGCACAAATGAAAGCTTCTACCATCTTAGGTGCTAATGAACTCCTGAAAGGATCAAGAATACGTCCTCCAGTACTAAAAGCTGACTCAGAGGCCACAGTAGACACTGGAATAGCTAAAAAATCTCTTGCCACTTGAGATAATATTGGAAATCTGTAAGAGTTCAATCTCCACCAATTTAAAATATCAAAATTTGTTTGCAGCTTGAGTGTATCTTCCTTCAAGTAAAGGGCAATCTCAGATGCACAAATAGTTGCTTCATCCTCCTCTGAATCATCCATAAACATTTTTTTTGATAAGCCACGAAGCTAAATTCCACATCAACTTGATTCATAGCAGTCCCGGAGCTTGAAGCTTGGCTTAAACTACTTTGAATTGATGTTGTGTTTATAGATTTATCATAATGACTGTATAAACGATATAATGTGCATTCAGTCAACTCAATCATTGTCCTTGATCTTGCCATATCATATACTGCTTTGAAACACTTTGTAAGTCTCTTTAACTTACATTGTGGGTCCAACACAAAAGCAACATATAGTAGAACATTACTTTTTTCCAAACTACCCCAATATTTATTGAATTTTATCTTCGTCCGTTGTGCAACCGTGCTCATTGCTGGATCTTGACTATCACACATAGAATTAATGGCATGCTCCATCACTGAAATGTTTTGAAAAAATAAATGCGAAGTTGGATATTTGGTGCAGGAAACCTCCAAACTGACGATGTAAAATAACTTAAAAAGCTTAAGAAATAAACTTGCATTATTCCAATCTTCTGACTTGGGTGGACCATTAATTTTATCGCCATTATTAAAATAGTTTCTGTATGAGCTTTCATCCTCTAATTCATTGAAAGCTTTCTCAAACTTTATCGCAGTCTCTAGCATCAAGTATGTTGAATTGCACCCTGTTTCCACATCCAAACACAAAAGTGATTTGCATGATATCTCCGCATTTGCTACACATTTTTTGAACTTTTCTAGTCGTTGAGAAGATCCTTTTACATACTTAATGACCAAACGAATCTTTTCGATAGACTCATTATATTCGGATAATCCTTCATTCACAATTAAATTTAATGTGTGTTGAGCATCTAACTTGTAGGAACTCATACTCTAGTATAGTAGATTTCCACCCTTTAGTCTTCCTTGTCAAATATCTAGCAACTATGTCATTGATTGATGCATTATCCATAGTGATAGTGGAAATTTTTTTAATCCCCATTCAGTGACACAATTTAATATTTCATTTCCAAGCCCTTCTCCGGTACGATCAATGATTCTAACAAAGTTAAGAATCCGTTTTTGCAATCTCCACTCTTTATCTATCTAATGTCCAGTAAGGCACATATATCCATATTTTTGAATAGAAGTCCATGTATCTGTACTAAGACATATCCTTTATGATCGTAACTGTTTCTTTAATTTCTTCTGCTCGGAGGTGAAAAGATTGATACAGTATTTGGAAATAGTTGTGCGAGATGGCACTTTGAACCTTGGCTCTAGCTGGTTAGAAAAACTTCTAAAACCTTCATTTTCTACGAACTTGAAGGATAGCTCATCAACTACAACCATTTTTGCTAAAGCAACACGACATTGTTCATCGTCAAATTTATTAGCTTTTAATGAATTAACAAATACTCCATCTTCTTTTTTCTCACTAAGAGATAACATTTGTTGATTGTTATTTTTCAACCTAAAGCAACATAAAGTTAGCATATGCACTCTTAAAGCGCTTGTTCCATTCTTACGAGGATCAACAGCGTATATCTTGGAGCAATGCTTACACTTCGCTTTATCTCTTCCTTCAGTATCTTTAAACTTCATGAACCAATCCCACACAGCTGATTTAGCTTTAGTACTATCAGAAACATCCATTTTTGTTTTCTTCTCTATGTGTTTTGTATCATCATTGTGATTCACAATAGGTTCACTAACTTTATTTTTAGTACCGCTATCTCCCTCCATTACAAGTGGTTCTTTTCCTTTGTTCTTTTTATATGCCATCAACAACTATGCATAATAGTCAATAGCACGATGACTCGAGTTTATTAAAAGGGCGGATAATAAAAAAGTATCACATATGAAGAAAATAACCAACAATATACCTCATGTCCTCCTCAATTGAAACTTGACAAATATAATTAGATGCCCAACACTCCAAGTCTCCAATCCTTGAAAGTGATCTGCATGGGTTCCAACACAAAATTATTTGTTTAGACACTGGTCAGCTCGGGCACAATTAATCTAAATTAAAATTAGTTGTTGAAAATATTGCATAAATCTTTTTGGGTATTGCAAGTTACATTAATGCAAGATCAAAATTTGCACATAAAAATCAAAGTGAGTCTAACTACCTCACTTTTGCAAAATTATATGCACATAAAAATCAGCTTTAATCACTTGTAAATTCGCAAGTGAAGACATACAAAAATTGGAGACAAAGTTCATCAGTTCATAAAATACAACTTTGATAAAGTATGAACTTCACAATTAATGCAATAAAGGAACCTTAACGCTGTTTATAATGTGGGGAAGAAAACATTTAGAGTCGCGTTATAGCAATTTTCACATTATCACAAAACTTTTAATATCATCCCAACAACAACAAGCAAACGAAGAAGAATCAAGTAGAGCACATAATGTCAAAACATCAGAAAAAAAAATGTTCCCAGGTGATTTTTATAAAGCAATAGCTATTTTGATTATGTTGAGGCCTGAGGGACAAAAATTTCAAATAACACCAACCAACATCGTTCCTTAGTTAATGAAACAATTTTCATTAAACCCAACATAAGTTCACCAATTGAAATTCAAGCAGTTACCTTCAGCAAACAATAATGAATCAGCATGAACATCACATTTAACTTGTTAGTTAACCGCAAGGATCAATTAGTAGAAAAGGCTGTTAGGAAACAAGAAAGCTGCAGGTTTGCTAACACTTCCCCCAGTATTATGTATATCGGGCATACGACAGCATCCAAGCATACACTTTGGTGTATATGAGATGAATCACTCAGAAATGTCCGAATCATACATGTAACATGCTGGTATTGCTTCCTATACTTTCTTATTATTTATCTTTGGAATACATTGTGAGTGCTACTCTCCTAGGTGAGAGAGACTCTTAAAAGGGACCAGCCCCAAGGTGTTTATGGGAAAATAGTTGTGAGATTAGAATTAGAATGAAGATGTAGCAAAGAAATTAGCTAATCAACAAGGAATTTTCGCAAGGAGAAAGGAGGTGGAGCAGTGCCCAACCTTTGCAAGGAGAAAGGAAGTTTGATGCGGTGCGGCCCGACGCTAGGGTTTCGCAAATAGGAGCAGGAAGTTTGATCGCCGGAATATCTGCAGGAATCGCCGGAATAGGAGCGAAGTCGACTGCGGGCCAGCGGCTGGAAGTTTGACGCGGTGCGGCCGGCGCTAGGGTTTCGCGAATCCTCTCTTTCTTTTCTGCGGAAAGGCGGAAAGGCGGACTGCGTACTGTGCAGAATTAAAATGAAATGAGGGAGACCGGAGACGGGAGTTGGGAGAAGATTTAAGTATTTAACTCTTAAACCGAGCCAGTGAGCCACATTTTAGGTTAACCAGTTAAACTAGTTAAACCATGCCGGTCCATGCGGTTTAGGTTAACTAGTTAATCAGTTAAACCACAATCATAAATTAGTAAATAACTAATGGTTAAGTTAAATCATAAGCCACAGTTTAGGTTTTTAAGATTTCCAATTCGACTCACTGTACGGTGCAGTGCGGTTTGGTCGGGTTTTAAGATTTCCAAGCCAAACCGAACCACACATGTGCCGGTTTTCAGACCCTCAAAACCAAACCGCATGGAAGAAATTGTACCTAATCACCTAGAGGGGGGGGGGGGGGGGTGAATAGGTGACCTTAATCTTTTTAACTTTTTAGGCAGAATTAATCACAGAATTCACAGAACTTTAAACAACAAACACAGAATCAGTCACACACAGAGTACACACAGTTTTATAGTGGTTCCCCAAGGTTTGGGTACATCCACTTTCCCCCTTCGCCTATCTAGTAGTGTACTAGATTCGGCCCAACTTCTCCACTATTCCTCAGATCCTCAGATCTTACACTCAGAACCCCAAATAGGTTCCTATAGCTCAGAGTGATCCCACACTTACAACTCGGGCTCAACAGCCCTACCACTCAGTCTTCACAAAGACCTACACTCAGCCTTGAACAAGGCCTACACTCAACCTACAACAGGCCTACACTCAGAGAAATGTATCTCCTACACTCAGGCACACAAGCCCTACCACTCAGCCTTTATAATTATAGGCTTACAACTCAGATCACTAAGGATCCTACAAGAAATTAAAATTACAAAGTGTATACCCACAACTCAGAATGAGAGAGAAGAGTTGACAGGTTTCTTGAAGAGTTCTTGAAAGAACTTTGCTGAGATCAACCTCCCTTGGCTTTTTTCAAAGCTTCTTGAATTAGAACACAGTAGGGTTGAAACTCTATGCAGATGATCTTCAATCACTGCTGACTTAAGAATCAGATCTCAATCTGAAACTTTCTTCACAGCCTGGTTCAACAGCTGTCTTCTTAGAAGGAGCTCTCTCTCTCCAACTTCTTAGATCTTCTGATCACTTCAATTGATTCTTCAATGAATTGCTTGATCAATCACCAATTCTCTTCTGTTGAAGTAATAAGCCTTTATATAGGCTTTCTTCATGGTGACCGGCTGATCCAGTTTCTAACGATCTTCTGACAGCTCTGACAGGGTCAGTAGACCGGCTGGAATGGCAGCTGTCAAGTCATCCAGTCACTTCTTGAATTTTCTGTAACTGTCTGAAAGTGTCGAGACAGTCAGTCTTTAAGTGTCGACACTGACAGACTAAGTGTCGACACAAGTAGACTAAGTGTCGACACTAGCCTTCATGGTGTCGACACAACTCCTTGTGTTGTAGAAATTACTTCTCGACACTGCTTCTTCAACATGTGTCGACACTGATCCGGTGTGTCGACACAAGTCCTTCTTCTTTGATACTTAGTTGATTTCTTGTAAGTGTCAAAACAACTCCTTTGTGTCAACACATCTTCTTGTGTTGATACTTGCTAAGTGTCGACACATCTCCTTGGTGTCGACACATGCCTTCTGTGTTGATACTTTTGCTGAGTGTCGACACATCTCCTTTGTGTCGACACATTCTTCATGTGTTGAGACTTTTGCTGTGTGTCGACACATTCTTCATTATGTCGACACTTGTACTTAAACTCTGTTGAAGTTTGCTGAGTGTCGACACAGCCTCCTAGTGTCGACACTTGTACTTGAACTTTGTTGATGTTTTGCTGAGTGTCGACACAGCCTCCTAGTGTCGACACTTTTGATGTCGACAAAGTTCCTCTGGGTGTCGACACTGCTTCTAAGTGTCGACACAGATTCTTTAGATAATTCTTCACTGAGTGTCGACACTGCTTGTATGTGTCGACACTTTTCCTCTGGTGTCGACTCTGCATTCCTGGTGTCGACACAATTACTCCAAGTGTCGACACAGCTTCTCTGGGTGTCGACACAAGCCTTCTTAAGTGTCGACACTTTTCTTCTAGGTGTCGACACATGGACTTAGAAACTTTTCCTGCAAACCTGCAGTTACTTAACCTTCACACATAAACTCAAAACACATCAAATACATTTTGATGTATATCATTGAGTAGGGTGAGGCTTCTTCAAATCAGGTACATATATTCCAATGTACCCAACAATCTCCCCCTATTTGGAGAAGTCATAACCCTTAGTCAATGATATATACCATACATAACAAATTCACAGTATGATGTAAAACAATATTAAATGACAGGGCAAGTACATAAACATGTATAAACAAAACATGTATACACAAATATCTCAAAACAGTAATGTAATAGATTTAACACATATCACATTGTTCTAACAACTTCAACATTTTCATTATTCAAAAGTTTACAGAAAGTTGAATACAACTGATTACACATAGTAAATTTAAGAAAAATTTCTATCCTAAGGCAGCTCAGGCTCCTTGATAACTATGCCCTTTCCTGATTGTATCTTTGCTTGGACTTGAGCATCTTTGTCATCAGCAGGCTTCTTCCCTTTAAGATCTATCTTTTTCTGCTCTTCAGCCTTGATCTTCTGCCTTTCAAAATAATGATAAGGCTTTGGAAAGTACTTGCTAGGCTCCTGTGCAGTAGGAGGTTGCTTTCCCATCTTAGCCTTTCTTCTATATTGAACAATAGCCTCCTGCTTGTTCTCATGCTTCCTCCACTCCAGTTCAGAATACCACTTGCCTCTATCCTAGATATTGTCCTTGGCAGCCTTCCAAGCAGTCAAAATGATATTCCTGGAAGTGGGGCTCCATTGTTCAAAATCAGGCCTAAGTTTAGCTTGCTCTCTGAACCTTTTCTTAGACAATTAAGTCTCTTGTTCTTTTAATAAGGCCTCTTGTTCTTTCAGTATTGCCTCTGGCACAGGATGAACTACTTTCTCTATGATGACATTCTCTATGTCAACACATTCTTCATGTGTTGAGACTTTTGCTATGTGTCGACACATTCTTCATTATGTCGACACTTGTACTTAAACTCTGTTGAAGTTTGCTGAGTGTCGACACAGCCTCCTAGTGTCGACACTTGTACTTGAACTTTATTGATGTTTTGCTGAGTGTCGACACAGCCTCCTAGTGTCGACACTTTTGATGTCGATAAAGTTCCTCCGGGTGTCGACACTGCTTCTAAGTGTCGACACAGCTTCTTTAGACAATTCTTCACTGAGTGTTGACACTGCCTGTATGTGTCGACACTTTTCCTCTGGTGTCGACTCTGCATTCCTGGTGTCGACACAATTACTCCAAGTGTCGACACAGCTTCTCTGGGTGTCGACACAAGCCTTCTTAAGTGTCGACACTTTTCTTCTAGGTGTCGACACATGGACTTAGAAACTTTTCCTGCAAACCTGCAGTTACTTATTCTGCACACATAAACTCAAAACACATCAAATACATTTTGATGTATATCATGGAGTAGGGTGAGGCTTCTTCAAATCAGGTACATATATTCTAATGTACCCAACACCGCACCGCACCCAATCGGTTCGGTTTGAAATAAGGTGCGGTGCGGTGCGATTTTGTGGTTTGGTGCTGTTTTCGGTTTTCATGCATAGGCCTAGTGGAGGCACTCATGTCAATCCGTTCAAAGCAAGGATTCCATGGCTAGGAAGAGAGGTCGTAAGGTAACGACATTTTCTCCTCTTGGTTTTTAGGATGCGTGCATAACATCTCTTTTCTTTCTTGTTTTTCAAGTTTTTGGGCACCAAATCACTCAAATGAGAGGGGTTTGGGTCGCCATGGTTCAATAGAAATCACCGGGTCGATTATGTCCATCCCCGACACGATTTTGCATTAGAGATCCTCTCCGTTAGTGGATTAGGCATTGTGGGCGAAGCTGTAGTCGCGACCGTTAGTCCAACTCGGTGATATTGCATAGCGAGCCTTAAGGATTTTGTAGAAATCCATTACGGCAAGATGTCGTTTGTGATGTATGTGTTTTCCCCCCTTTTCAAGTGAGTACTTGTAGTCGGAACCGGATAGGGTTAGCTCCGCGTTGGCGGTAGATGATTTCCTTGGTGCACGGGAACGTTGCAGTACGAATGAGGGATTAGGGTGGGAAAGACTATGGATTGTGATGTGCTAAGGTGCAGCTTTGTATCCATGGTCGGCTGGCTATCTCGTGACATGCAAGCCATGTGGGGAGAGTGTCTGAAAGAGTAGCTAGATCTGATATACTTTAGAGGGGGTGAATAGAGTATATGGTGCTTGAAAACTTTTTACAACAATTGTTGTAATCTGAGTGAGCAGGGAAGCAATTAATAAATCTAATCACAGAACTAAACTAATCACAAGCTAATCACAGAACAATCACAGCCAGAAACAAAAATAAAGACAAGCAATCCAGAAGACACAAGGAACTATAGTGGTTCCCCTAAACTTGGGTACATCCACTCTTCTACCACCCTAGGTAGGAATCCACTGCAGGATGAGTTGATCAGGTGTCCTGGGCACCAATGAGCTTTTGATAAGGTGCTCAAAAACCAAATCAGATTTTTTGATCAGGTGTCTTGCCACCAATGAGCTTTTGACAAGGTGCTCAAAAACCAAGTTCAAGCTTTTGAAGGGAGTTTGAGAAACCCTTTACAGAGATGAGGGTGAGAGAGTGATGAAAGTCTTCTTTTTCTCAAAGCAGCTGAGAAGACTATGTGGATTTGATGGTGTCAAAGCTCCCCCTGAGTCCTTGAGATGTTCAGGAAAAGAAGCTTTGTTGTAGGGTGATAGGCCTTCAGAGGTTGAGCTCCAACAAAAGATGATTTCAGCAACATCTGAAATGTTAGGTGTCTAGAGTCTTGAAATATGTTGGCCTTGAACACTTGAGATCAGAGAGATCAGAATATTTCAGAAAGTTTGATCTCCTTGGATGTGTGTTCTTCAGAGAATTCTTTGAGAGAGAGAGTGTTTTGTGCTTGTGTTCTGAGGATTATTGATGTCTGTCTTAGAGAGATTCAAAAATTCTTTCCTTTTATTCTCTGGTACTGAATAGAAAAACATCCTCTGTCAAGAATAGTCGTTGGCCAGCATTAATTGCATCCTTAATTGCAAAATGTCTTCTGGAGGAAAGTCCACAGAAATATTCCTTGAAAATCCCTTGAAACTTGGTCCAGAAATAAATGAAAATGGCTAGAAAATCTTCTGAATTAATTGCAGAATAACTCCTTAACTGATCTGAATTTGAATCTTGAAAATTCCTTGAAGTTATCAGGAAACGTCGAACTGAGCTCTGCTATCGTCGAACTGAGCTCAGCGATTTGGACTTATACTGCAACACAATATCATCGATCTGAGCTCAAAGATCGTCGAACTGAGCTCAGAGATAGAGATCCAATACTGAGTCAAAAATCGTCGAACTGAGCTCGCAGATCGTCGAATGGAGTTCGACGATATGTTGAAGTTGAGCTCAGCGATCGTCGAATGGAGTTCGACGATCTGTCGAAGTTGAGCTAGACGATCGTCGATCGGAGTTCGACGAATCGTCGTGCTGAGCTCGACGATATGACTTAGTCTCAAACTGAAGGATTCTTGGTCTTGAGAGCAGCTTCCAAACCTAGACTTCTATCCCTTAGACTCAATTCTAATTGACCTTTTGAGCTATACAGGAGGTCAAACATTGGTTTCCTAGAGACATAGTGATCCTGACCCAAATCAGTAATAGGGTGTTCCAACAATCTCCCCCTATTTGGGTTAGGATTACTATTTACAGAATTTGGAAAAATTAAAATAACAACATATAAGCAACAATACAGAAAGGCAAAAAGCTGGACATTGTAGAACCACAGATATATATCATCCCAGATAATAATCAGAAATCAGAGAGATTGTCACCTTACATAATCATTTATTTTCCTTGCTCTTAATGAGTTTAATTTCTCTGTTGGGGTTGAGAGCTTCCTTCTTTGATCTTGTATCATGTGCTGCACCTAAAGAGGTTTGTTGTTTGGGCCTGGGAACTACAGCTTCAGGATGCAGCTCCATGTATCTCTCAGAATCAAAGAATTTGCTTGACCTATATCTTTCAAATTCCTTCTTTCTCTGTTCAGACATTGTAGTGATGTTGGAAGAGTCTTTGCCTTGCTCTCTAGCTTTCTTGATCTGATCCAGTGCAGCAAGCTCTTTCATCCTTGCAGTCCAAGCAGCTGGATTGTTCTCAGGGTATTTAAATGGTACTGGTGACTCATATCTATTAGAAGGATTATTTTGAGGAGGCCTGGATGAAACTGTTTCCTCTAATTTATAGGGAAAAGGACCAGAGGTTGTGTCAGATGATGTTTGTCCTTCCCTGAAGTAGGGATGTTACCTTGAATATCCTTTAGAGTAAACCTGTACTTCTCTTTGATTGCCTCTATAGCCTCCTCTTCTGGATTGAGAACCCCTGGACTGGCTTCCCCTATGATAGGATCTGGCATGTGGCTGATAGGGGGTTTGACTTCTAGCATGGGGTTGAGCAGCTGAACTTCCACTTGCACCTGCATCAGGAGGAGGTGGTGGAGGAGGATGAGAATGTTGGAATTGAGAAGAGCCCTTTTCATATTTCCTTTTCTTCTTCATTGCTTTGAGTTGATTCTTTGAGTACTGCATCCAGTGCTCAGTTATGGGGCAATCATGAAGAATATAATATGGTATATCATTGTTGTCCTTGACCTTGGCAGGAGGTACTCTCTTCATGGCTTTGCTCCTTGCCTTTCTCTTTCTGGCAATGGTAGCAGAAGAATCATCAGAATCTGTCTTAAACTCATCACTTTCAGAACTTTGATCATCATAAAGAGCATCAATCTTTTTCATCAAATCTTGCTTGAGCTGGATTGAGGCAGATACAGAACTGGTAACAGGAGTTGAAGCAGCAACAACAACAGCAGATACTGAAGGTGTGGCAGTTGAAGTTGAGGCAGAAGCAGAGGTTGAAGTAGTAATAACAACAGTTGGGGCAGCAGCATTTTCACTAACAGAAACAACAATATCAGCAGCAGAGATATCATCAGAAAATACAGAAGGCTCAAACTCATGTGCCTCTGTCATAAGGATCTCCTTAGAAATTGGCTCATCAGCAGTATCAGCAATAGTTTCAACAAAATTCTCAGCAGGAGGGGCAGCAACATCAGAAACAACCACACTGCTTTCAGCAGAAGTAGCAGCAGCATAAATTGAGTTAACAAAGGAAGTGATGATGCTGGGGTCACAACAAGAGAAGGGCACAAGGTCCTTGGACAAATCCTCTGGGGGCTGGATAGCAACTGTCTCTGGAAGACAAGCTTTCTCTGACAGACATCTGAAATATGTTGAATCAAATTCTGAGAGCAAATACCTGAGGTCTATTGCAAAGACTGCAATAGAAGGAGGAACTGGATCTTGAAACACAGCAGCAGCAGCAGTAGTAACAGAAGCTGGAGAAACAGCAAGAACAGTAGCAGGCAGGCTCACTTCATAGGGTATCTCCCCCTGCCTGGATTCAGACAGAGCTGGATCAAGGCACACTGCTGAAGGGGCTGCCTGAGGGAATAGGGAAGAGAGCCTGGCAGAAAGAGCTGCCACTGATAGGAGTAATGGAGCCAAGGAGGTCTCCAAGAGAAGAGATAGCCTGGGGGCTAGCAATTCATAAATCCTGTCAGCAAGGGCTGAAATATCTACTTGCTCAGTAGTGACTGGAGCAGAGGTAGAGGATGGAGGTGTAGCTGTTGATGATGGTAGAGGAGAGCTGGTGTATTGGGGAAGAGATGGCTGAGGTGTGGGTAAAGTGGATATGGAGGACAGTGGGATGGAGATGGAGGGTGTGAAGGTGGGTTGGTCAATGATTTCTTGCAGAAGATCTTGGTAAGATGTTGAGGATGAGGGCAGCTCAGGAGGAGAGGAGGGTGAGTCATTCATGAAGGAATCGTCAATGAGGTTGAATGAGGGAATGGAGGGTGATGAAGTGGCAGTATCTGGTTGAGGGTAGGAGTATGAAGGATGGAATGGTTTTTCTGTGGTTGGTAGAGTAGGGATTGGAGATGGTGTAGAGGTTGGAGAGGGGCTGGAGATGATGATGGTGGATGGAGTTTGAATGGTGGATGGAATTCGAAGAGATGGAATTGGAAGAGGAGGAGAGGCAGCAGCAGGCAGGTCATCTGCAGGGGCAGAGACCTGAGGTGAAGTGACTCTGACAGTCATGGTGCCTGAAGGTGTGCTGGAAGAGGGCCTGCTGGACTTGATGATCTGCCTGTCCCATTTACCAAAAAGGGCACAAGACAGTCTCTTGGAAGCATTTATGTGGATCCCAGAGGATACCAGCAATGCAAGGCACCTATTATGCAGAAACATTCCTAAAATCCTTCTAAAATTTACAAAACTCTTATTAATTTTCTTCTTAATTAGGTCAAAGAAGACCTCTCCCCAGTTCAGATTCTTCCTGTCCACTATGGCTCCCATTAAGCAGAGCTGATACCTTGAAATTGTATAATGGGCAGAGTGCTTAGCCAATATGACCTTTCCAACTACATCAGCCAGGAATCTGTATTCCACAGATAGATTCTTTTTCAATAGCTTGCTAGGGTTAGCCTCAGAATGACCCATTCTGGCAAGCAAGTCAGCATATTCTTCTCCAGATAAATCAGCAGAGTCTCCACCAGTACTTAACTCAAAAACCTCTGTCATAATTGTTGGGGTCAAGGGCACCTGTGTGCCAGAGATTGATCCAACATTGGTGTTTTGATCTTGATTGTGTGCAGTGTAGACCCACTCTTTAATCTCATCAGAAGCAAGCTTAATCCTTGTAGTCATGATTGCAGCAAGTTTCTGCTCTTTGAATAGATCTAAGATATCCTAAAAAACCTGGTCTGTTGTGTTGAAGGATTCCATGTCTATGTCAAAGCCGGCATCAAATTTCATGGCGGCGAGAACGGCAACAGAAACAACCATAGTTACCTGCAAAGATTCAACAAACAAAACGACCAAGTGCAGAAATGCTTGGAGGGAAAGAAAGTTTTTGCAGAGAAATCGAAAGCGCAAAGGAGAACGACGGCGAAAAATGAATTTTATATTAGGGTTCGACGCAGAAATGGAAAGATCGTTGAACTCAGTTCGACGATCGGGGCTGTTAAAGGAATCTGAAGAGTCTTCAACATCGTCGATCTCCGTTCGACAATATTGGAGAGCGTCGAGCTCTGTTCGACGATCGTTCAGAGAACAAAATCGTCGAGCGCCGTTCGACGATCGTTGACCGGAAGAGATAGTTCATACTATCTGAGAAACGCTGAACTCAGATCGACGATTTCAGACATCGTCGATCTCCGTTCGACGATCTGGGGGAAAATTGTCGAGCGCAGTTCAGAGACCAGAAAAACTCTAGACACTAAGAAAAAAAATCAAGATGTTTGCGTAGTCTTGGTCAAATTTTAAACTTTTAAAATCTTGGATATTATTTAAGACTTCCTCCATCTAACATTCCTAACTGATTTAGGAAGAAGGTGTGTTTCTTTTCATCCAAGGGCTTGGTGAAAATATCTCCCCTTTGTAAATTAGTTGGGATATATTGCAGTTTAATTTTATTCTTTTCAACATTATCCCTTAAGAAATGATGCCTAATCTCTATGTGTTTTGTCCTACTATGGAGGACAGGATTTTGAGCTATAGAAATAGCACTGGTGTTTTCACAGAAGATTTTAGACTTCTCTAAGTTGTAGCCATAGTCTAGGAGTTAGTTTTGAATCCATAAGATTTGTGAACAACAACTGCCTGCAGCCATATATTCAGCTTCAGCAGTTGAAGTTGACACAGAAGTTTGTTTCTTACAAAACCAAGAGACAAGTCTGTCACCAAGGAACTGACAAGTTCCACTGGTGTTGTTCCTGTCAATTCTGCATCCAGCATAATCAGCATCAGAAAATCCAGTTAAATCAAATGCTGAATCTTTTGGATACCAGAGACCTAGATTTGGATAACTTTTAACATACCTGAGAATCCTCTTTACTAATGTTAGGTGTGACTCTCTAGGGCTTACTTGGAACCTAGCACATATACATGTAGCAAACATTATATCTGGTCCACTAGTTGTAAGGTACAGTAAAGAGCCAATCATTGCTCTATATGTTGTCTGATCAATAGGTTTCCCATGTTCATCAGCATCCAATACAACATTAGTAGGCATAGGTGTTTTCATACAAGATGCTTCAGACATGCCAAATTTCTTAACCAATTCATTTGCATACTTGGTTTGAGAAATAAAGATGCCTTCAGCATGCTGTTTGACTTGCAATCCTAGGAAGAAGGATAGCTCGCCCACGCTACTCATTTCAAATTTAGAATGCATTAGGTTGGAAAACCTTCTGCACAATTTTGAGTCAGTAGAACCAAAAATAATATCATCTACATAGATTTGTACTAGTAGGGTATGAGACTTATGGGTTCTAATGAAAAGAGTTTGATCTACTCTACCCCTTATAAATCTATTTTTCAAAAGAAAGCATGCTAGGGTCTCATACCATGCTCTAGGAGCTTGCTTGAGACCATATAATGCTTTGTTCAATTTAAAAACGTAATCAGGATAAGTTGGAGAGATAAAAACTGGAGGTTGTCTGACATATACTTCTTCTTTGATGTCTCCATTTAGAAATGCACTTTTGACATCCATCTGATATACCTTGAATCCTTTATGTGCTGCATAAGCTAAAAATATTCTGATGGCTTCCAATCTTGCAACTGGTGCAAAAGTCTGATCATAGTCTATTCCTTCTTCTTGAGAGTATCCCTGAGCAACTAGCCTTGCCTTGTTCCTTACAATTACTCCTTGATCATCCAGTTTGTATCTGAACACCCACTTTGTTCCAACAATGGAGTGATCCTTAGGCTTTGGCACTAGTTCCCACACTTTGTTCCTTTCAAATTGATGCAACTCTTCTTGTATTGCAATGATCCAGTGTGAATCTTGCTCTGCATCTTGAATGGACTGAGGTTCAATTTGAGATAGGAAGCAGGTGTGCAACAGGTTTTGGTTGACCTGATTTCTGGTTTGCACACCAGCTGAGATGTCTCCAATTATTTGGGAAATTGGATGGTCTCTTGATGTTACTAAGTCAACAGGGGTGTTGATTGTTCACCAACCTGTGTTGTTGTTTCCTCTAGTGGTACAACAACTGGCTCTTCAAGTTGTTCTTCAATATGTTGAACACTTTCTTCATCTTCACTGCTTTCATCCTTTTGAGTAACCTGTAACTTGTTCAAGTCTTCAACAAGAGAATATTCCTGCAAAGGTGCTATGGTAGAAGAGATCTTCTCCTTGAAAGATATGTTAGATTCATCAAATGATATATGAACAGATTCCTCAATTTTTAGAGATGATTTATTATAAACCCTATAAGCCTTGCTGATCATGGAGTATCCCAGAAACACTCCTTCATCAGCTTTAGCTTGAAATTTTGCTAAATATTTCTTGTCATTATTATGTATATAGCAAATACAACCAAAAACTATAAAATAATCAACTTTAGGTTTCTTCCCTTTTAGTAATTCATAGGGAGTCTTTCCCTTTAGTTTATGTATCAAACTTCTATTCAACACATAGTTGGAGGTGTTCACTGCCTCTGCCCAAAAGGATAGAGGAAGATGAGCATCTGACAATAGTGTAGTGGCAGATTCAATAAGGGTTCTATTTTTCCTTTCAGCTACCCCATTTTGTTGAGGAGTTCTAGGAGCTGAGAAAGTCTACCTGATCCCTTCACTCTGACAGAACTCTTGCATAAGAAGAGAATCAAACTCTGTCCCATGATCACTTCTGATCAGGGCAATGTGAGTATTGAACTCAATCTGTATACATTTGAGAAACTCTGTCAAACACTTAAAGTTATCAGACTTCTTCCTTAGAAAGAACACCCAAGTGAATCTAGAGAAGTCATCTACAACTACTAAAGTGTAAGATTTCCCTCCTACGCTTTGTACTGTGATGGGTCCAAAAAGATCCATGTGTAACAAATACAATATCCTAGGTGAATCACTCTTATTAAGTGACTTAAAACTGTTTTTAGTTTGTTTGCCTAATTGATAAGCCCTGCAGAGTCCTTCCTTCTTGTAGGGGCCAGAAGGTAGTCCTCTAACAAGGTTGTCCTTGGATAGCCTAGCAATAGTTCTAAGGTTTAGGTGTCCTAGTCTCTTATGCCATAAAATATTTGGTCTACAAACAGAATTGAACAGGCAAATATCAACATCTGTTGAAAGAAAATCTACTAGATAGATGTTACCTTTCCTTTTACCTATCAACACAGTTGTGTTGTCTTCTGACTTGATTTTGCATAATGCTTTGCTGAAGGTCACCTAGTAGCCTTCATCACACAGCTGACTGATGCTTATTAAGTTGTGCTTCAGTCCTTCCACATAAGCTACCTTCTTGAATGTCACTGATCCAATCTGGACTGCACCATATCCTTTGGTTTGTCCAAAGTTTGAATCACCAAAGATAACTTTGGGTCCAAGCTTGGCTCTGAAGGATGTGAGATTGTCCTTGTTTCCTGTCATGTACTTAGAGCACCCACTATCCAAGTACCATTGCTGGTTAGATGTTGGATAGGTCTTCACCTGCACATAAAATAATTCACTTGTTTCTGACCCAGTTTACCTTGGGCTAAGGTTGATAACCTTTAAACTCTGAAATAAAAGACATCCCAGGTTGACTCTTATAACCTTCAGGATGATATCTCCTTTGAGGTATAATCCATTCAGTATAAGGGTTAAAGATTTGGGATGAAGGACCCTTAGGATTGGATTTTGATTTGTCCTTGAAAGAATTTTCAGGGCTCTGACCTGTGTTCGACGATCGTAGAGCTGCGTTCGACGATCTTGGGTCAGATCGTCGAGCTCCATTCGACGGTGGACTATGGCAGAGTTCAGGAGCTTGAAATCGTCGACCGAGTTCGACGATTTTGCCTGAGATCGTCGATCTGCGTTCGGCGATCGTCGATCTCCGTTCAACGATTTCTGCTGGGACTTGGTTTTCTTGGGCAGATCAGAATTTTTCCTAGCTACCTCTACAACTCCCTTTCCTTTATCAGAAATGAACTTGATTGGAGCTGTTAGAACTATGGGTTGGCTGGATGAAGCACCCAAGCCCAGTGTACTATTAAATCTGGAGTTCACTGTGCTTGTGATGTCCATCATCTTGATACTTCTCTCATTAAGGGATTCTTCAAGCTTCTTGGCCTCAGATAGCTCACTTTTCAGTGAAGCTATCTGCTCCCTACAACACTCCAACTCCTGAGAGAGTTTGAGGTTTTCTGACTTTAAGGTATTATGTTCAGATAAATGATTTCTGAGAGAGATAATTTCTTTCTCAGATTTAGCAGGTCTAAACATAATGCTTTAAACTCAGATTTAAAGTCCTCAAAATTAAAATCAAATGAACTAATTACCTGATCTTCTTCAGGTTGAGTCTCTGAATCTGACTCTGACTCTTCTTCATCTGAGTATGTTGAAGACATTGATTGCCATCATGCAGAACTCTTTCTCTTCTGCATCATCTTCATCATCACTAGAGCTGGATGAGGCTTCTGACTGCTCTTCAGTCTCACTCCAGGATTCAGCAACAAACCCCTTTCTTGTGGTTTGTTTTTTGCTTGAGGAGGGTTTGCCATTGCCATTCCTCTTGGAGTCTTTCTCCTTTCTTCTTTCTTTCTTGTCCCTTCTATCCTTATTTTTGTTTTCTAGACAGTCAGAACAATGTGCCCTGGTTTCCTGCAACCAAAGCAAACAATTTCTTTATTATTAATTGACTTATCATACCTTGGCTTATCATGCTCCTTGTATGATCTCCTTCTGAAGTCCTTTCTGGCCATCTTGTAAAATATTTTGGCCATAAAACTGAGCAGTTCATCATTGCCTGTGACTTTGTCTTCAGGCTGATCTTCAGTTGCCTTGAAGGCTATTGTCTTCTCTTTTCTTGTGGCCGGTGAGGCAGCCTTCTATTCTTCTTCTCTATTCTTGATGAGTAGCTCATAAGATTTGAGCTTACTCAATAGAGCTTCTGTGGTGATCTCATTCAAACTTCTGGCATCCTTAATTGGCCAGATTCTTGAATCCCAAGTGCTAGGGAAGCACATTAGAATTTTGTCATTGAGCTCAGTTAGTGAGATCTCTTTGTCCAAGGTCCTGAGTTTACTGACTATTAGACTGAGCCTGTTGTACATATCCTCAACTGACTCAGCTTCTCCCTTCTTGAAATTCTCATATTGAGATATGAGGTGTAATCTCCTGTCCTTTCTCTCATCAGCTGAGCCTGAGACTATTTCAGAGAGTTTATCCCAGTTTTCTTTTGCTGAATTGCATTCAGCTACCTTTTGAAAGATGTCATCAGACATGGTCTGAGCTAAGATGTTCATAGCCTTGGCATCAACTACCTTCCATTTCTTGATATCAGCATCTGTTCCTGATGGAGGTGGAACAACATTTGTACTTGAGTTCTCTGGAGGTCTTGGACAAACTGTCAAAACAGAGTTAAAAAATATCCTCGTCAATAGAATTCATGTATAATCTGATCCTTGCTTTCCAAAGTGCAAACTTGGATAGATTGCACACTGGAGGTCTGGTGCTAGCATAATCTTTATTTTGGGTCATGATTTGTGAAAACAAAATCTAATACTAAACTCAAAAGAAAACAGATCTAACTAGGAGTCTTTGGGTTCAGGTATTTGCCTGTACAACCACCAAGGTGTGTATTTTAAACCAACCTCGCTTTGATACCAATTGAAAGAGCAGCTAGATCTGATATACTCTAGAGGGGGGTGAATAGAGTATATGGTGCTTGAAAATTTTTTACAACAATTGTTGTAATCTGAGTGAGCAGGGAAGCAATTAATAAATCTAATCACAGAACTAAACTAATCACAAGCTAATCACAGAACAATCACAGCCAGAAACAAAAATAAAGACAAGCAATCCAGAATACACAAGGAACTATAGTGGTTCCCTAAACTTGGGTACATCTACTCTTCTACCACCCTAGGTAGGAATCCACTGCAGGATGAGTTGATCAGGTGTCCTGGGCACCAATGAGCTTTTGATAAGGTGCTCAAAAATCAAATCAGATTTTTTGATCAGGTGTCTTGCCACCAATGAGCTTTTGACAAGGTGCTCAAAACCAAGTTCAAGCTTTTGAAGGGAGTTTGAGAAACCCTTTACAGAGATGGGGTGAGAGAGTGATGGAAGTCTTCTCTTTCTCAAAGCAGCTGAGAAGACTATGTGGATTTGATGGTGTCAAAGCTCCCCCTGAGTCCTTGAGATGTTCAGGAAAAGAAGCTTTGTTGTAGGGTGATAGGCCTTCAGAGGTTGAGCTCCAGCAAAAGATGATTTCAGCAACAGCTGAAATGTTAGGTGTCTGGAGTCTTGAAATATGTTGGCCTTGAACACTTGAGATCAGAGAGATTAGAATATTTCAGAAAGTTTGATCTCCTTGGATGTGTGTTCTTCAGAGATTCTTTGAGAGAGAGAGAGTATTTTGTGCTTGTGTTCTGAGGATTATTGATGTCTGTCTTAGAGAGATTCAAAAATTCTTTCCTTTATTCTCTGGTACTGAATAGAAAAACATCCTCTGTCAAGAATAGCCGTTGGCCAGCATTAATTGCATCCTTAATTGCAAAATGTCTTCTGGAGGAAAGTCCACAGAAATATTCCTTGAAAATCCCTTGAAACTTGGTCCAGAAATAAATGAAAACGGCTAGAAAATCTTCTGAATTAATTGCAGAATAACTCCTTAACTGATCTGAATTTGAATCTTGAAAATTCCTTGAAGTTATCAGGAAACGTCGAACTGAGCTCTGCTATCGTCGAACTGAGCTCAGCGATTTGGACTTATGCTGCAACACAATATCGTCGATCTGAGCTTAAAGATCGTCGAACTGAGCTCAGAGATAGAGATCCAATACTGAGTCAAAAATCGTCGAACTGAGCTCGCAGATCGTCGAATGGAGTTCGACGATATGTTGAAGTTGAGCTCAGCGATCGTCGAATGGAGTTCGACGATCTGTCGAAGTTGAGCTAGACGATCGTCGATCGGAGTTCGACGAATCGTCGTGCTGAGCTCGACAATATGACTTAGTCTCAAACTGAAGGATTCTTGGTCTTGAGAGCAGCTTCCAAACCTAAACTTCTATCCCTTAGACTCAATTCTAATTGACCTTTTGAGCTATACAGGAGGTCAAACATTGGTTTCCTAGATACATAGTGATCCTGACCCAAATCAGTAATAGGGTGTTCCAACAGTGTCCCAGCGAGACTAGTCCCCTTTTATGAGACTGACGAGAACGCCATGCATAGGACAGCACGGGCAATGAAGCCCACCAACGGGTGGGGTTCAACAAGGGTTCTTAGAATCGGTCTGTGTGTGAGACGAAAACCTGACGTGAGAAGTCATGGTTTGTAGGCAAGCCCGGGTCAAAGACCCACGAGCGTGTGGGGCCTTTAAAGATTTTTGTGTGGTGGCTTGTATGCCGTTAGGGGAATTGCAGTACCTTTTTGTTTGCGGCTTGACGCCGATGGGGAAATTGGAAGTACCCAACTGTTATGATGATGTGCAAGATGCATACGCGATAGGGTGCCTTGGGTGAAGCCCGATATTGCATACATGCTGCATAGTAGGCCCCTTTGATTATATGTTCAATATAGAAAACATGTTTGTTGTTTGAGACATCCAAACCTGTTTTTAAAGATTTACATGTTTATGTATATGACATAAACAATGTTGACTTGCAGGTTGGAGGTGTACCCCAGGGTCTGTTAGGGCGGCCAGGAGGAGGTGTGTTGGTTACACAGTAGAGGTCAGCTTTTGCCGACCCACGTTACCACAAATTTTTACAGGGCAAGTATCGCGTGCGGGAGCAAGTTCGCCGGCCGAAAAGGCCTAAGCCTCATGAAGTGATTGCCATGCTTACTAGTTTGTTTTCTTAGTGACTGTGATGCTCCATGTTTTTGGTATTTCCGACTTGCATGCCGAGGTAGCCTAGGAGTGCTTTTGCACGTTGATGTCTGACCTTGTTGTTATTCAGTTTTGGACTTATTTTGTGTAAGACCTTAAGACCATTTTGATACTCCTGTTGGTAGTGGATAACTTCTGATTTTGTTGGTATGTTTCCGCTGTTGCTTTATTCTGAGTTTTGAGTTGGGTAGTTAATATCATCTTTTAATGTTAAAGCTGTGGCGTCCGTATGTTGTGGGGCCCCGGCCAAACACATATTATATGGTCATTACATTGGAGGTGTTACAAATTTACAAGCAATTAAATTATTAATTTTCCGGCACGCATTAGGTCCATAGCGACCTGCCCTACTATGCTTCAAAAATTCGGGCAAGCGGCATTTGGCTCGACTTTCGACAAGGTGTGAAGGAGCACTTTACTTGGAGCTAACTTAGGAGGAACATCTCAACTCTGGTTATCCCCAACTAAGGCTCAACCTATCAAATCACTGTCCGTCAGGGCAGGTCCCGTGCTTTTAAAATAGTAAATTGCAGAAACAAAAGTGCGATAATAAAAGCTGCTGTTAGTATATAAGATGCAGAATTGAAATGTTGTAATGAAATAGGACCAGTACGAAACTGGAGTAGTACTTAACTAAAAGTACTGAAAAGAACTGGACTAATACGAGACTTGAATAATACTTAAAAGAAATGAACTGAACTGAAAGAAAATAGTCAGGACCAGTACGAGACTGAAGTACTAAAAAGAAGGCACTGAACTGAAATGAATAAATGAACTGGAATAGTGCGAGTCTAAAATAAAATATAAAGAAAATAGTTAGTAGTCCAATCACTACATTCCAGAGGCTTCAGTTCCATCTCCATTCTCAGGAGGCTTAGTTAAATTTCATCTCCGTTTTCAGAAGGCTTAGCTCAGTTTCATCTCCGTTCTCAAGAGACTTCTTTGGGGCTTTACCCATTAATCTGGTCCGATAATAATTCAGTTGTGTCCCTTATTAATGTGGCTTATTGGACTTGAAGGATTTATTTAGGGTTTCATCTCTATTATTCGCCGAGAATAATTTACAGTTTCATTGTTCGTACTTCATTTTTCGAGTCTATTCAAGTTGCTCGAGAGCTTTGTAACGGATAAAGACGAGACGCTCAGTAATTCTATGAAACCTCGGAATACTCAGAGCTTGACACTTGCCTCGATCACTCTCATCAGTAAAAGAGTTTGAACTTATCATTTGATTTAAAAGTGGTCGCGCACTTCGATTTCCATTTTCAAAGAATTTTGGCGCATAAATTTTTGAGTGCAACCCTAAGCTCCGGGAAATTGGAAAACCTTCACTTTTTATCCCAAGGCTTCCAATTTTAATACATCATTTAAAATGCCCTAAAAAGAGACTAGTAATTTTTCCAAAATTTTCCAAGCAAATTTGGGCCTCTAAAATGGCCAAATAAATTCATTTGAGCTTTTAAAAATACCAAAACAATTTCAAAAATTCTCAAAATTTTTATGAAGAAAGCCCTTATCTAGAAGAACAACTTTCATATTCAACACTTTTTTTCTAGGAGCATATATTCTTTTTATAAAAATATACATAGTTTTGATTAAGATTTGGTCTGCATATAACACATCAAGCCTGATCTTGCAGCCAGGATCGCGCCAGACAGAAGAATTAGTTAGCGCTTCCTTCAATTGGAAAACCTACTCTCTAAACCGCGCGACTTGTTCAGCTTGTTTATTTGTAAAAACGTATATATTTGTAATTATTTAGTCTCACATTGTTTATTTGTAATCTCTCTCATCTCCTCCATTCTATAAAAGGGGTCTATACCTTTGTAATACTCACCTTTTTGGATAATAAAAATTTGTTACTCCAATTTTTTGATTTATTTATTTTCTATTCGCACAAAACTTTACAACAAAGACCCAACGACAGCCAACCACATCAGTGCCCAAAGGGGGAGGAACAAGGGTCCAGGTACCCCTTTCAGTGAGGATAACAATTTCCTCATCCATGACAGCCTTCCAATGAGGAACAACAAGAGTTTCTTGGTAGGTGCGGGGAGTGGCAGTCGCAGAGATAGCCAATGCAAATGTCCTATGAGAAGGAGTTAAACAATCATAAGAAACAACAGCAGCCAGCTGGTGCTGGGTACATGTCTGTACCCCTTTACGAAGAGCAATGGGAAGATCCAGGTCGGCGTGTTCCTTAGTAACCGGAGCATCCGTGGCAGAGAGAGATGTCCCGGGAGTGGAGAGAGACGATCCGGAGAGGAGGGAGAGAACCGCGGTGGAGAGGGAGCAAGAGAAGGAGATGGTGGAGATGACGATGGAGAAATCTCGATGGGAGTAGGCATGATGAAGGGGACGGTAGGAGGAGCAAAAATATCCGGAGAGGGAGAGGAGTCTGAAGAGAAATATGACTCATTATCGAAGAAGGTCACATCTGCGGATACGTATTGCATACAAAGAATGAGTTTAAAGCAACAATAGCCTTTCTGAGTAGTAGAGTATCCCAAAAAGACACTTGGTGGCACATGGGGCGAGTTTGTCATGAGTGGCGGAAGGAGCGTGCATAAAAGCCGTGCACCCAAAGGTACGTAGAGGGAGAGAAAACGAATCCTTACCCGGATAGAGAATGGGGAATGAGGTATGACCGTGGAGAACCGTGGACGGAATGTGATTGATGAGATAGCAGGAGATGAGGACAGCATAGCCCCAATATGAGCGAGGAACCTGCATCTGTGTCATCAGAGTGCGAGCGACATCGAGGAGGTGATAGTTTTTGCGTTCCGCCACCCCATTTTGCTGTGAGGTATAGTCACAACTAGTTTGATCAATAATGTCATGATTCACACAGAAAAAAGAGAAATCATTACTAAGAAATTCCTTAGCATTATCAGAGCGAAGCATTTTAATAGATATGTCAAACTGATTCTTAATCATATTATAAAACGATGTTCATACATAAAACAGTTCAGAGCGATCCTTTAAAAGATACACCCACGTACATCTAGAGAAATCATCAATAAAGGTTACAAAATATGAATTACCCCGAACTATGGTGAGGGTAGGAGCAAGATCCCAAATGTCGGAGTGAACAAGATCAAATGGTTGGGACGATCCACGACCTTGTTTTGGTGGGAAGGAGGAGCGGTGATGCTTGCCAAGCTAACACGCGTCACAGTTGAGAGGAGGACTGTGCGGAGGAAGGTCGCTGCCGAAGATGTCTCGGAGGACAATGACCAAGATGAAGGTGCCACTACAGAAGATCAGTAGAAGAGGAGGAGAAGGCAGACATCGCGGAAATGCTGTTGAGGAAGTAGAGGCCGCTGCTCTCAGTCCCAGTAGCAATCGTCCGTTTGGTGCCCAGATCCTGAAAAGAACAAGTAGTAGAAGTGAATGTTACAGAGCACTATAGTTGCTTGCAAAGAGAAGTAACAGATAACAAATTGCAAAAGAACTTGGGCACGTAGAGGGTGTCCTCCAAGCGAAGAGCTGGAGTGACTTGAACCACTCCTGTTCCATTGACCGGTGAGGGAGAGCCGTCCCAAATAAAGACCGAGGGCAACCGACCATGCTGTTCTAGGAGAGAAAAATATTGTGGATTGCCGGTCATATGATTGGTAGCACCAAAGTCGATCAGCCATTTACCTTGAGTAGCGGCCTGGGCACTACCTGAAGACGTGACCACGGAGGTGGACGACTTCGAAGAGAAGGTGGAAGCGTCCCCAGTTGGTTGAAGATGAGGATGCTTCTTCCAGCAGCGATAAACCGTGTGGCCGGTGCAGCCACAGTGAGAACAGAGAAAGCTGGAAGCACTGCGTTCGTCGGATGGGTGGTTGCGGCCACCAGAGCTACTTTGCTGAGTTTGGTGAGCATAGTTGTTCGATTGAGGAGGGGAGGATAACAACGGACGT
Source organism: Platanthera guangdongensis (assembly GCA_039583875.1). Classification (NCBI taxonomy): domain Eukaryota; kingdom Viridiplantae; phylum Streptophyta; class Magnoliopsida; order Asparagales; family Orchidaceae; genus Platanthera; species Platanthera guangdongensis. The sequence goes on from CM077152.1 coordinate 44,797,714, forward strand.
TGTAGTAGAGAGGTAATCACAGCTATGTGGGCAGCAGTGGCATCCATGGTGGGAGACTTCACCTCGCCAAGAATCTGTTGACGGATCATATCATAAGACTCTGGAAGTCGCAGAAGATAGCACACAACCAGAAGTTCCTGGAAGTGTTTGTGTTGCTCAGCCAGATCCGCAGAGAAGGGGCGATTCTGGAGAATTTCGGCTCCGAGAGCCTGAACTTGTTTGTAAGCAGCAGCAGGAGACATGGAGGGACGGGCAAAGAGTTCTGCATACAGAGTATAGATGCGAGACGTCTGAGCCCCCTTAGAGTAGAGAGCGGTAAGATACAGCCAAGCAGCCTTGACCGTTTCATCATGACGGATGATGGGTAGACATTCATCAGAGAGACTGTTAGTCAGCCATGTGCAGACAAGAGCATCGCTGGCATGCCAATCATCAAAGAGAGGGGGAGTCTTGCGGAGGAAGGTCATCGGTGAGATGATGGCGTTTGCATTGAGAGCGGAGAAGGAAGGTGAAGGAGACACTCCAATCCAGGTAGTTGGGGCCGATGAGTTAGAAAACAGTGCCAAGGTTGCCCGAAGGAGTAGGAGTAGGAGGAGGATCAGCAATGCGAGTAGAGGTGGTTGAGATATCAGAGGTTGCAATAGAACAGAGCAGAGAGAAGAACAAGTCACGGCTAGTAAAGGAGGGTGCGGCGACTAAGCACAGGGCGCGACAAGAAGAGCATGTCACAACAAGTTAGGAACAGGTCGCAGAAATAGGAACGGGTCGCGATGACTTATTAACAGGTTGCAGAGACTTAAGAAGAAGAGCAGCTAGAAAAGGAGAGCGCGACAACTAAGTACAGGACGCGGCAAGAAGAACAGGTCGCAGCGACTTAAGAATAGGTCGTGGCGAAAAGAAAGGGGAATCAGAGAGGTCGCGTACACCAAGGGCAACGACAAAGAGAGAAAGAAGCCGCGCGAATAGTGTGCAAACAGGCGGAAGAAATAAGTCGCGAAGACAGGTCACGAGAAGAAAGGATCAAGCCGCGCGGACAGGTCGCGTGGACAGAGAAAGCTCACAGAATTAGGAGGAAAAGATTGAGTCCTATGATACCATGTGCGGACAGAAAACAAGTAGACTGAAAATTTGGAGTAACAAAATTTTTATTATCCAAAAAAGGTATGTATTACGAAGGTATGACCTCCCTTTTATAGAATGAAGGAGAGAAGAGAGATTACAAATAAGCAATGTGAGACTAATAATTATAGGAACAAACATCTATAAAAGCTGCATAAGCCGCGCGGTTAGACTAACCACACGACAACTACAATATGCAGAAGACAGCTTGACAATATCTTCAAGTCGCCATAGACAAGCCGCCAGACCGCTCGGGCACCAATCAACAAAAACCTGGCTACCAAGCCGCTGGGAGAAGTCGTCAGACCATCGGACACCAATCAGCAACAGCCTGGCTACCAAGCCGCTGGGAGAAGCTGCTAGACCACCGGACAAACTGCCAGACCGCCCAGTCTCCATGCTGCAACACCCCACTACTTTCAAAGCCCAACAAAGGGGAAGCCCTCTTTCTGTACTTATCAGTCTCACTGCACGTACTGAACTTGGTCCTAGTAAAGGATGAAGGGGGGATCCAACGTCTGATCTATTGTCTCAACAAGGTCTTGTCATATAACGAGAGCAGGTATCCCGTGGTAGACAAGACAACCTTAGCCTTGGTATTCTCTGCTAGAAAGTTTCGGCCCTATTTTCAAGCCCACACCATCAAAATGCTCACGCAGCTACTGCTCATCGCAGAAGGGGAGCCCTACTGGATGGACCCCATCATCGCATACATGGAAAGCAGATAATTATAGGTAGACCTTATGGAGGCCTGGCGCCCCCGAATTCGCTCGGCCTCCTTCTCCCTCATCAATAACGAGCTCGACAAATGTTCGTTCTCCGGGTCGTGCCTAAAGTGCTTACACCCAGCCGAGGTATACTACGCTCTGCAGGAGATACATGAAGGCATATATGACAAGCATCTAGGAGAAAAGTCTTGGCCCTAAAAATCCTACGACAAGGATTTTACTGGTCCACAGTGAAAAAATATGCCCTGGACTTCACTCGGAGATGCGAGAGCTATCAGTCCCACTCCAATGTCCCGCATCAGCCCCCTGTCGGGCTCACCCTGATCCGAAGCACGTGGCCTTTTACTCAGTGGGGGAATCGATCTACTCAGCCCATTTCCGTCAGCTTCCGAGCAAAGGAAGTTCATCATCATGGTCGTTCACTACTTCACCAAATGGGTTGAATCTGAGCCACTGGCCAAGATTACTAAGTAGAACTCCACATGATTCACCTGGAAGAACATCATATGTCGGTTTGGCATCCCATCCACTATCATCTCTGACAATGAGATGCAGTTCACTAGAAAGTCCTTCACCAAAATATGGAAGGACTTGAAGATAGAACTTTGCCATACGGTTGTGACACATCCCCAAGCTAACAGCAAACTGAAGTCACCAATCACACCATTCTAAAAGGCCCAAAGACCCGCCTTCAAGAGGTCGGGGGGGGGGGGCAGTGGATGGATGCCCTCCCCAATGTCATATGGGCTTACAGGACAACGATGAGAACGCCCACCAGAGAAACACCCTTCAATCTCTGCTACAGATCAGAAACAGTCATACTCGTGGACACCAGAGCCCCAAGCCCTTGTGTTCAAGCTTTCAACCTGACGATGAACAAAGCCTTCCCGAGTGGAAACCTAGACTTGGTCCAAGAACTCCAGAATGAAATACCACAAAGGATCACCGTATACCAGGGCCGCATGACACACTTCTACGACAGAAGGGTAAAACCAAGACCCATCAATATTGGGTACATTGTCCTCTGAAACCTCAAAGCAGTAGGAAAGGGACCTCGGAAGGACAAGCTCTCTCCAACTTGGGAAGGCCCCTTCATCATCACAACAATGGTAAAGCCCGAGACTTACAAGATGAGAACTCTAAACGGGAAAATTCTCCCTTGGACTTGGAACGCACAAAACCTGCGCCTATTTTACCAATAAACTGTAACAGGGCACGCGGCCAAGGCGTCTCGTTATTAAATCTTTTTCAATATCAATACAATCAACCTTGCTCTGATCCAGCAACAAAGCTCAGGCAAGACTGGTGAAAGCCTTTTTGCACATCCCATGCAAGACTGGCAAAAGCCTTTCTGCACCTTAGGCGAGATCGACGAAAACCCTTCTGCACCTTAGACAAGAAAGAGAAAGGTTTGTCTTTACCTCCCAGGCGAGGTGGACAAAGGTCCATCTACACCTTTAATCAGACGAACCCCGGTTCTCCCGAAGTGCGAACAAATAAAGGTTCTTCGCCACCTCCACTCGGACGGACCTCGGTCCTCCTGAGGCGCGAACGAACAAAGATTCTTCACCACCTCCACCCGGACAGACCCCGACCCTCCTAAGGCACGAACAAATGAAGGTTCTTTTACACCTCTACCCGGACGGACCCCGATCTTCCTAAGGCATGAACGATCAAAGGCTCTTCGCCACCTCCACCCAGAAGGACCTCAGTCCTCCCAAGGCGCGAACAGATAAAGGTTCTTTGTCACCTCCACCCGAACAGACCCCGATCCTCCTAAGGCGCGATCGAACAAAGGTTCCTTGCCACCTCCACCCCGATGGACCTCGGTCCTCCTAAGGCGTGAACGAACAAAGGCTCTTCGTCATTTCTGTAACATCCCGACTTTTATTGGGCCACCGGAACCATAGTAGGCCCAATAAAAGTGACTGAAACCCCTACTCGTGACCCTGTAGAAGGTAACCATAGACGGTAAATAGAGCTAGAGAACTACGATTTTAGTTCCGTCAGTTCCTGTGGCCTCGTATAGTCGATACGAGCGCGTCGGAACTCGTTCTTTTGGACCCCAAGGTCATGTGGTGGATGTAACCATTCCTCATAAAATGCCACGAGAGCCAGACTTTGGATATCAGTCTAAATGACTCCGATTTGAGTTCCGTCAGTTCTTGTGGCCTCGTATAGTCGATATGAACGCATCAGAACTCACCGCGTCGCGATTCAAGATCTAACGACAGATTTAGATATTTTGACCATTTTAGCGCGCCGCGACGCGCAGATTTTGGACTTTTACCAGACGAACTCTGATTCGACCCAAGTCAGTGGCGTTGGATTTGTATGATCAATGCAATGTCAACAGAAGTCGTTCCGGACAATTTTGATGAAGAATAGTCAACTCTAGGTCAAAGCAAACATGTTCGTGCACCGAAAAGCGTGCGCACACAATTATAACACGACTCTCCAACTTTGACCCGACCCCGATGTCTTGGACCTACTCTGACTTTGACCAGCATGGGGGACCCACCCTAGGGTTGACTTTGGTCAACCCCCCCTAAAAGTATTTTTTGAAATTTCTCCCTCAAAGAAGAGCTCACTCCTCTTCATAGCTTGATAGGGCCTCATCACCCCTACCCTTGGGCCAGCAAATCTAGCCCACACATGAAAAACTAAGTGGGCCATGGACCAAGGAAGGCCCACTACCCCCTTTGCCTCCCCTCTCCCTCACCCCAAGCCCAAGCCCACCCCTTTTATTTTCCTTAGATGGCTGTCATCTGGTGGACCTCCACCCTTCCTGATGGTGACACCTAGCTAGAGGAAGTGGAGGGGAGGAGATAAGTCTCTCTCTCTCTCACGGGTTAATTCCACACCGCCGGTGGGGAGGAAGGGAATACCCTCCTGGCCTATAAAAGGCTATCCCCTCACCTGCCAACCTCCACACAAACTCACCCGAGCCCAGGGCACCCTTACTGGAGTCCCAACTCGCCGGAAAAATTTGCACCACCCAAGCTTTCCGTCGCCGCTAATGGCAACCCGGTCGGGGCCCTCCCAAGCTCTTCCAGGCCAGGTGGACACTCTTCCCCTTCCCCTTCTCTATCCCCCTAACGTGTTGTATGCGCCTCTCGGAGGCCGGAGCGCCGTCGGCACCACCCGAGCCAAGTTTCTGGTCGGGTGGTGGTCGCAGCAGGCTAGACCCTCCCAGCACCGGTGGTGGTGCTGGATGGGGGCAAAAACATCAGGGAGGACATTCCCCGGTGAAGGAAGGCTGGGGTGCCGCCGAAAAACGCCGCTCCGCCGGCACCCGAGAAAAAATTTTTTTTCCTCTATTTTATCTCAGGCGGTGGCCGACGGCGGATGGCCACCGGGCCACCACCGGAGAAGAGCCCTACCCCAGGCACGCCGATCGGGGGTGGTTTCGGGGCTGCGCTCACCACCGGAGAGGCAGGGTGGCGCGGTGACGCTTAAATTATACCCCATTAGAGGTTGTAGAAAAAATTGGGGGCATAGTGATAAGAATTGGTATTTTCCCAATTTCTGGGATCCTAGGGTCGCGCTTGAATTTTATTTCGCTCATTTTCTCCAGAAATGAAAATTGGAGCGCGAGACTATCCCACCTAATTTAAATATTAAACTCAAAAATTGTACCACCAACGAGAGTAACCGAGGCAAGTAGCCAAACTCCGGTTGTCCCGAGATTTCATAAAACCGTCAAACTCCTCGGCCCTTGGGCAATTTTGGGCTCTCTCGGAAGGTGAGAATATGAGTAGAGAGTTACAAATTATTCTCGACAAATAAAATGGGTGTAACTCCTAAAAAGCCTCTATCTGATTAAACCATAAACTCAAAAGGCGCAACTAAATTATTAAGATCTTAATAACGGGTGTAACCCAAGGAAATCTTGAAAAAGAACTGAAAAGACCTCCTTAGAACGGAGATGGAACTGAAGCCTCCTGAATTGAGTGATTGGACTACTAACCATTTTCTTTATGATTATTTCAGTCTTGCGCTGACCCAATTCTTTATTTATTTCAATTTAGTACTTTCCTTTTTCAGTACTCCAATTTCATACTGGTCAATTGCAATTCAGTACTTCTTTTTTTAGTAATCCAGTTTCGTACTGGTCAATTTCAATTCAGAACTCTCCTTTTTAGTACTCCAGTTTCATACTGCCTAATTGCAATTCAGTACTTTCAATTCAGTTCAACTCCAGTCTTGTACTGGTCAAGTACTTTCAATTCAATTCCAGTTTTGTACCGGTCAATTGCAATTTAGCACTTTCAATTCAGTTCAACTCCAGTCTTGTACTGGTCAAGTACTTTCAATCCAACTTCAGTTTCGTACTGGTTAATTGCAATTCAGTACTTTCAATTCAGTTCAACTCCAGTCTTGTACTAGTCAAGTACTTTCAATTCAACTCAGTCTCATGTTGGTCTAGTTCTATTCAGTACTACTCTAGTTTCGTATTGGTCACATTTCATTAGAGTGCTTAAATTATGCAGCTTTTGTTTAGCAGTTTTATTTACCGCACTTCATTCCTGCATTTTACTATTATAAACCTGGGTCCTGCTCTGACGAGTAATTGTCTTTTAAGATCGAGCCTTAGTTGGGGATAACCGGAGTTGAGGTGTTCCTCAGAGTTTAGCCTCAAATAAAGCGCTCAAACGCTCCTTATCGAAAGTTGAGCTTAGCGTTGTTGCTTGAAGCTTAACGTATAGTAGGGCAGACCGCCGCAGACCCGGTGTGTATTAGTATGATTATTTGATTGATTGCTTGTGAATTGCTTGCGGTAAATTATGGCGGGTCAGTACCTTTCGCAGACTATTCATACCGGTACGGGTAGGTCGACGACTCAAGGCGATAGGGAGATGGATACCACGGGTGACCGCCGTTATGATGTCCCCATTGGGTTTTCCTCTGGTGGTCGGCCAAAATATTGAATTGCCGGATGTCACTCACATCCAAGAGTACATGGGGTTGTACGTTAAGGCCTGGTCTGTGCGGTACGACCACCCCCATAAGTGGCAGGACTGGCCACTATCACCGACGACCATATCGGTGAGGCCCGCGGGGCTCGCTAGCCTGCTTGAAAAAAAGCAGTCCATACTATATCGACATAGGGTTGTGTGCACGACTGTGAATGCTTGCGGTGTGTGCGCGACTTTGAATGCCTGCGGTATGTGCACGGTTGTGTATGTCTGCGATAGAATACAGGTTGAGAATACCGAACGTGTTGTTATGCTAGTGGAGCTTTAATGCATTGTTGCTGTTATACTATGTTGTGTTTCTTTATAATTGATTCTAGCATATATATGTGAAATGTTGTACTAACTCTCCCTTGCTTCGACTATCTACTTTTGCTGGGTGGGTGTGTGCTCATCCCTAGGATATGGATCCGGAGAGGCGATTTGTTTCTACTTAGCTCTGTGACTAACGGTTATTTAAATAACCATTCACAAGAAATGAAGCACGTCGTGACCCACAGCCGCAAGAGATTGCGCCAGTAGATAGAACTACTCGAGCAGAAGCACCCCCGACGTCTTCAGAGTTTCGAGATGTGAGCACCGACGAGCTGATTAGGGAGAGAGAGTGAAGAGTTATATGCAGTACTTGTGTAGCCTCCGGGCTTATATATATATATATATATATATATATATATATATATATATATATATATATATATATATATATATATATATATATATATATATATATGCTACGACCTTATACTTGTGTAAATATATATGATGATATATATATGTAATGTAGACTGGTTTCCTGTTAATGCTTCTAAAAATGTCTGATGTGTTGTGAATGTTGTGATTCTAGCCAAGCAAGACAGCCACCTAGTGCTTAGATAAGGTGGGACGTTGCCCCTAAAGAGCACTAGGTGGACGTCTTGGGCAGTAAGATTCCCTCCAGCCCAACCCGGGTAAAAGTTGGAGGAAGGGGGTCTTACAATTTCCACCCGGACGGACCCCGATCATCCTAAGGCGCGAACGAATAAAGGTTCTTCATCACCTCCACTTAGGTGAACCTCAGTTCTCCCAAAATTCGATCAAACAAAGGTTCATCACCACTACCCCACGAGCAGACTCCCTTCGCCCTCAGGCAAAAGACAAGCGAGGTTTCTTCATCAGAGACTCGCAAAGTACACACAGACTCCTTGCACTCTGTAGGCGCATAAGCTCGCACCATTGCGACATCCCAAATTGCAGACGACGCCAGTGGCATCCACTCACAAAAACTCCACCATAGCTCCTGATAGGAAGGGACATCAAATCATTCTAAGCAGCGGCACAAAAATAGACATTGTGTCCTTCTACGTCATCTTGTGGTAACAAGCCCAAAGGTCCTTCCGCGACGCCAAGACAAGAGGGCAACACATTTCTCCACATCATGTTAAAGGATTTTCCACCGGCGCCAACATTCTACGACAACCACGCAAGTTAGCGCACAACATCATACTCACACATTTATGTGAAAGGGAGTGTGAAAAGTTACACGCTTCCACATCATCGTAACACACAATGCGCAAAGTATAAGGACGATCCTGCAATGTGCCACCAACATCGCCCTACAAGCAAGGGCAAGGCGGGAGCAGTCTAGCGCAAGGGTTGCCGTCCAGGTACCTTCAACCCATGAAGTAGACACAGACGGATCCAAGGCATTAATGCTCACACCAAAGCCCAACCAAGGGGATGTTTAACGTCGCAAGCAAAAGTGACTGGTGATGCGCCCATGAAGAAATGATCTTAAGTCCACAAACCAGAGAAAAACTAACCATGCTTAGAAATTTTCAGGCTCGACACTTCACGGATCACGACCCCTGAAAATTTCGGTCATTTGATGGGTTCCCCCTGAAATCCTCAAGTTAAACCAGAAGAATATCGATCAAGTACGTATAGGCTCGCCCAGACTGCCATTTCCCCAAGCCCTAAAAGCACCCTCGAAGGGGGTCGAACCCGCGCATGTGCCCAATCGGGTCGCACAAGTGCGCCGAACCAGCACACACAGAAGCACCCCGTGCGGCAAGCACACACCGGCAACCCGGACCCGCACGTCATGCGCATGCGTGCACAACCGCGTAGGGCCGCGCAGGGCCACACGTACTGTGTAAGGCTGTGTATCATGCAGTGCCACGCTACGTACGACCACATAAGGGCACACACTATATGGCCACGCAGGGCCGCACCCTACGCGTAGCCGCCATTGCGCCTTGCGCGTGGCCACGGTCGCACCCCCCCTGCACGCGCTGCACCGCGCCCCCGTGCGCGCTTCGGCGGCTTCCGCCGCCGCTGGCGACCCCCGCCGTCTCCCGCCGCCTTCTTCATCGTCAGCCGCCGCCGCTTCCGGGCACCTTGCCCAGGCCCCCCGAACTGCCTGTGGGGCACTCTTGTCATTTCAACAAAAATGGTGATCTAGGTGATCTAATAAACGGATCAACGCCATTCGACAACCATCTAGAAAACTATAAATAGACCCTCAAGTCTTCATTAAAAAACAAGCAACTCTGAAGGCAAGGGAGAGCTCTGAGATTTTCTTGCGGGGTCGTGGACTTAGGCCAATTCTTCGCTCAAAAACTCACTCCGCTTTTCTCCTTGCGCTAAGGTTTCAACACGCGTCAATTCACGTCAACCGCCTCCACGTGAGCGCTCCCATCAAGGCTTTTCATCAACGAGATCGCTACCTCCAGAAGCTCCGTAGACCTAGAGCATTTTACAGCCGGGACGCTCCCACCAAGGTTCTGCGAGCTCAACAACATTCCAAGGCTGGAGAGCTTCCATCGAGGCTCTGAGGACTTAGCCATTTTTCCTCATTTTTCGCACTTTGCACTTGTAACAGAGTAGCGACATATTGCCCTCCGAGATCAAATCAGTCTTTGTAAAACTCCGAGAAGCTGTGGATTTTGGCTCGGCACAGCTCCAGTCACGTGATTTTTCATCTTTTCCGGGTTTTCCACGTAAAAAACGTCTCTTGTCAATTGTTGTGGTTCATTTTGACTTTTTGCACGCCCAGTCTGATTTCAAGCTAAGACGACACTATAAGAATACTGGTCTTTAGTGACAAAAAACATAATGACAAAATATATTTTGTCACTAAATGCACTTCTTTTGTAACGAAATATAGTTTCATCACTAAAGATATGTCTTCAGTGACAGAATAAACTGTTGGTCACTAAAAATATATTTTTAGTGACGAAATATAACTTCTTTCACTAAAATAAATATTCTAAAATATTTAATGACAAAAATAGTTTAGTCACTAAATTAATTATTTAATGACTAAAAAAGTAGTCTCTAGTCATCAAAATTTTGGCGTTTCTTTCATTAAAAAATCATTTATTCCCTCCTAAATGAAAATTATTTTATAATTTAATATCATTAAACATTTATTCACTCTCAAATAAAAAATTTTCGTAACTTTCATGGCGACATCTCGAGCTGACCCGAGTAGGATTTTAGCTTATGTATATATGTGGTCAAGTACCGCAGTGAGTTTATGCTTCCCCTTAAACTTGATCATTGATGTTTCTACATAAATAAATAAAGTTGTTTCATTTTAGTAGGTTGCTAGAAGTGCTACACTCATTCATGTCTCCTAGCTTTCATCATGGAACTGTAATAAAATGTAAAGTAAAAGGAAGAGTCCAAGATCGAGACATCAAAGTATGAGGCCCTCAAGAAGGATGAGTAGGCTGAGAAGAAGAAATAGATTAATCCTGGTGAGGAGATTGCTTTTTATAAAAAAAATCATGTATTAACTTTAATAAAGATAAAAGCTTTAATGATTTGTATTGAGAGATTTGAACTATCTTTCACCTACAATTTTTTACTATTTATAAAAAAAATCATAGATATTTTTTACCAAATAGATTTTCTATTTATTATTGTATCTTATATTTTGTATTTTGTATTTTTATTTAATAGCAAATAAATGAATTTATTTAAAATATAATTTGTAAAAAATTATAAAAAATTAGTGACCAAATTTTTTGTCACTAGTAGTAGACATTTAGTGGCGAATCATATTTGTTACTAATAGTGTACATTGAGTGACCAAAAATATTTGTCGCTAATAATGTACATTTAGTGACAAAAATAATTATCACTAAAAATATATATTTAGTGACGAAGATTAATGGTCAGTGAAATAATATATTTAGTGACTAAAATTAATTATCTCTAAAAATATACATTTAGTGACAAAATGTTGTGGTTACTAAATATATTTTGTGACAGTCGTTTTGCAATGAACTTGTGACAGATTAAATTTGGTTGCTAAATTTTTTTAGTGACCAAATCACAATATTTAGTGACGAAAATTTTCGTCACTAAAGGTCAATTTTTTGTAGAGCGCGCTCCGATTTCTCCGGACCGGGAAAGACCGGGCGACCCGCAACAACCTTTTTTGTGTTTTCCACGTTAAAAACAAATCTTATCATTGTTGTTTGGTTTTCATTTTACTGTTTGTGTGTCTGATCCTGCTTGGAGCTACGACGATCCGATTCCCGGACCAAAGGAAAACGGACGACCCGCAACACATATCATTGATATGTGTACATCAGAAAATTTTATTTGCCACCCAAATTTATATCTGCATACAACAACAACGACGCTCAAGCCTTTATTCCACTATAATGGGGTCAGCTATATCGATCTTTTGTCGCAATTGTACCCTATCTTTTGTCATAATCTCATTAACGTCTAAGTACATCATGTCTTTGCTTATAATTAAATTTATATCTGCATACAAAACTGAAAATTTAAAACTTTATATTATGAGACACAGAAAATATGGCTACATAATGCCATTTCTTTAAAAATTCAAGGGCATACAGTAAAAGATAATGTGAACTAAGAAAACATAGATGAGTAAAATAGAGCTTAAATAAACAAAATTTTGAAGACTGAGCACACCATAATAGAGGAATTGTTTATATGCTGCCCAAACAGCAGCAATGTTAGGCTTGAGAAGGAAACTGCAGTGTCCAGGCATCATGAGTGGAAGGAGCGGCGTCGAGCGAGGAATTGGGCGGGTTGGGGTCGGAACACGCAATACTTGATTTAGGGCACGGCCTACGCTTGTGTTTTTTTAGTATGTGCAAATTTGATTTTAATGTGTGTGGGATTTTTGCGCACAGCAAAAAATGATGTACATGTAACATTGTTCTAAATGTATATAATAGGTCGATGTGCATAATATTCCGAAGGTAGTGTCAATATTTTGGTCGCATTAGTAGTGATGGGTTACATAAAAAGTCATAGCGGCCGGATCAAACCAATGAAACAAAGACCATGACCGGCTCTCCAAGATGATTCTAAAGGGCCCAATTTGAAGTAATTCTGAGTCTGTTGATAAGGGTACAAAGTGATTGCAAGCAAAGAAACATAACTTATTTTATTATAGCGCTCATACACCAAATAAGATAAGGGTTCAAGGTAATAGCATTGTATTCAAACATTATTCATTATAAAGGAAACTAATTCATAAATTAAATGACCAACAAGCTTACTCAAGCTTCATGTTAGACACCAACATGAACACATGATTTATGGATTATGTCGATATAAGAATGTTAGATTTTCTATTATGATTCAACTCGTAGGAGTCGTAGGGTGATTAGTATAAGTTGATGAGCCATTGTGCCCAAGTGTGATATGTTGTTTAAGTTAGATCTGGGGTTTTAAGTCTAGATCCTCTAGATGGGAGGATGGACAACCCAGATCGTTCAGGGTAAATACATGTTGTACAACCCCATATCCGGCAAGTGGTGGTCGATAGGAGCCAGATCGGCCAAAGTCCAGCAGTCCGGGTCCTAGGCGAGCTGGAGGGAGGCGAGATCCCTGGAAGTCCCCTCGACTCGCCCAAGTGGGATGGATCGTATGAGGGGTGAGTGGAACAGGTCGGCTCGCACTCGCCCCGGGGGCTCGACGAGCAGCGGGCGAGTGGGGGAGGCCGGGCCCGCACCCGCCCAGGGCTGGGAAGAGGCGGCGAGTGCCAGCTCCATAAAGAACTCGCCGCCCCCAGCGAGCGGAGGTTCTAGAGGGCCACTCGCCCAGTCTCTTGTGATGTGTTTTTACCACTCCACCCTCGCTGGTCTGTCTATAGCCTTCCAGAATATCGGAGTTACGCTTTTGGCAGGCCGACCTGAACTGCTTATAGCTGCTTAGAACAACGGAGGTTGACTATTTGCAGACCGTTTTCAGAAATCTATACATTGACCCAAAGGGGTGCCTCAGAAGGCATGCTTACTTGTGCCCCAGTCTTCTTGTGCTTTCTGAGATACCCCTAGCTCGACATTTGGCTAGGAAGGGGAAGCGCTCTAAGATCTTCCAGGTGTGTGGTGGGACCTCCATGTCGAGCCCTTGGGTCTGTCCCCTGTTCTTTTTCTTTAGTTGTTTGACTCGTGAGAGAGATATAAGTGTGCGATCACCCCTTCCCTAAGGGTGAACTCCACAGAGTTCAAGTTTTCTGTTTTAATATTTTGGTGCGGTGAGCGTGGAGAGTGGTCAGCGCCAAAAATCTTCAGCAGGCTCGATGACTAGAGGAGAAGGGCAAGGTTCAGATAGGGCCGACTCACCACCCCTCCCCCTCTCGCCACAGTGGGGATGTTCGAGGAGTTCAGACAGTAGGTGCTTGGCCTCTTCAAGTTCGCACTCGACGCGCTTGCCGAGTGCTCAACACTAGCTATCACAGTCGCCGCCGCCCCGACTCTAGGCGAGGAGGCCCCGGCTCGGCGAGCTGGGAAGGAGCTTGCAGAGGAGGGGAGTCAGCGCAATCTCCCCGGGCGAGTGCACTTCCCCAGGTCGGCGAGTGGAGGCCGGTTCGACAAGATGGGGGTGCGAGAACCTTCGCTCGCCCAGCAGGGGGAGGCAGCCCCTTTAGCAAGTTGGTTTCTTCTGCTCCAGTTTTGGAGGGTTTCAGGGAGCCGAAGATGTACTACTATACCAGGAAGGATGACCCGGTCCAGCACATCCAGTGGTTCAAGGATGTGGTTTAAATTAGGCAAATGTCAGATGCTTTTAAGTACAGGCTCTTCGCCATCACCCTCAAGGAGAAGGCAAGAGAGTGGTTCCACCAGCTACCGGCCAACTCCATCTACTGCTTCGAGGATCTGTGCCGGGGGTTCATGTTGAGATTCACCACTTCCAAGAAGAGGAAAAAGGAGACAGAGTCTTGTTCCGCATCAAGCAGGGGGTGAACGAGACCTTGGGGAGTTACATGGACCGGTTCCAGGAGGAGGTCACCAAGGTCCAGGAGATGTCAGGGCACACCCTGATGATGGCCTTCACCTTAAGGATGCAACATGGTTTCTTCAAGATGGAGCTGAAGAGGGTGCCACCCCTCTCCTATGAGGAGCTAATGGAGAGGGAGACGAGGTAAGTCAATGGGTAGGCGTTAAACCCCGAGTTCGCGAAGACGTTAGCCCGGTGGGCCACGAAAGAGGAGAAGGGGCCATGAGGTGGTCGATGTCAGGAGGTGAGGAGTGCTGAACCCCTGTAGAGGGAGCAGCAGCAGCCCAAGTGGGGGCGTCAGGAGCCGAACAACTGACTTGGCTAGAGGCATACGGAGTGGCAAGACCAAGGCCAACGGAGAGGTTTCCACAGAGGAGACAACCGCCAGGAGGGCCAGGGTCAGTTCCACCCCCTAGGCTGGAGGGAGGGCCAAAGACCTCCTCTCCCCGATCAACATCAGGCTATGTCGATAGCCTTAGGGAGGAGGAGAGCCTGACAGAGGAGGAGACATAGAGTCAGGGTGGAGTTGCCCTATTACGACTTCCATCGGGAGGAAGGCCATGCTACGACCACGTTCCCGGAGTTCCTTGAGGTGAGAGGAAATAGGGAGCAGCAGCAGCAGCGGGACCGCCGAGAGGTGTGGATCGAGGAAGTCCTGCCTTGAGCAGAGGACATGTGTAAGGACCGGGCTAATGTTGGGGCCCGAGGCGGGATCAGAGTGATCCATGAGGGGGGGTTGAAGCTTCCCGGAAGGCAAGCCTCCACACAATGTATCACCGGAGCGTCGCCTCCACATCTCTAACCCCACCCCCAAAGGATAAGATCACCTTTTCTAGGAGTGACATGCCAGATCATGAGGATCCTTTCTGCGACGCACTGGTCATTCAGACCACAGTCGAAGGGTTTACTGTCTCTAGGATCCTCAATGACAATAGGAGTTCGGTCAACGTCGTCTTCAAAAAGGTGTTTGATGCGATGAAAGTGGAGGCCAAGAGGGTTCTTGCCTCAGATGTAGCTTTATTTGGATTCTATGGGGAAAGGAAGGAGGTTGAAGGAGGAGTGGGGCTCCAGTCACTCTGGGGGGCAGTACCAAAACTGTAGGTTCGTCATCGTGGACTCCCCCAACAATTATAACACTATCTTTAGACAACCTCTCATCAGTGCCTTCCGCTGCGTCCCCTCATCATTCCATTAGTGTGTAAAGTTCAATGTCGAGGGGGTCCAGGTCAGGGTCTGGAGAGACCCCAAAGTAGCGAGGGAATGATACGTCACGACGGTGAACTCCATCTCCTGGAAGGAGGGAGCAAGGGAAATGGAGAGGAAGATGGAAGAGGCGTCCCGGCAGGAGTCCGAGGAAGAAGCAGAGGAGGTGGGGGCGAAGGAGGAAGAGATTGACATCCAAGTGGTGGCAGTGGAAGAGGTTCCAGAGGAACGAGCCTCAAGTCACACCTGGAATGGTGACGATTTGAAATGTTTCTACCAATAAATCATGTACGTGCATCCCTTTTATAAATAATAAGTCTATTGGTCTGTCAGACCTTTTTTGCAATAGAATCTGTGACAGGTCATATTCATAAAGTAAGTCTCGAGATGCTCTCGCTCTTAGGCTTCCACCTAGCTGGCAGGGTCGGGGTCCTCAATGGACACCTTTCTTGCTCTGTTGTTAGGTCCTGAGACGCTCCCGCTGTCAGTCTTCCACCTAGCTAGCAGGGTCAGGATCCTCGTTGGACATCATTATGACCCTTGAGTTGAGTCTGGTTGATACTCAACACCCGCCGTCAGGCTCTCACCTAACTGATTGGGCCGGTGGTAGTGCCCAGAGGTTGGCCAGAGGAAAGTTTTCTCGCTCTAGGGTTAGGTCCCGAGACATTCCCGCTACTAGGCTTCCACCTAGCTGGCAGGGCCGGGATCCTCGAGTGACGTTGTTATGACCTTGGAGCTGAGTCCGATTGATGCTCAACACCCGCCATCAGGCTCTCACCTAGCTGATTGGGCCGGTGGTAGTGACCAGAGGTTGGCCAGAGGAAAGTTTTCTCGCTCTGGGGTTAGGTCCCGAGACGCTCCCGCTGCCAGGCTTCCACCTAGCTGGTAGGGTCGGGATCCTCGAGTGACGTCATTATGGCCCTCGAGGGCTGAGTCTGGTTGATTCTCAACACCCGCTGCCAGACTCTCACCAAGCTGATTGGGCTGGTGATAATGCCCGGAGGTTGGCAAGATGAAAGTATTCTCGCTTTGGGGTTAGGCCCCGAGACGCTCCCGCTGTCAGGCTTCCACCTAGCTAGCAGGGTCAGGATCCTCGCTGGACATCGTTATGACCCTAGAGTTGAGTTTGATTGATGCTCAACACATGCTGTCAGGCTCTCACATAGATGATTGGGCTGGTGGTAGCGCCCGAAGGTTGGCCAGAGGAAAGCATTCTCGCTGTGGGTTTAGGTCCCGAGACGCTCCTGCTGCCAGTCTTTCTCCTCGCTAGCAGGGTCGGGATCCTCTAGTGACATCATTATGACCCTGGAGGGCTTAGTCCAGTTGATGCTCAACACCCGTCGTCAGGCTCTCACCTAGCTGATTGGGTCGGTAATAGCGCCCGGAGGTTGGCTAGAGAAAAGTATTCTCGCTCTGGGGTTAGGTCCCGAGACGATCCTGCTGTTAGGCTTCCATCTAGCTGGCAGGGCCAGGATCCTCGGTGGACATTATTATGACCCTAGAGCTGAGTCTGGTTAATGCTCAACACCAACTGTCAGGCTCTCACCTAGTTGATTGGGCCGGTGGTAGTGCCCAGATGTTGGCCAGAGGAAAGTATTCTCGCTCTGGGGTTAGGTCCCAAGACGCTCCTGCTGTCAGGCTTCTACCTAGCTGGCCGGGCCAAGATCCTTGATGGACATCGTTATGACCCTGGAGCTGAATCCGGTTGATATTCAACACCCTCCATCAGGCTCTCGCCTAGCTGATTAGGTCGGTGGTAGCGCCCGGAGGTTGGCCAGAGGAAAGTATTCTCGCACTGGGCTTAGGTCCCTAGACGCTCCCGCTGTCATGCTTCCACCTAGCTGGCATGGCCGGGATCCTCGGTGGAAATCGTTATGACCCAAGAGTTGAGTCTGGTTGATGCTCAACACCCGCTGTCAGGCTCTCACCTACCTGATTGGGCCGGTGGTAGTGCCCGGAGGTTGGCCAGAGGAAAGTATTATCGCTCTGGGGTTAGGTCTCGAGACGCTTCTGCTGCCAGGCTTCCACCTAGCTGGCAGGGCCGGGATACTCATTGGACATCATTATGACCATGTATTTAAGTCTCGAGATGCTCCCGCTGTCAGGCTTTCACCTAGCTGGCAGGGCCGGGATCCCCGTTGGATGTTGTTATGACCCTGGGGCTGAGTCCTGAGATGCTTTCACCGTCAGGCTTCCACCTAGCTGACAGGGCTGAGATTCTCGGCGGATGTGGCGATATATAAAGCCGGGACCCAGGTATTTGAATTTCGAAGTCAAAGATCACAGGAATAACAAAGGAGTTGAGCTCGGCAATCCCTAGACGAGCTAGAAAGGGTGAGTCGAGACTATTGTCAGCAGTCACACTCCAACCCGTCAAGGTTTTACTTGGAAGATTCTCGGCTCTTCATCAAGTCTCAAAGAAGAAGAGCTGTCACAGGCAAGCTGGATATTTGCGGACCCAGCTCAACAAATGATCCAGCCCAACTACCATGGGGTGAATATCTAAAGGCAGAGTAAAGGGGATGGCGCGCTGAGGTCTCGGCCTCTACTAAGGAAGGCTAGCGGAGGCAGTCCTCGGCGGTACATTTCCATCCTCTTAAAAATTTTACTTGGGAATTTTTAACAATTTCAGCTTGGCATTGATGAGAAAGAAGAGTGCTCGCGGGCGAGCTGGGTAGTCGCGTGCCTAGCGCGGCGAGTAATCTGCCTCTTGGATGTCCAGGGCAGACGAGCTCCCAAGGTCTCTCCGCGGATACAAATCCTAACTCAAATATATTCTAGCGACTCATTCCACCCTGGTGAGGTCTCCCTATGGAGGATGGCAGCTCGCAGGCGAGTACATCGCAGTAAGTAAGTTCAAAAAAAAGACAAGTTAGGTCCAAATCCTTTTTTCATTAGCAAAAGTTATGTTACAAAATGGAGAACTCGCCTCGGCGAGGTTACAAAAAGGTGGAAAAGAATTACAACCACAAAAATGAGAAGGAGGTGCGAGTCATAGAATATATCTTTCAAAGAAACCATATTAAGTAGATATCGATCCTACGAGCCTTATCGTAGTGGCAAGATGATAATAGTGGTACAGTCACCACCGCTCATAGGAGAGTAACACACAACTCACCCTATGACCTATTGCGTGGGTTACCCATGTACTAAGTTGGAGTTCATGACCATATAAAGTCCACAAACTACGAACGACTTCAACTTTAAGAAGGCAGAGCCTACAGTTAGAACCCGCCAACCCATTAGTTTATCTCAAAACCCAGGTATTGAGATGAAGGGTGGAGGGGTACTTGAACACAAAGGGGAGAATACTGCAGGCGGTGTGAGATTAACCCCAACCACGTAACCGCGGGGATATTCTGCCACAAGGGGGACCACCGGGGTCAACACCCAGACCTGGAACGTGATGGGGAAGCCAAATACACGGTCCCACACACACGTGTCCTGCTGGCTAATATAATCTCAACTCACCCCCGCAGCAGAACAACCCACTCGGATACCAAGTTACAATGGAGCGATAAATTTAATTCCCAACATTTGAACTGGAGTGATTTTATGATTATGATTTTAATATTGGATGGAAATTTTTGGTGTCATGAAATGCATTTTGATTGAATTTTTTTGTGTTTTGATTTGCAAATTTCCTATTTACGTCTCTAAATTCTTGGTCACATCACATAATAATGCCATTATTGTTATTCATACTATGGATCTAATTGTGAATCCAACGTAAACTGCTCAATCCAGAGAAGTTGACAAATTGCTCAATTCAGAAATTTATGTTGTGTACATAGAAGTAGAGGAATGAGGTCCAGTGTCCACGCCCTAATGGCTGCAACTCTTCTAAGCAAATCTTGCTTTGATTTCAGATTTTTGTGATTTCAGTGTTTATCAAGGAGAACCTCCTTGGAAATTAATACTACATTCAAATGATGATTTGAATCAATTTGCTTTGATTTCCTGATTTTAATCTTGCTTCTATTTTCTTGTCCATTACTTCCCATCGCATCATCTACCCCTCTTCTCACATGCATTGGTTTCCCTCTGTAACCTGATTCCTGGCCGACGTTCTTTGATCCATACCATCATCGCTCCATTGTAGGTCTCCGACTGGGAAGTCGTTCCATTCTGTTGAGAACAAAGGTCCAACGGGATTGGGTGTGTGTGAGACCGCATATTTGGGCTTCTCCATCGCGTTCCAGGTCTGGGTGTTGACCCCGGTGCCCCCCCCCCCCCCCCCCCCCCCCGTGTGGCGGAATATCCCCGCCATACCGTGGTTGGATTAGTCCCACATTGCCTGCAGCGGGTGGTTCTTGGTGTTTATGTACCCCCGTTCCCCCTTACCATTACCTCGGGGTTTTGGGAAGATGTGTGGTGACGGGTGGTTTCCACATGGTATCAGAGCCATCCCGCTGCGGGGTGTGTGTTGAGAACAAAGGTCCAACGGGATTGGGTGTGTGTGGGACCGCATATTTGGGCTTCCCCATCACGTTCCAGGTCTGGGTGTTGACCCCGGTGCCCCCCCCCCCCCCCCCCCCCGTGTGGCGGAATATCTCCGCCATCCCGTGGTTGGATTAGTCCCACATTGCCTGCAGCGGGTGGTCCTTGGTGTTTATGTACCCCCGTCCCCCCTTACCATCACCTCGGAGTTTTGGGAAGATGTGTCGTGACGGGTGGTTTCCACACATTCATACATCATTTTCGCACGTCCAACAAATTGTGTATTCAGGCTGCAAACCTTAGCTGCAGATCTTGGCTCATCCAACAAATTGTGCTCTAGAGGTAAAATTTTTTTACTCTTTTTCCCCAATGATTTTAGTTTGATGGAGTGCCAACAAACAAGCTTAAATCACTATTGTTTTGTTGTTCGATTATTGATGATATTGATGGTGGAGCCTTTAGTGCCGGAATAAAGAGATATAAATATGTTTTTTATTAGGGTTTTTGATAATTTCATGAGGCTTCACCATCAATATCAATGTGAAGAGATATAAATATGTTTTTATTAGTTTTTTTGATAATGTGTATTATTTTGCAATGCTATTGAAATCTTTATTTTTTCCACTCTTGATGCTCTGCAATTATCAATATCTTGCAAGTGTTCAGTGTTATGCAAGTACCAACAGTCATGAACTTATCTTTTCATGGTTAATAACTTTTTTTGGATGGATTCTATTTGTGCATCATCTTTAGGTTAAAGAAGTGTAAGATGTTTGTTTGAGAAGACATAAATTTTCTATAAATTTTATTCATCTTTCTGTTTGAGAGAATCCGTAGTTTGTTGAAATAATCCAGCAACAAAGGAATAACTCAACCCTAAGTGATAGTGTAAATAACAAAACAAATTCTAAACTAATATTGGTGAAATATTGACTTCTATAAATGTTTGGTGTGCTTCTCAACCCTGGATGTTGTTTTACTGATGTTTTTCAATTTTGTGCTAGGCCATTGTCGATTCTCCATTCCCACAGGCCATCATCATCATCTTCATAGTCGGTGGAAATTCCTTGTCGTGCTTCCTCCTTTCTCGTTTATACATCAGTTCGACCCACAAATTCATGCTCCTTTGTAAGTAATTCTCTCCACGTTCTTCCTCCAGTTGAAATTCAGATCTATTGTTGTTAAATAAAATCTATCTTCCAATACTCCCCGTGAAAATATTCATTTCTTATATGTATCCTATGTTTTCATTCCTCCTGTATAAACTTTTTTCCCTTTATTTGCATTAATTTGGTTAGCAGGCCTTGAATTAGAAATGTTAATCATGCCTTCAAAACTTATCATGGTGAAAATCAAATTGATTGCAATCAAATCGTTGATGGCTTCCATTTAAGTTACTTCCATTGAAACAACTACAATTGTAAATGTGTTAATTACTTCCATTGAAATTTCTATAAGATTCTTCTCAATTTGTTTTTTTACTGTGTTATAAAAATGTTGTTTTTTTTATCTCTATAAAATTATAAGTTATCCTGAATGTGTTATACATTAACTGATCATAAAAAATCTTTGTTATTTATAGTGGTATATAATGATATTTCATCTAATATAAATTGCATTATTGCATATGCTTCAGGGCCTCAGGCTTGATCAACACTTTGGTCTTCATCCTCTAATCATCATCGTCAATGAACGGTATCAGCCTTGTGCTGCAGGACATTGCGAAAACACAACGATCGGAGGAGGCCCTCGTCCGCCGCTGCCCTGAAATTCCGCCGGAATCGATTCCAACCCAAGTACCGCCGTTCTATTCATCAGCATTTGACCGCTACACTAGCGAGCCATGTGTTTGTGGCAAGCAATCAGGCACATTGATCAAGATTCAAGAGAATTGGATCAAGATCCAACTGAAACTGATCAAGGATGGCATGCGCCCTACTATCTGAATCGATCCACCCATGCCACTGTGGAGCAAGCGTCCAAACCTGAACACGTATCTGCAGAAACCGTTGTTTGTGATCGATCTGGAACGGCAGTACGTTGTCAACATGACAGCGGGTGCATGCCTGTCTTGCAACAAAGTCAATTTTCTTTTCCGAAAGCAATTCAGTGCCCCGCAAATCATCGATTGCATCGACACCACCGGATTTGCTATGTGTTTGATATGTGTGCAAAAAGTCAAAGATCTCGGGCGGCTGTGGTGCCCCGTTCCATGTACTGGACAAGGCCAAAATCGAGAAGTTGATCCTGACGCCCATCGTCCTTAACTATCTCGTACAGCTATTTGAACAAAGCGCGCATGACGTCGGTCTTATTCAAATGACATACGACTTGTACACGTCCCGTTCCGGCAGTGCTGATGTCTCCAAGGTGATTCATTATGCCCGAATGACTCGATACATATGTCAAGCTGCGCTATATTGTGGCCACGTGTCGTGGTATTTGGAAATGCGCGCACGAGATGCCGCACTGGGTCAATTGACGTCACCTCAGAATCCGGCAGTGTTTCCCAATTTTTTGTCATTCTTTCAGCATTGCAATGTGTATAATGGAACTCTCGGTCCAGTGGAATCGACGTTGACAAGCCTGGTCAACGACTGCATTGCTCGCCAACTCCCGTTCTACAACTGAATGGAAGGCGCCATCACCGGGACTCATCTCTCATCCGACCTTCATCACAACGTTCCAGGACGCATGAAATTAACAGATGAGTTCAATGACAGGAAATTCACCCCCGTTGTTGTATTGCATTCCGTCATGAACTAGCGCCAACAAATCCTCACCCATCAATTCACAAGCACGACGGTCAATGCGAAACGCCGATCTGTTAGTTGGGGATTGTGAGACGGTACAACGCTTATGATATTGATACCACGCTGCTCATCATGTACATGGACAAGTGCTGTGATGATCGGGAATGGCTGGAAGAGTTCGAGAACATCATTGTTCTCCTCGACAATCACCACCTGATCACAAGGTACAAGGACAATTCGAACAGCACGGATCGTGCTCGTCATGAACAATTCATAACTATCATGGCTGAAATCATTGTTGGCACTAGACAAGCTCCAATGCGGGAAGGCTCCATCATTGAGGTTGAATTGGATGCATTATTGGATCGCATTAAGAAGTGAGAAATTGAGAATGATGTGCCCTCGTCCAAGCGCATCGTGACGAGCAAATTTCTTGCTTGCCACGAGACACAGAAAAAGCACTTCAGAAATTGCTTAACGTCACCCGCATCCATGTTAACTATCATCGTGGATCGCTTCTTTCGTTCAAGTCCGCGTCGTAGATCAGGGTAGAATGAAAACATGTGGTGCCATGGACGAGCCATTTTCCCGGAGACCATATCCCTGGAAGGAGGGAACTTGTTGCTCCATGTCGTTGTCGCTCAAATCAACTTTCGAGGTGAACTTCAATTTGATCATCGTTGGTCGTATCTGCCAATCTTTGGAATGCATATCATTCTCACTCAGTATCTCACAATGTTTCCGACCGATGACATCATTCCCTCGCCTACATCTTTGTAGACGATATTTCATCTAATGCCTATCTCGATTTATGATTGTGATGACGAATTTGGATTGACAACAGTGTTTGAACAATCCCTTCCTCAACTGATCGAAATCCCTGCAGGCAACTGGAATAGCTTGGAATGGTCGCAGAATCAATCGTTGATAATACAATTTTGTCTTGTCACACGTTCGATGTGATTGCGCACAATACCCTTGATGTTTCCGCAGCTGTTGTCGAACGTGCTCACGATGATCATCACATCGTTGAAGAAGGTGATGCTGCACCGCGAGACGATGATGATCTAAACCATGTCTACGATGTCGATCCGTTGATTGGGGCCGAATGTGGCATCAAAGTCATCAACCCGCCTCATTCCATTCAATCCAATCACAAGCACTGCAAACCAAGACCAACATCGCATGAGCGCAGCTCTTCATTGAGTCACGATAAGAAACCTCGCAGCCTCAACACATCGGGAAATGAACGTCAGACGACATTACAAGGGCTCAATCTATGGGAAGCTGTCATGAGCACTTCGTCAATGATCAACCCCTTGGAACGTCTCTTGCTTCGAATGATTACTCTCAGATTTCTTATACTCGACGAACTACAGGATCTGAAGGATTTACCTATTGAATCTTTGCATCTTCCATAATTGCATTAAATCTAGTCTGTTTTGATCTTGGCTTTGCGTACCACCAATTTTGCTTTCAAACGGTTCATTCAGCCGAAATCGGAACAGGTCCTAAAACAGCACTTGGAGGATATGGTTGCCCAGACCCGATTCAGATTGCCCATTAAATGAGCAGCACCCAAACACAACATCATTACTGCCTTGAGTCAGGTCGTGTTAATGATCTCTCCATTGCGGTCACCCCCTACTGCTAGTTTCAACATTTTGTAGTTGGAAGAGACCGTGACGGCGACTACAACTCGATTCGTCACCTTGGCAACTGACGCCAATCACAGTTTATGTCAACCCCGTGCCTCGGATCTGCAATTTGCGACCGAACAACTCATTGACGGATCATCGGACGATATCATTAATCGATTGGTTCAACAAGAGATTTATGTATGGCATGCTGACAACATTCATTGGACCAAAGTGGTCGCCCCCGCATATGCCTGCATTGCTTCCTATCGTGAGTATCGGCTCGAGATGACCCACAAGAAGATCCAGAATTTTTGGGAGTATCTTACACGCCTCAAGAAGCGTGCAACATCAACAACATCGGCATGACCAGGTCACCATTCTAGTTTGCAATTGTATTTCGAGGCAGCCCACCAGCGCCACTATCCAGGTTCCCTCAACATTCCACCGTTACATCCAACCGAACCATCAGTTCCAGCCGCATCTCCGACCACCCCGAATTCAAATCAACCGGCATCTTCTGCAGTCATCACGACGGCGGAGGAACCTGATGTGGCCAACATGTCAGTTGTCAGCGAGATTGGTTTGCGTCCGCTATTCATGGTCTATCAACAATTGTCTAGTTTGAATCAGATATTGGCGGTCATCGTTCCCGCCCCATCTGCAGGGGAGCTGTTTTCCCATGCGGAGAAGGAACTGCTTAATTACTTGCTGACCAGTACAGCAGTGCGCTCCCATGTGAAATCAGCGACGGTGATCAAACGTCTCGGAAGAGGCTGACCAAGCGTTTCTTGTACTGGGTGCGAGTCGCTCGGGTATTGGGGATGAACCAATTTTGGGCCCGATCTGATGGGCAGCACAGACAAAAGGTCAAAGATGATAAAAAGAAAAAGAGCTGCTAGCATTAGGTGCTCACTTCCCTGTCATGTTTACACATGAATCTCTCACTGTCCTGGTATATGCATTTATAAATAAGTTGACTACTTTGATACTACCTTAATTTTTTATTGAGCTTGACATATATTTTGCTCATGAATATATGACATTCCTTATTTTTTTGCATCGAAGATGGTTTGGAGAGAGGCTTATCAGGCAACCTGTAGCACTCATTATTGTTGGGAGGAGGTAGACTTTCTCATCTCTATGCTTTTCTCATGGGAAGACACATATAGTTTCAATTGTATCTTATTGTTAATGAGCCAATCTGAACAATAACCATTTGAGAGCTCGAGTGTTAGATTATCTTATTGCAATTCATACAGTAAACTAGATTGAGCTTGAGGTTTTCCATTGGAATGTCAGAAAAAAAAAATTCACGCTGAGTTTGAGTTTTATCTTATTGCAATTCATGCACGCCTCAAATCTAAGAGCTTGAGTTTAATCCTCATATGTGGCCAGGAAAGTTTCTTATTGATTAAATTTTTAGGATTCAATAGACAAACTTTTAAGCTCAGGTGATATGGTATCTAATAGACTTCATTTATCAACAATCTCCTTCAAACTTTTTTAATCATTCAGTGAAATTTTATAGATTTCTGAATATGAGGATGAGCTTGAGATTATGAAAACCCTGATTCATGAAACTGGGGTTATTTATATTGTTCTGTCTTGTTGTTTATTTGTTTGTTCTATGCATAATTTTATTGTAAAAAAATAATTTTAGGTCACCTCTAGCAACAATGGTTCCATCACAACTACCTAGCTAACAATACATTTAAAAATTTGATTTCTTGTACCATTGGTTTTGTCTTGACCTCAATATGTTATGTTTTCATGCACACGATGCAATCTGGGGAGGGAGCAGTTGGAAGGCTCGTCGTACAATCACGAAGTAGATGTGTAGTTGTAACCCAAAAATATATTGTTATTATTATTGTATCTCTCAAAACTAAAAGATATCAACATAGCATTCGGTTTTGTACTTTGGATCTATTTTTTAAAACTTAAAAATGTTATTAATTTTTTGTCATATTTAATTAGTGTTGTAACGTCTATTTGGGATTGTTTATATATATCTGCTTAATTTCTTCTTAAATTTTATCTCTTTATGATTATCATTAATTTATTTAGTTGTTGCGAAGATGCCTTGAAGTTGAGCGAAATGAGAGATATTTTGTTAAGCCACCAATCATACTTGCCGCCAATTATAATTGTCTGGTCAGGTTTATTGGTGTTGCAATATAATTGTGGGAGCTTTTAATCTGTTCTCTTATTATAAGTCTTTTTAATATATATATATATATATATATATATATATATATATATATATATATATATATATATATATATATATATATATATATATATATATATTTGCGGCATTTATTTGAAAAAGGATGGCCAAAGGTTTTGACAAATATATAGCACGACGCTTTTGAAAAACACGGCGGCAGCCTTTAAGAGCTATAACGACGTTTTAAAAGCAAAATGCCGCAACAAGCTATGCCGACTTATGTGTTTGAAAGTGACTCCAGCCAATGCTACATATGTGTTTGAAAGTGAGCCTCATGCAGTTGCCTTATAACTGCAACCATCCATAGCTCACAACACACTCCCTCTTTCTTCATGATTGATGACTTTCCTAGTGCCCTTTACAAAATTTAATTGCTCTAAAAATTCATCATCCACCATACCTAAAAAATTCACCTACAAAATCTTATAGACTTCAAGAAATTGAGGAAATAATGCATAGAATAATATTCACAAAATATTTAAATAATGAAATACCGTGAAAAACATAATACATATATCAAGTCTTATTCTTGAAAATGAAATCTGTTTTAATAGAGAAGTAAGAACCATAAAAGTAACAAAAAAATGGTACTTTATTTGGTTCTCAAATTCTGATGATATATAATAAAAGAAAATACATCATTGTGTGAATATAGAAAATAGTAAAAAAAATTCCAATATGGGCGAAGACTGTCATTGCATGTACTGAGAATTTAGTCTCACATAACAAAACTCATGTCATTGTGCACTTAATATAGATCTTGAGCTCCTCCGCATATAATCAATTGGTTTAAGATTGAAAACACTCATACATATATTCTAATATGCTACCAAAATGTCTAAGCTAAACAACACACTCAGACATTACTAAAATTATATAAAACAAATCACGTTTTAGAGACCAAAGACCTTTCACATAAGGGGTATAAAATTGCCAATAGGGGCATTGAAAGTGGGCCCACCGACTATAGAAAGGTTAAGCCGACCATATAAAAATAGACCTCGGACCACAGCCCGACTGCAGCCGGTGCACCCAACCCCCCTCTCTTCCCCTTTCCCTCTTCTCTTTTTCTCCCTCTCCCCCTTTCCCTCTTCTCTCTTTCTCCCTCTCTCCCCCTTTCCTCCCCCTCCCCTCTTTTTCTTTCTCTTCCCTCATCCCCCTTTTTCCCCCTCATACCAGAGTGGAACCCGACGACCCCACCCTGACGCTGGCGTGATGCTCCGCCGCCTCCTCCCGTGATCTGGATAAAATTGTTCCGGTGATCTAAGTCCATTCTTATTTTATTATCATTATGATTATTATTATATTATTATTATATTTTGATTATTATTATTATATGATTATGATATGATCCGGATCAAACATTTTTTATTATTATATTAATATTATTATTATTATATTATTATATTATTAATAAATTAAATTATAGTAAATATTAGGCAAAACACCTAAATTAGTCCCTAAAGTCTTCCTCATTTATGAAATTGATCCCTAAAGTCTAAAAAATTTGAAATTAGTCCCAAATGTATAACTCACGGAGGAGTTCAGTCCTCATTAACTTTTTCTTTTATAAAATGAGGGTAAAAACCAAGGTTTTAAGAACCAGAGCGGAGGATGAACCGGTGAGTTCAAAGGTTCAAGGTCCGATCGGTTGGACCGGTCGCACCGGGATTGAACCATGATATTAGATAATAATATATTATATAATATTAGTTATCAATTTATAACATTTTACATATCATGTAAATATCAAATTGAACTCAAATATTAATAAATAATATAATTATAATATATTTTTAATGGAAATCATACGTACACACGTAGTAATAAATATTATAATAAAAATCGAATAATATTTAAAAAACGTAGAAAATTTATATTTTTATTTAATCTAAATAATAATATTGAAACTAAGTTTTAATTAGTTAATAACAATATTTATTTTTATACTTAATTTAATAATATATATTTTATTTATATTGTATGTCTATATTTTTTTTATAAAATTATTATTATTGTTATTATTATATATGTATTTATATATATAATAGTTTCGTATTCAATAACAAAATGTAGTTGATTGAGTGGTCATGATCACTTCATCAATAGTGTAGGTCCTGAGTTCGAATCACTGTAGTGCGCTTTTATTTTTATAAAAAAAAATTCCGAAAATACTTGTTATTGGACCGCACGGTGCCAAATAACCGGTCCGGTTTCCGGTTAGCCGGTCCAACCGTCCGGTTAACCGGTTCATGGCCGGTTCTTGGCTGAGTTGGTTTACAAGATCAGACCGGACCGCCCGGTGAACCGGTCGGCGGTCCGACCGATTGGACCGGCCGGTCCGGTCCGGTTTTTAAAACCTGGGTAAAAACGAAAAATTGTATTTATTTTAAAAAATAACCTAAACTAAAATCATGAACCTCTCTATTCTGAAGTTTATTTTTGCCGGAGAATCACTACTTCCAACTCCCCTTAGAAATCTGCCGCCGCTTGAGAGTTGCCGCCGCTGCTCCGTCGCCGTCAAGACCTGCAAAATGCAAAGATCCCTGCTGCTGGAGGCCTTTAACCTCCTGTTACAGGCTAGCAAGGAGGAACTTCGTCCTCTCCTCCATCGTAGCCGCGATATTGTATTGGATGGGAAAGATTAGATGGACGAAATCTGATCCCGTGTTAGATTTTCATCTACATCTAATATGGTTCGATTATGTTTTGAATATTTGTGGATGAGGAGAGGGAATGGAGAGGAGCATCAAGGGTTTTGCTTTTCCAACAAACTTTCTTCCCCTATACCCTCCCCAAATCAGAAATTATATGGTTAATGGTTCTGTCATCGTAAATAAACACATTTTAACTCATAATATTGAGGTATTTTCACCTGCAGACACACATGAGCCTCAAAAGCGAAATGGAACAAAAGTATAATCCCCCAAAACCTGGGAGAGACCTACTAACGACAGTGTCAATTTAAAATTTTACTTTCTGTTAGTTGATTCTGTTAAGTATGACTGATTTCCAATTTTCAAGAACGTTGGGGACTAATTTCAAGCTTTTAAAACTTTAGGGATCAATTTCATAAATAAAAGGAACTTTGGGGACTTATTTCCGTGTTTTGCCTAAATATTAATTATAATTCATTTTAATCCATGTAATTGTAATTTTTTTATAATTAAATGTAAAAAAAACGTCATCGCTGTTTTACCAAACAATTTCTCTATTATAAGCAGTTTTGTGATCGTTGTTTTACCAAACTGTTTTTCCATTCTGAACAACGTCATTTTCACAACTTCATTCCCACAACTTCTTTTGTCACCGCCACACAGGATTAAATTGTCATTATTAACGTCCACCTAAAAAACTTCATCTACCCTTTTATGTTCAAATAAATGTCATTTGTTAGATGATTCTTAATGAGTGACGGTTTAACAGTTTAACGCATGAGTTTACAACCACCACCAAATGCCAAACTGAGCCTATTAGCAACGTGGCAAACTGATTGTCGTATTATCTCTCCATACGACACGTGTCATCCAGTGAAGTGATGGTGGCCAAATTTGCTGCCAACGGATTGGTCAGTTTACGGGTCGTGCATAAAGAAGGGGACTCGGCATTCCTCTCCCGGCAAGCGGCGTCACTTTTGCTTTTGCTGTGTCGCTGCTGAAACCAGACCAGATCGAAGTGTGAGCGAAGAAGAAAAGGGCTGAGAGAGCGAAAGAGTGGCGCAGCCCTCACAGTTTGCGTCTTCTTCTCAAGCTTCTGCTCCGCTTTGTCCTCTGGCAAGGCAGAACTCGTGGCATTCATTGGTGGAGGGGACTGAGAGAAGCAGCTGGATCTGGGACCCTGGTGGGGAGATGAGCGATCCGCCTTCTGAGGAGAACTAGGGCTAGGGTTTTAGTACTCACCGAGTGTGTGTGGTATGGGGAGCATTTCGTCGGAGGAGATCTCCGACCAACAGAGCGAGGATCGGTGCGGGAGCTACAGCCCAAGCGCCGACGTCAGCGAATCGGAGAGCTCCAGCGGATTTTCCGGCCGCCGATTCACCACCGGTGCTTCAAGCTCTTTGGCATCGTCGCCGCTAGCTCTCGTGAAATCCGGCCGTGCTGCCGCCGAATCCGTCCGCTCACTCCTCCCGATGCCTGAAGCTGATGCACTGTTCTGGGATGGGAAGTTGGAGAAGCAAGACGTAGAGTTCTCTGGTTTGTGTTTTCTTCTTCCCCTCTATCTTCCTCCACTCAGATCCCGAAGCGCGCAATGCCATTGGCATGTGGATTTCTTGCCTTCGTAACTGTTAACTAACATCTTACTAGTTTTTCAGAGGTTGAGATGATGAAGGAGAGATTCGCGAAGCTTTTATTGGGAGAGGACATGTCTGGCGGAGGGAAGGGAGTTTGCACCGCCCTGGCCATCTCCAACGCCATTACCAATTTATCCGGTGAGACGATCGAGCATCTCGATCATACGCTTGCGAAACTTTCTATTTATTAGGGTTTTAATTGTGGGAAACTTGTTGTTCAGCGACTGTTTTTGGGGAGCTTTGGAGGCTGGAGCCTCTGGCGCCACAGAAGAAAGCTGTCTGGAGGAGGGAGATGGAGTGGTTGCTGTGCGTGAGTGATTCCATTGTGGAGCTCATCCCATCTGTGCAGGAGTTTCCAGGAGGAGGAACATTTGAAGTAATGGCTTCCCGTCCAAGACCGGATCTCTTCATGAATCTTCCTGCTCTGAAAAAGCTGGATGGCATGCTTCTAGGGATGCTTGATGGATTCCGAGATACTGAATTCTGGTACGTTGATAGAGGGATAATGGTGGCTGATGAAGGATATCCCTCCGCTTTTGGGAGACCGTCGCTGAGACAGGAAGAGAAATGGTGGCTTCCGTACCCTAGGGTTCCTCCCAATGGCTTATCTGAAGAGACCAGAAAGAAGTTGCAGCAGTGCAGAGATTGTGCAAACCAGATACTGAAGGCAGCCATGGCGATCAATAATGGAGTGCTGGCGGAGATGGAGATACCTGATGCCTTCGTTGAATCGCTTCCTAAGGTATCCATCCATAAACCTGTTAAATACTGATTTTAGATTGTTTTTTTTTAGTGATGGGATGAATTGTTATAAATTCTGGAATCTATAAAAGATGATTATAACTGCACACATTTTGAACTCATTTTTAAAGCTGTAATTAGTCTTGCTTTAACTTTGTTTACTAGTGCTGCAATGTGTTTGTATATATGGAAACTTCCAGTAGAGGCAGTATAGTATAGAGGGGCAGTGGGAAGAGGAGAGAAAATCCACCGTGGAGAAGCTCTGAGGACCAGCCGTAGGCCTTTGCATTAGTCTTCCATGATGACATCCAAAATACCATACACGTAATACATAGTCTTTCCCCCTAGTAACCTACAAGGACAGTTTGGCCAATGCTCCCTAAAAGTTTAAAATTACTCTCCAATTAGAGGATGGCTGGCTGGCAATCTGCATGATGTTGTGACGCAGGGGCAGACTAGGGTGTTGGGAACTAGACGCACTACAGGTTTTGTGACGAGACAAATCCAACACGACACGAGCTTCACGAAGTCCAAACAATTTTTAGAGTGAATTAAATGAGTAGTTTTAAACCTATGCAGAACTCCACAAAACGATTTAAAGCAAGGAGAAAAGCACGCGGGCGTGATTACGAATCGGGAGCGCAAAGATTTAAATGGTAAGCGCGTTTGCCCTGCAGGTCACACAAAATTAAGTAATCCAAATACCACTAAATTGATAAACAAAGCAAATAGAAATCTAAGCAAAGCGAATCATGTTTAAACTCAAATCCAAATTACGACTTACAACCATATGAAGAGCCAATCGGACGGGGACGCCGAATGCGGAGAGGAATGGATCCGGGACTTTGGTGGCCAACGACGGTGGATTATGGTGGCTGAGTGGAGGGAGTAGGTGCTCCTCAAGGCTGCAGGTGGACTGGATGAGGGTCGAAGGAAGTGGTGGAGGGCTGGAGTGGGGCTGTCGGGGTTGCGGAAAGGCTGATGGTGGTCGACGGGGTTGAAAGGGGGCCGGGAGAGGCTTGGCGAGGTGGAGGAGGGCTGGAGGTAGGCGTCAGAGTGGATGGATGGCTGGTGGAGGGCCGCCGGTGCAGAAGGAGGGCGGGAGGTAGGTCGATAGGGTTAAGAGAGGGTCGGGAAGGGCTTTCCGTGGCTGGGTTTGGCTGGAGGTGGACCGTCAATGGTGAGGGAGGATCGGCGGAGGCGCGGGAGGGGCGAACGACAGCGGTATCGGGAGAAAACCCTAGGCGTCGCACCTGGGGGTGTTGGCGTCGCACCAACCAGACCGACTGAAGAATCACTCAAGCAATCAGTGCCCAAAACCCTCCTCATGGCTCCTTTAAATAGAACATAAAAGCTAGGACATCCGGAATCAATGGCTCAGATTGTCCGATCTTCCAGGTGCCAAAATAACGTCAATACTTGTCCGAATAAAATAAAACAAAATACAAAAAATACTCCCGTCGACCTTCCGGACGCATCCGCAGGCTTGGATCGTCCGGAAGGGCCCTCAAGGTACGGGATCAGAACATCACGTCCGCTTTCGGCGGGAATAAACGTGCGTGGGCCATCGTCGTCGTTGATCTCCATCAACTCCCCCCGGCTTAGAAGCATTCATCTCCGAGGAATGGAGGCGATCATACTCCCGTCGTAGCTCGGGGGCGAGTCTCTCTAGCTCTCCCGGGGCGATCCAAGTGTCGTCAAAGCTGGGACGGCCCCTCCAGTGGACCAAGTATCTCAATGTGCTCAGGTTGGCAGTCGTCATGTAATCATGTGCTAAGATGCCCTCAATGGTCTCCAGGCCCGTAGCCGTCTCTGCAGATGGTGGGTCACTCTCTAATGAACTCTCCGGTGGCACAGCCGGTGGTACTGCTAAGTCCCCATGTTGGGACTGAGAGGGCAAATGGGACAGCTGGGAGAGTGGTGGCTCAAGTGGTGGCTCCGTGGGAAGGGGTTCAAAAGGATCTTCATAAGTTTGTTCCTCGTAGTATGGAGTCAAGTTTTCCACATTGAATACTCTGCTGATCCCCATATGCCTTGGGATATCAATCTCATAAGCATTTGGCCCTATCTTTCGTACCACCGTATAAGGGCCCACCCGCCTGACATTTAGTTTCTTTGCGGTTCCGTAGGGGAACTGCTCAGCACGAAGACGAACCTAAACCTGCGTGCCAATCTCAAAGCTCCTCTCCCTCCTGTGTACATCCGCATAGGCTTTATAATTATCATTACTTGTTGCGATTTTCTTTCGGATGGATTCATGAAGCTCATACATATGCTGGATAAAGGATTCGACTGACTCACTAGGGCGGGACTCAAGTGGGAGGGGAATTAGGTCAACCGGCTTCCGGGGTGCGTACCCTAACAGGATGTGGAATGGGCTAAGGCCAGTAGTCCGATTCACTGAGCTGTTATACGCGAACTCTGCTAGGGGCAACACGGAATCCCAAGTACACGCATGCTCACCGACAAGGCAACGTAGGAGGGAACCCAAGCTCCTATTGACCACCTCAGTCTGTCCATCCGTCTGTGGGTGGTAGGCGGTGGAAAACTTCAGAGTGGTGTCAGTCTTCATCCATAGTGTCTTCCAGAAATAGCTCATGAACCGAACATCACGATCAGACACTATAGATGAAGGTAATCCGTGATATCTAAAGACTTCCTTAAAGAATAGGGCGGCAACCCAGGAGGCATCTGCCATCTTGCGGCATGGGATAAAGTGGGCCATATTCGAGAAGCGATCCACGACAACATAAATGAAATCATGTTTCTTGGGCGTGCGGGGCAGCCCAAGAACAAAGTCCATGCTGATGTCAACCCAGGGTCTGTGAGGAACAGGTAAAGGAGAATACAAGCCACTGGGTTGGCGTGAACCTTTTGCCATCTGGCACGTCCTACAATGCCTCGTCACACGCGCTACGTCCCCCTTCACTGAAGGCCAATAAAAACGATCCTCAACCAAGGCGATAGTCTTGTCTCGCCCAAAGTGTCCCGCGGCACCTCCCGCATGCATCTCCCAGATCAGAAAGTCACGGAGAGAAGTGGAGGGAATGCAGAGTCGGGTGCCGAACAACAGGTGTCCCTCGGAAACCGTAAACCCCTCAATAGTGTCTGGTGGGTCCCGGGTGAGGGACCTATAGATATCCCCAAAATCCGAACACTCGGCATACTCTACAACGAGACGCTCAAAACCAGTGACACGTGTGCTCATCGCCTACAGGAGGTTAATCCGGCGACTCAAGGCATCAGCCGGCTTGTTTTCAACACCCGCGCAGTGTTTGATAACGTAGTGATAGCTCTGCAGAAACTCTACCCACTTAGCGTGCCTATGACTAAGCTTTGACTGAGACTCAAGGTATCGTAAAGGCCTGATGGTCAGAGTACAACACGAACTCCTTGTGCAGGAGATAATGTCGCCAATGACGCAAGGTCTGGACGATCGCATAAAACTCACGGTCATACGTGGAATACCGCTGGCGGGCCTCGTTCAGCTTCTCGCTGAAATATGCAATCGGATGGCCCTCCTGGCTAAGTACTCCTCCGATCCCTAGTCCTGAAGCATCACACGCAATCCTCAAAGGCTAGGCTAAAATCTGGCAATCTAAGAACAGGGGCAGAAGCTAAACGATCCTTGACCTCCTCAAAGGCCTTAGTGGCGGCCGTGGTCCACACGAAGTCTCCCTTACGAAGGCAGTTCGTAAAGGGGGCCATAAGCGCGCTAAAACCTCGGACAAACCTCCTGTAGAAAGTGGCAAGTCCATGGAAACTCCTGGCCTCGTGGATGGTCGTGGGGACGGGCCACTCACGGATCGCTCTCACCTTGTCGGGGTCCACGGAGATGCCCGACGCAGAAATAATATAGCCAAGAAAGTGGACCGACTCAGCCATAAAATCACACTTCTTCATATTGATAAACAAATGCTCCTTCCTGAGGGTGTCGAACACCAATCGGACGTGGTGTAGATGGCCAGTACGCTCCTGGCTATAGATAAGAATGTCATCGAAGTACACAACTAGGAACTTGCCCATGTAGGGCCGCAAGATCTGGGTCATCACCCGCATGAACGTACTGGGGGCATTCGACAATCCGAAGGGCATCACCAACCACTCAAATAGGCCATCCTTCGTCTTGAAGGCCGTCTTCCATTCATCTCCCTCACGGACTCTAATATGGTGATACCCGCTCCTAAGGTCGATTTTCGTGAAAATACGGGCACCAGCCATAGCGTCAAGCAAGTTGTCGAGACAGGGAATCGGGAAACGGTACTTCACCGTGATCTTATTGATGGCTCTACTGTCAACACACATGCGCCAACTCCCATCCTTCTTCGGGGTGAGAAGGGCGGGGACCGCACACGGACTCAAGCTCGGCATGCTCGGTCGGGCTCATATGGTAGTGTGGGAGGTTGGGCAGAGATGCCCCCGACACAAGGTCGATCGCGTGCTGGATATCCCTCAGAGGGGGAAGCTCATCGGGAAGCTCCTCTGGTGTGATGTCCGTAAAGTCCCTCAATAGTCGCTGTAAATCAGGGTCAGTAGGACCGACACCTCCACTAGAAGTGTCAGGAGCCAAGGTAGCCGCTACAATAAATACGATCCCCGAGTCTAGGCTCTCTCTCATGAAATTATGCATCCTCAGAAGGTGCAGGGGCCTGGAGGACCCGACACTGACGGGGGAATCGACCTTGCCCTTGGATGAGTCCTTGGGCTGGGTCGGGGTCAAGGTGATCTTCCGGCCCCGATCATAAAATACGCATGTGTTCGATCGCCCGAAACACGTCACGTCGCGATCAAACAGCCAGGGTCGACCTAAGAGGACATGGGCTACGTCCATCGGGATGACGTCACACCAGACCTTGTCCTCGAAGGACGCTAGTCGCAGGGGCACTAGACACCGCTGGGCGACCTGGATAGCAGACTTGTCCACCCATAGGACACGATAGGGCTGGGGTGCGG
The DNA here is from genome assembly GCA_039583875.1 of Platanthera guangdongensis. Classification (NCBI taxonomy): domain Eukaryota; kingdom Viridiplantae; phylum Streptophyta; class Magnoliopsida; order Asparagales; family Orchidaceae; genus Platanthera; species Platanthera guangdongensis. Next base: position 44,834,042 of record CM077152.1, read on the forward strand.
CTCGGGGGGGATCTGCATCCGCTCGAGCGCCTTCTTGGCGACAATATTCACGCAGCTCCCCCCATCGATAGCAAGCTTGCAGGGGCCGCTTGCGCTCTGGAAATAAGTATAGAAGATGGTGGTACGTCGCCAATCATCCTCCGAACGAGGGGTATGCAAAAGGCGGCGTATAACTCCTAGCTCTAGAGATCTCTCAGCGTCACTCTCCCAGTCTTCCTCAACAGTGGCTACTACATCGCCCTTAGTCTCTCTCACCGGGTCTACACTTTCGTGTTCCTCCTCAATCAACAAGTTCCGCATGGGACACTGTGCGGCATAATGACATCGTCTAGAACATCTATAGCACTGAGGACCACTGGGCCTAGGAGGCCCAGTCATAACAGCCTTCCCCTTCACATCCTCAGGGATGTGGGGAGGAACGGGGGCCTGGAGGTGAGGAGGGGTGGTCCTCCTGAATGCGGGACCATCAGCACCTAGGGACCTACTGGCGGGGCCCGATGGTCCAGAGGTAGAGCTCGTACTCCAAGGCCAACTCATAAATCTGCTCGACTGTCTCTCGTCGGTGGGGAATCAGTTCCCTTCTAATCTCGGGCCGTAGGCCGTATCGAAACCGGGAAGCTGCGGCACTGCTCTCCTCTCGAAGATCACTCCTCACCATCAAGTCATCAAACTTGGTCATATATTCAGCTACTATTGACATCGTGCCCTGTTGAAGCGCATAGACCTGATCTAACAATCGATCACGATATGACGCAGGGAGGTATTTCTCCTTCAAACGTCTCTTCATATCTTCCCACCTAATAATGGCCCGATAGCCATCCCGCTCTAAGGCTCGCTCTACACTAGTCAAGTAATTCATCACAAATCCCACTAACTTCATACGTGCAAATCTCACTCTGCGCTCATCACTCATGTCGTACCAGTCAAAATAGTGTTCCATCTCCCGAAGCCAGTCACTGAATGCTCCGGGATCTTGATGGCCGTCAAATGTCGGAACCTCGATACGAATACGGCGAATGATGTCATCCTCTCGTGGTGGTGTCCCTCCACGGTGTTCGGGGTAGCCGTCAAGGCGGTCACGGCGGGCATAGTCGTATCGGGGCTGCCCAGGGCGTCGTGGGGGATCATGATCATAACCAGGGGGATCTGGGTACCCTCGGGGGACGGCGTGGTCGCCCTGGCCTTCGTATGCGTTCTGGCGCGCACGAAGTTCATTGATTTGAACTCCCAATTGATCAAAACGGTCTAACATCACGCGCTGAAATTCGGCGGGGGACAATTCCGAATTGGAGTTGGAATTGCCGGCCCGCTCATCAGTGAGGTTTGGATCAGACATGTTTCGTCTAAATGGCCTACCACTACGTAACATGCGACATGCGTGAACTTCACGCTTTGATACCAATCTGACGCAGGGGCAGGCTAGGGTGTTGGGAACTAGACGCACTACAGGTTTTGTGACGAGGCAAATCCAACACGACACGAGCTTTACGAAGTCCAAGCAATTTTTAGAGTGAATTAAATGGGTAATTTTAAATCTATGCAGAATTCCACAAAACGATTTAAAGCAAGGAGAAAAGCACGCGGGCGTGATTACGAATCAGGAGCGCAAAGATTTAAATGATAAGCGCGTTTGCCCTGCAGGTCAGCACAAAATCAAGTAATCCAAATACCACTAAATTGATAAACAAAGCAAATAGAAATCTAAGCAAAGCGAACCATGTTTAAACTCAAATCCAAATTACGACTTACAACCATATGAAGAGTCAATCGGGAGGGGACGCCGAATGCGGAGAGGAATGGATCTGGGACTTTGGTGGCCAACGAGGTGGGTTATGGTGGCTGAGTGGAGGGAGTAGGTGCTCCTCAAGGCTGCAGGTGGACTGGATGGGGGTCGAAGGGAGTGGTGGAGGGCTGGAGTGGGGCTGTCGGGGTTGCGGGAAGGCTGATGGTGGTCGACGGGGTTGAAGGGGGGCCTGGAGAGGCTTGGCGAGGTGGAGGAGGGCTGGAGGTAGGCGTCAGAGTGGATGGATGGCTGGTGGAGGGCCGCCGGTGCAGAAGGAGGGCGGGAGGTAGGTCGACGGGGTTAAGAGAGGGTCGGGAAGGGCTTGCCGGGGCTGGGTTTGGCTGGAGGTGGCCCGCCAATGGTGAGGGAGGATCGGCGGAGGCGCGGGAGGGGCGAACGACATCGGTATCGGGAGAAAACCCTAGGCGTCGCACCTGGGGGTGTTGGCGTCGCACCAACCGGACCGGCTGAAGAATCACTCAAGCAATCGGTGCCCAAAACCCTCCTCATGGCTCCTTTAAATAGAACATAAAAGCTAGGGCATCCGGAATCAATGGCTCAGATTGTCCGATCTTGCGGGTGCCAAAATAACGTCAATACTTGTCCGAATAAAATAAAACAAAATACGAAAAATACTCTCGTCGACCTTCCGGACGCATCCGCGGGCTCGGATCGTCCGGAAGGGCCCTCAAGGTACGAGATTAGAACATCACGTCCGCTTTCGGCGGGAATAAACGTGCGTGGGCCATCATCGTCGTTGATCTCCATCATGTTGTGCTAATATTATGGGTATGTTGGTCAGGATGTTTCTCACCCCTTCTTTACCATGAATCAATAGTAAATTTAGGTTTTATCGACTGAAGAGATACCGCGCCACTCCTTGCTGCTGTGATGATCTCTTCCATTGACGACACCTGCGCCGGCGATCCCTTCCACGGAAACTTCTTCCGGCGATCCCTTCCACGGAAACTTCTTCCGGCGATATTGGCGGACACCTACTTCTAGGTAAGAGCTCCGACCGACGATACCTTCCGACACCTGTTTCTCTTCCATCGCCTACTCCCGCGCCGGCGATCCCTTCCATCAAAGACGGAAACTTATTTCGGCGACTTCTTTCGACAACTTGGGCGAAGGTTAGACTGCTGCGATTTGCTATGTCCGACAATAGCTTCAATACTCATTTTTTGAACTATAATCACTAACAAATCAACACTATCAGTTTGCATGAGATAAAAAGTTAAGATTGGGCGCATAATTTAATATGTAAATACATTAATTTTTTCGGTAATCAATTGCAGGTTTTGTTGTATGCTAAGTTTTTAATTTGACCGATATACCTTTTTTTATTAGCCTAGGGTGTAAAGTGCAAGACTAATGCTAATTGGGGGGGTGCATTTTGTCAATTTTAATAATTTGAGATGCATTGTGTTAAAATCCCACAATTCAAGAGTGCATTTTGCCAAATATACAACCTACAATAACATTTAAGTGAAAATACTCATTGATACATGTGGGATCCTTTCCAATTAGTAAATATCATTCCTGCCTGTGTTGCTGACCACTTTGAGTACACCCGCTAGACTTGTGTTTGTGTTACTCGAGTTGTCATCATTATGTAAATTTTCAAGGGAGCAATGCCCATCCATAGCAATTACTCCGGTAGAAAATTCCCTAGTGTTTAAGGAACAAGACTAGGAGATGTAGTTGAAAGTCTTTGCAATCAGCCATGTGGCATCGCGGGAGGGCGATGTTTTCATGCGACTAGAACCTGGTCCGCGAGTCACTACACATTGTTCGAAGTTGATGTTCGGTTCATAGAGTTCTAAGGCGTCGACCATGAAAACCACACAGATTGGCCCCCGTGGTGGTGAATCATGATCATTTCAGGTTGTAGAGCTCTGCTATCATTGGCCCAACTCTATTACCTATAACGAACTAACTTATAATATTGATGTATTTTCTGTTTTAGTTAAGGCCATCTCATACTATGTCGAATCAGACGACTTTATCATTTTTCATAAGTTGCCCACAAGTATTTTCCTCGAGGCCACTCATCCTAAAATAATTCTCACCGAAGCACTCTCAACTGTGGAGTTCCTAACACAACTTTGCTACTTACTCAGAAAGTCCGCTTTTGATAATTGAGAGTCCAAATAAGTACCTAAAGACTAATAAGTTTTTTTCTTAATTTTTTGATGTGAGTTTTAGTCCATTTATGCTCCTCCTTTCACCTAGAAGAATGTCAAGAGTTGTCTTTTTTTTGTTTTACTAACACAGTAACACTCCTTGTCCTCATCAGACCGCCCATCATATTCGAGATATTACACCTCAGATGTGTGTCTAGCACGGTGGAGTAAGCAGCCTTTCCGTGGGGCTATTCGAAGGTGAAATAACCAAGGTAGGTCTCCAAGCACCTTTTGTCTCTCCGTTTGTTTGCACGTAGTAGACAAAAATAATGCGAAACTAAGTGCCTTAGATCTTGAATCGGATCTGCAAAATGTTGCTAATGACGATGAGATCACTATCAGTCGTAATTGATCTTATAAATTCTTGGAAGCGCATGATCTCATGATGAAGGCGGCTGCCATAGACTGGGCGGTAGATGTCTAGGGAAAGAAATTGGCCATACTTGGAAAGTCTGTACACAATGACAAAGATGCATTCATTCTTGACAGTTGGACTTGGCACATTGTGATGATGTCCATGATAATGTCCTCTCAAAGAAGCTTTGGGACTAATTAAGGTTGAAGACCCTTTGAAGTCTCATACTTTTTGCGTTGATGCCGTGAAGTGCTTGACTCATCGGAGCATATCATGCAAGTAGAGGGAAGTAGTGAGCCATCAGTATGCGCGGAAGGCATACACATGGCTCAATGATGTTGGAATGAAACTTAGCTAGGACAAGATCTCCTTCCAACAAATGTTATTGCGAACCAACTTGCTTCGTACTGGTCAACCGCGATAATTTCTTTCGAGCTCAAGGAATCTAGGGATTGTGCACTAAACTGCGGGGTCGGCCATTGGAGGGCCTTCCAGACCTTGCCCAAATCCATGGATAAGATGGTGTGCCTGAAGTAGCTGATCTTCTATTGTCTAATGGAGCATTTCTTTTGGTTGATGGTGTTGTTGGAGCATATCAAGGGTTTTCTTATGTTTTCACCAGGATTTAACAAATGGTGTACACCATTACACCATAAGGGAATATTTTTATATATTAGTATAGACACAAGGGGACCGTTTTATATATTAGTATAGATATATGTAAAGAAAGAGAGGGAGAGCGACTAGCCAAGGGAGCATAGGAGCAATAAGCTGATCTTGCTTTCAGACGCAATTGCGTTTGTATGTATTAAAATAACTTTACTGCTACCCCTAATTCAGAGTTGATGGAGAAGGTAATTTCATAGACTTTCCCTGTAGTTTGCAGGGGCGGATCTAGGGGGGAGGGGCCATTGCCCCCCAAGAATTTTGCAAAATTATTAGTGGATTCAGGATTTCTCTCGCCGAGGCAGCAAATTTTGACTACTTACAAGTCAAAATCGGTGGTCGAATGAGCGAGAAACGACTCCGATAAGATGGAGACCTTCAATTTTTTTGACGAGAGGAAGGCGATGCATGGCCCCTTCTATGAAGTCGCTGCCATTTTGATACACCCTGCTTCTTTGGTTTCCGCAAGCATGCATCGGCCTTTACGCCAGTAGACGAGCACAATAGCATGTGTCGTCTACAACAAGCACTCTGACGCCTCTCAGCACAGTCGATGTGTCCGTTCCCTGATCTACCGTGTCTAGCTCCTCCACGATCCCTATCTCCATCGACGAAGACATCCATTTGGTAAATGACGCACTTGTCAAGGGGAAGCAACAACATTCGCAGTTTTGTTTTTATCCTGTCGTTGTCCCGTTGTCCTCAGCTAGAGCTGAAACCTTCATCAATCTTCCCTTTCGATGCCCTACTAGCGGCGCCCGCTCGCTTCTCATAAGATTCTTGCTGATCGAATCTGTTAAACCACTCACATGTGTTGTCTTTGCTAATAACACGGGGAAGAGAGGCCATTTTTGAACCCCAGGCCATCTGCCCTTGGCACACTTGCCGTTTCTCCTCGAGCCGCTCGCAGTTCATTCCATCGAGCCCAACCCCATTTGGGAAATCATGTAGGCCCATCAGTCAGCCCACACTTTTTTCCCCAGCAACACCATCACCGCGACCCTTCATAGCTCCACCGGCCCCTGTTCTGCCGACCTTGCCGGCTATCTCTCCGCCTCTTTTGCTTGACCCTCCTTGTTGAAATTTCTGGATCCGCCCCAAGTAATTTAGGAAGTGGCTGCTTACTCTTTCTAGGAATAGGCTTATAAATTTAAACTTACAATAATTTAAAATTATGTCCCTATCATCGAAATCAATATAATGTTGATTTTAATATCAATTTTTTAGCTGAAAAATATACCAAAAATAGTCTAAAATACTAGAATTCGAAGGCAATAATTTTAAGCACTTTTGATGTGGTTTATTTTACAGCATCGACACCATTTGCCTGAAATAACTGCATAAAATTTATGAAATAATTATCTTTCTTGAAGGTCTCATACAAACAACCTTGTTTCATGAATTATATGTTTGTCAATCTTTACTTTATTTCTATTTTTGCAGTGCGGAAAAGCTTGTTTAGGCGATATAATATACCGGTATATAACCACCGAACAATTTTCGTCGGAATGTCTTCTTGATTGCTTGGATCTTTCGTCGGAACATCATACCCTTGACATAGCAAACAGGGTTGAGGCCGCCGCACATGTTTGGAGGCTTAAGAATAAGAAAAGAAATCCTCCACAATCTAAGGGAAAAAAATCGTGGGGCGGGAAGGTGAAGGAGCTCGTCACCGCCACAGAAAGGAGTGAGCTTCTGTCGCAGCGTGCCAAAGGGCTTCTCCAGAGCTTAAGACTTCGATATCCCGGTCTTCCCCAAACTGTCCTCGACATGAACAAGATCCAATACAATAAGGTTAATCTTGCACCCCCTTCATATTTTGTTTTGTTCACATAGATTATAATATGATGCCATGTTATTTTAAAAACAAATGCTAGTTTTTTTTGGTCTTGGTGTCATCTTTATATTATAATTTCTAAATACTATCCCTAAAACAAATCTAGATTGAGGGTCTGTTTGGCACGACGGTGGCGGTCTTGGACACATTTGTTATAAATTGTCGTTCGTGAACGCCCAACCTCACTTAAGGAACTCCATTCATTTTTATATTCAAAATTAAATTTTTTATTGGTGGCAAGTCATGACCGTTGTCACGTCAAACACATATTTCATGACGGTGGTATTTTTGTCCAAATGTACCGGAGCAAAAACAACGTGATAAACGGATGACGGTTCGTAACCATGTACACGACCGTTACCGGCCCTAAATTGCAGAAATATCAGCTTTAGTTTTTTCTAAATGTCGTTAAGCAATAATAGTAAAGCAGATTTTAGTCTCTTTAGTTAAGCCAACCAAAATTTTTTGTGACCTCCTGGACCAGTTGTTTTATGTTAAGAGACATGAAAGCATGTTGATATAAACTCGAGCAGAATCATAGTTGATTGGAATTTGTGCGATTCATTTTCAATTGATTCCAATGCTACGACATCACAATTTTATTTCCTTATTAATAAGGCTCCGTTTGGCACAACGTTTTTGCTCCGGTGAGTTTGGATAAAAGCACCACCGTCATCGAGAATATTACGGTCGTAACCACCAGAACCGGGCTGGGCCCCCGGTAGGCTGGTTCCTCCGCGCAATTCCCACGATTCCCTCCCACAATTCCCAGCATGGGTACCGTAATAGGGTCGCGGCCCATACACCCCAACCCATCACCGCGTCTAGTATAACTCCAGCAGGTTGTTGAGGCCGGGGATCGAACCCCCAACCTCCTTGATAAGGAGTCTTAAACATGACTCCCATCACCAACTGGGAGATGGTCATGGGAGTCATCTCGACTTGGTGATGGGAGTCACGTTTAAGACTCCTTATCAAGGATGTCAGGGATTCGATCCCCGACCTCAACAATCTGGTAGAGTTATACTGGACGCAGTGATGGTTGGGGTGTATAGGATGCAACCCTGTTACAATACCCAGGCTGGGAATTGTGGGATTGCCTAGGAGAAATCATCCTGCCCGGGGCCTAGTACGACCCAGTCCGGTTTTGGAGGCTACGTCTGTAACATAAAAGTGCATTTTTATGTTGCGGTAGTAGCCCAGACCGGGCTGGTTCCCCAAGAAGTCTTCAACCATCACCTGGGTCATTCCTACAACTCCCTCCCACAATTCCTAGTCTGGGTACCATAACATGCCTCAATATGAGTTATCATGGAAGTTCTCTCATCAAGGGTGTCGCCGGTTCCAATCCACACATCAACATCCTGCCGCCAAGATTAAATAGATGCAGAGACAGGTTGGGGTGTATGAGCCGCGATCCTGTTACAGTATCCAAGCTGAGAATCGTGGGAGGGAGTTGTGGGAATGACCCAGGTGATGATTAAGATCTGCCTGGGGCCCAGCCTGATCTGGGATACTCCCATAACATAGAATATATGTTTGACATGACAATGGTTATGACCGCCACCCAAAAAAGAAAACTAGTTTTGAACAAATTAGTCAATGAAGTTCCTTAGGTGAGGTCGGGCATTCACGAATGACGGTTCGTAACTGCTACCACCTTGCCAACGAAGCCTAGGGCTATGTTTGGTGCGGCGGTGGCTGTCAAGAACGCGGTGGTTATGAATCATCGTTCCTGAACGCCACTTCATCCGCTTTTATGTTCATAACTACATCTCTTTTCTGATGGCGGTCATAACTATTGCCGTGCCAAACATACATTAAATGAGGGTGACATTTTTGTCCAAACTAGAGCAAAAAAACCACACCAAACGGAGCCTAATGCTCTATTTAGACTGTGGCTCAGAATTGAGCGATGGAATTTTACGGAGGGTTGTAGCTCCCGGTGTAGCTTCTCGGTCCTAAAATTTTATTTTTTGGGCCGAGTTGTTTGCGACCGTGAACACCTTATCACTTGGTGATGATTGTGGTGGCTTTGGGGGGGCCAGAGAGGTGTCGACGTAGCTACCTAAACGCTCTCCGCATTTTTTTCGCCAATTTGTTTACAACTGCCACCACTCTCCCGCCGCTTTCTAGAGTGCCCCAAGGGCCATTTTAATGGGGGCGTAGAGTCAGTGGAATACCACTTCAGTTCTGCGGCGGTCTCCAACTGCGCTGCGGTTGGGCGTTCTACCCACCAAACACTCAAATCATTCTCAAATTTCCTGCGAATTTTCATTCGGATACGGTCCTATATCGATGGATATGCCGCAGCCCGAAACTGGCCCTAAGTTAGCTATGTTTATATGATAGTTATGAAACCAACTTGTTAAGGATTTAGTTTTGAATTTATCTAATTATTGTAAGACCAATGATCTATGATAATAAGTTCAAATTATAACATGTTTCATTGCACCAACCCATCAAGATTTTTTCCATCCTCTCTATTCAATCCTTCCCTTCTGTCAGTGGATCTATCCTCGAGTTTCAAATAATACGCCCAGCCGCCTTACTTTTCTTGCAGGATGTCGGCCAGTCCATCCTCGAGAGCTACTCGCGAGTCATGGAGAGCTTAGCATTCAACATAATTGCGCGGATCGATGACTTGATTTTCGTCGACGATTCAACCAAGAAATGCATCGCCGCCGAAGAAGCCAATATGTTCAACCGAGGCAGGCTCGGAGGATTGCCCATACAGAAGATGATCGCTCCCAGCCCGTTCTCGGTCCAAAGCACTCCGTTTGCCTCGCCGTTCTCCACGCCATTTTGTTCATCCACCCCAGTCAGCGGAAGCCCCAGGAGATCACAACCGCACCTCTCCCACCTTAAGGAGGGTCCTCCGGAGAAGGATGCTGCCACTGATAGGGTATGGTCCTACACCGGGAACCTGAGCGTCCTCAAAGATGCAGGACATGCCCCTGAAAGAGACTGAGAATTACCCGGAGTTAGTTAGTTGGTAGCTATGTTAGAAATGCCTACATTTTATGTATTTGTTCAGCGTTGTTGCGCTGTTAACGACTTTCCAATAGTTAAAATTTTGCTTCCATATTCTCTATGTTTTTTTGCTTCATTCTGATAATTTTCTTCGTTCTTTCTTTAACGTTGATTTTTTTGTCCACGCCAAATGAATAGCAGAACTCATCAATATTTTTTTCCCGGAGACGAGTCGGCCGCAGTTATTCAAAGACGACCTGAGTAGGGCTTCTTTTGGCGCCGTGGTGGCGGTTGTGAACCTGATGATCATAAACCGTCGTACGTGAACGCCCGACCTCACCTAAAAAAATTCATGTATTTTATGCTCAAAATTAGTTTATTTTCTTGGTATTGTCAGAACTGTTGAAAATTATGAAGTGAAAGTGGTTGATTAAGCAGACCGCGCGGTCTGGGCGGTCTGAGTCCGCGACCTGGGCGTACTGATGTTGCGGCCTGGGTGGACTGGCCAGGATGGACTTGGTGACTTGGTTGATCTAATGGAGCGGCCTGAGCGGCCTGTCTATGACAGTCTGGTGGCGGTGCTCAGCTCGGCCCGCGGTTCTGCAGAACTTGTTCTTGATGTAACCGGTCGGATTGGCAGTGAGTTCGCGGGAAGGTGGCGGATTCAGTTGGAGTCCGTTATGGCGGACTGATTTTGGAGTTTGCGACATTGGTCCTTGTCGAGTTCTCCGGTGATGCGGTGGGTGATAGCCGCATTCATGGTGACGGACTGTCCATGGAGTTGGCGGTCTAGCTTCGTGTCCGTCGAGCTCGTGCCTGTGTTTGGTGGGTTGCTGAACTTGGTCACACTGCGTGACAAGTCCAGGGTATTCGCAGTGTTGGCAGAGTCCACTGTTGACCGGGCGATCTGCTTGTTGGTTGTGGACTTGTGAGACGGGCTGACGTAGTGTCCGCAGAGTCCGCTGTTGACCGGGCGATCCGCCCGTTGGTCGTGGACTCGTGTGGCGGGCTGAGGCGGTGTTCACGAGCTGTGTGGACTGTTGCCATGTCCCGTATAGCGTGCAGACTGATGCAGTATGAGTTGTGGTTGTGTCCGTGTGCTGTGCAGTGTGACAGACTGGTGCAGTGCTTGCGAGCAGTGCGGGTTGGCGCCGTGTTCGCATGTAGCGTGCGTACTGACGCAATAAATGGGATGTAGCTGTGTCCGCGTGCTGCAATATGTGCGGACTGGCGCGGTGTCCGCCTGGTGGCAGACTGACTTTGACTTGGCACCTGACGAGTTGGCTGAAGTCCGGCCTAGTCCTTGCAAAGTCGACGGACTGGGTTTTGCTAGCTGCGAGCTGGGGTGGTGACTCTATTCACTAGGGCGGTGACCACACTCCTCACCCCACCTATAAATAAACCCCCCAGACACTTCTACAGTAACTGAGTGAACAGTAAGTTGAGCGCAGATCAATTGTTGCGGACTCGGTTTTCCAAGTCGCTCGGTTTGAGAAGTATTAACTGGTTGCTGTTTGCAGGTTGCGCGGCTAGCAATGTGAAGCCGAGCGTCTGGTTCTGATCAAGGTCAGGAAGCAGTGAAACTTGCGGTTTACAATCAGCGGTTGCAGCAGGTCGCATTTGGCGGCCAATCAGTTTTCTCTTCATCAATTGAAGTCTAAGTTCAATAACCAGGTCGCGGTCTCGGCGGGCTTGGTGGTCTGTTCATCCAGTTTGGCGGCGGCTTGTAGAGCGAACGTCAGTAGAATAACGAGTTGTCCGTGGTTTGTGCGGACTCCGTAGAATCAGAATATCAACAGCGGCTTGGCGGTCTAGGCGGTCATGTCTCGCCATGTATACCAGCCCTGTAAAGTTTGATAGTTGATTAATGCAAGATCTGTGTTTGCTCTTCGTTGTTACTGATATATAGCTCAGTTTATGTTGGAGTGTTCCTGCGCCTAGTTCTCGTTTTCCGCTTGATCAAGTGATCAGCTTGATAGTTTTGGAAGTGTTTGCTTGATACCAGAACTATCAGTTGATCAGCTTGTGAAATTTCAACAATAATCATTGTCTTGTCAAACATACATTCTATTATAAATGACATTTTTGTCCAAAGTAACCGGTGCAAATAAGTCATGCCAAACGAAGCTTAGAGCTGCTAACGAACCGAGCTAGAGTCAAGCTCATTGAAAATAGCCGGCTCGAGCTCGAGCTGTTTTTTTAGCTCGAGCTCGACGAGAACGAGTTCAATGGGCTCAAACACGAGCTCGACTGGGCTCAACTAACTCAACTGGCTCAAGCTTGGTGAGTGACGAGCGTGGTGAGAGCAGACCTTCAAAATTTTAAAAAAAACTTTTTTAAAAAATATATATAAATACACAAGAGCAATGTTAATAGCATTCAAAATAGGCTATTAACACCCCTAAAAGTTATCAAATCTTCAATTTTAAATTTTTTTCTTTTCCAAATAACACTGCTAATAGCACCCCGTTATTATTCCAAAACCCTCAGCCCTAACTCCAGATAGCCACCCAGTCTTCCTCGCTCCCGAAGCCGATGTTCCCAGCCGCGAGCAATCTCGCTCCTCTTCGACATCGCCGGCGGAATCAACACTTTCTCCGGCAGATTCGAAGCCTTCTCCGACAGACTCGAAGCCTTCTCCGACATTTTGAAACATCCTCGGCGGAATCAAAGCTCTCTCTGGCTGAATCGAAGCTTTCTCCCACTTTTCATTCACATTCATCCACTACTCTTTTTGAGTGATATTATTCCTTCTCCTATCTTATTTTTTTAATTTTTTTATTTGAGTTAACGAGGAGTTGAATTTATTCATATTTTGTTTATATAATTTAATTTAATATTTAATATAAATAGTAATATACTCTGTTTTTTTATTTAAAAAATGGTTTGTTTTATATTTTGCTATACTAATTTAAATTCCATTTATTTTGTAGGAATAATTGATAGGAAACGGGGGTCCGAATATAACGGCAACCTTCACCGATCAATAGAGTCAAAACAATAATAAGCAAAACAAAGAACACCACAGATAAACACAGAGATATACGTGGAAAACCTTCACTACTTGAAGGTCAAAAATCACGGGGCACGACACAACGAAAATCCGCTATAGTAAATAAGGATTACATAAATTTATCTAGGTTTGCCCAAACCTAGAAAGCCCTCCGGATTTGACACACAAATCCACTTCTCTCTACCACCAAGACAAACCACAACTTCTCTACAACAGGATAAAATCATACTCTCTCTTCAAGCAAAATAGCAAACGAAGACAAGAAAGGGTACACCTGAAACCGTAGACGAAGAAGCCCTTGAAACGGTAGAGAAAACTTCTTCCAATAGCACAGAGGAAACACCTCCTACAAGCGGCGAACTCCCGACTACAGCAGCGGCAAATCCCTTGCAACAGCAGGAATGGCGGCCGGTGGCCGGCACGGGCGCGGGGATGGCGGCCGGCGGAAGGCACGGGCGCGGGGAGGGTGGCCGGTGGACGCGCGCGCGGGCTGGGGGGCTTCGGCTTCCGCTTTCTCCAAACCTAGACTTGTATCGGGAGAATAGTAGAAGATTTAAAAGGTCACGCTGACTTTTTATAAAAAAAAACCGCTCACCTTTTTTCAATATAAAAAAAAACTGCTCTTATTTTATATTTATAAAATCTGCCCTTCCCAGCTCAAAAGCAAACAACAAAAAAAGGTTGCCACCTCAAAATATCCAGGTTGCAACTTCTTCAAAACTGCACAAAATTCTGCACCTTTCGGGGCTGAACCCCAACAAACTCCCCCTTCAGACTATAAAGGGGAGCATCCCACCTTGACTCCTTCAGGTGGGGATCATGTCGATCAACCGCCGGCAGAGATCGTGCTTTCCCTTGGGATGACCTTCGTCATCATGTCCGAAGGATTTTCATCCGTGTGGATCTTATCCACCACCAACAGCTTCTATTCCACAGCATCCTGAATCCAGTGATACTTCACGTCAATGTGCTTCGTTCTGGAGTGAAAGACGAGATTCTTGGCCAAAAATATAGCACTCTGACTGTCACAGAAAACTGTGTACACGTCTTGTCGGAGATCAAGCTATAACATGAACTTCTTCATCCAAATAAGCTCCTTTGACGCCTCAGTCAACGCAATATATTCAGCCTCCGTCGTCGACAATGCCACGCACTTCTGAAGCCTTGACTGCCATGTCACTGCCCCCTCCAAAGTGACCACGAATCCAGAAGTAGATCTCCTCGTGTCAACATCTCCTGAAATATCCGAATCCGAGTACCCAATAAGTTCTGGTGGACCTCCACGAAACTGTAAACAAAGGTCTGAGGTATCTCGGAGATAGCGGAGTATCCATTTCACAGCACTCAAATGAACTTTCCCTGGGTTTGCCAAGTAACGGCTCACAGACCCCACAACATGAGCTATGTCTGGCCTAGTGCAGACCATAACATACATCAGGCTCCCCACTGCGGATGTATAAGGAATTTGGCTCATCTCTTCCACCTCCTTCTCAGATGAGGGGCTTTGAGAACTGGAAAGTCTGAAGTGCCCGGCCAGAGGAGTAGCAACGGGTTTTACCTTGTCCATCATGAACCTCTTCAGCACTTTCTCCACATAGTCAGACTGAGACAGCCATAGTTGACCATCACTCCTGTCCCTGGTAATTTTCATTCCAAGGATCTTCCTTGCCGGTCCCAAATCCTTTATTTCAAAGGACTCACTGAGCTCCTTCTTCAACTCAGCTATGCTGGCCTTGTCATCCCCAACAATCAGCATATCATCTACGTACAACAGCAGAATAGTGAACATCTTCTCAGTCCTCTTCACATACACACAGTGATCAGCCATGGTCCGTTGGAATTTGCTCTTCATCATGAAAGAGTCAAATTTCTTATACCACTGCCTGGGTGTCTGCTTCAAACCATAAAGGCTCTTCTTGAGCCGACAGACCAGATGATGCTTCCCCTTAGCCACAAAGCCTTCGGGCTGCTCCATATATAGCTCTTCCTCCAAATCGCCATGTAGAAATGCCGTCTTGACGTCCATCTGCTCGACTTCAAGATCCATGGAGGCAGCCATACCCAACACCAGTCTGATAGAGGACATTTTCACTACTGGGAATAAATCTCGTCGAAATCAACACCTTGTTTCTGACTAAAACCTTTCACCACAAGTCTCGCCTTGTACCTTGGCTGAGAGCGACTTTCATCCAACTTTAACTTGAAGACCCACTTGTTCTTCAAAGCTTTCTTCCCTTTAGGCAATGAGACTAAATCATACGTCTCGTTCTTCTGAAGGGAGTACAGCTTCTCTTCCATAGCAGCTGTCCAAGCCTCACGATCTTCAGCACTCTGAGCCTCCACATAGGACTCAGGCTCTCCACTATCTGTAAGCAAAATATACTCATGAGGGAATACCTGGTATTCGGCCTTCTGACTCTCTCAGATCTGACAAGAGGAACCTCCACCACAGGTGGTACATCAACTGGCAGAGCTCCCTGCATCCGGAATCATCTCCTCATTAGGAATAGACTCACCAACTTCCTCCTCAGCATGCCCATCATCAGCAGCAGTCTCTACTGGCCCATCATCAGCATAGAGTCTCTCCTCCGCAGGTGGAAACTGTGGAACCTGTGACTCCGCAGCATTATGCTCACCAACCACTTGATCTTCAACAAATATCACATCTCTGCTTCTGATCATTTTCCTGTTCACAGGATCCCAGAGTCTATAGCCAAACTCCTCATGGGGAAAACCCATCAAGATGCACTCCCGGGATTTCTCATCAAGCTTCGATCTCTCTTCCTTGGGGACATGAACATGAACTTTGCACCCAAACACCCGCAAATATCTGTACGACACTTCCTTCCCGGACCAAACACGCTCTGGAATATCACCATTCAAAGGTACAGAAGGAGACAGATTTATCAGATATACAGCAGTTTGCACAGCCTCAGCCCAAAACTGTTTGCTAATGCCAGCTTGAGAAACATACATTTGATGTTCTCAATAATCGTCCTGTTCATTATTTCTGCTAACCCATTCTGTTGCGGCGTCCTCGGGATTGTCCTTTCATGTACTATGCCATGCCTTCTGCAGTAAGCGTTGAAGGCACCAGTGTACTCTCCCCGGTTGTCAGATCGAACTCGCTTTATTTCTTTCCCGGTCATCTTCTCCACCTTCGCTCTGAACTCTTCAAACTTTGCTAGAACATCACTCTTCTGCTTCACAGAATATGCCCAGACTTTCCTGGAGTTATCGTCAATGAACGTGATAAAGTAAGCAGCTCCGCCCGTAGACTTGGGCTCAATAGGACCACACACATCAGTGTGTATCAAGTATAGTAACTCCGCATTCCTCTTTGGTTCAGAATCAGCAAAGGAAACACGTTTCTGCTTACCGGCCAAGCAGTGCGCACACGTATCAGGAAGCCCTCCTGATAGCTCCGGAAGGACCTTGTTCTTCACCAAGATCTTCAAGTTCTTCTCGCTGATATGCCCAAGTCTGCGATGCCATAACTCCATAGAGTTGCCCTCTGCCGTATTCACACTTGGACCACAGATCTTGGCTTTAGTACGATAAAGACCACAACACTTCCTTCCTCTGGCTACCACCAAAGAACCCTTTACCAATTTCCAGATCCCTCCACCTTCAATGCTTGTGAAACCACCATCATCAAGCCTACCAATGGAAATCAGATTCATTCTCCAGTCAGGAATATGCCTGACGCCCTTGAAAACAATCTTCCCCAATTCAGTCTCCAGATGGACATCACCACTGCCAATAAGCAACGACTCACCGGAATTTGCCATCCGGATCACACCAAGATCTCCCGCAGAATAGGTATAGAAGTAATCTCTGTGAGGAGTGCAATGATAGGATGCACCTCCGTCCACGATTCAGTCTGTGTCAACGCAGTCCTGGCAAGACGACCCACTGCACTGCAAGCATAACGGCTCAGCCTCCACAATCGAAGTCGTTGCATCACCACTGGATTCTCCAACCTCCTTGGTCTTTCCCTTCATGTCTATTTTCATTTGGAAGCAATCCTTTTTGAAATGACCCTTCTTCTTACAATAGTAGCACTCGATATCATTCTTAGACTTGCCCCCGGACTTACTCATGGAACTGTCCCTGTGCTTCACATCCTTCTTCACAGACCGGCCTCTTCCCTCCATGAGAGAAACACCCGAAGTGGAAGATCCAGAATCCTTCCTTCTCAGCTCTTCATTCAGGAGACAACCAGACACCATCTCCATGGTTATCACGCCATCAGGTGCTGAGTTGCTCAACGACATTACTAGAGTCTCCCAACTCTCGGGGTTAAAGAACTAAGAATCATTAGAGCTTGGAGTTCATCTTCCAAAGTGATCTTCATGTACTCCAACTGATTGATAATACTTTGAGCAAGGTTCAGATGCTCAGTCATCTGTGAACCTTCCCGGTACTTCAAATTGACAAGCTTCCTAATCAGAAATGTCTTGTTACCTGCAATCTTCCGCTCATACAAGGCTTCAAGCTTTTTCCATAAGGCCTGAGCCGAGGTCTCCGTGGAAACATGATGAAAAACAGAGTCATCGAGCAACTGTCTAATGAACCCTACTGCCTTTCGATCCATTTTCTTCCACTCTTCATCATCCTTAACTGAAGCAGGTCTCCCCGTCAACGGAGCATGAAGATCTTTACAATATAAGAGATCCTCCATCCGAGGCTTCCAGATGCTCCAATTCTTGCCATTCATACTGACCATCCTTGTGTTCTGTTACATTGCTTTCTCAAACAAGCAACTCTATTACGGTCCACAAGTCGATGTATTTCAAAGGATTAACAAGAGAGAATAGGGAGCGGACCGATGGTCGTCACCTACCGCACCAAGTTAGAAACCGAGAAATACAAACGACTAGCCAAAGAACCTGGCTCTGATACCACTTGATAGAGAACGGGGGTCCGAAGATAACGGCAACCCCCACCGATCAATAGAGTCAAAACAATAAGAAGCAAAACAAAGAACACCACAGATGAACACAGAGATATACGTGGAAAATCTTCACCACTTGAAGGTCAAAAACCACGGGGCACGACACAACGAAAATCCACTATAGCAAATAAGGATTACAGAAATTTATCTAGGTTTGCCCAAACCTAGAAAGCCCTCCGGATTTGACACACAAATTCACTCCTCTCTGCCACCAAGACAAACCACAACTTCTCTACAACAGGATAAAATCCTACTCTCTCTTCAAACAAAATAGCAAACGAAGACAAGAAAGGGTACACCTGAAACCGTAGACGAAGAAGCCCTTGAAACGGTAGAGAAAACTCCTTCCAATAGCACAGAGGAAACACCTCCTACAAGCGGCGAACTCCCGCCTACAGCAGCGGCAAATCCCTTGCAACAGCAGGAATGGCGGCCGGCGGCCGGCACGGGCGCGGGGATGGCGGCCGGCGGAAGGCACGGGCGCGGGGAGGGTGGCCGGTGGACGCGCGCGCGGGCTGGGGTGCTTCGGCTTCCGCTTTCTCCAAACCTAGACTTCTATCGGGAGAATAGTAGAAGATTTAAAAAGATCACGCTGCCTTTTTATAAAAAAAACTGCTCACCTTTTTTAATATAAAAAAAACTGCTCAGATTTTATATTTATAAAATCTGTCATTTCCAGCCCAAAAGCAAACAGCACAAAAAATGTTGCCAACTCAAAATATCCAGGTTGCAACTTCTTCAAAACTGCACAAAATTCTGCACCTTTAAGGGCTGAACCCCAACAATAATGCTGCTACCCGCACCCGTTCAAGCCACATCCGTCCAAAGCAAGTGTTTCAATTCACAACCAAAGCATGCGAAACTAAGCGAGCCGATTCATGCCGCATAATTTCATGTTGTCACCACCGCACCATCTTCAGCACTCTCTCCAATACGGTCGTTGCTCTCGTTCAAGTTGCTCGCCATGCCACACTCTTCGCTCGCCTCGTCAAAGCTGCACACAACGCCCTCGCCACCATCTTTATTTGCTCATTATTTTATACTACATCCACTCATGCAAGCCATGCATGTGGACCTCACCTCAATTTCCATGCATGTCAACTTATTCTTCCATTATTCACACAGATATTGCTATTATACACTCATTTCATTCACCTCTCATTGCAGCCCCCTCCATTTAATATCAGTTACATTCATAGCTCATGTGAACCCCATTCATTCCTCTTGGTTTAAATAATGTCATCCTTTCCTCTTCTTTGCTCAATGCGGCCGGCCCCCCTCTCCATAATATATTTCAGCGCATTTAGGCTTCGTTTGTGAGCACTTATTTTCACCGGTCAAGCAGTTACGACCGCATGGATCGAACCTTAATTTAGGTCGGGTTCATGCAGACGTAACTGCTTGATCGGTGAAAATAAGTTCTCCCAAATGGATCCTTAATTTTCACCCCTTGCCACCTCTTCATTTCCCCGTAATCCGATTCGACTTCATCCTCTTTAATATGGCCAGAACCCCTCAAACTCTATCATTTATCATGTGTCGCCACCGATTTAATAAACGCCATATCACCACCTCTTCCTCTTTCATTATTTAATAAGACGATTGTTAACCGCAACTCGTTATTGGCTAGTCGCACCCCAAAATCTCATAATTTTTCACGTCTTTTCAAAATACGTCTTATACATGCAATTTCAGAAGAAGTGTTCAACGACATGAAAGTTGTAGATCTCGACGAGATCTAAAACTTTCGCGTTGAACACTTTTTCCTGAAATTGCATGTACAAAACGTATTTCTGAAAGACGCAAAACCTGAGCATATTTCCAAAGTACGACTTATACATGCATTTTTAGGAAAAGTGCTCAACACAAAAGTTGTAGATCTCGACTTTTCTTAAAATTGCATGTACAAGACGTATTTCGAAAATGCAAAAAAAATTATGAAATTTTGAGATGCGACCAGCAATTAACGAGTTGCGGTTAACAATCACCATTAATAATACCGCCAGCTCCTCTTCATAGCTACAACAGCCCTCCTCTTTTCCTTCTTAAGTATTGGCCATCTCTTCCTCTCCCATGCATGCACACCACCAATATTTAATTATCATAGTCATTTTCATCTCCTCATCAAATCTATTAAATTCATAAATCCATTCAAGCCCTCCCCTAATTGTATGCAAACTACTACCTCATCATATTCCTCCCCATGATTTCATGTCCACTTATTCTCTCCCCTCTTAGTCCAACTCCTCTTCAATTCATGATGCCACCAACATTAAGGCTCTATTTATTTGGGCGTTTCGCTGCTCTGCTTTGGGCAAACGCCGCCGGAAGGAGGGTAAACAAATGAACCTCTGGCGGCGTTGCTCCGTTTCCACCCGCCCGCCGCCTTGAGAAACGCCCCAAAAAGCTCCGTTTAGAGCAACCACCTCCCCCTCCGGTTCGAACACTCCGTTTCCACCCGCCGGATCGATCCGCCACCGCTGAACCAAATGAAGCCTTAATCTCTTGCAATCCTTCATCCCCCTCTTGAATGCTCCTCATTTCAATCCTTAATATTCATCTCTTTAATTTTCCCCCATTTCCAAACCTTCACATTCTCCGGCATTCATCCTCGCATTTACCTATATATAAAGGCCTAAGATCTTCATATTTTCTCTCTCAAGCTCTCTCTTCCTCTGCCCGTTTGGGCAGAGTATACATTTTATTTCCTGAATTTTCTTTTATTTTATTTTCTTTGCCCAAACGTATACGTTTAATTTTTATGTAGTATTCATTTAAGTATTTTTTTATTTCATGTAATTTCTTTTTATGAAATATAATTTAGTTTTTCTTTTTCTTATAGAAATGTCTTTTTTCATTTCTCGTACCTTTTTTTTATTTCATAGCAACTAGTTATAATTTTAGTATTGCTCATTACATGCTTTGAATGAAATTTTATCTCTCTTTTATTTTTTTGATCATCCTTTGATATATTCGTGATTAATATCAGGTTCATATGTCGATATGTGGACATTTGTGTTTGTTTCGTCAGTTAGCCGAGAGGCTTATGTACGGATTGATCGCTCACGAATAAAGAGAATTGAACGCAACCCTCGAGAGAAGATGACATGATTCTTCTGGTTTTGCAGGATTCACTTCAGTAAGGCGAGTATTAGGTTATCGATTAGAATGAATGTTCGGTTGATATTCTTAATCTCAGTTGGGCGTATTTCTCGAGAGAGTAGCATTCATATTTTGGGAATCTCCACGGTCAAGGATCGGATTAGACGATTATAAATTATTTTTTATATTTCATTCAAAGTGCGTTTTGATCAAGTTAGTTTTTTTTATTTTTGCATTTTAGTTTAAATATAATTTCTCTAAATTTTCCTCCGATAAAATAAGGGTGATGTTATATGTAAACCAATAATGGCTATATACAAACCAAAATTTTAGAAAATTTTATGTGTTTTAAAACACTATACATAAACCAAATAAAACCCTAAAACTTAACCCAATTCCTCATTTCCACTCTTCCGGTCTTGGTTGTCTGTCTTCCTGTTCCCGCATCCCGTTTTCCCGCATCTACCCCTACATTGATCCCCACCTTGCGCTGCCCCTCTTTCGCCTGTTTCCGGCGTGTAACAGGCGTCGACCGACGAACAAAAATAGGGTAAAATTTCAGATTGAACTGTTGCTGGCTCATGGGGTCTTTACTCCAGCTACCAATATAGCAGCTGCCATCGGGCCAGGTGAATACGCAACTCCCTTTGGGGATGCCATTCTCCCACCGACCTTCATAACGATGTCCATTAGCCCAGATGAGAACCCCTCGGCCGGCGATAACACCGCTGCACCACTCTCCGATGAACTGGTTGCCATTGCTCCATAAGTAGCGTCCATGACCCTCTTGGACGTTTCACCTCCACTGTCTCTCATAGAAATCCCCATTAGCGAAGGATTTGCACCTGCTTCCATGCTTCTGATCAGCCATCCACGATCCACAATTGGTACCTCCATTGGCTCCGATGAAGGTGCCGAACCCCTCCATCCTCCCGCACTTGGATTAAAGGAGGAGAGGATGCAAAAATTCCTTGCACTTTTCCGGAATATGGTATTGTCGACTATATCCTAATTTTGTGTATATTTGTTGGCTTAACAAATTTAATTTTTTTATTTTAAATTGATTTGTATATACCCATTTGGTTTGTGTATAACAAAAAAATATTTGCATTGGTTTGTATATAGTAAAGGTTTGTATATAGCCATTATTGGTTTGCATATAACATCACCCTAAAATAATAGTTGTTTTCTCGAAATAGTAGTACTCAACAGACCCGAATTTTAATACGACCTTAATATCTTTATATCATATGCTGTATTTCGATAGGTACACTAGCCTTAATCGAGTATAGATTGAAGAACATAATTTTCTCTATCAATTAACTTAGATGTTTTGGATTTTTTTCATCAAAGAAAAATGGAATGTGGTTTGTGTATAGTGTAATGAGTGTGGAAATGTCTAAGTTGCTCACAATGGGTTAGCAACCAAAGACTATCCATGTTGATGTGTTCTCACATTTTCCTAATGATATGTTGTTCTCAAGTAAAGATGAGTTAATTCACTGGGCTCGTAATATTGGTAAAGAATTGAGATTTGTAATTACAATCCAAAGAGTAGATAAAATTACAGAAAGAGTGAGACCTAGGGTCTTTCTTGGTTGTAGTAGGGCTTGATTTCCACGTGATATTCAAAGAAAGGATTGAGTCAAGAGAAACCTGCGAAAGTTTGACACAAAGAGATGTTGTTTCTCTCAATTTAAGGGCAAAACGAATCATGTTCAGAAGAATGAAGATTAAAATTTAGAAATGGGAAGCACAATCATGAGTTTTTTTCATTTAGAGGCACACTCCTATGCTGGTAGTCTGAAAATGAGCAAAAAGTTGTTGAAGAAAAGTATGCAACAAATGTTAAACCTAGAAAAAATATAACAACTTTGAAGAAGAGAGATCCCTCCAACTGCACAGTCATGCGTAGACTATTTATAATGAGAAGTTCAAGCTCTATAAAAAGGAGTTGATCGGAAGTAGTCCAATTCAATTTTTGTACAAGGCTATTAGTGATGCTGGGTATGTTAATTTCAATTTTTGTTCAATTAGTGATGCAATGTTCAACAATATACAAAAATCTTTGGAAATTCAAGATTATCAAAGTTAATATCATCTCTTGATAGTATGACTATTCCTACTCTATTAACAAATGGATGACAATACCAGATATAAGCTTAGTCATCACATCATGCTACAATATTGCAGTTGTTCATTACTCAAGATATCAGTCATTTACATTTTTGCCTCTGCGTTCCGCATGTCAGGAAGACTTCAAAGTGCTATTCATTACATTTGTTAATGATAACCATTTCATCCACTTACTTATGCGTGAGAGTGTCTGTTTCCCTCTATAATTGTTATCTGGACAAGATATCATAGTACGGTGGCAAAAACACGTGACTTGCCAAATATCTCACGTGCTAGAGCTTCCGGGTCCAAACATATTAATTTGGAGGTTGTCAATTTGTTGAAACCATGACATTAGGTAATCAAATATTTATACTTAATTTACTATTACTTTATTTTTAAATTCATTTTTAATCAATTTTATGGCATATTAGATGCAGTAATATTAAGGTATGCTTCAATAAATATTTCATTTTATTTACAATATTGGAGGATACTAATATTACTTTTTGATGCTTTTAGACGGCTAAAACAAAGATATTTGATGAAATTTTGGGTGGTCTCATTTTTTGTTTTCATCAAATTGTAATATTACATATATTATGAATTCTTTTTGAGGATTTACTATATTGCATATAGTATGTGGTTGTAAAGTATGAAATTTTTAATTGTTTTTTTTGTTTTTTTGGTAATGTGCTAGTAGTCACGTGGTGTGAGAATATAATTTTATTGGGTGCTCTTACCACATGGTGACTATTAACGACTTTCAGGGTGCTATTGCATTAGGTAATCCAATGTTTTATACTTAATTTACTATTTTTTACATTCATTTTCTAATCAATTTTATGGCATACTAGGTGCGGTGATACATTTTAGAATTTCAAACTACAATAGTTATGCAAACAATAAAAAGTCAAGGAATATTAAGGTATGATTCAATAAATATTTCAATTTATTTATAATATTGAAAGACACTAATATTACTTTTTGGCGCTTTTTGGTGGCTAAAGTAAGGATATTTGATGAATTTTGGGGCGTTCTTATTTTTTGTTTTCATCAAATTGTAATATTACATTTATTATGAACTCTCTCGATGTTTTGCTATGATTTAGACTCTTAAGTATGTGGTTGAAAAAGTATGAAATTTTTAATTTTTTTTGTATTTTTGTGTGCTAATAGCCACGTGGTGTGATAATATAATTTTATGGGTTGATATTATCATATGGCGGCTATCAACGACTTTCGGGGTGCTATTAATATTGCTCTAAATATATTAGTATGACAGTATTATTAGTATCTATATTTTACAATACATATAATAAATTAAAAAATTTAAATAAAAAAAGCTCGGAGGCTCACGAGCTCATGAACAAGAGGCATTAGGCTTGAGCTCGACACGAATTAAAGCTCGAGCTCAACATGCTCGAGTTCGATTCGAGTTTTTTTCGAGCCAGCATGCGAAGCTCTCGAGCAGGTTCGACTCAACTTGCACCCCTATACCTGACACCACCGCCGCCAAGGACAGTGATTCCAACTATAACATAACTAAATGAACTAGATTTGAAAATAGAGCCCAAAAGCAAAAATTTCGCCTTTTGGGGTGGCTAGCGCTGTTCGTTGCTGTCATGTGTCATCATAAAGAGTAAAAATAACCAATGAGTAACATAATTAAATGACTATTCACATTCCTAGTTCACTTCACTTGCCCGCAGGTTGGGAACGGGCTTCACCTGTCCATGGGCAGAGAACGGTAAAAATACACAAAATCTACAACTCTCCCCCCGAAGTGGTGACACAAGCTCCACCGGTAAGCGATTGAAACAGAAGGGGGTCGTGGTTTTTTTGAGCGGTGTTATGGACACATCTTTTTTGACTATGGATAGCCAATGACTATGTACAATCCAATATCACTATGTGCAGCCCAATCAAAACATGTACACACACCGAATTTTATTTTCAGACCAATTATCAATAAAGATGTCATTTAAGCATCTAAAGAATTTTAACAATATTAGTGATAGAAAGAAATACATTAAATAGTCCATTACATAAATTATTTGAGTCCGAAAATAACATTCGAAGTCAAAAATTCTATTTTTAACCAAAAGATGCACATATGAATATAAGGACAAGTAGACAAAACATGACAATAGAAAGATGAACAAAACTAAACCAAAAATAGTGGCATTTTACCAACGGTGGTGGAACACTATAGGGGTTGTTAGTGGCTGTTGGGATCGTCCTCTTTGATACTAGGTCTTCTCCAAACGAACAAAACCTAATAAGAAAACGAAGAGATGCTTAGAGACAAGGTAAAAATGGGGAACCCTAATCCAAAAATGAGGAATAGGAAAAGAAAATGACAAAAATTGTATGAAAGTGGTTGCCGTGGGCTTCCAAGTAAATTTTGAAACTGTAAATGACAAATAAAAAAGATGAAGATACCTGCCCAGGAAAGAGGAATCTGCGGAGTTCCGACATCGACTTTTTATCGAGGAGATCCCCGTTTTTCGGCGGGCATGGAGATGCAGGGTGCTGGAGAAGAAGAAATCTAGAGGAATCGGCCGCTGGAGGAGGGTTTCGTGGAGGCGATGGTTGTACATTGGGAATGGTGACGACGACGGGCGAAACAACGAGCTTTACTTCTGACGGGCCTGGAGATGCAGGGGTCCGGGGGGGGGGGGGGGGGAGGGGGGGGTGCAGTGCAGGAAATGCACTGCACCGTGCAGTGCAGGAAATGCACTGCACCGTGCAGTGCACGAGATCTGATGGGTGCGAGTGCATCTCAGCTCGCGCCGAGATTCATGCACGCTTTGATCTCTCGCGCACTGCTTTGAGATATGTGTGCTGAGATGTGCATGCATCTCAACGCACTCACATCCATTAGATTGTACTTTACGGTAAAGTGCAGCGGATCTCGTCCGTCCGATTTCCTGCACTTTACCTCCCCCGGACCCGAGATGCAGGGCGTTGGAGGAGAATAAATATGGGGGAATCGGCCGCTGGAGGTGTCACAACCCACACCGCATTCTCTGATGTATTATTTAATACGGAGAAAATGCGGGTTGTGACAGTCACAACTAGCATTTTCTCCGTATTAAATAATACGTCAGAGAAAATGCGGGTTGTGACAGGAGGAGAGTCTCAGGGCGGCGACGTTGGCGATCGGGAATGGGGAAGACGACGCGGGCTGACTCAGCAGGCGAAATGAAAGTCCACCTAGTGTCAACTACCTTCACCTATGGGGGGGGGAATAAGTGACTTGCAGTGTTTTTGCGGAATTAAAATTGTACCTGCACAAGATAACAAAACAGCACAGCAAAGAAAGGACACAAGCAATTTATAGTGGTTCCCCGATTTGGGTACATCCACTTTCCCCCTTCGACCTATCTCCCAACAAGGGACGACTCGGTCACTTCACCAACAGGATTGAAATCCAATCCTTGCACTATCGGAAGGAACCCTTTCACACGTAGGAGACAACACTCCCACAACACGGGTTGCACCCAACCCTTACAACTAGAAACCAACGTTCCTTAACAACAAAAATGAAACTAGAATGTACAAGAAATACAAACAACTTTTGGAGACTAAGGTGTCCCTCTTCGTTTGATGACGTGTTCTTGAAGTCAACGAAGAGTCCACAACCCTAGATCTCTCTTAGAGAGAATCTCCCCGAAACCGGCGGCGGCAAGAAGGGCGGCAACTCGGTTCTCGGAATTGGCGGCGACAACGGTGTGTGGCTGCTGTACTTTGGAGACTCAATCTTCGTAGCAAAGCTAGAATGGTCTACCAACGGTCACACTAGGATCGATCGTCTCGATCGATTCGGAAGGGGAAGGTTTTCCCGATCAACGAATCAAGAGACAAAGGATCTCTGGTTAGACGCGTGAGACGCTATGCTTGGCTAAGCTTCTGTCGCTGGAAGATCTGGAAGAATCACGATCAAAAGCGGCGAACAACTAGCACGAGCGGCGACGGCGGCGGAGCAGGTATCGCGATCTAGGTCAAGGTCGGCGGCGCGGCTTTGTCTTTTTCTCTCTCTCTTTACTATTCAAAATACGCGTGTATTTATACGGTAGAATACTCTTTTATGACCGTTATGGGTCCCACCTGAAGAAACCCTAAAAGCGGTTCAAATCAGCGTCTTAACGTTTGATCCGGTCCAGCGGGATCCAGAAAATCGTCTAAGGCAAAATCGGCGAGAATCGAAGGTGATTCTCGTCGAATCGGCGAGAATCGAAGGTGGTTCTCGTCGATTCGGCGAGAATCAAAGGTGATTCTCGTCGATTTTGACTTATTGACACGCTCTGATTTAGCCGGCGAGAATCAACCAGTGATTCTCGACGATTCGGCGAGAATCACTAATGATTCTCGCCGAATCGGCGAGAATCACTTGGTGATTCTCGTCGATTATCACTTAGACGATTTTTTGTCTTTCCACCCATGAGCTGCTCCTTGACTCATCCTTGCTCCTTGTCTGCTCTTGCATTATCACAGCCCTGTACTTGAAAATAAGTACACTTCAATAGAGAGAGTACACGTAGGCCAACACACTGATCTGCTCAACGAGGGATTACGTCGTGCAGACCCGTGTATATTGACCTACTGCACCCTGACATTGGAGTGCACTTAGCGTGGAATAACTGCAAGCACAACTTGAAAGATTTCATCAAATACATTGTCTATTTACCTTAGCTTGTTCAGGGGCTTCTTCAAATCAGGTACGTTGTGGATACAATACCCAACAATCTCCTCCTATTTGAAGAAGCCTAAACCCTACAAGCTAAGGTGAATAGAGCGTATGGGAATGAAAAGCATGAACGTAACATGGAGTTGGGAGAGATATTCATTACCAATACCAATTTCTTGAGAGCAAACTTGGAGCCACCTTAGCCTTAGCCGAGAGGGTAATATATCTCCCCCTTTTCGGCTTCTGCAAATCTGGGTCTGTTGCATATGACCCCTTGCTCCCCCTCAGTTCTTGCACTTATGCGCACACTAGAGTTCCTGACAGAGGCTCCCCCTAGATGCATGAGCCTGGAGCTGCTGTAGTCTTCATTCCTCATAGTTTAGCATCCCCAATTCAGTTTTGAAAAGACTGAACTTGGCTTCGTCTAAGGCCTTTGTGAAAATATCTGCAATCTGCTTGTCCGTGGGGACATAACAGAGAGAGATGTCCTTGTTCTCCACGTGCTCCCGAATGAAGTGGTAGCGCACTTCAATATGCTTCGTTCTGCTGTGCGATACTGGATTGTTGGCAATTGCAATTGCACTGGAGGAGTCGCAGTACATTGGTACTTCCTTGAACTGAAGGTCGTAGTCGGCTAACTGGTTTCTGATCCATAGGAGTTGTGCGCAACAGCTGCCTGCCGAGATGTAGTCAAACTCTACTGTGGAGGTTGCTACACAATTCTGTTTCTTGCTATTCCATGAAATAAGCCTTCTTCCGAGGAATTGACACGTCCCGGAAGTGCTTTTCCTGTCATCCCTACTCCCTGCAAAATCAGCATCTGATAAACCTATTAGCTCGACATCATTGTTTCTCGGGTACCACAAGCCAAGATTCGGAGTACCTTTAAGGTATCTGAGAATTCGCTTTGCAGCGACATAGTGAGATTCCTTAGTGTTCACCTGATATCTGGCACAGACACATGTGGAGAACATGATATCCGGTCTACTGGCGGTAAGGTGGAGCAGGGATCCAATGATGCTTCTGTATTTGGTTTTATCGAAAGGTTTGCCTTTCTCATCCTTATCCAGAGACAACGTGGATCCCATTGGAGTCCTCATAGAGGTTGCATTCTCCATACCGAATTTCCTGAGGAGTTCATTTGTGAACTTCGTCTGAGAGATGAAGATTCCATCATCAGACTGTTTCACTTGAAGTCCCAAGAAATACTTTAGCTCTCTCATACTGCTCATTTCAAACTTTCCTTGCATAAGTTTAGAAAACTTTTTGCAAAGATTGTTGTCCGTTGAGCCGAATATAATGTCGTCGACATAGATTTGCACCAGCAAAATCTTGCCTTTGACTTCCCTGAGAAACAATGTCTTATCTATTTTACCTCTAGAGAACTTGTTCTCAAGAAGAAAACTAGATAAGGTCTCATACCAAGCTCGTGGAGCTTATTTTAAACCATATAGAGCTTTATTAAGAAAATATACATGATTGAGATAAGTAGGATTAATAAAACTTGGGGGTTGAGCGACGTATACTTCCTCTTTCAGGTCTCCATTCAAGAATGCTGATTTCACATCCATTTGATAAACTGTGAATCCTTTGTGCGAAGCATACGCCAGGAACAATCTGATTGCCTCGAGCCTTGCCACTGGTGCAAAGGTCTGGTCGAAGTCAATCCCCTCCTCCTGTCTGTAACCTTGAGCCACCAGCCTGGCCTTATTCTTTATGATGACACCATGTTCATCCAGTCTATTTCTGAAGATCCACTTGGTGCCAATCACATTCTGCTTTTGTGGTCTGGGAACCAGCGTCCAAACGTTGCATCGTTCGAATTGATGTAGTTCATCTTGCATGGCCAAAATCCATGCTGCATCTTTGTTTGCCTCGACGAACTTCTTTGGCTCAACCTGCGACAGGAAACTAAGATGCAAAATCTCGTTAATAGCACCTCTTCGAGTTCTGACACCGTCACGAGGATCTCCAATGATCTGATCTCTAGGATGATCCCTCACGTGCCGGAGCTCTAGAAGTCTGGCGTCTGGAGCCACGACTACTTCTTGGGCTTCTCCTTCTTCTAAGAGATTTTCTTCATTTTGATCTTCAACATTCCCAGTTGAGGTGGAAACTTTGACGTACTTAGGAGTTTCATCTTTAGCGGTCTCATCGAGACACAGCTGTTCAAGTCGTGCACCTGCATCTTCAAGGATACCGCTGGAAGAGTTACTGTTAAGCAAGCTTCCTTCATCAAATACAACATTAATTGATTCCTCTACCACTAGGGTTTTCTTATTGAAGACCCTATATGCCCAACTGTGGGTACTATAGCCCATGAATATGCCTTCGAAGCATTTCTCACCAAATTTAGTACGCGGGTACTTCCCATTATTCAGTACATAACATCTGCAACCAAAGATCCTAAACTAGGACATGGTTGGTTTCCTGCCTCTCAGTAGCTCATAAGGCGTCTTACGATGATGCTTGTTGATCAATGCTCGGTTTTGTACATGACAAGCTGTATTGACCGCCTCTGCCGAGAAGTATTCTGGGAGAGAAGCGTCTTTCAACATTGTCGTGCAAGCTTCAATGAGAGTTCTATTTCTCTTCTCCGCAACTCCATTTTGCTGAGGAGTGCGCGGGGAGGAAAACTCATGAAAGATACCTTGTTCTTCACAAAACTCTGTCATAGCACTAGATTCGAATTCTGTTCCATGGTCACTTTTGATTTTGGCCACTGAGCAGTTAAATTCGTTCTGAACCTGCTTGACAAAACTAGTGAAGATGTCAAACGTATCTGACTTTCGTTTTAAGAAGAACACCCATGTAAACCGAGAGTGATCATCAACTATCACTAGTGTATAGGACTTGCCTCCCAAGCTATGAACTTGCATTGGACCAAACAAGTCCATATGCAGAAGATAAAGACATCGGGAAGAGTCTTTGTCTGCAAAGCTCTTAAAGGTAGCCCGAGTCTGTTTGCCCATCTGACATGTAGGACAGAGGCTATCTTTGATGCACTTGATAATGGGAGCATCCCTTACTATGTTTTTAGAAAACAGCATACTAATTATTTTGAAATTAATATGTGTCAATCTCTTGTGTCATTGTTCATAAAGAGATGCACTGCCTGTTGCCACTAGGCATACGAGGGTAGATGAATCTAAACTAAGAAAATTTAAGCAGAAGATATTTCTGCTCCTAACGCCTGTTAGTATCGTCTCAGAAGAGGCACATGATATTATCAGACATTTATCCTTGCAGAACTTAACGTCATAACCTTTATCACATAACTGACTTACACTGATCAGGTTATGGTTTAACCCTTCAACATAAGCCACGTCGGTGATAGAGATTATACCGTTGGAGATCATACCATAACCTCTGGTAACTCCTCGATCTGACCCCCCAAAGATGACTTTGGGACCATTCTCGACTGGAGTGTAATCACGCAGCAGGCTTCTTGTCCCGGTCATATGCCGGGAGCATCCACTGTCCAAGTACCATATTGGCGTTTTGGTGGCCTTTGGACATTCCTGCAAAACAAAATTAATTTCCCTTAGGAACCCAATCAAACTTGGGTCCTAGATTCTTGGTTAGCATACTCCCCCTTGGGTGGTTAACCTTACGAGTGGTCGGCCTCGCATTGCTAACATAGGGAGTCTCGTTATACCTCGGATTAAACCAACAATCCATGGCAAAGTGACCGACTTTGCCACAACACCAACAGTCAAATCTGTTGTACCTCTTCCTAGGCTCCTGCTTTACCCTGAGAATGGTGGGTACAGCCGGTGCCTTGGATCTGGAGGTGGAGGCATCATAGTGATTGCAGTCACATGACTTCTTCACCTTCTGTTTCTTCAGTACAACAGGCTTGGCTTTTGGTGTCTGCTTTCCATTATGGCCGCTGGAGAATTGACCATAATTTCCCATGTGGATTTCCTCATAAGGTGCCTTGAAGACACTCTCACTGAAGTTGCGGGGGAAAGTCCAACCATCATATCGGCTCTTTGGCTTTGCAACCGAGGGCCGGAAATGATGACCAAAGGTTGACTCAAATTCATGTTAGTTGCAAGGAAAGCCAGGCTTTCTGAACGCAATAGGACTGAGGGGAGCTTTTCCCTTTTCAGCAGCAGAGGCATTCTTGGCGGCCTTATTCTTTCTCTGGTTCCTGTTTCTCCTGGATGTGGAACCAGGTACCCCTACATGCCCCAAGCCAGCTCCTTTGGCCTGAGCAGAGAAGGTATCAACAACTGGAAGAACTGTTTTTGGCATAGAGAAGCTCTTGACGATCTTCCGTTCTGCCGCAAGTTGTTCTTCCAACTTATCGACTTCCTCCTGCTTAAGATCAAGGAGCTTAAGAGACTCTGAATGCTTTGAAGTCAGGTCTAGGTGCTCCTGTCAAAGAGAGATCAAACTGGTGATTTCTTCCTTTAGGGAGACACTCTCACCCTTAAGGAATTTCACTTCCTTTTTCTCAGCCTTCAATCTCTTACGGCACTCCTCGAAAGTGTTGAGCAGAAGTTCATACTTCTCGAGGAGCTCCGCTTCGCGGGACGAAAGGCTATCCTCAGGGTCATCATCCTGAGACTCAGGATCAGAATCAGAGTCGGAGAGAGGGGTGTGAGCTTTTACCTTCCCAGTAAATGGGGGGCATTCTCCTTCTAAGTCGGAGCGACCCACCAGCCCGAAGTAGGCTTCCTCATCATCACTGAAGTCTGAGGAATCAGATTCACTCAATGTCTTTGGATTTTTGGCGATGTAGCTCCTCTCTTTCTTCTTATCTCTAGAGGACTTGTGCTCCTCTCCCTTCCCATTTTCTCTCTTGCCTTGGTGGCAGTCGGCCACGACGTGTCCTGGCTTATTGCATCCAAAACAAATAATGTCAGAGGAGCGATGTTTGTTCGGTTTAGATGCGTACCTGTCAGAAAAATAATTTTTCTTCTGAAGCCTGGAGGAGGAGCCGTCTCTCTTTCTTTGATTTCTCATCTTGAGAAACTTCTTGAATTCTCGGGTGATGAGGGAGAAATCTTCCTCAGATAACTCTGAGCTGGAGGAGCATGGCTCGGAGTCCTCCTCCTCATCCTTTTTCCTGGCACGGTATGAAACCGCGCCCTTGTCCTTCCTGGAGTGAATGGCTTTTAGAGTCACAGTCTTTTTCTTGGCTGCAGCCTTCTCTGCTTCTTCTTCTGCTTTCCGGGTGTTCAGTTGAAGCTCATAGGACATCAGCTTCTCAAACAGAATTTGTGGGTCTGTTTCAACTAGTCTGCCAAACTCTCGGATGACGCAGATCTTTGTGTCCCATTCTTTAGTAAGGGACTTAAGGAATTTATCATTAAGTTCACCATCAGTGAACACTCTTCCATATCCTTTGAGGGCATTGACAATCTTGAGGAAGTTCTCGAAGGTGACTCCGGTCTCTTCCTTAGGCCCTTGTCTGAAGGCCTCATATTTCTGGTTCAGGAGGGATCTCCGATCATCCCTCACTTCATCAGTGCCCTATATTAGGATAATCAGGCAGTGCCAGATCTCCTTTGCTGTCCTGCAGTTGCAGAAGTTCTGCATCATTGAGTCATCGACCACGCTGACCAGAATGTTCTGCGCCTTCTTGTCAAGTCCCACCAGCACCATCTCGTCCTTGTCCATTTCAGAAATTTTCTTTGGCACTTTCTTGGTAGGATTAATGATGGAGACCTTAGTGGGGACATAAGGTCCCTCCTCCACGATCATGAAGAGTCGAGGATCAACTGCTTCCATGTAGAACCTGATCCTTTCCTTCCAGATAGGAAAGTTGAGCCTGGTGCACACTGGGATCTTGTCTGTGTACTTGAGCCCGTCCATGGTAGATGTTTTCCTTCTTCTTGACACTAGTGGCAGGATTCTACTCAAGGTGTGAACCTTTTTGATGAGTAACCTGACTTTGATACCACTTGAAAGTCCATCTAGTGTCAACTACCTTCACCTATGGGGGGGGGGAATATGTGACTTGCAGTGTTTTTGCGGAATTAAAATTGTACCTGCACAAGATAACAAAACATCACATCAAAGAAAGGACACAAGCAATTTATAGTGGTTCCCCGATTTGGGTACATCCACTTTCCCCCTTCGACCTATCTCCCAACAAGGGACGACTCGGTCACTTCACCAACAGGATTGAAATCCAATCCTTGCACTATCGGAAGGAACCCTTCCACACGTAGGAGACAACACTCCCACAACACGGGTTGCACCCAACCCTTACAACTAGAAACCAATGTTCCTTTACAACAAAAATGAAACTAGAATGTACAAGCAATACAAACAACTTTTGGAGACTAAGGTGTCCCTCTTCGTTTGATGACGTGTTCTTGAAGTCAACGAAGAGTCCACAACCCTAGATCTCTCTTGGAGAGAATCTCCCCGAAACCGGCGGCGGCAAGAAGGGCGGCAGCTCGGTTCTCGGAATTGGCGGCGACAACGGTGTGTGGCTGCTGTACTTTGGAGACTCAATCTTCGTAGCAAAGCTAGCAAGGTCTACCAACGGTCACACTAGGATCGATCGTCTCGATCGATTCGGAAGGGGAAGGTTTTCCCGATCAACGAATCAAGAGACAAAGGATCTCTAGTTAGACGCGTGAGTGATACGCCCGAAACAGGTGTGCGTATTACACGCAAGTGCACGTGCCGGTTCAAGTAATAAAGAGCGAATAAAGATCGTTTCCACGGAGAGGTGGTGAATTCGGTGCTTGCAATTACTAGTTAGACCTTTTCTCTAAATCCAAGTGAAACAAGATGATGATTTTGATTTAGAACTAAATGATGACGAATTTCTAAAATAAGTTGAAATAAACTATAGTGTCGTAGGAGAAAACTTTCAGATTCAGATTGGAGAAGTAATCTTGTGCGGTGATTTCCTATGTCTATTGCAATGAATTTGCAAATGATGCTTTGTGAAAAGGAGTGGTGGAAAACCTTGCAATGATTTTAGAGTAGACAACCGTATCTCTCGATATCGGAGGTCCCTAGTCCTCTATTTCCCCTCTGGTGAAATAGGAAACCGATTAGAGATTGAAAACCCGAGTTGCTAACACTAAGGGGAAATCTCTTTCTCCCTTTAAGTGCTATATGGAATCCATAACGCACTTGCGCAACTCCTCTCTCGATTTATGAAGCGCAGTAAAAAGACGAAACCGTGATCAAAGGCTTCAAAATATAGATTACGAATTCAATAAAAGTAAATCCATCATACAATTACAAAGATAAAACTAAAAATCATTCATCACACAAGACATAGTACTTTCACAACACAAGATCGGGAGAGTTAGTTCATGACGGCGGAAGAAAACCACAAGTATGAGTAGATCTTACAGCACATGATGTTAGAAATTAAAAACTTGCAGCGTTTCGCTCTCCGATTCGGCCGAAATCCGTCCATCTTCCTTGCCCGGAACTAGCCCTAGAGGAAGAACTCTTCTTTTTTTTCTTCTCCAACCCACAATGAATGATGATAATTGAATGCCTGCAACTTCTGAATAATCCTCCCAAAAAAATGTCCAGCCCTCTCCCCAAGGGATGCCTCTTTCCATTTTTGCAAATGGTGCCATTTTCGAATTTTAAAATTTTAAATTCGTCTAGAGGTTGCAACCGTTTTTCAGAGGTTGCAACCTTTTCTCCGGGACAGCATATTTGACAAAATCCCTCTTCCCAACCATTCTCCTTAGCTTTTCTTGCATGAACACCTAGGAAAAAGACCACATTAGTCATTAATAAAATAAAAGTGAATTTGCTTGCAATTAGACTTTAATTAAACAGGTTTTTCTCCCGAATCAACGAGCAAAAAGGTCCAAAACTTGAGCTAAATAACTTCTTTTTGAGAAGTTATCAGTGAGACGCTATGCTTGGCTAAGCTTCTGTCGCCGGAAGATCTGGAAGAATCACGATCAAAAGCGGCGAACAACTAGCACGAGCGGCGACGACGGCGGAGCATGTATCGCGATCTAGGTCAAGGTCGGCGGCGCGGCTTTGTCTTTTTCTCTCTCTTTACAGTTCAAAATACGCGTGTATTTATACGGTAGAATACTCTTTTATGACCGTTATGGGTCCCACCTGAAGAAACCCTAAAAGCGGTTCAAATCAGCGTCTTAACGTTTGATCCGGTCCAGCGGGATCCAGAAAATCGCCTAAGGCAAAATCGGCGAGAATCGAAGGTGATTCTCGTCGAATCGGCGAGAATCAAAGGTGGTTCTCGTCGATTCGGCGAGAATCAAAGGTGATTCTCGTCGATTTTGACTTATTGACACGCTCTGATTTAGCCGGCGAGAATCAACCAGTGATTCTCGACGATTCGGCGAGAATCACTAATGATTCTCGCCGAATCGGCGAGAATCACTTGGTGATTCTCGTCGATTATCACTTAGACGATTTTTCGTCTTTCCACCCATGAGCTGCTCCTTGACCCATCCTTGCTCCTTGTCTGCTCTTGTATTATCACAGCCCTGTACTTGAAAATAAGTACACTCCAATAGAGAGAGTGCACGTAGGCCAACACACTGATCTGCTCAACGAGGGATTACGTCGTGCAGACCCGTGTATATTGACCTACTGCACCCTGACATTGGAGTGCACTTATCGTGGAATAACTGCAAGCACAACTTGAAAGATTTCATCAAATACATTGTCTATTTACCTTAGCTTGTTCAGAGGCTTCTTCAAATCTGGTACGTTGTGGACACAATACCCAACACGAAACACCGAACCCTAATCGTGGATTGGGGTGGGTTGTACTTGGGGGATTTTTTTGTAATGAAGATATAGGGTTTTGAAGTGTTTTATTTTGGCTGAATGGTGTGTCCATAGCCAAAAAGGTGTGTCCATAACACCGTCTTTTTTTTCTTAAAATTTACCGATTCTCAATAAATCATTTTTAATTTTAAAATCGCAAGAAATATCACTATGCGGGTAAGTGGGGAGTAAAGTGCAGAGGTGAATTTTTATGGTAAAATGCTAGCATCTAATGGTTCACGTGGATATCCACACAACCCAATATCGCTATGTACAACCCAATATCGCTATGTACAACTCAATCACAATATGTACATACCAATTTTTATTTTCAAACCAATTATCAATAAAGTGATCATTTAATCATCTAAATAATTTTAAAAATATTAGTGGTAGAAAGAAATACATTAAACAGTCAATTATATAAATTATTTGAGTCCAAAAATAACATTTGAGGTCAAAGATTCTGTTTTTAACCAAAAGATGCATACCAGAATTTAAGGACAAGTAGATAAAACATGACAATAGAAAGACGAACAAAACTAAACCAAAAAGTGTGGCATTTTACCAACAGTGGTGAAACACTATAGGGGTTGTTAGTGGCTGTTGGGATTGTCCTCTTTGATACAAGGTCTTCTCCAAAACGAACAAAACCTAATAAGAAAACAAAGAGATGCTCAGAGACAAGGAAAAAATGGGGAAACCTAAACCAAAAATGAGGAATAGGGAAAGAAAATGACAAAAAATGTATGAAAGTTGTTGTCGTGGGCTTTCAAGTAAATTTCGAAACTGTAAATGACAAACAAAAATGTTGAAGATGCCTGGCCGAGCAAAGAGAAATTTGCGGAGTTCCGACAATGACTGTTTATCGAGAAGATCCCCGTTGATTTGGTGGGCATGGAGATGCAGGGTGCTGGAGGAGAAGAAATCTAGAGGAATCGGCCGATGGAGGGTTTTGGGGCGGCGATGGCTGGCGATCGAGAATGGTGACGACTGTAACGCCCCAGTTTTTTCAGTGATTATTTTAATTCCCGTAGTGATGTATTTTTGACGTCAGGGCGTTACGTTGACGCATAGTTAACATGTGTCGTTTGTTAGAGCATGAGTTTACTCAGTGTGTTTTCGTATGCGGTTGGTTTTGTTTTGATCGTGCACCTTTTGTAACACCTCCCCTGTAATGACCGTATAATATGGGTCCGGCCGGGACCCCACAACATACAGACGCCACAACTTAAGCATTATAAGATGATATAAACTATCCAAACTCAAAACTCAGAATACAACTGCGGAAAGATACAACTAAACATGAAGTTATCGATTAAGCCAAGAGTATCAAAATGGCCTTAAGGCCTTACACATCATAAGTCCTAAATCTTAATGACAACAATATCAATCATCAACATGCATAAGCACTCCTAGGCTACCTCAACATGCAAGCCAGAAATATAGATCATGGAGCAAAACATTCAAAAAGACATAATCCACTAAGCATAGAAGTCACTTCATGAGGCTTAGGCATTTTTGGCCGGCGAGCTTGCTCCCGCTTGCGATCCTTGTCCTGTAAAAATTGGTGGCAACGTGAGTCAGCAAAGGCTGACCTCAACTGCGTAACCAACACATCTCCTCCCGGCCGCCCATAACGGACCCCGGGGTATACCATCACCCTGCAAGTGTCGTGGTCGAGTCGACAATAGTGCTGGTGGAAGAGGACTTGAGGATGAGAGTCCTCCGATTTGCGTAGAGCATTCAGAGATTTGGCAGTTGCGGAATAATAAAGTTTAAGCTCATGAAAGTGCATTAGAATAACTGCGGGCGAGAAGAATTCTCCTGGGAGCACGAGCAAACGATGTGGGAAGACTTCCTAGAACTATTTGCATCAGGTATGATCGTTGTTTTCGATAACATGTTAAATTTTGAGGACGAAATTCTTTTAAGGAGGTGAAATTGTAACACCCCATTTTCATGTTTAAGGAATTTGGAGTCTCTAGAAGCTACAGCGCGGTGGTAGGTAGCTACCGCCCGACAGTAGCCCTTTTTCGACATATAGATTTTGAGTTTGACGTGTAACTTTCGTCGAGTGGGGACTTAGCGTCGATTGAGAACGATAACACTAAGTAGCTAATGCCTGACGATGGCTGTACCACTGGCGGTAGCGCGATGGCCTGAGGTAGTTAGCGGGATCTGGAAGTTACCACGGCGCAGTAGCTACCTACCGCTACACGGTATTGGACGGAACCAGTTCCGTAGAGGCGATTTCTAGGAGTCCGATCTTCTTAGAACTCTATCATGTGACCCAGAAATGTCCAGCCGTGAACCATAAATAAGGCAAATGGCTTCTTTCTTTCCATTTTTTCTCTTTAGGGTTTGAGAGGTTAGAGTTTGAAGAGAGCTTGGAGGAGGAAGAAGAAGCATCTTCCACCATTAACGAAGCTTCAGAGCTTCATTCCTCGACCTGAGGCTAGATCCGTGGAGAGGGATTGGAGGGGAACACGTTCATCAATGCTTCTACAAGTTTCCATGGCGAGGAAGAGGCTTCATAAGATAACGACATTTCTCCTCCCGGTTTTAAGGATGTATGCATGACATCCATTTTGTTTATATCTTTTTTTGAGCATTTAGGCACTGGATCTCTCAAATGAGAGGGGTTCAGGTCGTCATGGTTCAAGATGAACCAGTAGGTCGATTGAGTCCATCCCCGACATAATTTTGTATTAGAAATTCGCTCCGCTAGCGGATTAGGCATGATGGGTAAAGCTGAAATCACGGTCGGTGGTCCGATTCGGTGATGTTGTTTGACGTGCATATTAGGATTTTTGTCAAAAATCCGATTGCGACGAAGACGTCGTTGTGATGCCCTTAATTTCGTGTGAGAATGAATGTTGGTTTAGGGCGGGAAAGGATATGCTTGTTGAATGCGATATGAGGCGTGACTTTGTCTTTATGGTCGGCTGGCTTACCTCGTGATGTTGTGATTCACGTGTGGAGGGTGTCCTGACAAGACAAGTCCCCTCATGTGGTAACTGACGAGGACGCCAAGCTTTTGGACAAGATCGGGCGATGAAGCCCACAAGCGAACAAAGTCAAGCAAGAGTTCTTAGCATCGATTGTGCTTAAATTGGTAAAATTGATAAGAACGGTAAAGCTGATGGACAAGCCCGATGATGTTGTGATCCATGTGCGGGTGGATTTTTAGCGAGATTTCTTGGCCATGGGCTTGTATGCATTTGGGGAAAGAGAGTACCCATGTTTGTGATGATTGTGATATTATGATTTGTGATGATGTGTTAGAACCATACGCGCTATAGGGTGCCTTGGGTTCCCCTTCTATTTATATGCTCAAAATAAAAACGTGATTGATGTTTGAGACACCAAATCCTGTTATTTTATATGTTAGTTTATGTTCTATTACATGCATACGAAGTGCTGATCTGCAGGGTGATGGAGTTCCCCGGGTTCGCTAGAGACGACCAGGAGGAGAGGTGTTGGTTACACAGTTGAGATTAACCTCTGCTGACCCACGTTACAACAAATTTTTACAGGACAAAGATCATAAGCTAGAGCAAGCTCGCCGGCCAAGAAGGCCTAAGCCTCATGGAGTATACCCTTTTTTTGACATTTGTTGTGTGTGTTCTCATGTTATGTTTCTTTCAATGAAATTCGGCTTGAGTGCCAAGATAACCTAGGAGTGTTTTGGCACATTGTATGATGAGTGTTATTGTTGTTTTGGACACTTGAATGTTATAAAGCCTTGAGGCCATTTCAGACTCTTATGTAGTTGTGGACAACTTCTAGTTTTGTTGTTTTATTTCTATTGTTCCATTCTCTGAGTTTTGAGATGGATAGTACTTTTATATCATTTTATAATGTTGAAGCTGTGACGTCTATATGTTGTGGGGCCTTGGTCGGACCCATATTATATGATCATTACATGAGAGGTGTTACATGCGACACCTTATGCTTCCATTCTTCCCACAATTTATTTCTGTTGTCACCCCAAAACAATCTGCCAACTAATTGCTGTAAGTGGAGCACATAGCTTTCCTCTCAAACCAATATAATCAAGGTTTCGTTTTGATCCAAAACAAAACATAAACTTATGTTGGATTGCCAAAGTATTGTTGTTGTAGATGAGATGAGAGCAGGAGAGGGTTTACTTGCCTGAGAAGGATTTGAAGGAACCATAATAACTGAAGAAGATAAAGGAGTGGAAGCGATTGGTTTCTCGAATGATCCTGTGGAGGAATATAGAGTCTCCTGTCTCCACAGCTGGCTACAGCCGTCAAAATCTTGTTTCCTCTCAAATCCATGTTGGAACAAGCAGGAGGGAGTAAAAGCCGATCACCCTCTCGATAGAGACGATAATGTAGCAAATTCCCTGCCGTGTTAGAAGTATGCCACAGCTTCGATGTGCTCGTCGAAGCAGGCGAGCTGATCAGGATGTTATTCATGTGGGTTCTGTAGTCATAGCAGCGTTGCTCTTCGTCATCCTAGATACAAAATAGGATGAACCTCAAAAGGAGAAGGTGTTGGACCATACATTCCGCATTTTTTGGTTTGAGAATAACAAATACTGTGATGTATTTGATCTCGTATTTTGTGTTTTTAGAGTGTGCATATTGTACTGATTGAATGAGGAGACAAACCCTCAGTCATGGACATGATCCAAGACTGTGTACATTTTATAAATAACAAAAAGGCTATTATTGATTGTAGAACTTCAAACAACCATAACTTTCAATACAAGAAAAGTTATAGAACGGTCCACACCACTCCAGAATAAGGACAAAGTCATCTACAGTCTGCAAAGATTCAGATGACAAAAGTGAAGAGGAGATATCGCTGACAATAACCACTATCACTAGGCGATAACAAAAATGACGTCAAATATACGACAGCCACGTCCCGCACGATCCAGCCATGACACACATGATTTTGATATCACCAAGCGATAGTCGCTATCACCTCACGATAGCTCCATGACCTAACCACGAACGTTTTTCAACCGACACGACCATCTCAGCATGAGACACGCGGTAGCTTGAGGAGTTATCGCCTACAATAGCTAAACTATCACCCGACGATAGTGATTTTTCTATAAAAGGCTAAACTTCGTGCATTCAATACACTTTCTAGAGCCTTCATTTCTACATCTTCTCAGAGCATTCATCTTCGAAATTAAGACAACTCCCTTGTGCAAACACAAAGATTGAAAGAGGATTTTGAAGAATAAATGCTACAACACATATTTCTACATGAAGGTTGAATGTATCAAGAACGTCAATCTCTACATCACATTTGTCTTCACCTTTAAAAAATCCTCGGGATTTTTTTTTTACATTTTTCATTATCTTGTAATCATTTTTGTTTTATCTTTTTGTACTGAGAGTGGAGAAATCGTTCGTAGAGAACGTTGGATTCTGAGGAAGGATTCCAATCGCCATATTTGTGGCGACTAGGTCCTTGTACAGCTTAGGGGGGAATTCGCCGTCTTGTGTGCAACGAGTAGGTCAGAGTTCGATCTAGGGGGCTATATGTCGTATCTAGGGTAAGATAAGCTATATTCAGTCTGTCCTTGGGAGAAGGAACAGTGAAACATCAAAAATGATTTTTATATCCGCCTTGATTTCAAGCGTCATTGAAATCAAATATTTTTGTATTCAATTTCTAATGAAATAAAATCATAGTTTTTTTTGTCTCATTATCTTTTTTTTTTAAATTGTTTTGAAATATACTCTTCAAAAGTTTTAACGCAAAATATATTGTAAAATTCATTTTTGTTAGATATAAATGCTTGAATTCAATATCCGTGAACTAGCGCCCGACAGTAACACTTAGCGCCGACGGTAGTGAAAAAAATATTGAATTATGTCATTTTCTAATATTAATCTTCAATATAATATTTTTTGAGATATAAAATATATTCTTCTGCTGTAAAATATTCAAAATTTTTTCTAAATAACTCTGATTTTTTTTTAAAAATAAAAATATCATAAAGCTCTTATTCACCCCCTCTCTAAGGGCACCGTAAGATCCAACAGAAGGACCATCGCAAAAGTCTGTATACTAATTTGTCTGTAAAAGCACGCGTCTTCCTCGCCGGGGATGGCTCCAGCAGAAGCATTGCTCTCCACTGCT
The DNA here is from genome assembly GCA_039583875.1 of Platanthera guangdongensis. Lineage (NCBI taxonomy): Eukaryota > Viridiplantae > Streptophyta > Magnoliopsida > Asparagales > Orchidaceae > Platanthera > Platanthera guangdongensis. Next base: position 44,876,602 of record CM077152.1, read on the forward strand.
TAATGTGGTAGCTCATCTATTCTTAAAACCACGCAAAACAAACCTATCATGGGGCCAGACAATTTTAGAAGGAAATGAAAACATACTATTTTCAGCCCAAAATCAAAACTACGGAAAACATAATCTAACAAACACAAATTTGATTTTCAAAATCTCAAAACAAAAACAGACCGTCAAAACAACGCAAACTAATGCAGCCTTGGAGATGATGTTAGATATGAGAGACATTTTTGTACAAAATTTTGAAGCAAGGAGTTTATGAGATTGATTAAACATTCAAAATTATCTTTCCATTAGAGTTGTGAAAACAAAAGTTTTCCATGCAGCCTGCAATTTTAATGGTGATTGGAAGCTTGAACTTGATATTGAGGAATTTTAAACTAAGGTCAAGACACACAAGACTTTTTTCGGGCTCCGTTTGGCACGCGGGTGGCATTTGTAAACGCATGAGTTAAAACATCATTTGTTAAAAATCACCTAACAAACATCATTCGTTCGCACGTAAAAGTGAATTACAACTTAACCCTTGTGTTCATGACCGCCACCACTGTACCAAACGGAGCCTTAGACTCTATTTGATTTGGCGTTTCGCCATTCCGTTTGGGGCAAATGCCGCCGGAAGGCGGGTAAACAAATGAACTTTCGGCGGCGTTTGCTCCGTTTCCACCCGCCCGCCTTGAGAAACACACCAAAAAGCTCAGTTTGGAGCAGCCACCTCGCCTCTCCGGTTCGAACACTCTGTTTCGACCCGCCGGATCGACCCACCACCGCCGAACCAAATGAACAACACCTAATGCTCATGGGGAAGCTAGTACTGAACATCATTCATCAAAGCAAGTTAAAACTATTGATGTTATTAATTTTGATGTAATTCAAGTCAAATCTTATTATTATTATTATTATTATTATTATTATTATACTTCTTGTCTTTTTTGTGTAGAGCATGTTTTCAAGCTTTTTTTACTTCATTATGTGTTGAGTTGTATCATGCATGTTCTGAGCGCATTTGTGTTATTTTGTATCACAAATGTTATTCGTGCATGCTTATTTGACTTGTTGGTGTGACCAACAAACTAAGGCTGATATCGAGTCGAGTTCAAGCAATTTTGTCTGAGCTCAAAATCGAAATTATGGACTCGAACTCGGCTTGAAATCGAAATTGATTTCGAGTCGAGACGGCTCAACTCGAAATAGCTTGATTCTGAGTCGACTCGAAATCAAATCGAGTTGTCTCGAAATTGAGGAATTTTTTGTTTTATTCCTATTTTGCTCAAAATTAAATTGGACAACCTATAAATTTAGCAAATGAAACACTTAAAACATTCATTCTTTTTATTTAGCTTTAAAATTTGTTATTTTAAGGTTAAAATAAGAATATATTAATAAATACATACTTTTTTTTATTTAATTTGAGTTGATTTGAATCATATTTCGAGCGATTCAGGTCTGACTTGAAATCAACTCGAAATCAGATTCGAGTCAAATTGAATCGACTCAAATTGAGTCGAATCAATTTTAACCGATTCCGATTCGGCTCAATTTTTGAACGATTTTCAAACGATTTTCGAATTTCAAATAATATATCAGCCCTACAATAAACGAGTCTCTCAATGATAAAGATCCGTTAATTAGGAGATATTAGCTAATTTCCGAAGGCCCATTTGGCAGCCAGCCCTATCCACAGCCCACTCCAAACTCCCCTTAATGTCAAAACCCCCTCAATGCCAAACCTAACCTGGAATAAGAACCGCCGCCGCCGCTGCCAGTCGGCCTCTTCCTTCGACGGAGCCTCAAGAAGTTCCCGCACCACCGTGCGCCGCATCTCTCGCCGATCCCTGATCCAGACGCCACCGACAGGCTCTGTCCCAGACGCCGTTGCCGACCTTGGCTCCTGTTTCTGCCGCCGATCCCTGCTCCTGGCGCTACTGCCATTCCCGGTTCCGAGCTACCTCGCCAGCTACGTCTGGAGTTTGTTTTCACAGTTGGTCCGATTCCAGATTGACACTGTTTGGAGTTTGGAGCCATTGGAGCACAATAACCTGTCCTGTCTCCTGCTCGAAGGAAACCCCGACACTGCCTCTTCCCGGCGGTATACCTCTCAACTTTTCTTGCTCTCAAGCATATGCCATTTTGTGCTCAAAGTATTATTAGAGCTTGCCCTAACTAATTCTACCTTCCGGGTTATCGTAAATTACATATCAGTGGTTGCCAATCTCTTGAATACTGTGCCTGTGGAATTATGAATAATGAAGTTGTTATGTTCGTGCGGTAGGCTTATGTTTGCTTTGTTCGTTTAAAATTGTTTAAAATTGTCCGCGGTGCTTCTTGGCCCCACAATTATTTAAAAGACCGCAAGAATTATTGCCTTAAAACCTACAACCCTCACTTTAGTCTACATCAGATGTGATGTTGATAGTGTATGTTATACTTTACAACAACAACAACAACAACAACAACACTGGAGCCTTTATCCCACTATAGTGGGGTCGGTTATATGGATCCTTTGTGGCCATTGTGCCCTATTTTTTGTCATAATCTCACCAATGTCTAAGTACATAATGTCCTTCCTTATAGTTTCATTCCAAATTTTTATTGGTCTATCTCTCCCTCGTCTAACATTTCTAGTGTTATACTTTATTTAATTTTAATAGTTTCTCCACTATGCATGTCTAGGCGATTGGTGAAGTTTTGTATCCATGGAGCAGCATAATTTATAGTTTTGGTGTGCAAAAATAAAAAAATTAGCTTTGGTGTCTCAATAACATGTTGGTGTGACATTATAATTTGTTGGTCAATAGTCATAATCAATGTGATTATAACATTGCTCTAACCATAGCCCTATTTTTTACTCTTTAGTTTTGATAGAAGGCGATGGCGGGACAATCCAATCCTCATCTTTCCATCTTCTCTGCTCCAGAGGTTTGCGATACAGTTCCCCTTTCTGCGAAGATCACATTTTTTTCTTCCTTTTGCAATTGGAGTTTGGTGGATGCTGAACTGTCTTCATTTTTTCCCTTCAGCTTGATCTTGATCTTAGTTTTATTTGATTTTACTGAATCTCTTCTTTGAATTCAATTGATGTCATTTACTAGCTTTATTCTTTAGTGATGAAATTTATGGATAATTTTAGGTTGAATTTTTGGCGGAGGATGAAGTTGTAGAGATAGTACCCAACATAAAGATGGATGCTGTGAACATGATTTGTGTAATTTGACCCATTGTTATGCCTCCATTCTAATTTTTTTTAGGGTTTGAGATTTTTTTGGAACTAACAGCGATACCGGTCCCATTAATAGGGCGATTTTGGTCCGTTCTTTCCACAAATTGCTACCAAGGTTCCATTATGGCTTGCTGTTGCTCTGAAGAAGCGTGGTAAATGCTCAATTAGGCCACCGGAATGGATGTTTGTTGGTGCGAACTTCTTCTTCGATTTTTTTCTCTTGCCATTCAACGGACCATCATATTCGTATATCATGTTTGATGTGTAATAGGAAAAATTCATTGAATTTTTTTAACTTTTAACATCTTGATTGTGTTTGAAAACTCGTGATGAAGTTAAACAATCAGCTATTATCAACAAAAGTCAGTAAATATCAGCTATTATCAACATCATGTGAATTAGTGCATCACCTTTCCCATGTATGAAGGAATTGTTAATATTTCTTATTACTCATGTTTCCTATGGTTACGTTTTTCTTGGGTGTAATTTGGATATAGTAGTCTTGAGTCATGAAGAAAACCTCTTTGAAAATGCAGGGGAAAGACTACCTAGATCACATCTTCCATGATCTTACATTAGTTGGAGCTCCATGCAACGAGCACACCTTTTTAAATGCATTGTTTCTCTTTTACCTCTTGAAACATTTTTGATAGTTCTACCTCTTAAGACATTAAGACTCGGGCTCTGTTTGGTTGGGCTGTTGCTGATGGAAAGCTGCTGATGAACTGTTGCTGATTGAAAAAGTGCTGATTCTGGAAAACAGAGTTTTGTTAAAAAACTGTTTGGGTGAAACAGAGTTTACAAAACGGAGTTTTCGAAAAGTTGTTTGGATTCAAAACGGAGTTTTTAGCCAATTTTTTTTTCAAACATGAAAGTGACATAACACAACACTAAACAAAAATTCATTCATAACACAAAATTAAGGTTCATTGATACAATTTTTTACACTCTACGCTCTTGCTTCATACAACTGATTCACAATAATATTACGTAGCGCAATCATCTCCTCTACATCACCTGCAGTGTCAGTACATGTCTCTTGTGGACCTTGTGAGGACATCCCATGGTCTTGAACACAAACACACACACACACACATATATTTATATAACACATATAAAACACACACACATACAAACATATAACAACACACTCACACAAACACAATCATACATATAACAACACACATACACACACACATATATACACACACACATGCACATAAAATGAAACTAATGTATTATCAGGAAAATCATGAAACACTGAGATATCAGGAAGCAAGCATCAATCTCATTGATAACAACCTAATCAGAAGCAAGTATTTCGTTCAGCAAAACGTTTTCTAGTGCAAATGTTAAGCAATTTTGTTCATCCTGAATTTTCCTGTAATTTTCAGATCTGAAACAGAGACTGCGGCTATTCAAAGAAATCTCTAGATAATAAAACAAACAGAAAGCAAATCCGTATCAAGAGAGAAAGAGAGCAATCTTCCCCTCTTTCTCGGCTTCTGAATCTGAGGAGGAGGAGGAGGAGGAGGAGAAGAAGAAGAAGAAGAAGAAGCAGACGATGAAGAAGAAGAAGAAGAAGGAGATCGGGAGTTCGAGATGCGGGACTCGGAAGCATCCGCTCGGGAGAGATCGGGAGGGTCTGCCGGAGTTTCAGGGCGATTTTAGCCGGCGACGACGACCTAGTGGTGGGGATCGGGATATCGCACACACTCACGAGGGTTTCATGAAGGAAGAAACGACGACACCTGCGTCTGCGGTTGGAAGCGAAAAATACCTGCGGACGGGAGCTAGAACAAACCTGCGGCCAAACCGAAACTGCTTTATTAAAATAAGTTGTAGCAAATGCAGCTTATTGCCATAATCAAGGTGCGGCCCAACCGCACCGCAGGCCAACAACCCAACCAAACGCCACCTCGGTTTGGCGCGGTGGCGGCCCTCGTGAACATGGTTGTTATGAACCGTTGTTTGTGGATGCCCAACCTCACCTAAGGAACATCATTTACTTTTATGTTTAAAACTAGTTTTCTTTTCTTGGCGGCGTCCATAACCATTGTCATGCCAAACATACATTCTATGAATGTGGCGTTTTTCTCCAAACTCACTGGTGAAAGAATGTCGTGCCAAAAGGAGCCTAAGAATGTTATTTTGAGAAATATGTGCTGAACTATCGCGCCCTCTCATTTTATCTATGCATTCACGAGTGAGTATTGCAGGCCCACTCTCTTACAACTTCAATGATGAATATAACATTACCGTATTTTTTGTTCTGTTGCGTTAAACTATAGCCTTGTTCTCGTTAATGAATTAGTGGCACGGTATATAAGTTTTGATGTATTTTATTGATTTACTGCATATAGTGGCACGTTTCTAATTGTTAAGAAATCAAACAATGAACATAGCTTTAGATTGAACCATGTTATTCCCAGTTCTTTTTGGTATGATGCATGCAAACATTCATGGAATGCCATTTTGCGTAAGTCATTAGTGTTATAGATGTTATTATCTATTTTGAATTTTCTTTGAAAAGAGCTATTGAAATTGAACAGACCCATCCTTTTGAAGTTGTTAACGGATTACTGTTTAAATCAGAGAGGCTAACCCATGTGTTGGAGGCAGAAAGGGAATCTCCGCGAGAGTTTCAACCTTTGCCTTTTCATTATGTTGAAATGTCAAAACTTTTGTTGGACAAGTATGTAAATTATGTTGTTGTTGTTGTTTATATTATTATCTCTTTGATGGTATCATGCTTAGTTGGTATTTGTTCCAGTGCTCATGAAGACATTCCAGATATATACATGGTGAGTTAGAACAAGCTATGATTGATGTTTTCTTAGCTGAAGGCCTATGAACTTCTTTTATTCATCTTATAAGTAGTTTTACAGGTTAGATCCTTGATAGAGGACATCAGGGATGTGCGATTTCATAAAGTTGAGACAGGTTTAGAGACTATCTCAGGCCGTACACATGCAGTGAAGGTATATTCACTTTTGATTATGTTTATCCTTTTCTTGGATTGTTTTCGCAATTGGTTACTGCAATTTGATTGTGACTCATTTTGTTGGTATATATTTATGCGCTAAAATTAAATTCTCAAAAATGGAATTTGATTTTTTGCTTTCCACGAAAATTTTTAAGCTCAAAAAAGTTTTATGCAAAATTAAGGCTGGAAAAGGTTTCAAATTGAGATTGAAACTATGCAAAAACTAATGAAACCATAAAATCACCTTAACGTAATTGACAATTCACTCTTATTGTTGGAATTTTAATATGGAAAAATAGTTCAGAACCAATTTTAGAGTTGCCATCACCACAAAAGTACGATAACCTCAAATATTTGAAATGAGGCTATAATGATGATGATGATGATGATTAGACCTTAACTACCTGATCCAAAGTTTCTATGACATGATCATAAACTGATAGATACTAAGTTTTAAAACATTGATTGTAATGTGATGTGATATTTACATTATTAATGTAAAATATTTTAGGTAACTTATGATCCAACAACGTGAAGCTACGACTAATGGAACCTGTAAGGATTGCAGGTTAGGCCTCGTATGAAATATAATGAATTTTTGGCACATAAAATTGGGATTTATAAGACTAATGGATCCTCTTACTTACGCCACATCAACCGTTCTAGAGAGTTTTATCATATTGTTTTTCATAGGTTGGCCTCTTAAAGAAAATTTAACTTGGCTTGGTGAGTTGGAGTAATTGATAATTATAGAGATTTAAGCAAAAAATATTTTTAAGCAGGTCCTTAAAGTTCGAGGTCGGTGAAGAGTATTAAATTAGGTATGTGTTGGAGTCTTGGAGATACGTCATCATGAGCTGTATTTATGTGAATATTTACTATTTAGTACCCATTTGTATGAGTCTTTTGTATACATATTAATTTTCATGACAAAAATAAATGGGGACTTTTGTATACATATAAATTCGAATAAAATAGGTGCACCATATCATCAAATAGGTCAGGTCAATATCTTCCTGCTAGCTGCCTATACATATAAATCTGATGTAGGCTGAATCGTTAGAGTGCCTCCAATATCACCTCTAGCTGTGCGTCCATGTGCATTTGGAAAAAAATTGCTTATGATTTCTTCTGTTTGAAATATTCATCAATCAATCAATAAATAAATATATCATTGCTCTAAATCCCAAATATCCTTTAAATTGTGTTAGAACATGCTATGTCAATACTTCATGAGTTGGATCAGTTAAATCTTTTGCTTAGGATCTGAATCCGCTTGGCAAGGTGGTGGCGGTCATGAATGTGGTGGTTATGAGCTGTCATCCATTTGGCGCAACATTTTTGCTCCGGTGAGCTTGAGACAAAAAACACCACTGTCATGCATACGTGTTTGTCATAATGGTTATGACCGTCAGCAAGAAAAAAAAAGTAATTTTAGGCTCCATTTGGCGCCTTGTTTTTGCTCTGGTGAGTTTGGAGAAAAATGCCACTATCATAGAAACTATTTTTGCTCTGGTGAGCTTGAGACAAAAAAAAAAGAATACTAGTTTTGAACATAAAAGTGGATGAAATTCCTTGGATGAGGTGGGGCCTTCACGAATGACTGTTCATAACCACCGCATTCATGAACGCCCCCGCCGCACCAAGCGGAGCCTTAAACATCAAAATGGATGCAATTCCTTAGGCGATGTTGAACGTTCAAGAATGTTAGTTTGTAACCACCACGCTCACAAACGCCACTGCCACTACCGTGCCGAACGGACCCTTAGTCAACAAATTCATGCGTTCTTACAAAACAACTTATGTGGATTTCATTGATTTTTTGAATTTTTAAAATTTCTACATCTTTTTAAATTTTTTAAACTTGCAGTGTGTTGGGAACTCTTCTATGCATTATCATCGGGATTTGACCCCCATCTTCTAGTTTTGCCTGCCTCCGTAAATTGTAATAGATTTTTCCCAGCCATTTTTAGATTTAAAATTTATTCTTGCAGCTAAAAAACCTCTCTGCAATGGAAGTAAACATCGTCCGTCCATTTATGGTGAGGGCCCTGCAAGCTTTCTATAAGCATGACAGCCCAGAAATGATTCAGCAACCTGAATCAACAGTGAACAGGAGAGCACAAGTTGTAGATCGTGGGCCAAGGGTTAGTTTCCTGATCGGACTCTTATTTTACTAGCTGTTTCTTGTAACTTTCACATCCTATGTATATTTTCAGTGGAGCTTCTGAAATCATATAATTTTCCTAGCCAATTCAATGATTTTGTGCACTGGTTAAGGTGTCACCGTGTGACGTTGAGGTCACGGGTTCGAGTCTTGGAAGTAGTCTCTTGCAAAAATGCAAAGTCAGGTTTGCCTACATTTCACCCTTGTGGTGGGACCCTTCCCCGGACCGTCGGTGCGGGAGCTGCTTTGTGCACCAGGCTGCCCTTTTAATTTCATGTTTTTTATTTTATTTTATCATTTAGGGTCTCGTCTATTTGGCGAGGTTGTGTCGGTCCTGAACACGACGGCCACGAACAATTGTTAGTGAATGCTTGACCTAGCCTCTGAAACCCTATCTGTGTTTATGTTCAAAGTGGCATTTTTTTGCAGCTATGGTCACATCCTTTGTTCTGTTACACGAGTGTATAATATGGTGCATTTTTTCCAGACAGTTCGGATCAAAAACACAGCCTCAAACCGACTCTTAGTTTATACTTTGCAAAAATAATCATAGCTTACTTCTAAATTCATTATCTTAGAGTGTTTAACATCATTGAGAGATTGTGAATGAGATAGGCTAATTCCATAGATTCTATGCATTCTTGTGTTGTTTCTGATAAACTAACCTTTATTAGTTGATGTTAACAGTAGTACTCACCTTAGGAATGTTAGTATAGCCTATAGCCTCCATGCTAGTTCATTATGTCCTTACAGCAAAATCTAATGAAATGTTTTGCGCTTAGGTTAATTTACAGTTAGAATCAATGAGAATGGTTTGCATTTAGTTAAATTTATGGTTGTTCTTTATTGATCATTCATAACTTATTTTGAATGTGCTTATTAACATTACCCAATCGAGTCATTGTTGACTGCATTGATTTCATTTTGGTATTTGTGATAGCCGACCACGATCTAGAGAAGTAGGAATGGATAAAGAGAAAACTACCAAGACATGCTTGACCGTAGGCGTTGGGGCTCCTACTTTTTCATTCCAGATCCAAAACTCCAAGATGTCCTAAAAGGGATACATTTCTCTATTGTGGGCTCGCCGGAGGGAACAGTGGAGCCGGAACCGCGACTGTCTAGGCGGGGTGTGCTCGGAAGAAGAGAGCTATCAAGATCTCTGTTATGGACCGCTCATTCACGGGCCTAATTCCGTCGGTCGAGCCCACAACATGGGCCGCGGCCCAGCACACCCAAACCTTCTCCGCACGTGTTCTCGGTGCGGCGGGGTGTTGAGGCTGGGTCTAGAACCCTTTACGGCTTTACCTCCTTGATGCAAGCTCTTAACGCTAGCTCACATCACCAACTGAGCCGCGGATCAGTTGGTGATGTGAGCTGGCGTTAAGAGCTTACATCAATGAGGTAAAGGGTTCGAGACCCGGCCTCAACATCCCGCCGCACCGAGAACACGTGCGGAGAAGGGTTGGGTGTGCATGGCCGCGGCCCATGTTGTGGGCTCGACCGGCAGGATTAGGCGCATGAATGAGCGGTCCATAACAATCTCATAAACAAGACAAGGCGAGAGGCTAATTCTTGCTTATCATTACAAGACCCAAGGAGTCCTTTAAATGGACTTACAAAGGGGCATAAATGTAAGTCCCAAGTCTTGGACATAGCGACAATCAACAATAACACCTAATGAAAGATGACACAATAATACCTTAAAAATAATAACTGGGGACGAAGCCCGTAACATACCTATTTTTATGTGGACACCAATTTGTCAAAAGAGCACAAGAAATAAAGATAGTGTGAAAAATAAAGATACAACAATATAATTTACTCGAATAAAGTAAGCCCGTTGCCAAAGGGTCCGCCCGTTCTAGATGTGAGTAGAGTCGCATAACACGCTCCTTTTTGATGGAGTGCGCATGCTAATCAATTCGGATTAATACATGTCCATTATATGCATGCAAGGTGGATGAATTCTACCATAGTATCCTATTAAGTAGCGAATTTTAGTTCAAAGTCAAAGAACAATTGCCTATGCAACCAAAGCTAAAAAATGCAACCAATGCTGCAGAGTCCTATCCCCATACTAAGATAGTTGTGCAGTTCAGTACCATTTATTAGACCCTCTTATATTTGAAGCCATTAGCGGTTTACCTGTGTCTGAAAGATGCATGTTGATTGCAGTATATAATATTTTTATGTTATGAAGTAAGATTTTTTGTATTGCTCATACATTTTATCCCACTGTTCAAATATCATATTCGCAATCTCTCCCTTCCTCTCATTCTCCTACTGTTATTTCTGGAGATGAGAGAAATAGCTTGATGCTCAAATGTTTTTTGTTTTGTCCCCACACGACCTGCTATCCAATCTAATTATTTATGCTTGCGTCTTTTAATTATCAATGTGCGATTCAGTTTATTTTTAGGTGTTTTTTTTTTGTATTTTATCATAAGTACAAATGTTCGGGCGTTGTATGCCACTATGTAATGTTATATATAAACCCTTGGGGTCATGAATGAGAGTATACAAGAATTAAAAAAAGTCTCCACCTCCTCTCTAGTTTCTCTTCCTCTCTCTCTTGGTTCTCCTCTTCGTCCCCATTCCAGAGTATAGGGTTGAGCAAAACTGCCCTTCTTCCTCACATTTTCTGTGGTTTTTGCTCTGCTCCCTTGTATCTTGATTTCACCACCACCACCACCACCACCACACCGCCACCACCAACAATGAAATTCCGAAGATAGTACGAGCTATGCCCATAACAGTTTTAGTGTAATTTTCTGCTCATTTAGAACTCTAAATTCTCCCTGTGAAATCACTATTTTATCTAGTACAGCTGTAATCTAGCCACTCTACAATTTTGATTTCTTACTTATTCTTCTTTTTAATATTTTCAGAGAGACTTGCGACCCCGTTAGATTACTCGAGAGAGTCTGCGGCGGCGAAAGAAATTCAGCCCCTTTCAATGTTCATCAGACAAAATTATTGGCATGAGGTAATTTATTCTTTCATTTTCTAGGGGCAATCTTTCACCTTGGGCTGTTTGTTTCTATTTCTGTTGCAGGCATATGGATCAATCCATCAAGTGCATCAAATGTATTCTATACTCTGAAGGGAAGTTAATTTCTGTGCAAAGGTAACATTGTATCTGAATTATTTATTATTTTCTGTGGATGGTTGTGTAGAATATATTTGTCACTGTAACTGGCCTCAACATGATTTTATCTGTGGTTGCCAAATCCCGTGACGCTTTCGTAGTTAATAATGCTTCGTTTGGTGCGGCGGCGGCAGCCGTGAGCACAACGGTCATGAACTGTAGTTTGTGAACGCCCGATATCACCCATGGAATCTCGTCAATGTTAAACCGCCACGCCAGACGAATCCTAAGCGTTCGTTGAAATGACATGTTTGCTAAAATTGGCTACCATAAGCTATGTTCTAGGCTATATTACTTCCATTTTAAACTACGCGCATTCCTGGAATGTGTGGTGGCGGTGAGGTGCGTGCGACCGACGCATATCCGCCCTGCCAAACGAAGCCCTAGTCAATAACGGCTTATTTTCATCATTTCAAGATTGTCGGTTACTTCATTTCGTCAATCGGATGATCAAATCTTCGTCAAACTCACAAAAAATTAAAGTTCTCGTGTAGTCCCAAATTTTTTGGGGGAAGCATCTTCTCATGCTTCCTAAATTTTCGGCGAAGCTTCTTGTGGTTCACTGAACCATGTGATTGTCAAATCTTCTACAATTTTTTGTTGAACCACCTTCATTATATAAAAAAATTAAAGTCGTCCAATTGCCTGCAAATTTTTGGGAAACGCATTCTTGTTATCCCAAGCAGCTCGTGGCCATTGTTCACCATCCAATTACCAAGACTTCGTTTAGCGGGGCTGATACGTGCCGGTCGCGCACCTCACAGCCCCGCCGCCTCCGTGCATTTCAGGAATGTGCGCGGTGGGGCGGTGGGGCTCCGCCCCACCGTAGGATTTTTGCAGAAATCCACTGCACAGCGGGAACTGTGGCGGTGGTCGGGCGTTGTGATGATTTTCGTGGAAATTTCACCTCCCAACCAAACTAAGCCTAAATCTCCAGTAATCACCGTCAAAATTGGTCAAATTAACCGATACTATTTCCACATACTCAGTTTGACCGTTGAAAATAAGCCCCTAAGAATCGGAATTGATCTTAATTCATGACATCAATTTCAATTGTCGACATGAATGGGTCCCAAGAGATTGTTGGCCCTTTAGACAAAAAAAGTGTGCTTTCTTGATGGAGAAAATTGTTGGTACCTGTAACGCACCTTGATATACGGCACCGGATTAAGGCTTCATTTGGTTCGGCGGCGGCGGGTCGTTCCGGCGGATGGAAACGGAGTGTTTGAAACGGAGGGGGGAGGTGGCTGCTCCAAATGGAATTTTTTGGGGCGTTTCTCAAGGCGGGCGGGCTGGTGGAAACAGAGCAAACGCCGCCGGAGGTTCATTTGTTTACCCGTCTTCCGGCGGCGTTTGCCCCCAAACGGAGCAGCGAAATGCCGAACCAAATAGAGCATAAGTTCAACTTTAAGATTAGAGATCCTATGGTAAAGATTCTGTGAAATAGTAAGAGTGGATTTTTGAATTCCAAATATGGCTGCATTTTATCCACCTATTTTTGCTCAGAATCTGTATTGTTAGATCGCAAATCTTAAGGCTAAACTTAATTCTGTGTGATGAGTGTGTTACATGATTTGTCATTTACAAATAAAATTATCCTCTAATATGTATTTTATGTGTGGAGGAGAATGATATGACACCAGATCGAGGAAAAAGACGAGACAATGAGTCTTGTTGTTTTCTACTCTTCTTAGAGAAGAGGAGTTACCGACGGCGAAACTCTCAAAATAATTAATTTCAAATTTAAGTAACTTTATTTTATTTTTGTTAAACGAACTTCATGCAATAAAAAAAGCGATTGTTAACTGCAACTCGTTATTGGCTAGTCGCACTCCAAAATCTTATAATTTTTCCCGTCTTTTCGAAAGACGTCGTGGACATGCAATTTTAGGAAAAGTGCTCTACACAAAAGTGAGATCTACAATTTTCGTGTTGATCATTTTTTCTAAAAATGCATGTACAAGACTTGCTTTGGAAATATGCTCAGATTTTGCGTCTTTCTGAAATACGCCTTGTACATGCAATTTCAGGAAAAGTGTTCAACACGAAAATTGTAGATTATGTCGAGATCTACAACTTTTGTGTTGAACACTTTTCCTGAAATTGTATGTACAAAGCGTATTTCAAAAAAGCGTGAAATATTAGGAGATTTTGGGGTGCGACTAGCTAATAACGGGTTGCGGTTAACAATCACCTAAAAAATGTGAAGTAATGTTTCAATTCTGCACGTTTTATTGGTACTGGACCTTTTTTATCCAGAATCGTGTTGGACAGTTGAGTCAACACGCTGAGATTAAAATGTTACTCCATCAAAAATATGATATCCAACATCAAAAATACGATATCCAACAAAATGATATAATGACATGATGACCATAAAGTGGCGAAGCACAAACGAAAGGAATGTGTGAAACAACATCACTATAACGAACGAACAAGAGATGTGCAAATCAAACAAATGTGTTCATGGATACATTAATTTCTCCGGGGTTGAAACTAATCGGATCTGTTGAGAAATAACAAAAACCTGCAATAGATAAATGTCGTTGAAGACGTGGATGCTCCGGGCATTAATCCATGAGTTGTCTGAGATACTTTTGCGCTTCAATGATACGTGGTAGCACTGATACGTGTCTGTGCACGTATAAAATTCAGGAGCATTCAATACCTGCTCAATATTCTCCCGATCTTACCCCCATCCCGCCTCCTCTAGGTTTCTCCCCTTCTTTGCCACTCCTCGTTCTTTCCCGCCCCTCCCGCTCTTTCCCGCCCTCCGCCGTCGTCCACGACCTGCGCGTCCACCCGGCTCCTTACCCTACAGGCGCTCTTCCGCCCTTGCCGTGCAGATCTCCCAAGCTCTTGCCCCTTCCAACCTCCGTCAAACAATAATATATAGGAGCATCACATTAAATAACATACAATCATTTCATTTCAAGTTGTCATTCTTTATCGCCTCACATTGGAGAAAAATAACAACATAAGTGAAACCCCTACAAAATTGGGAATTATCATGAACATGCACATTCTATAAGCAATCGTAATGACTGTGCATTGTCAATTGATGTTGTCGCTTCATCAAGAACGAGTATGCTGCTTCTCTTTTGCAAGAAAAAATTTTAGGTGAGTTACACTCACCTATTTCTAGGCCCAAAAGTAAATACTGACCGTTAATTTGATATCCTACGGTCCATAAAATATTAAATACTGACTGTTGATTAATATTTGGATCAAACATGTTATTTCTGTAGAAAATCAACGGCCAATATTTACTCCTGCACCTATTTCTAGGTGAGAGTAACGCGCACATTATTTTTTCCTTTCCCAAGCAAAAAAACTGCATGACGCTGTCGCATGCTCCATTTCAATCCATCTTCAACACCTAATATGGATGAATTTGTGTACAAGAATTCAGAGAAGAGGAATTGTAATGAGGGTTTTCTCAATCTAAGCATGGTAAAGAATAAAATTTGGATCAAGGTGCTTGATCTAAATCAAGATTGGCAACATCTTAGGTGCCTGATCTAAATTAAGACCCGGTTCATGCGGTCGTAACCGCTTGACCGGTAAAAATAAGTCCTCCCAAACGGAGCCTTAATCTGTACTCATGATTTCAAAACTTTGATATCTTGTATAAAGGCCATTCTAAGTTGTGCAGTTTATAAGCCTTAAGGAAAACCAGAAAACCCAATTTAGAGCAACATGTGCAAACATATGAAATCGAATTTAATGTAGAACCTGCCCAATTACGACCCTAGAGCAGAGGGCAGTTTCTTTTATCGTGGTTGACTCCACATTCCTTGCATGAATTACAAAGCCTAGGTTTTTGCGACTTGCTTCTTCAACGTTGACTTCAAACGCTTTCCACTCCCCTTGTGTAACATCCCTATTCATTCTAGACCCCAAGATAGTGTTAGGGTAGGAGTGATGAGTCAGAGAATGGAGATAACCCTATGTTACCCTGAACCAAAATAATTCACTAAATGCACACTAAGGAGCAGAAGTCAACCTAAGCCAATTCACATCAAATTGGGTTCACCAACTCAAATTGATCTCAACAATACATCCCTAACCCTAAGAAGGAGACAATTGACCAAAGTCAAGTTAAGGTCAACATAGACCAATTCAACCATAATTGGCTCAATGAGACTTCACATGATCAAATTGACCCCACCCCTAGCCTTACAATATCATTAGGAGTCCAATGGGCCCAAAAGCCCCATCAATTGGACACTAATTTCTCCAATTCGACCAAAGTCAAACCTAGGCTAATTTTGGTCAAACCTACACTTTTTGGATAAATTGGCCCAATTGGGGTTCCACCATGACACAACCAACATGGGTTTGTGTCATAGGACTCAAGATAAACTCATGGGATCAGTCAACCCATCAATTGATCAAGTCAACACCTCACGCCAACCATGGTCAAAATTGAGCATAAAAGAGAAATAAAGGCTCAACCAATTCTAATGGGCTAAGGCATTGAACCAAGGCCCACCCTGCAGTCCACTAACATTATTTCATCTTTTATTTTGATTAGGGAATTCCATAGTATTTAATGGGGTGAAATTGGAAAATCTCCAAATATTAATGAGAAGAGGAAGAGTTAATGGAAGGAGGCCATGATGCACTCCTTTCATCTCCCCTAAGCAATCATTAGTCTCCCCTGGTGCCCGTGAATTGTTTCCCCATAACTCCCAGTCGGCCACCATCAAGGAGGGCACTAAATGCCCATGGCCAAACCACTCCTTTCATGACAACTCCATAAATATCCCTCCTCAGCACCATTCGACCCTTTCATCATCTCTAGAAGCCCTCAAGGAGTCGAAATAGTGTACTGGATTGAAGCTTTTTATGGAGGACAGAGGAATTGAGCAAGCTCGCTGGAAAATGCCTCAACCATGGCCATCTGTTGCAGTAGCCGCCTCCAAGCCCAATTGCATGTCCGTTTCTCCTCTCCCCTTGTGCTAACATCCTAGATCCATTAGGAGAGATATCAGACTCAATTGAGCCCGATCCAATGTGAGTAAAGTGGAGAATTTTGAAAAAATCAAGGTTGTCTGGTTCCCCAGAAACCATCACCTCTGGCGGCCAAACCACCGTCAATTGATAGCCACCCCTCAACAGAGGTTGTGGTGGCAGTGGCCGACCGGGGAGGTGGCTTGATCGTCGGGAAATGGAGCATCAATACGGTCCAGGTCGGGCTCATCCGAGTCGTTCGCTAGAGTATGAAGATGACCCGGAGTCATCTCGGTCATCTGATTGTTTCAAGATTTATGCTATATAAAATTTTATGCTATAGTATATATTTATTTCATGTGTATTTCTCTCAAACTTACAGAAGCATTTCCAAATAGAAAATTAAGGCCCTCAGAGGTCAAATCAGGAAAAGTGGCCCTCAGAGGTCAAATCAGGAAAAGTTGTCTGCGACAAATTTTGTAGCCCTGAATGTCTATTTTTTGTAGGAATTGAAATCAAATCATTTGGAGCCATACATATCCATGTATGATAGTTTACTCTGACTGGTCCTTGTGAATGACAGAAATTTAAATGTGAATTTCTTTGACATGGTAGCTTGTATGTGGGTGAAATTTGGACCATCCATGCATGAAACTTAGACACACTATGTGCTCAAAAATCAGAATTTTTGAGACATTTTTTTGTAGTTTTGTTCAATATTTGATTTATCAAATTATTGAGATATAAGTGATTTGACAACTCATATTGACCCAAATTTTGGGTGGGATTTTGTTTAGGATATAATAAACCACCGAACAAAAACCTAGGTCATTTGGAGCCCTGAATGTGGGTGTATTCCAATGCATATGGCTATGGCTTAAGGTGTATGGTGTGCATTTAGCCAAAAGAGTATCTTGTGAACTTAACAAGATTGACTTGGTCAAATCTAGTGAAATTTTGTACATGCACTTATTTAGTGATAATGCACCACCTCTGGAAATTTTAGGAATTTTGAAGTTAATATTCCTTGAAAAATGATTTAAATACGTTATGTCACCCATTTTTATTGCTGAAATAAATGTGACATATATAGTTGGAAAAATTATGAAATTCGCTTAATAACCATATTTTGTCATAATTCATCTCTGGAAATTTATTTAGAATTTTTGGATGATAGAAACTTAGGGTTACTTCAATAATTAACATATGATCCTTTTTGTATTTTTTGAATTATTTATACTCGTAATAGTTTAAAAAGTTACAAATATCTGGAATCATGTTTTATTTAGCCTTTTTAATCTCTGAAAATTTTATTGGATTTATTTGATAAGTATTTTAATTACTTACTTTGAAAAGTGACCCATTAGATCAATTATTGAAAAATGTAAATTAATTATTATCTCTCACTAAAAGTTTATAATATTTTGACCAGATCAATTTTTAATCATTATAATCTTAGGATAATTTTGTTGTAATGGTTGGGTTTCTGGATGTAGCACCTCATGTTCAAAATCACTAATGATATTTATTTATTAAAATTTTATTTGTTGCCAATTAAATTAGAAAAATTATGAAACTCTGGATTTATCTCATATGTGACATGAAAGACCTTTGAAAATAATATTTGGACAATTGGTCCAATATTTTGAAGTTTCCATCCTTACACATAATCTAGGGCTTATGGTATGCAAATAGCAATCCAAGGAGAGTTGGGTAGACTGGCTAGGTATTTGAAAGTTGTATATAATTTGACTGTGATTAGGACCATGATATATTTCTGATTGGAGACCTAAGGTAGTCAGCAAAAGGTGATGAGAGATAGAGTTACATGGACACTAAATGGAGTAGTTAGACATGGAGACCGACGAAAGATCATCACTCCCCTATAAGAAGAATAAATCACCTTAAAATAGTCAAGAGTAGAAATGAGAGAGGGTTTGATAAAGGGTAGTCACTAACGAAAGTAAATATCTTGAGAAAGGAAGATTTGATATTCAGCTCATTATATTTCCTAGTACCATTGCGAGACTTTCACCATGTAGATCTCGGGAAGTCCAAGATTCACCTTAAATCCTAGGTATATTTAACAATATACAAGAGTAGTCTAAGTAGGAGAGTAAAGATACAATGAACCTCGTCCCTTATTATGGGATGGAGTGGGCCAAGACCGTTAGTCATGTGAGGTAGAGGCACGGTATGGTTGTGATACATGGACATGTTAATCCCGCGAGCTGGAGCCTTGGGTGAATGTGAGTGATACTTTGCTTGTGCATTTGATGTGGTAGGTCCTCAATACTAGCCTAGTCGTCACACCGACGGTAGTACATGGACTTGGCAAGTCGATAAGGTTTAGATGGCCAGCTTAGGCTCTGTTTGGGACAGCTCTGGCGGATTGAAAAGCTGCTGTCCGGATAGAGCTGTTTTAAAATAGATCTCTGGGGAGCAGTTTTGAAAAGCTGCAGAGTGTTTGGGTGTTCTATGCAGAAGTGCGCTTTGGAGAGCGACTTTCAACCACGGAGGAAGGTGGATCTCCATCTGGAGGAGTGGAGAGAGAGGTGCTTTGGTCGGCCACGGAGGAAGGTGGATCTCCATCAGATTTGGAGTTTGCGGGATCGGATCTGGAGTTTGGGGGGTTGAGTTTATTTTGCATCCCGTCCGGCATTGGTCGGCCATGGTGGAGGCTAGAGAGGGGAAACCACCCTCCAGCGGGCATCAATGCCGGCGCCGAAAACTTCCACCTCCAATGCACCCTCCTTCCCTCTCCCGCTCCACAACCGTATAAGGTCGTAAAGCTTGTGAAACTCCCTCACCGTCGTATAAGGCCGTAAAGCTTGTGGTGTGCTATCATGATCTCGCCGATCTCAGTGGGGCTTAGCCTTGCCCCCGCCTGAAAACCTTCTTACACCTGCTGGTAGAGCTTGTGATCTTTCAGCCCGAGGTAGTTGCTCTCTAGCGTCTTGAAGGCGGTGAAATCGCAGAGGGGAAAGTGGATATGGACATCGAGGCGGCCCGACCGGATCACCGTCGGATCGAGTGTGTTCTTGCTGCGCGTCGTGAAGACCATCACCCGCTCCTCCGCGCAGCAGGAGAAGACGCCGTCCATAAAATTTAGCATACCAGAGACCTCACCACCAGCAGAAAAATAGCGATCGAGATCCTCGACCAAGATTATGGACCTCAGAGTCGTGTCGAGTAATAGCGATCAAAGGTTGGCAGCGCCAGGAGGAAAATCTATTCTAGGAAAGCAGAAGCTGGGGGGGGGGGAGAGATTTCTGAAAAGCATCAAAACAACTCCAGATTTATGAAAAGCTCTTCATAAGGAGTTGTCCCAAACAAATATAAAACAGCTCTGGCGGCTAGGAAAGAGCTTCTCCATCCGCCAGAGCTCTCCCAAACAGACCCTTAGTTTGGAGTGTGACAATTTCCTAAAGACTTATCACTTGGCTGTTAAGACTAGTATATTCCAGCAATGGGCACACAGATACTCTAGAGTACACCAGAGGTGGGTACAAAGGCATACAGAGGGCATAAGTCTAGTAGTGTATATACCCGCCTAGCAGTTGGGAGGTGCCTGATCCACAACCACCGTTTGACCACGACGGGGGTGCCCGAGAGATTAGCTACCTCCAAAACGTGGAAACAAAAAGTCGGTGTGCACAAAATTGACATGTGTGGGCGAGTTGTACTTGCATGAATTATAAGTATTGCATTGCGTATCTAAACATTCCTTCCTAGCAAATCCTCATTATATAAATTAGTGTGAGCTTTTTTATATGTGTGCGAACAGAAAAGAGCAGACCGAAAATTTGGAGTAATGTAAACTTTATTATCCAAAAGGTATCTATTACAAAAGTATATCCTCCCTTTTATAGAATGAAGGAGATGAGAGAGATTACAATTAAGCAATGTGAGACTAAATAATTACAGGTGTAAGCGATTTAACATAAAAACAAGCCGAACAGGCCGCGCGGTTAGACGAATAGGCTAACTGCCCGGCCACCACAAGAGACAGGGAACAAGCCGCCATAGGAGACCGCCAGACCGCCCGGTCTCTAAGCCGCCTGAGACAAACCATTAGACCGCCCGGATAACCACAACCATAGTCCAGCCATCAAACCGCAAGAGAGAAACTGACAGACCGCGCGGTCTCTAAATCGCTAGAATCAGACCGCCAGACCGCCCGGTCTCCATACAACAATACTCCCCCTCAAGCTGAAGCATATATGTCGATCATGCCCAGCTTGTCGCAAATGTGAAGAAAGGAGGTAGACACTGGCTTGGTGAAAATATCTGTCAGCTCTTTTATCAGATGTGACAAATGGAGTAGAAATTTGTTTCTTCAAAATCTCTTCCCGAATAAAGTGGCAGTCGACTTCAATGTGCTTTGTTCTCTCATGGAAGACCAGATTTCTGGAGATGTATATAGCGGCCTTGTTGTCACAAAAAATAGGTAGAGGATGATTGTAGACCTCTCTTAAGTCAAGCATGAGAGCGCATAACCACTTCAGTTCACATGTGGTCGATGCCATACTTCGATGTTCTGCTTCGGCGCTGGACCTGGAGACGACAGACTGTTTCTTACTCTTCCAGCTCATAAGATTTCCTCCCACAAAGGTGCAAAAGCCCGATGTTGACTTGCGGTCTCCTTTGTCATCAGCATAGCTTGAATCAGAGTACGCTTCAATCCTCAAATGTTCATTCTTCTGAAAGAGAAGTCCTTTCCCAGGAGCTGATTTAATATACTCCAATATACTCATAGCAGGCTGTAGATGACACTCCCTAGGAGCTTGCATGAATTGGCTAACCTTACCTATAACATAGGCAATGTCGGGTCTGGTCACTGTGAGATATATGAGTTTACCAACCAGACGTCTGTACCTCGTAACATCAGAAAGACGAGGAGAGTCATCTGTCCATGTTTTATCTTCTCCAGTCGCCATGGGACATCGGGCAGGTTTAGCCCCAGTCAACCCCGCCTCTTTTAACAAGTCAAGAGCGTACTTCCGTTGAGAGAGGACAAGAGAATCGAGCTTCCGAGAAATTTCTATCCACAAAAAGTATTTTGGAGAGCCCATATCCTTTGTAACCAGGTGTTGCCGAAGATGCTTCTTTGTCAGGATTATCCCATCTTGGTCATCTCCAGTAAGAAGAATATCATCCACATATACTGCAAGCACCACTAAACCCAGAGAAGTTTTACGAGTAAATAGGGAGTGATCAACAGAACTTCTCGTAAAACCTACGACCGCCACAATCCCGCTAAACTTGTCAAATCAAGTGTGGGGACTTTTTTTTAGGCCATAGATAGCCTTCTTGAGCCGGCAAACCTGTGTCTCTCCATGAGCAACATACCCTGGAGGTTGCTCCATATAAACATCTTCCTGAAGATCCCCATAAAGAAAGGTATTCTTGACATGCAGCTGTGAAATGAGTCAATCCCTGTTGACAACCACAGAGAGAAGGACCCTAAAAGTGCTGAGACGAGCAACTGGAGAGAAAGTGTCAAAGTAATCAACTCCATAAGTTTGGGTAAAACCCTTGGCAACAAGCCGAGCCTTATAACGATCCCCACTGCCATCGGGTAGGAACTTCACCACAAAGACCTAGTGACAGCCAACAATATCTGTGTCGAAAGGAGGAGGAACCAGGGTCCAGGTATCCCGTTCAGTGAGAGTAGCAATCTCCTCATCCATGACAGCTTTCCAATGAGGAATAGTAAGGGCCTCCTGGTAGGAACGGGGGGTGGTAGTGGCCGAGATAGCCAGTGCAAAAGCTCTGCGAGAAGGGGTGAGACGATTATAGGAAATAACTACAGCAAACGGGTGTTGGGTACATGCCCGAACCCCTTTGTGAAGAGCAATGAGGAGATCCAGGTCACCGGGTTCCTCAGTATCCGGAGCATCCGTGGTGGAGAGAGCTGGCTCAGGAGTAGAGATAGACGGTTGCGGAGAGGAGGGAGATATCATGGGAGGAGGACATGGCGGAGGAGACGGTGGAGATGGTGGAGATGGTGAAGGTGGCGGAATGTCAGTAGGAGCAGAGGGAATGGATGGGTTGGTATGAGAAGTAGGATCAGCAAAAGTAGAGGAGGAAGCGGGCGAGAAGTAAGATCATTTTCAAAGAAGGTGACATCTGTAGAGACAAAATGCTTGCGAGTAACGGGGTCAAAGCAACAATAACCTTTCTGAGTGGTAAAGTACCCCAAAAAGATACATTTAGTGGCCCATGGTGAGAGTTTGTCACGGGTGGCAGCGGGAGAGTGTACAAAGGCGGTGCACCCAAAGATGCGCAGAGTAAGAGGAAACAGATTCTTGTTCGGATAAAGAATGGAGAATAAGGTGGCACCGTGGAGAACTGTGGAGGGAATGCAATTGATGAGATAACAAGAGAGAAGTACATCATAGCCCCAATAGGAGCGAGAAATATGCATTTGGGTCAGGAGAGTGCGAGCGACATCGAGGAGGTGATGGTTTTTGCGTTCCGCCGTCCCATTTTGTTGTGAGGTGTAGACACAGCTAGTTTGATGAATAACACCATGATGCATACAGAAAGAAGAGAAATCATGACTAAGATACTCCTTAGCATTGTCAGAACGAAGGGTTTTAATAGAGGTATCAAACTGAGTTTTAATCATATAATAAAACGATGTCCAGATAGAGAACAGTTCAGAGCGATCCTTTAGAAGATACACCCACGTACACCTAGAGAAATCATTAATAAATGTGACAAAATATGAACTACCTCGACCGATGGTGAGGGTAAGAGCAGGACCCTATACGTTAGAGTGAACGAGGTCGAACGGACGGGAAGAGCCACGACTTTGCGTTGGTGGGAAGAATGAGCGATGATGCTTGCCGAGATGACATGCATCACAATTTAGAGGAGGATGATGAGGAGGGAGGTGGGGCAGAAGCTGGCGCAGAAGCCTGGGAGGAGCATGTCCAAAGCGAAGATGTCATTGGAGAAGATCTGTAGAGGAGGAGGAGAAGGTAGATAGAGTAGAAACGTTGTCGAGGAAGTAGAGGCCGCCGCTCTCAGTCCCAGTAGCAATCGTCTGTTGGGAGTTCAGATCCTGAAAAGAATAAGAAGTAGGAGTGAATGTGATGGAACATCGTAGTTGCTTGCATAGAGAAGTAACCGATAATAAATTGCAAGGGAACTTGGGCACATAGAGGGTATCTGCCAGGCGAAGAGACTGCGTGAATTGAACCACTCCCGTCCCATTGACTGGTGAGGAAGAGCTGTCCGCAACAAAAACCGGATGAAACCGATCATGTGTTTGTAGAAGAGAAATACACTGAGGATTGCCTGTCATATGATTGGTAGCACCAGAGTCGATCAACCATCTGCCGTGAGTAACAACGTGAGCACTACCAGAAGATGTGACCACCGAGGCGGACTACGTGGAGGAGGTGGAGGCCATAGAAGAGAGGCCGCACGATCAAACAGGTGGCAGAGAGAAAAAGGTCGTGACGACATGGGCAGAAACACCAAGCCGGGCGAACAACAAGCAGGACGTACGGCAAGGAAGACCGCAGCTAAGAAGCAGAGCAAAGCAGAGGCCGCATGAACAGAAACTGACCGCACAAATAAAGGGAGATTGCAGGGAGAGAAGAGGCAAAGAAACCCCGAAAACAGGTCGCGAAGACAAAGAAAGAGACCGGCCGCGCACACAAAGGGCAGCGACTAAGAGGAGACAGAAACAAGTCACCCAGAGGAAACAAGTCGCAAACAAGTCGCGAGAAGAAGGAGCAAGCCGCGCGGACAGGCCACGCGGAAAGAGGAAGCTCACAGAATCAGGAGGAAAAGATCGAGTGGTCTGATACCATGTGCGAACAAAAAAGAGCAGACCGAAAATTGGGAGTAATGTAAACTTTATTATCCAAAAAAAGTATCTATTACAAATGTATAACCTCCCTTTTATAGAATGGGGGAGATGAGAGAGATTACAATTAAGCAATGTGAGAATAAATAATTACAGGTGTAATCGGTTTAACATAAAAACAAGCCGAACAGGCCGCACAGTTAGACGAGTAGGCTAACCGCCCGCCCACCACAAGAGACAGGGAACAAGCCGTCATAGGAGACCGCCAGACCGCCCGGTCTCTAAGCCGCCTGAGACAATCCATCAGAACGCTCGGATAACCACAGCCACAGTCCAACCATCAAACCGCAGGAGAGAAACCGACAGACCGCGCAGTCTCTAAACCGCCAAAATCAGACCGCCAGACCGCCCGGTCTCCATACTACAACAATATGATGAGTTATTTTAATTGGAAACCTTAACTTATAAGTTTGTATGTGCATTTATATAAGTTAAGGTATGTTTATGTGATGATAGTGTAGTTGTTCTTGTTTACTTTACTTACTGCTTACTATTTACTTATTTACTTCTTCCACAGTTACTACTTCTGCTATTTACTGCATAATATATAAACTATTAGATAGTGTCATGCCACGTATTTTTTTCATTCTGCTTTGTTGTGCTGCACTTTCTTCCTCCTGCGCGGTGCCTAGGAATCACGGGGGCGAGGCGAGGACGATAATGACTTAGTTTTTTTACTAATGGTCGGTGGATTTTAGGAGCGCTAGTAACACAACAACCCGTCCCGGAGGACCAACAACATGAGGAGGCAGGACTTTAGGAGCCGTTGTCGCGCACTACTACTACTACTACTACTACTACTACTACTACTACTACTACTACTACTACGACCAGATGACAGGTTGATGTGTGATCTTTTGATTAACATTCGCTAAATGTACTTGAGGAGCCGTTGCCGCACACTACTACTACTACTACTACCAGATGACTGGTATATTACAGCAATGGGAACGCAAAGACTACTACTACTAATACCAAATGGCATGTGCCTAGCTTGAGGGGCTCATGCTTGACTTTGAGGGGGCTTGGGCCGATCTTGGAGGGGATTGGACTTGAATTTCTTCATGAATTCATCTCAGCAACACGGTAGCATGACTAAACTTGATATTTAAGTTGGCACGCCCTGATCAAGGGTGTGTTCTTTAGGATTTTTACCAAAATGCTCCAAGAACCTGCAAAATAGTAAAATAAACATGATTATGATATAATTATAAAAATACAATGTTTAACGGACAAAATTAACAATATATATATTTATATTAGATTATTAATATTTTGTATTAATAATTTGGATTAAATTATGCATCATCACATATCCTTATCCTCCCACCAGTGTTTGAAATATGATATTGGGGGTTGCAGATCCGAATCAGGAGCTACCTGAAGGTGGTGAGAAAGTGCTATCTTAATGCGGTCAACACAATCAACTGAGAATGAGAGGTCGTGGTGGTCGACAAAGTGATGAAGGAAATGGCAAGGCTGGAGATTGCAGAGGAAGTAGAAGAGAAGGAGATCAAGGCCAAGGTAGGGCTGAGCATATTATTCGAAACTCGAAAGTCGCTCAAAAATCGTTCGAAAATTGAGTCGAATCGAAATCGGTTAAAACTGATTCGACTCAATTTGAGTCGATTCAATTTGACTCGAATCTGATTCTATTTCGAGCCAGCCCTGAATCGCTCGAAATATGATTCAAATCAACTCGAATTAATTTAAAAAATTATGTCTTTATTAATATATTCTTATTTTAAGATTAAAAGTAACAAAATTTAAATCTAAATAAAAAGAATGAAGACATTAAATGTTTCATTTGCTAAATTTATAGGTTGTCCGATTTATTTTTGAGCAAACAATGAATAAAACGAAAAATTGCTCAATTTCGAGCCGATTCGATTCGATTTCGAGCCAACCCGATTCGATTTCGAGCCGACTCGGAATCGAGTCATTTCGAGTCGAGCCGACTCGACTCGAAATCTATTTCGATTTCGAGTGGATTTCGAGCCGAGTTCGAGTCGAAAATTTTGATTTCGAGCCGAGCCAAAATCACTCGAACTCGACTCGATATCAGCCCTAGGCCAAGGGCGGGAGGCCCAGAAAGGTGAAGACCAACAATGAGCTTGCAGAGGAGGACAAAGAGAAGATCCTGGTGTGTATCTAGGAGAATGGGGACATCTTCCCGTGGAGCTCGAAGGACATGTTAGGCATTGACATAGACATCACATGTCATCATCTCAACCTTGATCCTGAGACCCATCTGATCCACCAGAAAGAGAGGCAGATGACCACTACTTTGGCCGAGCCCATCTGCAAAGAGGTGCAGATGCTACTAGATGCAGTGTTTGTGTCTGATATCTAGTATCCATGCTGTGTCTCAAATATTCTAATAATGAAGAAGGGTGACGGGAAGTGGCTGATGATTACCAACTTCTCTATGCTTAATAAATATTGTCCCAAGGATTGCTACCCCTTGTCTAGAATCGACGTGCTCATAGATTCGGTCATCAGATTCCCTGTTATGAGTTTTTTAGACGCTTTTTTTAGTCATCATCAAATGCATATGCATTCTCCTGACATAAAAAATATCTCTTTTATCACGAACGATGGGTGCTATTATTATAAAATGATGTCGTTTGGGCTTAAGAGCACAAGGGCGACGTATCAGTGAGTGATAGATAAGGGTGTTCAAGGAACAAAAAGAGCGAAGCCTGAAAGTATATGTAGACAATCTCTTGATAAAAAGTAAGAATGTTGAAGATAATCTCGACGACTTGGTAGAAACTTTTGTCTTGCTTCGAAAGTACAAGATGAGGCTCAATCCTGATAAGTGTGTTTTTGGAGCGGGGAAGAGGATGTTCTTGGGTCATCTCTTGACTTTGACAGGAGTCGAGCCAAATATGGAAAAAGTAAAAGCGATCATGGAGATGGAAGCTCCGAGAAACGTAAAGGAGGTATAGCGCTTGACATATCGGCTAGCATGATTGAGCAGATTCTTCTCAAGGGCCGGTGAGAAATGTTTCCCCTTCTTCCGATCAATGCACAATCACATAAACAACAAAAGTTCGAATAGACGACAGAGTGAGAAGAAGCATTTCAAAACTTGAAGCTCCAGCTAACACAATCCCCCCTACTGCAAGGGCCCCAAAAAGGAGAAAACCACTACCTTTACTTGGTGGCAGGAGCCGAGGTGGTGAGCTCGGTCCTAATTAGAGAAGAAGGTAAAAACAACTCCTCGTTTATTATGTAAGTAGGGTCTTCCGAAATCATATGGTAGCATGAAAAGAGGTCCAGAGTTGCCAAACACACCCCCTTATGCACGGGGTGAGAATATCAAAACCCTCACCCACTAATAGTCTAACCGCCCCAATAGTGGGGGAGACAGTCGTGGCGTTACCACCTAAGCCTACATGCTTGACTTTTTAGGCGCCCAAACTGGGCGGCCCTCCGACCCCTTGGCCGCCCCTAATCGGGCGACCTCTTGGCCGCCCAGGCTCACCGGCTCCAAGCCAGGGCGCAAGGCCGCCGAGATCGGGCGGCTCTTTGGCCTCCCAGATCGGGCATTCCTTTGGTTGTCCGAATAAGACAGCCTCTTTGCCTCCTAGGACCGGCAGACTCTTGGCCGCCCTACCCTCTGCTTGCACCCAGTTAGGGCGCAAGGACACCCAAATCGGGCTGCCCTTTGTCCGCCTAGATTGGGCGGCCTATTTGTCGCCTAGGTCGGGCGACCATTTAGCCTCTTGACAATTGTCGGCGCCCAACCGAGGAGCAAGGACACTCCCTTAGCCGCCCAAATACGGCGACCCCTTGGTCGGCCAGCCATGTCGGGGCTGCAATCCCTGGGCGCTGGCCTCACCCGCCACTGGCCTCGTCGGGCCGCTCCTCCCCTCGCCAACCAGGAGGCCGAGGTGCCTGTTGGGCCGGAGCCACCTTCGGGGCAAAACCATCACATTCATAAACATGGTGATCAACGTACTCCAATTCGGGCATTCCTATTCGTCCGTCCGGTAGTTATTGAGGAAAAATTATCAAGTAGCCCCTCCCAAAATCTATAAAAAGGGCCCTAAGGCCCTCATTTGGGGAGGGAGAAAAAAGCATTGGTGCTTAGGGGCAAAAAATCTAGTAAGTTCCGTGTGCTCCGCTCCGAAGCACGCCTCTGTGCGCGCCGCTCCTAAGTGCGCCTCCGCGCGCTCCTATCCTAAGCGCTCCTCCGCACGCTCGTCTTCTAAGCACGACTTCGCGCCCTCTTCTCCTATGCTCGCTTGCGCTCCCTCCTCTCCTAAGCGCGCCTCCGCGCGCGCCGCTCCTAAACGTGCGTCTGCGCGCTACGCTCCTAAGCGCCCCCGCGCGTGCCGCTCCTAAGGGTGCCTCTACGTGCACCTCTCCTAAGCGCGCCTCTGCGTGTTCTACTCTGAAGTGCGCCTCCGTGCGCTCTGCTCCCAAGTGTTCCTCTGCGCGCTCCGCTCCTAGGCTTGCCTCAACATGCCTCTTTCTCAAGTTTGCTCCCTAGCACGCACCTTGCGCTTAAATGATGCCGACAGCTCACAAAACACTCTTTGCAAAGAACCCAGGGCTTTCCTCAAGCGTACTCAACTCCAGCATGCTCAACGTGCATTGTGCCCTCCAATTGGTAACAACCACCCCCAAACAACAGCAAGCAGACACACCAAGTTCCTTTGCACATAGTAGGAGACAAGTCACCGGCACCAAGACGCGCGCAGATCCCGCCACTCAAGCCTCCACGCACGAGCAGAAGTATGCCAAGCCTTTAAAACACGGTGTTTCCCACCGTAGCCAAAAAAAGTACTTATCTTCGTGGACGGTGGTCTGTCACCCTCCGAACGCTTCTTTCTCTCTCCCTGAAAGTTGTTACGATGAGCAGTCTGTCGCCCTCACATTCTCTATAAAGCCTAGTACAACCACAACTGATAGTGAAGTTTGATCGGCACAGTCCCAATCACATGGTTTTTCACCTCTTTCCGGGGGTTTTTACGTTAAATTGTTTTCTTGCCGGCCACATCATTTCTCTGTGACTGTTTACGCTCTCGACCACTCTCGGGGTAAGACAATGCAATCTAGACCAATCTGCTGGACCCACGAGTGAGCCAAAAATACTAATCTCCCACCATTGATTTTATGGAGCAGGTGGCACTATGCTTTAATATAATAATAATGAGTGCAAGTTCACAAGCTACCTTATTTCATGGCCAATTTTTGGATACTGCCCCTTTTTTGAGATCTGGGGACGGGGTTGTTGCGATTGTGATATGCGGCGGACAACCAAAATATATCACACATCTATCAGAGAAAACTTCATTCCTGTTGTTGGTAACTCGATCAGGAGAACCACCTCTTTAGTCACTGAAAGATCAAAATGCGATTGGGGTTGCCCGCGAAAATGCTCGCCGGGATATCAAGATCATGCCTTCGTAATTAGGCGCGTGATATACATTGGATGTGTCACGTGATAGGGACCCGTATATAAAACTTCCACCGTCTTCGACATACAAAGCTTTTTTAGCGGCCGCGTTTTGACCCAATAATTAATAATCACTTAAAAAATATCTTGGCCTCGCCATCAACTGATATTGACAGCTGTATTTGTATAATCTGGCATCCAATGCTTGGATGCAAGAAGCGGGGATGTGTAGTGCAACACATCTAACGACTGCGAGTGCATCCATCTTAGGCACACATCTCGGCGCTAGTGTTGATGCACTGACAATTATTGGATGACGTAATTCACGATACAGTACAACGCCACTTATTCCTTGGATGCTTCACAACAGCTTCATTTTGTTGTAACTACCTACCCACATATTAAGGCTCTGTTTGACACGGTGGTGGCAGTCATGAACACGGGAACTTAGGTTGCGTTTGACGCGGCTTATCACAGCTTATTTACTCTGGTGAGGTTGGATAAAAACATCATTGTCATAGAATGTATGTTTGGTAAGAGAAATGTTACTACCGTTTTCAAAAAGAAACTAGTTTGGGACATAAGATTTTGATATGACAATGACATTTTTGTCTAATCTCATAGAAGCAAATAAGCAGCGATAAGTCACGCCAAACACAGCCTTAATTCACTTTTATATTCAAACTGTTGTTGTTTGTTAGGTGATCCTTAACGAATGACGTTTTAACCTATGCGTTTACGACCGCCACCTAAGGAACTTAATTATAATGCTCGTCATTATTATAAATTGATTAATTTTACATTCCAGATCTCACTTGAATGTATCTATAAACCGGTCCGGTCGGTTTCAAGAACAATTCCAACCGAGAACCATCAAGAATGTATCTAAAGATCGAACTAATGATCCCACCGCTAAAACAACAAGATAGTCTCTTAAGTTTTATTGTGATAATTCAGTCCCTCAACTTGAGTACGAGAGGTGGAATAAGTCACCTCTTATAGAGGTCAGCGGTTTAAGTCTTGGTCTCAACAATCTCCCTCCCAATGCTTGGGGAGGAGAAAAAGTTGGGGGTACGGTGTACTGACTGCAGTCCGATTGTTGGGTCGTCTGTTTGGCTCTTAGCAAATGAGTGGTGTTTGTGTGATCTTATCGTACTCATGCAGAGTGGTTTGACCCAACTTTCAACAAAAGTGTGCATCCCAGTCTTTTTTCTCCTCCCCAAATATTGGGAGGGAGGTTGTTGAGGCCAAAGCTTGAACTGCTGTCCTCCTTTATAAGAGGGGACTAATTATTCCACCGTCTCTAATACCGAGTCTGGCTATTGGGTCGCCTGTTTTGCTCTTAACACAAGAGTGTGATGCATGTGTAGGCTTACTATACCCGTACAGAATGTCTTGGCTCAACTTTCAACAAAGGGGAGATCTAAGTTACACTGCAGTTACTGGCGTTGCCTCCGCCGACTAACTCCTCAAGACGAGGAGCTAGAATCTTCATCCACAGAATGGTTCGGCCCGTGTCTAATGAAACGGTCAGGGAGAATGCAGATTTCTCCTCCTTGGTAAAGTGAGATCCTTGGATAATTATGTAATATGTTCGCGCGTGTTGAAACTGACTTGGAGTGACCTACTGGGTCTCGTGTCATTCTAGGGCAAGGTTTTACGCTAAAGATACTATTGTACAACTCATATTCGTCGAGGGTGGACCCACTCTGAGCCAGATCAGCAATGAGTCAAAGTCAACATACCAAGATAGAAGTTAGAGTCAACACTCAAGACAGTAAAAGGTATGGGTGAGTATGGCGAGCTCCCCACACATACTTGCCAGGTGCGAGACAAGGGCAGATACTCGCCCAAGCCAGACGAGTTCCCCAAAGGTCGCCTAGTCACCGGTGGGGGTTGGGTTATAAATAAGATCCCCCACCCCCTTAGATTTGCCTATAAATAGGTCCTCATGGGTGCAAGGAGATGGATCTTGGAATCTCGCAAAAGATCTCGACTTGACCTTTTTTGGACTTCTAGTCGCGAGATAGTGATCATCCCCTTTGTCTCCATCTAAAGATAGTCGCCGGCTAGTGTCCGCCTTGTACCCTGTTAGGCCATATTTGGTTGTGGAGGGGGAACTTCTTCTAAGCATCTTGGTATGTGGTGGGACCTCCCTGCCGCAACACTTGGGGTCTATCTAGTCGGCCCTCTATTTCTGTGTCTGAGCCTGTTGAGCCGTCGAGCCCGACCATCAGACCAGTAACCTTAGGCTGCATTGATCCGAATTTTTGGAGTAGGGATTTTCCCGACTTTAACACTTTGATGTGGTGAGCGTGGGTCGTAGCCAAAAAAGAAAGTTTTACGAGTAGGCGAGATAACAGATACATGCAATAATGGAGATAGTTGACAACTCGGCAGGAGGTGGCGGCTTTGTGACTGTGGCAGTTTTTGAGGAGTTTGGCGGAGGATTGAGAGGGACATCCTGGCAGGGTTCCTTCCTCGCCCAGATGTCACGGTGACCTCGCCTCATCGCATGACTTCGACGGAGGAGGACGATCACCCCTAGGCGACATGGGAAGGAGCATGTCGCGGAAGAGCTAGAGCGACTAGTGCTGTCGCGGTAATGCCCGACGAGCTACCAAGGCATCAGGTTTCGAGATGTGGAGAACCCGATGAGATTCTAGGATGCTCTGCAAGGTGGCGAGTATGGAGAAGATGCTTGCCAGTTTGAGAACCATCATCATCGAGGAGGGAGGATCCCTTTTTGTGATGAAGTGTTACCAACCCTAGTTCCTGAAGGAGGGAGCCATCCCTGAACTATTACCTTGGAAGAGATGACCCTATTAGACATCTCCAGTGATTCGAGGACATGGTGTCAATCCGCAATATGATGGACGCGTTTAAGTGCAGGTTCTTCTCCATCACCTTCGAGGGGAAGGGCAGAGACTGATTTTACTAGCTACTGGGAGGTTTTGTCTACTGCTTCAAGGACCTGCGCCGAGGTCTGATGGAGAGGGTTGCGACATCGAAGAAGAGGAAAAAGGAGACAACCGCTCTCTTCAACATCAAGCAAGGGAAGTATGAGAGGCTTGGCTACTACATCAACCAGTTTTAGGAGGAAGTTCTCGGCATTAAGGATGTGGATGGCTTCACCTTGCAGCTAGCCTTGACATTTGGCCTAAAGCAAGGTCTCTTCAACATGGAGATCGGCTTAAAGCCCCCATTGTCTTGCGAAGCCTTGATCATGAGGGCTAACAAGTTCGTCCAAGGGGAGGAGAAGAATGTCGACTTCTTGGATAGGCTGGACGGAGAGACATAGGAAGACAGGGAAAGGGGAAGAACTTCTGAAGTAAGAGACAGGGTTATCCCGGGGAGGCAGGAAGAAAGGAGGAGAGAAGAGCCGAGGAAGAGTGAAGAGGCCAGGAGGGTGGAAGAGCCTAGGAGGCAGGAGAGGCCTCGTAGATAGGAAGAGAGGAGGTCCGTTGTGGCTCTAGAGAGAAGAGAAGAGGCACAAAGATTTTAGTATCTCGTAAAATGACTCCAGTGGAGGCCAATAAGAAGACCCCAGCACCAAAATCGGGAGAGAAGGAATGAAAACCAACAGGAGAGGAGGCAGGTTAGAGCGTGGGTGTAGGTGATGGCCTTATCCCAGCAAGGGAATAGGTATCGCAGGAGGAACCGGCCGAAGAGGAACTAGGCATAAGATATTCCCCTTTACTGTGAGCTATATCAAGTTAGGGAGGGGCACATGACCTTGACTTGCCCAGATTTTTGGGAAGTGAAGAGAAGGCTGGAACCAGATGTGGTGGAGAGAGAGAAAGAGAGGCAAGAGGCCGGGTCGACCAAGGAGGTCGTGGGGAAGTGGTCCAGTGAGTAGGAGGAGGACAAGTAGGGGTGATACATGGAGGAGCCGGGCTAGGAGCTTCCCGAAAGGGAAGTCTCCATCAGTTCTATCGCAGGAGCATCACTTCGACCTTGCAAGCACCGCCGCCATTGGAGGAGATTACTTTTTTCGAGGAGGATATGTTAGGAAATGAGAATACCTTTCATGATGCCCTCGTCATAAAAGCTGACATTGAAGACTTCACCGTCAACCGGATCCTGATGGACAACAAGAGCCAAATGAATGTCATCTTCAAAATGACATTCATCGGGTTGCATGTGGAGGAGTCTAGGGTCGTAATTGTAGACGAACCCATCTTTGGCTTCTTCAAATAGAAGAAGGTGGTGGAGGGAGGAGATGATCTTCTAGTAACCCTTGGTCGCACCTCGATCAAGTGTAGGTTCGTCATCGTGGATGTGCCAAGCTATTATAGTGCAATCTTTGGGAAGCCACTCATCAACTACTTCAATGCAGTCTCATCTTCCTATCATCAATGTTTGAAGTACTGCCAGGGAGATGTCCAAGTGAGGATCAGGGGGGATCTAAAGCTGTGTGAGAGTGTTACCTCAGTAATGTCAACACCGTCAGCTGGATGGAGGACGTTGAGAGGTTGGAGAAGATCTTGGAAGGAGAAGATAGGCTGAGAGCTATGGAGGAGCTAGAGGAAGTGGAGCTGATCTCCAAGGATGGAGAGCCTGAACTGCTGAAGATCGGAGGATCCCTGATGCTAGAAGGGAAGGTGGAGATATCAGACTATCTATAAAAAATATATACATCTTCTCCTGGAGATCTACAGTTATGCCAAGGATCGATGCAGAGGTTGTCTGCCATCACCTCAATATGAACCCCAAGGTCGCGCCCATCCGACAGAAGCAAAGGAAGAGCACAACTGCACTAGCCGAGCCGATCAGGGAGGAAGTGGGGAAATTGTTGGATGCAGG
Organism: Platanthera guangdongensis; assembly: GCA_039583875.1. Lineage (NCBI taxonomy): Eukaryota > Viridiplantae > Streptophyta > Magnoliopsida > Asparagales > Orchidaceae > Platanthera > Platanthera guangdongensis. The sequence continues at coordinate 44,911,183 of CM077152.1, forward strand.
TTTTGTTTTAAAAATCCAATATTCAAGCTAGGTATCCAATATTGTAATGGTGAAGAAAGCCGAACGGGGCTGGAGACTTTGTATTGACTTTTTTATGCTAAATAAAGCTTGTCCGAAGGATTGCCATCCCTTGCCTCAAATCGACGCGCTGGTTGAATCGGTCGTCAGTTTTCCTGTGATGAGTTTCCTTGATGCTTTTTAAGGGTATCACCAGATCTGAATGCATCCCCTTGACTATCGCGATGTATCTTTCATTACCAACGAAGGTTTCTATAGCTATAAGATGATGCCATTCGGACTAAGGAATGCAGACGTAACATATCAAAAGATGATGTACCAAGTCTTCAAGGAGAAAAAGGGCAGAACCTGGAAGTATACGTAGTTGATCTCCTTGTCAAGAGCAGGAGCATCGTGGAACACACTAAGGATCTGGTGGAGACATTCACTACACTTCAGAAGTTCAAGATGCGGCTCAATACGACAAAGTGTGTGTTTAGAGCAAGAAGAGAAAAGTTCTTAGGTCACCTCCTTACCCCGTGGGGGTGTAACCTAATCTCGACAAAGTAAAAGTCATTATGTAGATATCATCCCCAAAGAATTCCAAGGAAGTCAAGAGGTTAACATGAAGGCTGGCGGGTGTTATCCGCTTCTTGTCTAAGGAGGGTGAAAAGTGCTTTCCAAATTTCAAAACGTTCTGAGACAATCAACATTTTGAGTGTACCGAGAAGTGCACGGAGGCTTTTGGAAAGCTTAAGCAACAACTAACTCAAGCTTATCTACTCCAGGGTCCCAAAGAAGGTGAAAATCTCCTCTTTTATCTAGGAGTGGAAGTAGAAGCAATCAGCTCGATGCTCGTCAAGTAAGATGGGAAGAGGCAACTTCTCATCTACTATGTGAGTCAGGTTCTCAGGCAAGCCGAGGCGAGATACCCCATCTTGGAGAAGCTGACCTTTGCCTTGGTTATTTCAACGCAGAAGCTCTGACCATATTTTTAAGCCCACTCCATCTAGGTCGTCTCCGATCATCCTCTTTGAAGTATCTTGGATGGAGTGGAGCATTCAGGGAGGCTAGCGAAGTGGGCAGTGGAAGTTAGCGAGTTCGACATTTCTTTCTCACTAAGGGTGGCAATCAAGGCTCAAGCGGTGGAGGATTTCCTGGCTGACTTTTTGCTCGAGGCAGGAGGGGATGAAGGCTCTTCAAGCCTAGTCCCCTGAAAGATGTTCATGGACAGAGCTTCAAAAATAATTTAATGGGAGCAGACATCATGCTAGTGAGCCTTCAAGGACCGAGGATCGAGCAAACTGTCAAGATCTTCTTCCCCATCACGAACAACCAGTCAAAGTATGAGGCCATGGTGGCAGGCTTGCGTCTCGCCGAGGATTTGGGGATTCAAGATCTCAAGGCCTTCACCGACTTAATGGTGGTCGCATCAAAAATTAGGGGAGAGTTTGAAGAGTGCGACCCTATCATGCAAAGATATCTAGTAAAGATGAAGGCTTGATTATGAGCTTTCAATCTTTCTTTTATTGAGCACATGCCACAAGAGGAGAACTCGAAAGCAGACCGCCTAAACAAGTATGGCCCAAGGGCCGGTGGAATCGTGACAATGTTGTTTCAACCGTCCATTGAAGATGGGGAGATGATGGAGATCAAACAACAAGCTCCTTGGAAGGATTCGTTCATCACCTTTTTTTCAACAGGCTAGCTTCCCACTAACGATGGTGACCAAAGGAAGTTTCAATATAAGACATGCTACTATTTGTTGCACGAATGAGAGCTATATTGCAAGACCATCTCGGCCCCCCTGGTCAGATGCCTGTCAAAGGCTGAAGTTCCTCGAGTACTCAGAGAGATTCATTTAGGAGAGTGTGGTAGCCACTCTGAGACTTGTACTCTGGAGTAGAGAATCCTCAGGCATGGTTGCTTTTGGCTAACCATTCAGAAGGACGTGGAAGCCTTCTCAAAGATGTATCCAGAGTGTCAACTCTTCGCTTCCATCTAGTTGCAGCCAGATCAATAACTTCGCTCGATCACCGCCCCTTGGTCCTTTGTCATCTGGGGAATGGATTTGATAAGCCCTTTCCCTAAGCTAGCAGTCAAAGTATCATCCTCGTCATGATAGACTACTTCTCCAAGTGGATCGAGGAAAAAGCTCTGGCCAAGACCACATTCTAGATCGTGAAGAATTTTAATTGGTGAGGAACCATCTGGAGGTTTGGGATTCCTCTCATCATCATCAATTACAATGACCTGCAATTTTCCAGTTTGGATTTGGAAGACTTCTGCAAATAGGTAGGGACAGATCTTTGATTTGTCTCTATCGATCACCCTAAGAGTAACAGACAGGTGGAAGCTGCGAATAAGCTGATCATCAACCTCCTGAAGAAGAAGGTCACCAACCTAAAGGGAAATTGGGTAGAACAGCTTCCTTCGGTCCTATGGGCTCTGAGAATCACTCCCAACTCATCCACGGGGGAAACATCTTTCAAGTTGTCTCACGGGTCTGAGGTTATGTTGGGTACATTGGTCTAAATGTACCTGATTTGAAGACGCCTCACCCTACTCAATGATATACATCAAAATGTATTTGATGTATTTTGAGTTACTTGTGCAGGTTAAGTATTTACAAGAAATAAGTAAAAGTTTCTAAGTCCATGTGTCGACACCCAGAGGGAAAGTGTCGACACTTAAGAAGACTTGTGTCGACACCCAGGCAAGCAGTGTCGACACTTGGAGTCATTCTGTCGACACCAGGAATGCAGAGTCGACACCAGACAAAAAGTGTCGACACAAGGAGCTGTGTCGACACTCAATGAAGAAAAGTGCAGTGAAGCAGTGTCGACACTTAACAGTTGTGTCGACACCCAGAGAAACTGTGTCTACATCAAAAAGTGTCGACACTTGGAGGCTGTGTCGACACTCAGCAAAAGTCAGCAGAGACTAAGTATAAGTGTCGACACCCAGAGCAATGTGTCAACACACAGCAGAAGAGTCAACACTTGAAGAAAGTGTCGACACAAGAAAGAATGTGTCGACACTCAGCTGACGACTCAACACTTGAAGAAAGTGTCGACACAAGGAGCTGTGTCGACACTTAGCAAAGATCAGCAAAGTTCAACAAAATATTCTAAGTACAAGTGTCGACACTAAGGGGATGTGTCAACACACAGCTGAAGTCTCAACAGAAGAAGAATGTGTCGACACAAGGAGTTGTGTCGACACTCAGCAAGTATCAACACTGAAGACATGTGTCGACACCAAGAAGAAGTGTCGACACTTAACAAGTTCAACACATGAAGATGTGTTGACACAAGGAGATGTGTCGACACTTACAAGAATTCAGCAATATACTGAAGTACAAGTACTTGTGTCGACACTCAATATCGGTGTCGACACATAAAGAAGAAGCAGTGTCGAGATATAAAATCTACAACACAAGGAGTTGTGTCGACACCTTGTAGGCTAGTGTCGACACTCAGTCAACTTGTGTCGACACTTAGTCTATAAGTCTCGACACTTAAAGACAGACAGTCTCGACACTTTCAGACAGTTACAGAATTTTCAAGAATTGACTGGATGACTTGACATCTGCCTTTCTAGCCGGTCTACTGCACCTGTCAGAGTTGTCAGAAATCAGTTATGAACCGGACCAGCCGGTTACCATGAAGAAGGGCTATAAATAGGCTTACACTGTCTACAGAAAGAGACTGACAAGATTGATCAGATTGATTAGAAGATCAACACATCAAGTTATACAAAGAAGATCTAGCTATCAAGTGAAGATCTAAGAAGTTGGAGAGAGAGAGCTCCATCCAAGAAGTCAGCTGTTGGAACCCAGCTGAGAAGAAGGGTTCAGATTTGTTCTGAATCTTAAGCAGTAGAGATCAAGGATCAACTGCAGAGGAGATCATTCTTATTGTGTTCTACATTCAAGAAGCTTTGAAGAAAGGCAAGTCAGTTTGATCTCAACTGAGTTCTTCCAAGAGCTCTTCAAGAAACTCACAACTCTTCTCTCTTTTCACTGAGTTGTAGAGATTACATTTTTGTATTCATATTTACTTGTAGGATCCTTAGGGATCTGAGTTTTGTAAGCCTGTAATTATAAAGGCTGAGTGTAGGGCTTGAGTGCCTGAGTGTAGGAGAGTTATATCTCTGAGTGTAGGCCTTGGTGGCTGAGTGTAGGCCTTGGTGGCTGAGTGTAGGCCTTGGTGGCTAGGTGTAGGCTTTGTGAAGAAGCTGAGTTGTAGGGCCTTGGGCCTGAGCTGTAGGAACCTGTTTTGGGGTTCTGAGATAGTGGAGGAGTTTGGCTGAATCTAGTACACTGCTAGATAGGCGAAGGGGGAAAGTGGATGTACCCAAATCTTGGGGAACCACTATAAAACTGTGTGTCTACTGTGTGCTTGTGGATTTCTGTGATTGCTGATTGTGTGCTGTGATAAAATAGATTTAATTCTGTGTTATAAGTTGAATTCTGCCTAAGAAGTCAAAAAGATTTAAGTCACCTATTCACCCCCCCTCTAGGTGATTAGGTACAATATCTTTCAAGTGGTATCCGAGCCAGGTTACTCAAAAAAGGACATAACTGTCTGAGTAGATCCTATTGGCAGATTCAGTCTAAGTGAATTACAGAATCAAGAAGATCAAGAACCATGGGTTCCACTGAGAATCACAAGGAATTGGGATCCATGAAGTTACCCATTTGCAGAAAGGAAATCTTTGGCATTTGGAAGGAAATGGTGAGACTGTTTATGGAAGCCTCAAACCCTAGGATTTATATCACAGTGAAAGAAGGGACATATGTGCCCATGAAAGTTTCAGTCTTAGATGCAAATCAGAGAACACCTAAGGATTTCTCTGAAATGACAAAGGATGAGATTGTTCTAGCCACAATGGACAAAAGGGCTCAGAACATCATTGTGAGTGCCATAGATGATGCAACTTTTCAGAATTTGATACACTGTAAGATAGCTAAAGAGATGTGGGATACTCTTATTGTGTACATGGAGGGTTCTGAAGAAGTAAGACAAGACAGAAAATCCTTGCTAAACCAAGAATATGAAAGTTTTAGATAAGGTAAAGCTGATAGCATAACTGAATGCTATAAGAAGTTCTACAGAATTGTGAATGAGCTCATATCCTATGGCAGAGAGTTCAGTAATTATGAGCTTAATGACAAGTTCTTAAGGTCCCTTACAAAAGATTGGGACACCAAGATCTGTGCCATTAGGGAAATGGCAAAGTTGGCAGAAATTCGTCCACCAACACTATTTGGAAAACTGCTATCCTATGAGATGCAGTTGATGGTGAGGAAAAAAGAGGAGAAATCAACAAGAAGTGAACATAAAGAAAGGACAGTGGCCTTTAAAACAGAAGCCCACAGAAAGTATAGAAGTAAGTCACCTTCACCACCTTCAAAGGTAGCTGAAACTGAGTCAGATGAGACAACTAGCAGAAAGTCTGAGAGCAGTGAAAGTGATGAGGACTTTGCTGCCTTCACAAGACATTTTCAGATGTTCTTGAAGAAGAAACAGTGGAGGACAATGCCTTCTACTTCACAGGGTAAAGAAGACTACTATCAGAATAAAAAGTCTTCAAATAAAGACAGGAAAAAGACTAAGTCCAGCAAAGCAACTCTTTCTAAAATTGTATGCTATTGCTGTAATAGACAAGGACATGTGATTGCAGATTGTCCTGAGAAAAGGAAGGAATCTAATGATAAGAAAAAGACTCCTTACAAGGGCAAGAAAGAAAAGTCTTTTGTTGCCAAAAAGGATAAGAGCCTGTCAGACATTTCCTCATCAGAAACTGAGTCAGATGCAGAAGCATATATAGGGCTGTTTGTTAAGGAAGAAGAAGAAGAGTTCATCCAGATCATGAACTCTATATATGAACAAGAAGACAGTCAGTGCCAAGGGCTAATGGCATTTACAGAAAGTGACAAAATCCTGGAGCAGCCAGGACCTAGTAAGGTACAAAGTTGTTCTTTCAGTTCAATTTTTTGTGCTAGTTCTGAATCAGATTCATCATCATCAAGTGATGAGAGTGCATCTGAGTCAGAAGAGGATATTCATCAGTTGATAGATGAATATAAAGTTCTGTTGCAAGCATTTAAGAAATGCAAATCCTTGGCCAAGAGTCAAGCTAAGGAGATTGCAAGTCTCAAAATGGCTGCAACTGATTATGAGAAGTTATTTGATCAAAAACTTAATGAGATAGCTAGACTGAAGCACATAACTGTGATTCAGATGGGGACTATAACATATAAGAATGATCAAATCAAGAGTCTGGAGATTAGTCTTCAGAAAGAGAGAGATCTAGTTGCTAGGTTTTCTAAACCTAAGTCAGTTCTACCTTTAATTGATGAATTTGTTCATCACAAAGGTAAAGCTGGACTGAGATTTATTAAACCAGCAAGGACTGTTCAGTCCAAGTACAAGGGCAAAGTCCCAACTCTCAACAAGCCAGCTGTGGATAAAACAGCTAAGACTGTACCCAAGCAAAGATACAATAAGTTTGAGTGTTGGTGCTGTGGCAAGGTAGGCCACTTTGCCATGGACTGTTGGCACAATGCTAGTGCCAATGTGAGTAGCAAACTGCCTGTTGGAAAACCTGCAGGTAGCTTTGTTAGGAAGCAAACAAACCAGTACCAAGGACCCAAGAATTCTTTGGGTTCTAAGGTTCACTAATCTGTTTTGCAGGTGAGTCCAAGTGGCCATGCCCCAATATGGTACTTGGACAGTGGATGTTCCAGACATATGACTGGAACAAGGGGTTTACTAAAGGACTACACACCCATCAAGGATGGTCCAAAAGTCACCTTTGGTGGTTCTGAAAAAGGGATCATCAAGGGTTTTGGTAACATATCTAACTCCTATATTACAATTACTCAAGTGACCTATGTTAAAGGTTTGAAACATAACCTTATTAGTATAAGTCAATTGAGTGATGTAGGATATGACATCTCATTTGTGAAAGATGGTTGTCATATCAGGAGGTCAAATGATCAAGAGATCATTTTGACTGGTTATAGAAAAAGAAATGTCTACTGTCTAGACATTATGGTTGAGAACAATGGTTCTCCAGTGTGCCTTGTAGCTGATGAGACAGTCTCTCATAGTGTCAAATGGCACAAGAGGCTAGCCCATCTTAACTACAAGGCAATTGACAAACTCTTTAGCAAAGAGTTAGTGAGAAATGGTCCTCAAGTTAAGTGTATTAAAGATGGTATTTGCTCAGCTTGTCAAAAGGGCAAGCAGACTAGATCCACCTTTAGAAGCATAGAAAACAAAGATGCTGTGAAGTGTTTATACCTCTTGCATATGGATCTCTTTGGTCCAATGCCAGTTCACAGCCTAGGTAGGAAGGTCTATACATTTATAGTTGTAGATGACTACTCAAGGTTTTCCTGGGTGTTCTTCTTAAGACAGAAATATGAAACACCTAGTGTCTTCTATAGCTTTGTCAAACAAATTCAGAATGAACTAGATAGTACAATGGTCAAAATAAGAAGTGACCATGGTACTGAATTTCAGTCTGATAGTATGTCAAAACTATGTGAAGAATTTGGGATATTTCAAGAGTTTTCTTCACCAAGAACACCTCAGCAAAATGGTATTGCTGAGAGGAAGAATAGAACCTTGATTGAGTCTGGTAGGACCCTATTAAGTGATACATCACTACCAGAATACTTCTGGGCTGAAGCAGTTAATAATGCATGCCATGTTATAAATAGGGCTACCATTACTAAAAACCTCAACAAGACCCCTTATGAGGTTGTGAAAGGCAGGAAACCAAACCTATCCTACTTCAGGATCTTTGGTTGTAAGTGCTTCATACTTAACAATAGAAAGTCTTACTTGACTAAGTTTGCTGCCAAGTCCCAAGACGGAATTTTTGTTGGGTACAGCAACAACAGTAAGGCTTATAGAGTCTACAACTTGTCTACACAAGTTGTAGAAGAATCTGTACATGTAGTATTTGATGAGACTAGACTTATTAACAATGAGTTGTCTAGTAGTGTATGCAGCTCCACAGGTATAACAAAGAAGATGGATAAGCTCACTATAGAAGAAGAACCTACTACAAGGCAGCAAGTAGAAGATAGTGGCTGCTATCCAGGGGGAGTCCTACATGTACCTAATACAAATGAAGTTGAAGGAGTGCAACAAGATGAAGAAACTGAAGAAGTTCAACCTGAAGTCAGGATGCCTCCAGCCAATAGGCATCTTAGAGATCATCCAGTAGAACAAATCATTGGTGATCCAAGACAAGGGTTACAAACAAGGAGCAGAAATCTGAATGCAGCAATCTACTCCAGTTTTCTATCTCAAGTTGAACCAAAGAAGTTTGAAGAAGCCATCCTAGACCCACATTGGATTGAAGCAATGCAAGAAGAGCTGAATCAGTTCAAGAGGTGCAAGGTCTGGGAACTTGTTTCTAAACCTAAAGACCACAATATAATAGGAACCAAGTGGATCTATAGGAACAAGATGGATGAACATGGAGTCATCATTAAGAACAAAGCAAGATTGGTTGCTAAAGGATATAGGCAGGAAGAAGGTATTGACTTTGATCAAACCTTTGCTCCAGTAGCCAGACTGGAAGCCATAAGGATGTTCCTGGCCTATGCAACCTTTCAAGGATTTAAAGTTTACCAAATGGATGTCAAATTAGCATTTCTGAATGATAACCTTAAAGAGGAAGTCTATGTGGAACAACCATCAGGTTTTGTTGATTCAACTCAACCTAATCATGTCTATAGACTTAGGAAATCATTATATGGGTTAAAACAAGCCCCTAGGGCTTGGTATGAAACTCTGTCTAGTTTCCTCATTGAGAATAAGTTCACAAGGGGGAAAATAGACAAGACTCTATTCCTTAGGGAATCTAGAGGCAAAGTTATACTAGTCCAAATATATGTAGATGACATAATATTTGGGTCTACTGAAAGTAGTCTTTGCAACAAGTTTGCAAAACTTATGCAAGGACAATTTGAGATGAGTAGTATGGGGGAGCTTAAGTTCTTCTTGGGTCTCCAAGTTAGACAAACTGAGAATGGATTATCCATATGCCAGTCTAAGTTCACCCTAGAACTCATAAGAAAGTATGGTATGGATTCATCCAGTACCATGAAGACTCCTATGAGGTCAAGTATGTCTCTTAGCAAAGATGATGCAGGGAAACCTGTAGATGAGACTTTGTATAGAGGGATAGTTGGCTCCCTATTATATTTTACTACAAGTAGACCAGATATCATGTATGCTACATGTGTCTGTGCAAGATATCAAGCCTGCCCTAAAGAGTCTCATTTGACAGCAGTCAAAAGAATATTGAGATATCTAAAGGGCACTCCTTATCTAGGCCTCTGGTACCCTAGGAATGGGGATTTTGAACTAACAGGTTATTCAGATGCAGACTTTGCAGGATGCAAAGAAGATAGAAAAAGCATAACTGGAACCTGTCAATTCCTAGGTGGAAGACTAATTTCATGGAGTAGCAAAAAGCAAATAAGTGTGGCTATCTCCACTGCAGAATCAGAATATGTGGCTGCTGGAAGTTGTTGTGCTCAACTTCTATGGATACAGCATCAGCTTGAGGACTATGGAATTCAGGTAAGTAGAACTCCACTATTTTGTGATTCTACTAGTGCTATATCAATTGCAAATAATCCTGTTTCTCATAGTAGAGCCAAACATATTGAAATAAAATATCATTTTCTTAGAGAACATGTAGAGAAAGAAGATATTTTACTGGAATATGTTAGAACAGATAATTAACTAGCTGATATGTATACTAAGCCTTTAGAAGAAACTAAGTTCAATAGGTTTAAAATTGAACTAGGTATGATAAACTTAGAATAAGTTTATAGAAATAGCTAAGTCAAAAGGTGTCGACACACAGAGATATCTGTGTCGACACAGAAAAGTGGTGTCGACACTTCAGGAAAAAGGTGTCGACACATCTAGAAAGTTGGTGTCGACACTTCAGAATATTGGTGTCGACACATGACTAGTAGGTGTCGACACATCCAAGGTGGTGTCGACACTTAGTGTTTACTCAGAATTATCTAAGTAAAGACTCGACTATGTGTCGAGTTAAGTGGCGTCGACACATAAACAAGTGTCGACACATATTATCTGTCGACTAAACTTGTGTCGACACATAGGTGTCGAGACATTATAAGTCTGTGTCGACACTTTTCCACAATGTCGACACAATTTAAGTTAGTTAACCCGCCTTTTCATCTTCAAACCTAGAAAGGTATAAATAGGATTTTGCCTTAGTCTGTCGACAAGCTTTCAAAAGTTTTGAGACCAAACTTCAGTGTTGACACGTCTCTTCTCTCCAGTCAAATTCTTCAAACCCTAATGGCGCCAAAGCTCGAGGACAACGTCAATGAAGGGTATGAACTGGTGCGCGACGCGTTTGGTGATGCCGACCTAGAGATCAAGAACGTGATAACCCTAGTTGCAGACTCAGGGTTAGAATTTCTTGTTTCTGAGCCCACAAAGATCTGGAAGAAGGAAGTACTGGAATTCCTGAATGGCGCTCAAGTCGACGAATCTGGATTCAAGATCAAATCCAGAGTCCATGGTGAAAAGGTGAAGGTATCACCTAAGAGTTTGAGGAAGATCTTCCACCTGACAAGGACAAATGAAGAAGAAGAAGTTACTGCATCCCAGACCAGAGAAGCTCTAACATGGTGTGGTCTAGATTCTAAAATGAAAATAGGATCTGTATTCAATAGGAAGGGAATGAACAGCCAGGGGAAGTTCCTCTCTGAAATTGCTGGAAAAGTAATTTTGAGTAAGCCAGGAGGGCATGACAGGGTTGTGTCAAAGGAGATGCCAACCCCTGAGAAAGTAACTTCTGAGAAGGAACCTCCACTGAAGAAGAAGAAGAAAACTGCCCCAGTGGCCCAGGTTTCATCTAGCAGCTCTGGTAGTGAAGAGCAAGTGGTCTTCACACCTGATGCAGAAGACACTGGAACTGTTGAGAAGTCTCCTGCTCAACAAGAAGTTGCTGAGAGGCAGGGAGAGCTACCACAAGCTAGCCCCTTACATCAGGATTCAGTTCAGGGGGAGCCTCTAGTTGTAGAAGAGCCAACTACACTGGAAAGTGAGCAAGTAACAAACATCATCCTTGAGGTAATCACTGAGCTTAATGCTTTAGATTTTCCTATAGAGGATACTGATTTGTCTGCTGTTTATCAGCAACCACAGATTGATAGTATACCACCAGATGTTGTCATGGAAGACACATCTGTTGAAGTTCAAGTAGTTTCTGATCCTGTGGTAGATGAGCCAAGAATTTCTCCAGCTCATTCTCCACAAGAATTTACAATGGAAGATCTCTTCCTAAATCTGGATCAAGAAGATCTTGACAAGGACAGTGCTGCTGCTGAGGGGGAGTCTGCTCCAATTGAAGGGGAGCAAGTTGTAATTGTTAAAGAGCCTGCAAGGCATTAATCTGAGAAGCCCCAAGCTGTTGAGGAACTACCTAAGGAAAGGGTAGATATAGCCAGCACCTCAGCTTCTGAAGATGAGGAAACTGCAAGGGCTAAGAAAAAGAAGTTTCAAGTTTTCAAAAGAAGAAGTCAGAATTACAAAAAGGCTTTACAAACTATTGCTCCACAACCTATCTCTCACCCAGCACCATCTGTTGATTACAGTGCTCTAATGGTTGCTATGCAAATTAAGCTGGATGAGCACAGGCATGCCATTGAGAAGTATGTGGATGAGGGGCAAAAATCATTACAGTTTGATTTGGCCCAAGATATAAAGTCTATAAGATTTGAAATGAATCTTAATAAGAAGGAGATGACAGACTGCTTCCACAAGGGAGGGAATGCAGTGGTGTACTTGGCTACTCACCAAGAAAAGATCAAAGCTCAAGTTGATGACATTGCACTGAAGCAAGACTATGTACTTGAAAATCAGATCAGGATGAATGATAATTTGACAGAATCTCATAATGCAATTATCACAGAAATGACAAACATTGCTGCAGGCCTGACAACTTCTATTGCTACTGCAAAGGCAGATTTTGATAAAGAACTGCAAAAGAGCTTAACTGCTGTTACAACTGCCATTCAAGACTCTCAAAAGTTGATAACTGACAAACTCCAAAGATTGAAGCCTTTCTTTAAAGATGGAGTCAATTATTTGGATAACCAGGTCAGATTTTAGAAAGATGATGTAAGAGATCACATAGCAAGAGAAGTCATAAAGGGGGAGAGAGTATTAGTCAAAGCTAGCTCTGATCATGCCAAGTGGATATCTAATTCTATCAGAGCTACACTGGGTTATCCTCCTCTTTGTGATGATGACAATGTTGCAGAATCTGGTATTAATCCTGCATATCTAGGAGGGGAGCAACCTGAAGTGGCTCAAGTCATCTATCCTCCTCCAGATTTTGATATGGTTCAAGCTGATATACAATCCATGTATAGCCCACCTGAGGGAAAAGAAAATGTCATCATAGAGAAAGTTGTTCAGCCAATATCTGAAGCTATGCAAGAAGCTCTGCAAAAAGAAGAAGAAACCAGATTGTCTAAGAAGAGGTTTAGGGAACAAGCTGAACAAAGGCTAGACTTTGAGCAGTGGAGCCCACTTCAAGAAATATTATTTTGACTACATGGAAAACTGCAAAAGATAATGTTCAAGACAGAAATAAATGGTTTTCTGAAGTGGAATGGAGAAAGCATGAGACAAGGCAAGAAACCATAGTCCAATACAGAAGAAAGGCCAAGATGGGAAAGCTACCTCCTACTGCCCAGGAGCCTAGCAAGTACTTTCCCAAGCCTTATGATTATTTTGATAGGCAAAAGATCAAAGCTGAGGAGCTTAAGAAGAAGGAGCTGAAAGGGAAGAAGCCTGTTGAAACTAAAGTTGCTGAAGCTCCTGTTCAAGCCAAAGTTCAATCTGGAAAAGAGATAGTGATCAAAGAGGCTGAACAAAAATAGAACTGATTTTTCTTGAGTTTACAGTTGTAATATTTTGATTGTTAAACATTCTGTAAACTTTTGAAATATGTATATGACAAAACTGTTAGAACAATATGCTGTGATAAATTTATTTCATTGTTGTTCTGAGATTATGTCTATGTATACATGTTTATGTTTGCCCTGTTATATATTCCTGCTATACATCATATTATGATTTTATTCTGTATGGTGTATATCATTGACTAAGGGTTATGACTTCTCCAAATAGGGGGAGATTGTTGGGTACATTGGTCTAAATGTACCTGATTTGAAGAAGCCTCACCCTACTCAATGATATACATCAAAATGTATTTGATGTATTTTGAGTTACTTGTGCAGGTTAAGTATTTACAAGAAAGAAGTAAAAGTTTCTAAGTCCATATGTCGACACCCAGAGGGAAAGTGTCGACACTTAAGAAGACTTGTGTCGACACCCAGGCAAGCAGTGTCGACACTTGGAGTCATTGTGTCGACACCAGGAATGCGGAGTCGACACCAGACAGAAAGTGTCGACACAAGGAGCTGTGTCGACACTCAATGAAGAAAAGTGCAGTGAAGCAGTGTCGACACTTAACAGTTGTGTCGACACCCAGAGAAACTGTGTCTACATCAGAAAGTGTCGACACTTGGAGGCTGTGTCGACACTCAGAAAAAGTCAGCAGAGACTAAGTATAAGTATCGACACCCAGAGCAATGTGTCAACACACAGCAGAAGAGTCAACACTTGAAGAAAGTGTCGACACAAGAAAGAATGTGTCGACACTCAGCTGACGACTCAACACTTGAAGAAAGTGTCGACACAAGGAGCTGTGTTGACACTTAGCAAAGATCAGCAAAGTTCAACAAAATATTCTAAGTACAAGTGTCGACACTAAGGGGATGTGTCGACACACAGCTGAAGTCTCAACAGAAGAAGAATGTGTCGACACAAGGAGCTGTGTCGACACTCAGCAAGTATCAACACTGAAGACATGTGTCGACACCAAGAAGAAGTGTCGACACTTAACAAGTTCAACACATGAAGATGTGTCGACACAAGGAGATGTGTCGACACTTATAAGAATTCAGCAATATACTAAAGTACAAGTACTTGTGTCGACACTCAATATCGGTGTCGACACATAAATAAGAAGCAGTGTCGAGATATAAAATCTACAACACAAGGAGTTGTGTCGACACCTTGTAGGCTAGTGTCGACACTCAGTCAACTTGTGTCGACACTTAGTCTATAAGTGTCGACACTTAAAGACAGACAGTCTCGACACTTTCAGACAGTTACAGAATTTTCAAGAACTGACTGGATGACTTGATAGCTTCCTTTCCAGCCGGTCTACTGCACCTGTCAGAGTTGTCAGAAATCAGTTATGAACCGGACCAGCCGGTTACCATGAAGAAGGGCTATAAATAGGCTTACACTGTCTACAGAAAGAGACTGACAAGATTGATCAGATTGATTAGAAGATCAACACATCAAGTTATACAAAGAATATCTAGCTATCAAGTGAAGATCTAAGAAGTTGGAGAGAGAGAGCTCCATCCAAAAAGTCAGCTGTTGGAACCCAGCTGAGAAGAAGGGTTCAGATTTGTTCTGAATCTTAAGCAGCAGAGATCAAGGATCAACTGCAGAGGAGATCATTCTTATTATGTTCTACATTCAAGAAGCTTTGATGAAAGCCAAGTCAGTTTGATCTCAACTGAGTTCTTCCAAGAACTCTTCAAGAAACTCACAACTCTTCTCTCTTTTCACTGAGTTGTAGAGATTACATTTTTGTATTCATATTTACTTGTAGGATCCTTAGGGATCTGAGTTTTGTAAGCCTGTAATTATAAAGGCTGAGTGTATGGCTTGAGTGCCTGAGTGTAGGAGAGTTATATCTCTGAGTGTAGGCCTTGGTGGCTGAGTGTAGGCCTTGGTGGCTGAGTGTAGGCCTTGGTGGCTGAGTTTAGGCTTTGTGAAGAAGCTGAGTTGTAGGGCCTTGGGCCTGAGCTGTAGGAACCTGTTTTGGGGTTCTGAGATAGTGGAGGAGTTTGGCCGAATCTAGTACACTGCTAGATAGGCGAAGGGGGAAAGTGGATGTACCCAAATCTTGGGGAACCACTATAAAACTGTGTGTCTACTGTGTGCTTGTGGATTTCTGTGATTGCTGATTGTGTGCTGTGATAAAATAGATTTAATTCTGTGTTATAAGTTGAATTCTTCCTAAGAAGTCAAAAAGATTTAAGTCACCTATTCACCCCCCTCTAGGTGATTAGGTACAATATCTTTCAGGTTCTTATCCTAGTAGAGTTTGAAGTCAGGACCCAAGAGTCATTGCGACAGGAGAAGACAATGAAGAATGGCGCCTGGAGAACGAACACACTCAGAAGCTTTATCTAGATTACATTGAAGAGCTTTGAAACCTAGCCTCTACCCGCCAAGAGGAGGTCGATCAAGAGGCGAATGATGAAGCACTTAGATAAGAACATCTGCATTAAGCAATTTCTTGTATGAGATCTTGTCATGAAGAAGGTGGATGCGACAGTAAGGGCAGCTGCCGTCGGTAAGTTGAACCCTAATTAGGAAGGGCCCTTCATCATCCAAGAAGCACTAGCTACTGGAGGATACCGCCTACAAAACCAGGAGGGAGAGTTACTGGGAAGCACTTGGAGCGGTGATGACCTGAAAAGGTTCTATCCCTAGAAGTTAACTGTATGACTACCTATATAAAAAGTTGTTCATATTTTTTTATGAAATCCTCTCCCTCTTGAAACTTGGGATTGAACGAGATGTCTTCTTTGTTCGAACATCATCTCGAGATGGCTACAAGTAGAGAAGTCAACCTCCATGATCGTCTTTAGAAACTTGCATCCGACCTAATTCTCCTACAAAACCCAGGACAGACGATGAGATGATATGTCGGGACTTAAGGCATTCTTATAAGACCAAGCCCTTGCATTATCAGTCGTGATTAGCTCCCCCTTATATGTTGGCCTAGCTATCTCCCGATTGCACCTCTCCTCCAACTGGAAGAAATATCAGGAACAGGTCTGCATGCAAACCCCCCAAGTTTGATGAAAGGTCAAACTCACAAAGTAACACCTTGCGTAAAGGCGTCATCGGTCTTTGAGGAGACTAAAGGCCCTTCTTATCATCTTTTTCTTGTGATGCATGATGCGTCTCTGTTGTTACCTATATGGGATAACGCATCGTGCTTTCGAAAGCGACTAAGCAAAGGCATTCCATGAGGTAATAATCCATGGTAGGATGGAGGCCTTGAGAGTGTGCGTCCTACGACACCCCGACTGTCGTTCCCTATCTCTGGGCCCCTCACTTCTCTGTTAGATGGAGTGGAGCGTAGGTCTTGAGAGTGTGCGTCTGGAAAGACCCCCCTGATTACCACTCCCTTATCCAGATGGTTGTAATTAACATATAAAGAAAAAGCTTTTTGCTTTTTCAGCAAATGACTTTCCTTGGGCAAATTCGTCAAACTTGTAAACAAACGAATATGATGAAGTTCCTTATGTGAGCATGCATGTGCGAGTAATGATGTGTGAGCATGCAAGTACGAGCAATGATATGCGAGCATGCAAGTGCGAGTAATGATGTGCAACCAATGTTGTGCGAGTATGTAGATATGCGTATGCGAACCAGGAACACACATAAAGAGCACTCAATCTCCTCACACTTATGAGCCTAGTGAGTATCAGAGATAAGCGAGCATACAAAAGAAAATGTTGGCAAAATATTCTTCTTATCAAATTAGCGAGCATTACATCACAAAAGGGGGAATGACGCCTTGTATAAAGGTGCGTCCAAAAGTTTCCTAAAAGCTACTTTACATGAAATGTACATGAAGGAATGCAGGAGATTGTCAGCCGACTAGGTCTCATCGTTGCCAGTATCAGCCTTGAACTCGTCATCCTCGATTATGGCATCCTCCTTGTCGTCGGCAACATCCTCGCCGTCATAGTCCTCGTCCTCATTGTCGGCATCATCACCCTCCTTGCCATCGCAGTCCTCATCTCTGAGATGTAAGCCTAAATTATACAGTCCGAGGTAGGGCTGAGATCCTGAGGTAGGAGAAGAAGGACTTTCTCTAAGTTGTAGGAACAGTTGTGTTCTGAGGGTGTATAACAAGGGTTTGCCTGAGGTGTAGGAGTGAAGGTGCACTCTGAGGTAGGATTATTGAAGGGAATCTGAGTTGTAGGAGCCAGCTGAGCTCTGAGGTGTAAGATCTGAGAATCTGAGGAAAAGAAAGGAGGAGTTTGGCTGAATCTAGTACATTGATAGATAGGCGAAGGGGGAAAGTGGATGTACCAATGAATTGGGGAACCACTATAAAATTCTTGTATGTTGTGCTGTGGTTTATGCTGTGAATGTTATATTAGATCTGTGTTGATCTTAGTTTATCTATTTTCTTGATTGTTGTAGCTGTGTTAACTTCCTCACTAAAGAAATCTTTATGCCATAAGTAGCCAAGATTTGAATAAATTTAAATTGGACCTATTCACCCTCCCCTCTAGGTCAATCAGTTTCCTAAAACAAACACTTTACAATTGGCATCAGAGGGAGGTTCACTGTGAAGGAATAACAGCCTAGTGAGAATCCTAAAGATTAACTGAGATCTAATCATGGTTCAAAGAGAAAACCATTCCATCAAACTCCCAATTTGTTATAAAGAAAACTTTGGGATCTGGAAGGAAATGGTTAGACTCTTTATGGAGGCTGCAGATCCAAGAATGTACATTACTGTATTGGAAGGTCCTTTCATACCTATGAAAGTGTCATGTCTTGATGCCAATATAAGGACACCTAAGACCTACATGGAGATGGACAAGGATGAGATAATTTTGGCCTCTATGGACAAGAGAGCTCAGAATATAATTATCAGTGCCATAGATGACTCCACATTCCAAAATATGATTCACTATAAAATAGCTAGAGAAATGTGACAATATTTGATAGTGTACATGGAAGGCACTGATGAGGTTAGAGATGACAAAAAATCTATATTAAACCAGCAGTATGAAGCCTTTAGGCAAGACAAAACAGACGCAGTAACTGAGACTTTTGAGAAATTCTTCAGAATTGTGAACAACCGGAGAACCTATGGAAGAAAATTCACAACCTATGAACTGAATGATAAATTCTTGAGGTCCCTAAACAAGGAATGGGACATCAAGATATGTGCCATAAGGAAAATGAGTAACTTAGCCAATATAGACCCCCAGGATCTATTTGGCAAGCTACTATCTCATGAAATGCAACTGAACCTCTGGATGTCTGAATAATACACAGCTAAGGCTCACAGTAAGGAGAAAACACTGGCTTTAAAGGTTGATTCATCCAAGAAAAGCGGAGAAAAGACTGCACCCACAGTTAGAAAAGAAACACAGTCATACGACTCTAAAACTGCTACATCTGGAGAAGATATAACTGAAGAAGAATTGTCATTACTCTCCAAGCAGTTTTAGAAGATTCTGAGGAGAAAAAGGCAAGGCAGATGGATGGGTCTTGGTGGATAATCTTCTCACAAGAAGACTGGCCATTTAGAGAATCCCAGGAAAAAGAAGTCTGGGGACAGGTATGACTCTTCTCAGAACAAACAGTTTAAGACTAATGTTATTTGTTATTGTTGTAATAGGTCAGAGCATGTTATTGCTGAATGCCTAGTAAACAGAAAGGAAAATAAGACTGAAAACAGAAAGTCTAATGTACATAATAAGGCTGACAAGAGTCTATTAGCTAAGAAGCAGTCAACACTTTCAAAAAGTGAAACTGAATCTTCAGAGTCTGAAGAAGGGGAGGCTCTAATGTCCTTAATAGCCACTGAAGACTCAGACATGAGAATAAGAGCTCCACTCTCCACATTTGACAGTGACTCTGAAGTGGAGGGACTCATGGCCAATATTGATGAAAAGGCTCAGGATGAACACCATCCTGATGAGGTAAAATCTCTATCCGGTAGTTTAAATTCTAGTTCTTGTTCAGACTCAGACTATAAACAAAATTCAAAATCTGAGGCTAACATCAACAATCTCATAGAGAAGTATGAGATATTGTTGAAAGTTCTTATGAACAGTAAATAACTTGTTAAAAAACAAGCAAAGGAAATTATGGATCTTAGAGCTGTTGCTTTTCAGTTTAAGGATGCAACCATAAAGTTGGATCATCAAAAACTAGAATTGATAGAGTTAACTCATAAACTAGATGAACAAACTGAAATCATAGCTGAACAAGCCAAGATAGTCAAGGACTTGGAAGCAAAGCTTCTTCAGGAAAGACAGCTCTTGGACAAGTTTTCCATGCCTAAGTCAGTCTTGCCCATTATTGATACATTTTCTGCACCATTTAGAAGTGGTGTTGGATATGTTGAGGATAATAAGATCTATAAGAAACCTGATTCAAAAGGGAAAGCCCCAATGGATTAAGTTAAACCACCAGCCAAGCATTTAACTTCTAATAGATGCAAGGCATCATATGTCCCTGGACACATGATTGCTGAGTGCTCAACTAGCAAGTTCAATAAAGAGCCTTGCTAGAAATGAACTATATCTAATGGCAACAAGGCTTATACACCTCCACAAAGTGTGATCAATCCAAGGAGACAAGGAATTCTTGGATCTGGTTCCAGTGCACATCACTCATTTCTAAAAGGGAAAGGTGTCAATTCTGCACCACAACCTTAGAATCTGAAAGCCAACTCTAAGTTGCACAAAATTTCAACTTCAAAGGTGCATCCTAAGAGAAGGGATCTAAATTGTTGGTACAATCCAACATGACCCTCGTTTAGATCTCAGTATCATGCATTCAGAAAACATATTGTGGTTCATACAGCTAAGTCTAACAGGAACCAAGCCCCCAAAACTATTTGGGTGCCTAAGATTAACTAATTATGTGATTGCAGGTGGATCCAAGTATCACATAAATGCCTATATGGTACTTGGACAGTGGCTGTTCCAGGCACATAACTGGAACCAGGAGTCTGTTGATAGAATATAGATCAGTAAAGGCTGGACCAAAGTTGATCTTTGGTGGCTCAGAAAGAGTCTACACAAAAGGATATGGTAACATTTCTAATGGTCTAGTGACTATCATAAAAGTGGCTTATATGTAAGGATTGAAACACAATCTGATAAGCATAAGTTAGCTTTATGATATAGGCTATGAAATAGCCATCCACAATAATAAGTGTCTGATAAGGAAAACAAGTGATCAAGAGATCATCTTGTCAGGCACTAGAAGTGACAACATTTATTGTCTAAATTTCTTATATATAAATGAAGATTCTCCTGTATGCCTAGTAGCAAGTGAGAAAGACTCTTTGTGTGTGCAATGACACAAGAGGCTAGCTCACTTAAATTATAGAGCTTTGAGCAAGTTGCTTTCTATGGACTTAGTTAAAAATGTACCCCAACTAAAATTCTCCAAAGAAGGCATGTGTCCAGCATGTCAAAGATGCAAACAAACAAAAGTCTCCTTTAAGAGCATTCAGTCCAAAGACACTGAGAGGTGTTTGTACTCACTTCATATGGACCTATTTGGTCCTATGCAAGTTCTTAGTTTAGGTAGGAAGTCTTACACCTATGTGATGGTAGATGATCACTCTAGATTTGCTTGAGTATTCTTCCTAAGGATAAAGTCTGAAACTCTGGATATTCTTGTTGATTTTGTCAAACAAATTCAAAAAAAGGATTGTTCTGTGGTCAAGTTCAGAAGTGACGATGACACAGAATTTTAATCTGAAAGAATGACAAATTTCTGTAAAGAACAAGGGATTTTTCAGGAATTCTCCTCTCCTAAAACACCCCAAAAAATGGGATTGTTGGGAGGAAAAATAAATCTCTCATTGAGGCTGCTAGAATTATGCTAAGTGACACATCTCTCCCAGAATATTTTTGGGCTGAGGCTGTAAACACTACTTGTTATGTTCAGAATAGGGCCTTGATCGACAAAAGTCATAACAAGACTCCCTATGAACTAATGAAAGGCAAAAAACCAAGTCTGTCTTATTTCAAGATCTTTGGAAATAAGTGCTATGTCCTAGACAATGGAACGATTTATCTAACAAGTTTTCAGAGAAGTCCTATGAAGGTACTTTTATAGGTTATAGTAATCATAGCAAATCATATAGAATCTACAACTTGAAACATCAAGTGGTAAAAGACTCAATTAATATTATTTTTGATGAAACTTCTGTTTTACATAATATACTATCTAACAATTCTAGTCTAAGAGATATTGACTCTAAGATGAAAAAATTAAATATAGGAGATTCATCTTCTATAGAATTAGAAGCTAGAAACAATGTTATAGTTCTTATAGAAGACATAGCCACTGCCTAGGGGGAGGAAGAGACTCACCCTTCTCTACCTGAAGAGCTAGGTGATGGTAGAAATCTGCCTGTAGCTGTTAAACAACTTAGATATCATCCTACTGATCAAATAATAGGTGATGTCGGGCAAGGTGTGACCCCTAGGAGTAGACATCATAATGAGGTTCTATTCTCTAGCTTTCTCTCTCAGATGGAACCTAAGAAATATGAAGAAGCCAATTCAGACCCCAACTGGATCATGATAATATAAGAAGAGCTCAATAAATTTGAGAGATGTAAGGTCTAGAGTCTAGTTCCTAGACCTAGAAAATCACAATGTCATATGAACTAAGTGGATATATAGGAATAAATTAGATGAGAATGCGGTCATAGTTAAAAACAAGGCAAGACTTGTGGCTAAGGGGTATAGACAAGATGAAGAAATATACTTTGACCAAACCTTTGCACTTGTAGCTAGGCTAGAAGCCATTAGATTGTTTTGAGCTTATGCAGCTTACAAAGGATATAAAGTCTACCAAATGGATGTTAAATCTGCATTCCTAAATGGTACATTGAAGGAAGAGGTCTTTATAGAACAACCATCAAGTTTTGTAAATCCTAAACTTTGCTCTCATGTCTTCAGATTACATAAAGCATTATATGAGTTAAAACAGACACCTAGAGCCTGGTATGAGACCCTGTCTAGCTTTCTCATAGAGAACAAATTCTCTAGGGGCAAGATAAATAAGACACTATTCCTAAGGGATATCAAAGGTTCAAGCATTCTAGTGCAGATTTATGTAGATGACATCATTTTTGATTTTACTAATGAGCTGTTATGTAGGAAATTTGCCAAGCTTATGCATGACAAGTTTGAAATGAGCAGCATGGGTGAGCTAAAGTTCTTCTTGGGATTCTAAGTTAGATAATCTGAAGATTGTATATCCATCTCTCAGTCTAAATTCACGAATGAGTTGATTAAGAAGTATGGTATGGAAAATTCTTCAACCATGAGAACCCCAATGGGTTCCTCAGTATCACTACACAAGGATGAATCTGGGAAACCAGTGGATGAATCCTTGTACATAGGCATTATTGGATCACTCATTTAATTGACAGCTAGTAGACCAGATATCATGTTTTCAACATGTGTCTGTGCTAGGTACCAAGCCAGCCCCAAAGGGTCTCATTATATAGCTGTTAAAAGAATACTAAGATATCTAAAGGGCACACCCAATCTTGGGCATTGGTATCCTAGGAATGGTGATTTTGATCTAACTGGATACACATATGCAGATTTTGCAGGTTGTAAGGAGGACAGAAAGAGTACTTCAGGAACTTGTTAATTTCTGGGGAGAAGACTCATCAGTTGGAGCAGCAATAAGTAGACAAGTATAACTATTTCAACAGCCGAGTCTGAGTATATATCTGCTAGGAGCTGCTGTACACATTTACTATGGATTCAACATCAACTCCTGGACTACAGTGTATAACTAAGTAAATCTGTTTTTTATTGTGATTGTACTAGTGCAATCTTGAAAGTCCACCTAGTGTCAACTATCTTCACCTATGGGGGGGGGATAGGTGATGTGCAACATTTTTGCGGAATTTAAAATTGTACCTGCACAAGAAAACAAAACACCACAGCAAAGAAGGTACACAAGCAATTTATAGTGGTTCCCCGATTTGGGTACATCCACTTTCCCCCTTCGACCTATCTCCCAACAAGGGACGACTCGGTCTCTTCATCAATAGGATTGAAATCCAATCCTTGCACTATCGGAAGGAACTCTTCCACACGTAGGAGACAACACTCCCACAACACGGGTTGCACCCAACCCTTACAACTAGGAACTAACGTTCCGTTACAACAAAAATAAACTAGAATGTACAAGAAATACAAACTACTTTTGGAGACTAAGGTGTCCCTCTTCGTTGACGACGTGTTCTTGAAGTCCACGAAGAGTCCACAACCCTAGATCTCTCTTGGAGAGAATCTCCCCGGAACTGGCGGCGGCAAGATGGGCGACGGCTTGGTTCACAGGATCGGTAGCGACAACAGTGTGCGGCTGCTGTACTTTGGAGATCCAAACTTCGTAGCAAAGCAAGCTAGGTCTTCCAATGGTCACACTAGGATCAATCGTCTCGATCGATTCGGACGGGGAAGGTTTTCCCGATCAACAAATAAAGAGACAAAGGATCTCCGGTTAGACACGTGAGACGCTA
The DNA here is from genome assembly GCA_039583875.1 of Platanthera guangdongensis. Classification (NCBI taxonomy): domain Eukaryota; kingdom Viridiplantae; phylum Streptophyta; class Magnoliopsida; order Asparagales; family Orchidaceae; genus Platanthera; species Platanthera guangdongensis. The sequence continues at coordinate 44,934,688 of CM077152.1, forward strand.
TGCTTGGCTAAGCTTCTGTCGACGGGAGATCTGGAAGAAACCACGATCAACATCGGCGATCAACTCTCTCGAGCGGCGACGGCGGCGGAGCGGAACTCGCGATCTAGGTCACGTCGCTGCTCGTCTTTTTCAATTCTTCTTCGCTAATCTACTGTTCAAAAATACGCGTGTATTTATACAGTGAAATACTCTTTTATGACCGTTATGGGTCCCACCAGAAGAAACCCTAAATCCGGTTCAAAACAGTGCCAGCGGCAGAATCCGGTCCAGCTTTTTCCAGAAAATTGTCCAAGTCAAAATCGGCGAGAATCGAAAGTGAGCCTCGTCGAATCGTCGAGAATCAAAGGTGATTCTCGACGATTCGGCGAGAATCAAAGATGATTCTCGTCGAAGTTGACTTGGTTGCACGCACTGATTTAGCCGGGTCGAGACGGCGAGAATCAGCCAGTGATTCTCGACGATTCGGCGAGAATCACTAGTGATTCTCGCCGAATCGGCGAGAATCACTTGGTGATTCTCGTCGATTCTTACTTAGAATCAGAGTTGCTCGCTTTGAAGTAGCTGGATCGAGTCGGCGAGAATCAGCCAATGATTCTCGACGATTCGGCGAGAATCACTTGGTGATTCTCGTCGATTTACACTTAGACGATTTTTCGTCTTTCCACCCATGAGGTGTTCCTTGACCCATCCTTGCTCCTTGTCTGCTCTTGCCTTGACACAGCCCTGTACTTGAAAATAAGTACACTCCAATAGAGAGAGTACACGTAGGCCAACACACTGATCTGCTCAATGAGGGATTACGTCGTGCAGACCCGTGTATATTGACCTACTGCACCCTGACATTGGTGTGCACTTAGCGTGGAAAAACTGAAAGCACAACTTGAAAGATTTTATCAAATACATTGTGAATTCATCTTAGCTTGACAGGTGGCTTCCTCAAATCCAGGTAATTGTGGATACAATACCCAATAATCTCCCCCTATTTGACGAAGCCAAAATCCTACTAGCTAAGATGAATACCACCAACCAGATAATATATACAACATAGAGAATTTAAAGATGCGGCACAAGAAAATATAGGCACACAGATCAAGGATTGAGTCAATCATAAATTCGTATACATATATATATATATATATAAATATAATCAGGATTGTTCATATATCAATAAGACAAGACAAAAGTGTTCAAGAGACAACGAAAATCTATGAATGTCTGTCTATGGATTTTTGGCTAGGTCGTCCTTAAGTTTCTGAGCCAAAAACTTCTTTCTTTGCCTTTCAACATATTCCTTGGGATTTGGATAGTATCTGGGTGGAGGAGCTTTATCTACCGCAGTGTTGGTCCTGAAAAAGATGTTCCGTTTAGCTTCATACGTCTTGTGCAGCTCCCACTCATGCTGGCTGTATACGTCGTTTCGATTTATTTCTCCTTTTTCTTGTAGCCAGAATGTGTCCAAGATGATACTCTTTGAAACCGGACTCCACTTTTCGTTTCTTACTTCCTCCTCCTTCAATCGGATTCTCTTTTCAGCTTGTGTTTCCTTGGATGTCCCTTCTTGAGATTTTCTCTTGTCTCTGGCTTTTGCTAGGGCTCTTTGGTCAAACATTGCCATCAGTTTTGCCTTGGAGGTGGCCCTAGCAGCCTCAGCTTCACTTAAGGGAACTTCTGCAGCACTTGCTCCCTCAGCAGCCGTAGTATTCTCAGGAGCATGAATACCCGCAGGATTTTCAGGCAAATCGACGCCTAACGCTTGTTGGAGCATCCACCCGCAACTGTCATAGACATATTGGTTTGACTGTTCAAAGTTTTTGATCATGATTTCACGAAGCTCAGCCATCTTAGCTATATATTCTTTCTCCCCCTTTTTGGCTTCGACTGCAATGGAGTTTGCATAAGAATGCAGTGACTCATCAATATGCTTTGTAGTCCTGGAGAATTCAGTGACCAAGGCTTGTTGATTGGTGTTGAGAGTTACCATATTGCCATCAAACTTTTGAATGTTATTTGCTACGACATGAGCATTCTGATTTACGATTGTGAGAGTATCAGTGTTCCTTTTTAATCCGTCCATAAGAAGAGTGACGGCTTGGCCGGCCGCTGTATACTTATCTTCAAACTTCTTTTCCATCACGTCCAGTTTGTGATTGATCTCCACCATGTTCTTGAGCATGAGATTCTCTGATTTCTTAATTCTATTCAACATTTGATTTTGAGCTTTCTCAAATGATGCTTTGAGCTCATCCACAATACCCTGAATGACATTCACGGTGTGATTGGCTAGATCATCTCGTAGTGGATGAGCCTGAGGCACTCCTTGGCCTTGCTCTTCATCAGATGCACCTGTAGAGCTGGACACGAGCACAGTCTCTAAGGGGGGAATACTTGCTGCCTCTGTAGATTTCTTGGAAGTACTAGGCAGTCTCTGCAGAGAGGACTCCCCATCCACTGTTGCACCAATTGTCTCAGCAACGATCTCAGGAGCGTGCTTGTCAGATGGAACTTCAGGGATGTCCTGAGGCTCCGATGCTTCCTGTCCCACATTTCCTTCTTCCTCGTCTTCATCGTCCATGAAATCATTCTCAGCGGCATCGTCTTCCAAACCTTCGTCAGCAGTCTCCTCTACAGCTTCACTTTCTTCTTGTATATTCGCCACTGCATCTCTGGCCATCTGAGAGATATCAGATACAATATGAGCATAAGTGGGTAGAGGCTCCCCCTCAATTCCTGCAGTCAAAGCATCAGGAATTTCACTGGGGATTACTAAGGAGTCAGCCACAGTTCCGTCCTCGGCTGGAGATACTTCCTGTTGTTCTACCACGGCAGCCTGCCCAATGCGCCTCTCCCATCTGTCAAAAACACTTGAGTCCATTTTCTTCAAGTAATGTAGAGGAACACCTTTACTCATGTCATACTTATCTCCGTTTAACTGATTGAGATACAGACTGATGATTCGGCCAAAGCTAGGAGATCTGAGGGTGTCCTTTATCTTCTCAAAAAGCAATGCCCCCCAGTTGAATCCTTTTCTGCAGACAATTGCCATCAGGATCTTGAACATGTCCGCAGAGATGTGGTCATGAGAACCCGGTTTGCATATGAGTACCTTCCCAATGATGTCTGACAGAAGTTTCCCTTCTTCATTCATATCCTTTCGCTTTATCGACCGAGTTCCTCGAGCGAGTCCACAGAATAATAAAGTCCTGGTTTTGTCTTCTTCCTCAAGATAATCCTCGTGCTCCGAACTAGTGAGCTGCAAGTATTGGGTTAGCTTGTTTGCAGACAGCTTGATCGTTGCCCCTGCAACCTTGCTCTTGATGAGAGAGTCTTCATTTCGGAGTTTGGCGGTAGCGAAGAACTCCAGCACTTCCTTGTCCAAGATTTTACACGGGTGCTCCAGCACAAATGAGAGTCCAGCCTCTTCCAGCATAATAATGATGTTTCTGAATTCGTCAGAGGCATGTGAGAACCCTGTTCGAACCAGCTCACATCCAGTGATCAGTCCAGCGGTTGTCCTTGGAGCCATCGCAAACCTAGGGAGAGAATCCATACTCTACGCTTAATCAAAAGTCAAAAGGGAAGCGACACTAGTAATAAAGTTCTTGTAAGGATAAGGATGTGGTTACCTAACAGCGTAGACGGTGAGTTAGTTTGATAAAGACGACGAACACCCGGGAGGTGCACCCGACTGTGAGTGATCGAAACTGTGGAGAAATCCCTGGACGAGAGAGAGGAGAGATCCACGGAAGGCAATCGACGAGATCGGCGAATCGGGAAGAGTCGGAGAGGGTCCTTCGTGAGAAATCTTACGGGATGTCGACGGAAGGGGAAGAATCACGGGTCCTTCGGTGAGAGTCCTTCGGGAAGAAGCTTGCGGGAATCTTGCGGGAATGCTTCACGAATCGGTGAGAGTCGATCGGCGAGTTTAAAAAGGATATGAAGGGTCGGCTTGCGGGAAGCTTGCGGGAATCTTGCTGTTGTCGACGAAAGAGGCGATCGGCGAGTTTAAAAAGGATTTCCGTGTGAATATGAAGGGTCGGCGGGATTCCTGCTGTTGGATTCCTGCGGTCGATCGGCGAGTTTCCTTCGGAATATGAAGGGTCGGCGGGATATTATGCGATATCGACGAGTTTAAAAAGGATTTCCGTGCGAAGAGTGAAACTCTAAGGTTCGGGCCCCGCCGGATTCTCGAAGTCTTCTGATATCAAGACAATTTACAAAATCCTCTAAATATATATATATATTTCTTAAAGCCAATCTATTTAGGGTTTGAACGGGGCATTTCCATACACTTCTGGATGTCAATTGTAAGTTGTCGAGATTTCCAATGGCGTATCTTTGTTAGTTTTCAGTGAACTGATTTACGCCTATAGATGTTAGTTCTCGAATCTACCAGTGGAACTTCCGATGAATCTTTATTGATGTATCTAAGGTTTATATTTATCGAGTTAACCTATCCTTAGGTGTACACTCAAGTATGTGTATATAGGTATATATAAATATATATATATATATGGAAATGTCGATACAATGTGACTCAAGTCTTGGAGCTGATCAAGAGTATCTAGGATTATGAGAGTTATCTTTTAGCCCCTCTGGTTAAAACATACCAGGTGCTCAATGTGAGTATGCCCAGGTAGATATCACTTCAGTTATTCCATATATTTGGTCCAATATAGTCTTGAAACATCTACTGTCTAGTTCCCATTATATTTATGGGAACCTAAACTACCCTGCAAAAGAGAGTTACTTTACCTTAGGAACCTAATACATATTGGGTCCTAGGTTCCTGTTAGCATAAACACTCGACTGCCTTCCTTCAGAAATCCTGTCAGGAAGACTACCTCTGCCCAGGAGATGTGGATAGGAACTTGCCCTTGACACAGAGGGGTTGTGCCAACAGTCTATGGCAAAGTGTCCCACCTTGCCACAGCACCAACACGCGTGAATGTTGTATCTCCATTTCTGACCTGATCTAGTGACTGAGGTAGTCATGAGCCTAGGTCCAAATGGGATAGATCTGGATCTGCTCCCAGAACTGCCTCTTCCACCGTGACACATGGAAGGGTGGAATGAATGCATGCAGCGAGCGTCACGAGGCCTGGGAGGTGGTGCCTTCCTTTCAGTCAGCACCCTTCCTGAGGCCCCATGAGAACTTACAGCATGACTTCTAACCCCCCTTTCCTGTGTCCTTGGGTGGAGAGAAGGGTTCCAAGAGCTGATACCAGCCGATTCATGCCGAGTAGGGGTAGTGGCCGAGAATACAAAGGGCTCAGAATGAGCCTTAGGTATTCTCTCATGGGTGGTCATGACGGCCCTTGCACTATGGGTGTCTCCACATGAGAACAGATCACCCTTGCAGTGACCACGATTATTCCTGTGATCATACCTGAAGGCATGATGAGTAGCCTTCCTGCTTGGAATGGGGGGTCGGAATACCGTTTCCCCATTTCTCCACGAATTGATAATTCTGGAGATCCACCCATTTTCTACCTTTCTCTTCATAGCATCAACCTTGGAAAAGTTTGATACTATCCTTTTCTCATTCTCTAGACAACTCTCTAGATCTGAGATTTTAGAGTCCTTGACCTTGTTGGATGCCAATTGGAGAACCAACAAGATCTTCAACCGAGCAATCTCCTGCGCTTGCTCCTCAACAAGTAGGTTGCTTGTCTGAAGGGCTCTCTTCAGGGAATCAGGATTTTCTGATGGGAAACAGTTCCTGTCTTCAGGAACTTCAAGAGAGATGGGGCAAGATGAAGAAGTTACCTGCTCATCAGATTCATAGTCACTAGCGCCAGTGACCGTTGTGTCATCCTCATCAGAACTGCTCTCCTCACTGGCTTCTTCAGTCTCTGACACGGACACTAGAGCTCTGATGCTGTCCGATTGATCCTTGCCTTCATCTTCAGAGGCGAGGACCCCCACATAGGCTTCATCCTCTAGTTGACAGCAGAATCCAGCTTTCTCTGACCCCCCCACCCATCAGCTCTGAGATCATCACCCACATAGATTTAGCCGTCCCACATTTTTCCAATCTAGAGCGAGAAGGTCCAGACCAGATATCCATGATAATCTGTCGAATCATCTTGTCCAGATTAAATAATGAGAGTTCCGTCTCCGACATCTCAGCAATACTCTTGGGCACTTGGATATTCTTTCCAGAGTCGGAGGTCTTCATTGGAATAAAAGGACCCTCTTCCAGGATGAAAGATGCTCGAGGATCGATAGCCTCCAAGTGATACGACACTCATCTTCCAGACGGGATAATACTCCTTTGTGCATGTGGGAAGTCTTAGTGGCGATATCTCATGATCCAGCTCCATGCTTCTGACACTGGTGGCAGGATTCTACTCAAGGTGTAAACCTTTTTGATGAGTAACCTCGCTCTGATACCACTTGAAAGTTCACCTAGTGTCAACTATCTTCACCTATGGGGGGGGGGGGGAATAGGTGATGTGCAGCGTTTTTGCAGAATTTAAAATTGTACCTGCACAAGAAAACAAAACACCACAGCAAAGAAGGTACACAAACAATTTATAGTGGTTCCCCGATTTGGGTACATCCACTTTCCTACTTTGACCTATCTCCCAACAAGGGACGACTCGGTCTCTTCACCAACAGGATTGAAATCCAATCCTTGCACTATCGGAAGGAACCCTTCCACACGTAGGAGACAACACTCCCACAACACGGGTTGCACCCAACCCTTACAACTAGGAACCAACGTTCCGTTACAACAAAAATAAACTAGAATGTACAAGAAATACAAACTACTTTTGGAGTCTAAGGTGTCCCTCTTCGTTGACGACGTGTTCTTGAAGTCCACGAAGAGTCCACAACCCTAGATCTATCTTGGAGAGAATCTCCCCGGAACCGGCGACGGCAAGATGGGCGGCGGCTTGGTTCACGGGATCGGCAGCGACAACGGTGTGCGGCTGCTGTACTTTGGAGATCCAAACTTCGTAGCAAAGCAAGTTAGGTCTTCCAACGGTCACACTAGGATCAATCGTCTCGATCGATTCGGACGGGGAAGGTTTTCCCGATCAACAAATCAAGAGATAAAGGATCTCCGGTTAGACACGTGAGACGCTATGCTTGGCTAAGCTTCTGTCGACGGGAGATCTGGAAGAAACCACGATCAACACCGGCGATCAACTCTCTCGAGCGGCGACGGCGGCGGAGCGGAACTCGCGATCTAGGTCACGTCGCTGCTCGTCTTTTTCAATTCTTCTTCGCTAATCTACTGTTCAAAAATACGCGTGTATTTATACAGTGAAATACTCTTTTATGACCGTTATGGGTCCCACCAGAAGAAACCCTAAATCTAGTTCAAAACAGTGCCAGCGGCAGAATCCGGTCCAGCTTTTTCCAGAAAATTGCCCAAGTCAAAATCGGCGAGAATCGAAAGTGAGTCTTATCGAATCGTCGAGAATCAAAGGTGATTCTCGACGATTCGGCGAGAATCAAAGATGATTCTCGTCGAAGTTGACTTGGTTGCACGCACTGATTTAGCCGGGTCGAGACGGCGAGAATCAGCCAGTGATTCTCGACGATTCGGCGAGAATCACTAGTGATTCTCGCCGAATCGTCGAGAATCACTTGGTGATTCTCGTCGATTCTTACTTAGAATCAGAGTTGCTCGCTTTGAAGTAGCTGGATCGAGTCGGCGAGAATCAGCCAATGATTCTCGACGATTCCTGCGAGAATCACTAGTGATTCTCGCCGAATCGGTGAGAATCGCTTGGTGATTCTCGTCGATTTACACTAAGACGATTTTTCGTCTTTCCACCCATGAGGTGTTCCTTCACCCATCCTTGCTCCTTGTCTGCTCTTGCCTTGACACAGCCCTGTACTTGAAAATAAGTACACTCCAATAGAGAGAGTACACGTAGGCCAACACACTGATCTGCTCAACGAGGGATTACGTCGTGCAGACCCGTGTATATTGACCTACTGCACCCTGACATTGGTGTGCACTTAGCGTGGAAAAACTGCAAGCACAACTTGAAAGATTTTATCAAATACATTGTGAATTCATCTTAGCTTGACAGGTGGCTTCCTCAAATCCAGGTAATTGTGGATACAATACCCAACAAATCTCAATAGTCAATAATCATGTTTCTCACAGTAGAACCAAACACATAGAAATCAGATATCACTTTCTTAGAGAACATGTTGAAAGAGACAATATCTGTTCACATTATACTCGTACTGAAAATCAAATTGTTGACATATTCACAAAATCCTTAGATGAAAACAAGTTCAATTTCTTCACGTTTGAACTAGGTATGCTAACATAGAGTAAATCCCGTTGTTAGGGTACTCAAGAATTCAGGTTCAGAATAACCATTTTCATTGGTATCTAGAAAATCCTTGTTCAACTTGTATAAGTTAAGTAACAAAGTCTACTTACCTAAATAAACAAGTAAGACATTAAAAAGGTCAAGTGACATTAGTTAGAAAATAAGAAAATAAAAATTTGTCAAAGTCCATATAGAATGTGTCGAGACACCTGAGAATGTGTCGAGACACCTGAGAATGTGTCGCGACACCAACAGATGTCTTGACACCTAGGTTATGTCGAGAAACAATTTCCTGGTGCTGACTTGTGCCAACACCAGTGTCGACAGGTGTCGACACAAAATTATCAATGTCGAGACTTTATTATTTCTAGACAATTTTGGATTAGTAAACCTTGAGTGCGCCCTTTCGTTTCCCCCACAAGGAAGCCTATAAATAGAATATGTGGGAAGAAGTCAACCACGCCTTCTTGTATTTCTGAACTATTTCTTCCTGAGTGCCTATACCTAGAACTCTGTCGACTCTGCATTCCTCATTCTCTACTCAAATGGCACCCAAGAATGAAGATCATCTTTTCGAAGGATACGAACTAGTGCGAAATGGTTTTAATTCAGCAACTGAAGATATCAAGGATGTTATTACCCTAATCACCGATCTCAGACTGGAATATGTACTTTCTGAACCTTCAAACATTTGGAAAAGAGAAGTTCTTGAATTCTATACCAATGACAAGGTCACATCTGAGAAAATCAAATCCAACGTCAATGGAGCCAAGGTCTGCATCACACCCAGTCGATTGGCCAAGGTCTTTCACATGACCAAGTTTGGTCAGGATGACGAAGAAGAAGTAGTAGATTCAAGATGAACTAAAGATGCCCTGACATGGTGTGGATTACCCTCTACCACCAAGGTAGGAAGTACCCTTGCTAGGAAGGGGATGAACTCTCAAGGTAAATTCTTATCAGAAATAGTGGGCAAGGTACTCTTCTGCAAGACTGGTGCACACGACAGAATGTCAGCTGCCATGTTCAACATCATGACTAGAATCATCTTTAAGCTAAAGAAAAACTGGAGCAGGATACTATTTGACAAGATTGCCGAGAGTGTCAGCAAGCCCAATATGGGCAGAATAATAAGCCTTTACCATATCCTAGTACTCCCAAACAATATCAACCTCAAGATTTGTTCAAAGATCAATCATATGAGGAGAATGGATATGAGGATTCTGAGCAGGTGGGACAGGAAGCTGACACGGGACGTTTCTGATCAGCAGAAGACAAAGAAGCTCAAGGAAGTACCTGAAGTGGATGATGAGTCTACCAGTGACTCAGGGGATCAAGAAGGATCCAGGATAGAGGTTCAAACTGAAGATCAAGCAGTTGCTTTCCCAAGGACCACTCTTGTTGATGATGCTCAGATTGAGGGGGAGTCACTCCCTGAAAAAGATCAGTTAGTAGGAGAACCAAACCTAGAGAGGGATCAACTTGAGGGGGAGAACCTGAAAGAGTCTAGTTGTCTACCTAAATCACCTAGAGGGGGCTGAATAGTTGAGTTCTGCGTCTTTTTGCGGAATAAAAATTGTACAGGAGATGCGCAGATAATAAAGAAACAATCCACAGACGACACCAAAGATTATAGTGATTCCCTAACCTTGGGTACATCCACTCTCCACCTCACCGATCTAGCACCACGCTAGACTCGGCTACTTCACTATTATCTCGGATTGAAACAATCCTAAAACTCGAAACAACGTTCCTACAACTCGGAGTAAAATCACTCCTACAACAACTCGGAGAATAACTCCTACAACTTAGAGAATAACTCCGACAATCTTGGAGAATAACTCCTACAAGAATAAAATGGATTTACAATGAAATACACAAACTTGTCTTCACAGATCTGACTGATTCTCGGCCTCTTCCTTCTTGAAAAATTGTAAAGCTCTGTTAGAAAATTCGAGGAAGAAATCTGAGAACACTTCGATCTGAGAACGTAGGATCACCACGATCAAGGAGAAGATTTGCAGATGTTGAAAAGCTTGATCAGTTGACTCCTTCTTGTCTGAATTTCTGGATCGAGAAGTTTGATGACGAAGAACACGTCTAGTCGGCGGCGGCGCTTCCCGATTTAGAATCTTGAAAATGATTCAGAATTTTGTAAAATTCCTCTTAGGGTTTGTCGATTCTGACATGACCTTTTATAGTTCTTACATAACGGTCTGATTTCATTAATTACAATCCATGTGGACCCATCAAGAGTTAATTACATTTGAAATCAAAACCCGTTAGACACTTAACGAAATTCAGATTCAAAACTCTGTTTCTCGAGAGAAATAAAGATTACTCGAGTACGAGTTCTATTTCTCGAGAAAAGATATAAAATTTTCGAGAAGAAACACTTAAGGAAAATATAGAAGATGAGTTATAGTTTCTCGAAAATGGATAGACTTACTCGAGAAAATTTTTTCTGTTACTCGAGAACAAGAAAGTAGCTCGAGAAAAGATTTCTATTTCTCAAGTAAGAACATCTGGTTCCCGAGAACTAACCTTAACCTTCTCGAGAAATGTCTTTGGTTTTCTCGAGAAAGAGACTTAGAAAAATTCTGAGCTTAATTTTAAGGTTACTCGAGAAAGTTAAGTCCTACTCGAGTACTTCATGGCTTTCTCGAGAACTACACTCGGCTTTCTCGAGAAAAAGACTTCTGCTACTCGAGTACCTGACTAAACTAACTCGAGTCAAAATTTAAAGATTTATATATATAGACATTGTCCAGGAAAAAGTCCTATTCCACAAAATTTCTCATATATGACACTTCTGATCAACTTCAATTACTTCTTGCTATGTTATATATGCTGCCTTTGATATTTCTCTTCTTGTCTCTGGAAGTACATGAACGGCTTTGGAAAGTACTTGGGTGGTCTGGGAGGAGCAGTAGGGTCTTCACGACTATACTTTTTATCATGAAGCCTTCTTAGAGTCATAGATTTTTCATACTTTACCCATTCAGAGTGAGAGTAATGGGTATCCTTGTTCCCTCTGAATTCCGCAACTAGTCTTAAAGTATCCAGAATAATTGATTTAGACGTAGGGATCCAGACTTCAGCATGTTCCCTTTCTGCATGTTCTGGCGTAGGAGTGGACCTGCATGCAGAAGCACCTTCACCATACTTTCTTCTCTTGGGTATCTGTACTTCAGGAGGTATTTGTTGAGGCACATCAGCTTGTTCAGAATCCCAGACTTGTGAATAAGTTCCAGGAGGTGGAGTTTCAGGAGATGTAGGGCTCTAGACTTCAGCATGTTTTCTTTTGCATGTTCTGGCATAAGAGTGGTCCTGCTTGCAGAAGCACCTTCACCATACTTTCTTCTCTTGGGTATCTGTACTTTAAGAGGTATTTGTTAAGGCACATCAGCTTGTTTAGAATCCCAGACTTGTGAATAAGTTTCAGGAGGTGGAGCTTCATAAAATTCAGGCCTTACAGAGAATGTAGGCCTTTGAACATTGAATTCCAGGCTGGCAGGAGGGGCTGCAGTTGTATCAACTGAGAAGTTAGGGAAGATCTGATTATGCATCCACACTGCAGTGTCATAAGTATAAAGTTTTGTACTCTTAATTTCTTGTACCACTGATGTTTGTATCTCTTTAATTTGATTGTCCCATAGATCTTTCATCTTTTTTACTTTACTATCTAGTTGTTCCTTTACTTTCTCCTCCCCCTTTCTGACTTCTACAGAGAGGGTGCTTATAGCCACTTCTTTAAACTTGCCAACTTCTTCACACGTCTTAAAGTTGTGCTCTTGAGCTTTATTTTCCAACTGAATCTGGCTGTTTGCGAGAGTGACAGATTGATTCATTACATCACCAATACTGGTAATAGTGTGGTCTAGAGCTTTGCCTCCAATTTGTAGCAGCCTTTTGAATTCATCAGTATTACTCTGGATTTCTGCAATCCTCGGCTCATTTCCTTTTCTAAAGTAGAGCCCTTATCTGTGATAACTTCAATGGAGGTATCAAAATACTCTCTTTACTTAGCCAACATGGCTTCTATTTTATTTAAGATATTATTGTCAGTAATGAATTCAGTCTGAGGAGGTGGAGGTGGTAGAATTTGAGCTGTCCAGGGAACTACTTCTTCAATGAGCAAAGTAGATGTGGAGGTCTGTTTTCTTCTAGCAGTTGTTGTTTCATCTTCAGCATCTTCACCTATGATAGTGGGAATGTTGAAGTGTAGACTTGGGAGAGGTGGTTCAGCTGCTCCAGGAGGTAATTCTTTAGCATCATAAATTGAAACTATCTCTTCATCTTGCTCCCCCTCAACATGAGACTGGGGCTGAGAAGGTTCTAGTTTAGGTGGATATTCTGGTTGAGATGGTTTTTCTGGTTGAGAAGAGTTTGGTTGATATGGATTTTCTGGTTGAGAAGATTTTTTGGTTTAGATGGATTTTCTTCAGGCAAAGGGGAGAGAGGTTCTTTAGAGGTGAGTTCCTATATCATCTTGTCAATGTCAGCTGTTGTAGATATTACTTGATCATCTATCTGGGCATCAATAAGAGGTTCTTGATCGGACAGGTCAACAACAATAAGACCTGAGCCATCTTTTTGTATAGAAGTGCCCTTTACAGCAACAGATGGTGTTGTAGGTTCTTCTATGACTATATGTTTAGCAGCTGGTGGAGTTGTGACTTGGGCTTAAATATCAAATAGGACTATGGCTGGAACTGGAACTTGAGCAGACTGCACTGTCACTTGTACAGATGGAGTAGGCTCCCCCTCTTTAGCTAGACCAGTTATGCCAGTTATTTGATGAGAGAGGGGAGATGGTGTCCTGACTTCATCTACAACTGTCCTTGGAGCTGGAGGGGCTTGGACTGACCTTTGAAGTTTAATTTCCCATCTCTAGATGGAGGTTATTGAAACCTTCTTCATGTGATGAATGATCATGCCCTTAGCTAAGGTAAAGACATCTGGCCTCAACTGACTTAGATAAAGAGATAGAATTCTTCCATAGTTAGGGATTTTTATACTCTCTTTGATCTTGTCAAATATCATCATCCCCCATTGAAATTTCTTTCTACAGATTATTGTTGCCATCATGTCAAAGAAATATGTGGTAATATAGCTTATTGAACTGGTACGGTAGAGAAGAACCTTTCCCAGAATATCGACAAGTAGCTTGCTATCCGCATTCATGTGCTGTCAGCGAATTGTGAGGGTTGAGTCGGGAAGGCCACAGAAGCTGAAAGCCCTTTCATAGTCTGGCCCTTCTAGGTCATCTTCCTCGTCAATCACCAACAGTCACAGAAGTTGAGAACCAGAGGTTGATGTCATCTTGACTTTGATGTCGCGTACCTTGGTTTTCAGAACTTTGCCATTACGCTTGACCTTAGCATTCTGGAAGAACTCTTCCACATCAGAAATAAGAACTTTGCATGGGTGTTGAAGAACAAAGGTCAGTTCAGCAGTGTCGAGCAATATAAGAACATTTTTTAAGTCGTCAGAAATATCGGCGATTCCAGTTGAAATGAGTTCACTGCCGATGCCTATCTTTGATGTGGGAGCCATTGATTGAAGAACTGAAAGTCTGCTAGCCGGCGAGAAGAGAAACAAGGTTGTTCGCGGGAGGAGCGGTGGAAACGAAGAAGATGAAGAGTTTTCTCGAGAAAGAGATTTTTCTGGACTTATTCTATTTATATAAACCCTAAATCTTGATGATTAAGGAAAGTAATTATAATAAATTACCTAAAGTATGGCGGTTGGAGTGCCCGTGTGCCAATATCAAAATTTAAACTTAGAAAAATTCTGCATCTGATTTCTCGAGTGAAGGATCATTTCTCGAGAAGAAGCTCACATGTTCTCGAGTAGAGATACCATTTCTGAGAAGCAAACCTGAGGTTCTCGAGAATAAACTAAGTACTCGAGTAATGAAGCTGTTTCTTGAGAAATGAAGTCCTGACTTAGAAATTTCTTGATTTTTGAAGGGTAATCCGATTCTTGAACTTTTCTGTGAGGCCCTTTTCTTCAGCATTCCTTGTTGAGCATGCCAAGTTCTATTTTGAAGAACAAGAACTTAGCCTTGTCCAGCGGCTTCATGAATTTGTCTGCAACCTGCATGTCAGTTGGAACATACTGGAGATTGATGTCTCCATGCTCTACATGCTCCCTGATGAAATGGTACCTCAACTCTATGTGCTTTGTCTGGCTATGAGAGACTGGGTTGTTGGCTATTATAATTGCACTGGAGGAGTCACAGAATAGTGGGATTTCCTTGACCTTCAAGTTATAGTCTTCAAGTTGATTCTTGATCCAGAGCAATTATGCACAACAGCTACCGGCAGAAATGTATTCTTACTCGGCCATTGAGATTGCGACATAATTTTTCTTCTTGCTGCTCCATGAGATGAGTCTCCTTCCAAGGAATTGGCAAGTCCCGGAAGTTCTCTTTTTTATCATCTTTACTATATGCAAAATCTGCATCTGAAAATCCAATTAGCTCGCTATCATTACTTCTTGGGTACCATAAGACAAGATTTGGTGTGCCCTTAAGGTATCTCAAAATCCTCTTTGCAGTAGTGTAATGAGATTTCTTAGAGTTCACCTGATATCTTGCACACACACACATGTTGAAAACATGATGTCTGGCCTACTAGCAGTAAGGTAGAGCAAGGATCCAATTATACTTCTGTACTTGGTTTCATCAAAAGGTTCCCCTTTCTCATCCTTATCTAGATACATGGCTGAACTCATTGGAGTCCTCATAGAGGTTGCATTCTCCATTCTAAATTTCTTAATCAACTCTTTGGTGAACTTCGTCTAAGAGATGAAAAATCCATCCTCAGATTGTTTCACCTGAAGTCCTAAGAAATACTTCAGCTCTCTCATACTGCTCATTTCAAACTTCCCTTGCATAAGTTTGGAAAACTTCTTGCAAATGTTGTCGTCAGTAGAATCAAAAATGATGTCATCGACATAGATTTGCACTAGCAAAATCTTGCATTTTACTTCCCTAAGAAATAATGTCATGTCTATATTTCCCCTTGTGAACTTGTTCTCAAGAAGAAAGATATACATCGTTTCATACCAAGCTCGTGGAGCTTGTTTCAAACCATATAGCGCTTTAAATAATAAATAAACAAAATCAGAATGTTCAAGATCAACAAAACCTGGAGGTTGTTCCACATACACTTCTTCCTTTATGTCACCATTAAGGAAGGCTGACTTCACGTCCATTTGGTAGATAGTGAAGCATTTGAGTGCAGCATATGCAAGGAACAACCTGATTGCCTCCAGTCTTACCACTGGAGCATATGTCTGATCGAAGTCGATCCCTTCTTCTTATCTGCGCCCTTTGGCGATGAGTCTGGCTTTGTTCTTGATTATGGTTCCATCTTCGTCCATCTTGTTCAGGTTGACCCACTTTTTTCCAATCACATTCTTTCCTTTTGGGTCTTGGCACAAGCTTCCAGACTTGGTAACGTTTGAACTGATTTAGTTCTTCTTCTATTGTCATTACCTAAGATACGTCCTTGTTTGCTTCCTCAAACTTCTTTGGTTTAACCTGCGAGATAAAACTCAATACAAATTCTCATTAGTTGTACCTCTCTGAGTTTTGACACCATCACGAGGGTCTCCTATGATTTGATTAATTGGGTGATCCTTCAAGTGTCTGAGCTCTAAAGTCCTTGCATCTAGAGCTTCCTCTATCACTTGAGTGACTTCATCAGCTTAAATGACATCTTCATCATGGTGATCAACCTCTCTAATTAGGGTTGGAGTGGTGATCTTGATGAACACTTAACCTTTTTCTTTAACTGGCTCATCCAAGATTAATTCCTTTAGTCTTGAACCTGCATCTTCAACAAACACACTAGAAGAGCTGCTTTGTAGCAAGCTCGTCTCATCAAATATAACATTAATAAATTCTTCTACGACCAGAGTTTTCTTGTTAAAAATCTTATATGTCTTACAATGGCTACTATATCCTACAAAAATACCTTCAAAACTCTTTTCACTAAATTTAGTTGTGTGATACTTCTCATTGTAAAGTACGAAGCATTTACTACCAATGATTCTAAAATATGAAATGTTCGGTTTCCTACCTTTTAGTAGTTCGTAAGGTGTTTTATCATGGTTCTTATTTATGAGTGCTCTGTTTTGCACGTGACAAGCAGTGTTGATGGCTTCAGCACAGAAGTATTCTGGTAGTGAGGCATCACTCAATATAGTTCTGCATGCCTCTTTGAGTGTTCTATTCCTTCTCTCAGCGACTCCGTTCTGTTGAGGAGTACGAGGAGAGGAAAACTCATGAAAGATACCCAGGCTTTCACAAAATTTTGTCATGGCCCCAAATTTGAACTCTGTTCCATTGTCACTTCTGATTTTGACAACTGAACAGTTGTATTCATTCTGTATCTGCTTGACAAAATTAGTGAAAATATCAAAAGTATCTGACATGTGTTTTAGAAAGAACACCCATACAAAACGAGAGTAGTCATCTACAATAACTAGTGTATAATCCTTACCTCCCAAACTTCTAATTTGCAGGGGACCGAACAAGTCCAAATGAAGTAGGTGTAAACACTTATTAGAATCTTTGCCAATAATGATTTTAAAGGTAGCCCTTGTTTGCTTGCCTTTTACGCATGTGTGACAAGGTCTATCTTTAACGCACTTAACGTTGGGTGCATCACGTACTAAATTAAGAGAAAATAATTTATTAATAGTTTTGTAATTTATATGTGTTAATCTCTTATGTCATTGGTCACCAAGAGATGTACTATCTTTTGCCAAAAAGCACACTAGTGTAGAAGAGTTTATGCAAATAAAATTTAAAGAAAATATATTTCTACTACGAGTGCCTGATAGAATCATTACTAAGTTATCTACCAATTTTATCAAACACTTGTCTGCATAAAATTTTACTATGTATCCTTTATCATAGAGCTAGCTTATGCTTATAAGATTATGTTCTAATCCTTCAACATAAGTCACATCTGAGAAGGATACACTACCGTTAGTGCTCATACCATAGCCTCTTGTGATTCCCCTGTCAAAACCTCCAAAGATAACCTTTGGCCGTTCACAACTGGAGAGTACTTCTGAAGAAGGCTTCTTGTCCCAGTCATGTGTCGAGAGCATCCACTGTCCAAATATCAGATATGCGATTTGTTGGCCTTTGGACATAGCAGCAAAAATATAGTCAGTTTACCTTAGGAACCAAAACGTGTTTGGGTCCTTGGTTATTTGTCAGCATGCTCCCCCTAGGAGTGTTAACATTATGAGTGGTCTGCCTCGTATGATTAATTAGAGGAGTTTTAAAGCTTTTGGAATTAAACCAACAATCTACAACAAAGTGACCAACTCTGCCGCAACACCAACAATCAAACCTGTTGTACCTTTTCCAAGTCTCCTGCTTGACCTTTTGAACGTGTGGTCTTGTAGGGGCGACTGATCTGGAGGTAGAAGCCTCATGATGATGGCACTCACAAGCCTTTTTCACCTCCTTTTCCTTGGGTACAACTGGCTTGGCCTAAGGTTCCTTCTTAATATTATGGCCATGAATGTGTGGACCATAGTATTTCATTTGTATTTCCTCATAAGGTGCCTTGAGTACACTTTCACCAAAGTTTCGGGAACAGGTCCATCCTAGGTACCGTGACTTAGGCTCTACATAAGTAGGCCTGACAAAATGATCGTAGGATGAATCAAAATCAAACTCGTTTGTTTGGAAGATGACCTTCTTAAACGAAGTTTGATCTAGAGGAGCTTTTCCTTTCTCCTTGGCTAAAGCTTTCTTAGCAGCCTTATTTCTTTTTTGAGCTTTATTCCTCCTAGAAGATTTACTAGGAGCAGCCTGATGGCCTAAGCCAGCTCGTTTAGCCTGAGCAGAGAATTCAGCAACAAATGAAAGGACTGTCTTGGGCTTGGAGAAACTTTCAACCAGTTTCTTTTCTGCAGTAAGTTGTTCTTCCAATTTCTCGATGATTTTCTCTTTCAGGTTTTGGTGCTCGCGAGCTTTATTGTATTCTTAAATCGCGGCATGGAATTCCTTTCTGAGTGAGTCCATCCTTGCGACTTCCTCCCTCAGAGTGCTCTCCTCAGCCTTAAGAGATTTGATCTCCTTGTCTTGAGTTCTCTCGAATCTTTGACATTTGTCGTAAGCCATGATTAATTCCTTGTATTGAGTCATAAGTTCAGACTCGTCATCAGAAGAGTAGTCCTCATGAGGATGGTCTGAAGCATCAGATTCTGAGAGAGGGGTGTGAGAATTTACCTTCCTAGTGTACTGGGGTTCTTCTTCCTCGTCTATCTGTGCCATCAGCCCAAAGTAGGCTTCTTATTCCTCACTTGACTCAGATGAATCAGTTTCACTGAGAGTATTGGCCTTCTTGGCTACTAGGCTTCTTTCAAATTTCTTTTTACTATAAGAAGACTTTTTTTCTTCTCTTCTTCCACCCTCTTTCTTCTTGTGCGGGCAATTAACAATTACGTGTCCTTGCTTATTACAACAGTAACAAACAATGTCAGATGAAATATGTTTGCTCAGTTTAGAGTTATACCTATCATGGCTACTTGAGCATTTCTTATGACGATCACCATCGTGACGTGATCTTCTGGAGGAAAAGACTTTCCCTTTCCATTGCTTCTTCTTACTCAGGAACTTTTTGAACTGTCTAGAGAGTAGGGAGATCTATCCATCTGATAGTTCTGAGCCCGTGGTGCTCGGTTCCGAGTCTTCTTCTTCACTTTCTTCCTGTGTAGGAGCAGGAGACGCAGCTTTAACCTTCCTTGAGCTATTTGCCTTTAGTGCGATAGACTTCTCCTTCGATGAGTATCTGCTTCCCTCTTCTTCAGCTTTTCTTGTATTTATTTGAAGCTCATATGACATAAGCTTCCCGAAGAGGTTTTGAGGATCAGTCTCAGCTAGCTTTCCAAACTCCCTTATGGAACATATTTTGTTGTCTCATTCCTTTGTTAAGGATCTTAGGAGCTTATCATTTAATTCTCCGTTAGTGAAGACTCGACCATAGTTCCTCAGGCCGTTGAAGATCTTGAAAAAATTTTCATAAGTGTGTTATAGTGTCTTTTGGGCCTTGCCTGAAGGCCTCATACTTCTGGTTCAAAAGGGATCTTTTATCATCCCTTACTTTTTTGGTGCCCTCCATCAACACGATCAGTGACTGCCACATCTCTTTGGCAGATTTTCAGTGAATGAGATTTTGTAGCATCGAATCATCGACTGCACTTGCGATGATATTTTTAGCCTTCTTATCTAGAGAGACAAGTGCAATCTCATTTTTATCTAGATCCATCAGCTTCTTTGGTACTTGCTTTGAAGAATCAATAGTGGAGGCCGTCATATGAATGTAGGGGCCGTCATAAGAATCAATAGTTCTTCATGGATCACTACTTCCATGAAGAACTTCACCCTTTCTTTCCATATGGGGAAGTTTGCCTTAGTGCATATGGGGAGCTTAGCAAAATCCTTGACTCTATCCATGTTTATACACTCTTAAGACAACTAGGAGCAGATCTGTTCAAGGTGTTAATCTTTTGATGAACAACCTCTCTCTGATACCAATTGAAAGAGTCTAGTTGTCTACCTAAATCACCAAGAGAGGGGGGGGGGTGAATAGGTGAGTTCTGCGTCTTTTTGCGGAATAAAAATTGTACAAGAGATGCGTAGATAATAAACAAGCAATCCACAGACAACACCAAAGATTATAGTGGTTCTCCAATTTTGGATACATCCACTCTCCACCTCACCGATCTAGCACCACACTAGATTCGACTACTTTACTATTATCTCAGATTGAAAAACAATCATACAACTCGAAACAACATTCCTACAAGTTGGAATAAAACCACTCCTACAACAACTCAGAGAATAACTCCTACAATCTCGAAGAATAACCCCTACAAGAATAAAATGGATTTACAATGAAATACACAAACTTGTCTTCACAGATCTGACTGATTCTCAGCCTCTTCCTTCTCGAAAAATTGTAAAGCTCTATCAGAAAAGTCGAGGAAGAAATCTGAGAACACTTCGATCTGAGAACATAGGATCACCACAATCAAGGAAAAGATTTTCAGATGTTGAAAAGCTTGATCGATTGACTCCTTCTTGTCTGAATTTCTGGATCAAGAAGTTTGACGATGAAGAACACATCTAGTCGGCGGCGGCGCTTCCCGATTAAAAATCTTTAAAATGATTCAGAATTCTGTAAAATTCTTCTTAAGGTTTGTCGATTCCGACATGACCTTTTATAGGTCTTACATAACGGTCTGATTTCATTAATTACAATCCACGTGGACCAATAAAGAGTTAATTATATTTGAAATAAAAACCCGTCAGACACTTAGCGAAATTCAGATTCATAACTCTCTTTCTCGAGAGAAATAAAGATTACTCGAGTACGAGTTCTGTTTCTCGAGAAAAGATATAAAATGTTTGAGAAAAAACACTTAAGGAAAATATAGAAGATGAGTTCTGGTTTCTCGAGAATGGATAGACTTACTCGAGAAATTTTTTTCTGTTACTCGAGAACAAGAAAGCAGTTCGAGAAAAGATTTCTGTTTCTCAAGTAAAAACATCTGGTTCCCGAGAACTAACCTTAGCCTTCTTGAGAAATGTCTTTGGCTTTCTCGAGAAAGAGACTTAGAAAAATTCTGAGCTTAATTTTAAGGTTACTCGAGAAAGTTTAGACCTACTCGAGTACTTCATGGCGTTCTTGAGAACTACACTCGGCTTTCTCGAGAAAAAGACTTCTGCTACTCAAATACTTGACTAAGCTAACTCGAGTAATAAATTTAATCTTACTCGAGTAATAACTAATCTTTCTCGAGTAAAATACTTAAAAAAATCTTGTTAACTGAAAAATGATTTTCTTCTAAGAAACCAGCAACCAGCCTTTCTCACATAACTTTAGTACTTGAAAATGAAGTGTGTCCCAATAGAGAGGTTACACATGAGTCAACACCATGAATCACACAATGAGGTATTACATTGTATGGTCTTATGTTTGGTGACCCATTGTAAGCTGACATTGGTCTACACTTGACAATTATAACCTACAAGCACTCAACTTGAAAAAGACATCAAATACAAACTTAATTCATCTTAGTTAAAGGCGACTTCATACAAATCTAGGTTATTGTGGATGCAATACCTAACAGAACCTCCATGTACTACATGTATCAGACTCTACTACTGCATATGATACAGTCATGGAAGTAGTCCATGACCTGGAGACCTTTCAACAACAGGAGGATGTTCTAGCACAAAATGTGGTTGTGTCTGGGCTAGCAAATGAGACTGCTATCTCAAAGGACACTGAGGAAGGAGATGGTGCAGCCCAGGAGCAACCAAATGATCTTATGGAGGACACCACCCATACTAAAGTATCTGCAAGGGTTGAGGGGGAGTTTGTAGATCTGGCCCTTAGTACTGAAGGAGTTAAAGAGACAACATCTGTTGCAGTAGTCAATTCTTCAGAATCTGAGGAGGAAGAAGCCTCTCAGCTAAAGAAAAGGAAAATATCTGAACTCAAAAAGAGGAGTAAAAGCTATAAGAAGATCATTCAGTCTGGACCACTACCTGCTTCTACAATGGATTCAAGCTCACTTCTAGTTCAACTACATATAATGCTAGATCAACAAAGAAATAAAATAGAAAAGTATGCAGATGAAAGCAACATGGAGTTACAGTTTCAGCTAACTCAGGATAAAAAATCTATTAGATTTGAAGTAAATCTACTAAAGAAAGATATGACTGATTTTTTTCAAAGAGGTGCTAATGCAGTAGTGTACATTGCTAAACAGCAGGTGGAGTCCAAGAACACTGAAGATGAAATAGCAGTTAAACAAGGCTATGTCCTTGAAAATCAAAAACAAATGAATAAGAACATGATAATCATGAATGATGCTTCACTAATCAAGCTAGCTGAGCATACTACTACTTTGGATACCAAGATAACCTCTACCTCCAAGGATATTGAAACACAACAATCTACTCACAAAGCATCTTTGGTTGAGGATTTGAAGGCATCTCACAAAGAATTAGATGGACATTTGCTCAAAGTAAAAAATTCTTTATCCTCAGGAATCAATTATTTGGATAGTCAACTAAGATTTCACAAGAATGACTTAAGAGATCATGTTGAAAGAGAAGTCATAAAGGGGGAGAGAGTAATGATATAGGCAAGCTCTGAGCATACTATCTGGACATCCAATAGCATCAGAGAAACTCTAGGCCATCCTCCCATATGGTATGATGGAGACCAAACTGCTGAGTCTGGTTGCCAACCAGCTCATTTTGAGGCCATTCAAACTACTGTCCAGTCCATGTACAGTCCTCCAGCCCAGATTCAAAATATAGTATGTGAGGAGGTGGAGATGACTGCATCTGCATTACTTAAAGAGAAAGAAGCTCAACTACCTAAGAAAAGATTCAGGGAAAAGGCTGAAGCTAGGCCAGATTTTGAGCAGTGTAGTCCAACTTCTAGATCAATTATACTCACTGCATGGAAAGCAGTCAATAATAACACAGCTGCTATGGGAAAATGGTATTCAGAGCAAGAGTGGGCCAAGCACACAAAGCAGCAGGAGATCATCCACAAATTCAGAAATGATCTGAAGGCAGGGAAGATCCCAACTAATTCTCTTGAGCCCATCAAATATTTTCCCAAGCCCTATCATTATCAGGAAATGCAAAGGATCAAGCAAGAAGAGATCTTAAAAGCTAAGAATGGCAAGGGATAGGAGAAAGTGGCTGATGACAAAGTACCTGAAGTCAAAGCTAAAATTCAATCTGGAAAAGACATTGTCATCAAAGAGCCAGATGATTCTTAGTCTATTTTTGTTACTAGGCATTATGTAATTTTTGTTTTAAGAACAATGTAACAAAACAAAAATCTGTAAAGTGTAATTTTTTGACAAATTATAATGAAAAAGTTTGGTTTCACTCTATTCTTCCTGTGTTATCATTGTTATTATTTATATTTTATTTAGCATTTTCTGATACATCATAATAATTATATTTTGGTATTGTTGTGTATATCATTGAATTGAGGTTATGACTTCTTCAAATAGGGAGAGATTGTTGGGTACATTAGAAACAATGTACCTGATTTGAAGAAGCCCTTTCAACTCAATGATATACACAAATTCGTATTTGATGTATGTTAAGTTTACTTATGCAGGTTCTATGTTGAAGAAAAAAAAACTAAGTACAAATGTGTCGAGACACTAGACAAGTGTCGACACCTTTGTAAAAGTAGTGCTGAGATAAGAAAGCAAGTTGTGTCGATACTCAAGACTAGTGTCGACACCCTTATTCAAGTAGTGCTGAGACAGAAAGCAAGCTATGTCGACACTCATGACTTGGGTCGACACCCTTAGTTAAGAAACCAGCAATGTCGACACTCAGGACTAGTGTCGACACCTTTTATATAAGTTGTGCTGAGACAGGAAGCAAGCATTGTCGACACCCAGGACTTAGGTCGACACCGTAGTCAAGAAACCAGCAGTGTCGACACTCAGGAATAGTATCGACACCTTTTACACAAGTTGTGTTGAGACAAGAAACTACCAATGTCTACACACTCGATTGTTGTCGACACCCCTATAAGAGAAGTGTCGTGTAACATCTCCCCTGTAATGACCGTATAATATGGGTCCGGCTGGGGCCCCACAACATACAGACGCCACAGCTTCAGTATTATAAGATGATATAGCTACCCAATCTCAAAACTCATAACACAACACAGCGGAAATAACAAGCAAGACTTGAAGTTATCCACACCTACAAGAGTAATGAAATGGCCTTATGGCCTTACGACAAAAGTGAGTCCAAACTCAAATAATACATCAGTCATAAAAGTACATAAGCACTCCTAGTCTACCTCGGCATGCAAGCCGGTCTACATGTGCATCAAACATACAATGTCATAAAAGTAGAGCTACAACAAAAAGGTAACACTTCATGAGGCTTAGGCCTTTCTGGCCGGCGAGCTAGCTCCTGCTTGTGATCCTTGCCCTATAAAAATTATTAGTAACGTGGGTCAGCAAAGGCTGACCTCAAACTTTGTAACCAACACATCTCCTCCCGGCCGCCCCTAACGGACCCTAGGGAACCCTCCAACCTGCAAGTCAGCACTTCGTATGCAATATATATATAAACAAGTAATGCACTAAGAACAGGCTTGGATGTCTCAAACAACATACATGTTCTCTATTGTTGAGCATATAATAAAAGGGGCCTACTTATGCAGCATGTATACAACAACCCGGGCTTCACCCAATGCACCCTATCGCGTATGCATCTAGCACATCATCACATCATATGGGTACTCATCATTTCCCCATAGGCATAAAGCCGCAAACAAAGGGGGTTTACCAACATTCCCCCAACGACACACAAGCCGCCATACGGAACTCTTGCCTGCAAGCTCTGACTTCTCATGTCAGGATTCCAACAAACACACAGACCAATTCTAAGAAGCCTTGCTGGACCCCACCCGCTCATGGCATAATTGCCCGGGCTTGCCCCAAGCTTGGCATTCTCGTCAGTCTCACAGAAGGGGACTAGTCTCGCCGGGACAATCTCCACACATGACGTGCACGTCACGGGATAGCCAGCCGACCACGGAGACACAACCATGCCTTGACACATCACAATCCAAGACAATTCCACCCTAATCCCTCATTCGTACTGCAACGTTCCCGTGCACCAAGGAAACCATCTACCACCCATGTGGAGCTAACCTTGTCCACCAAGGAAACCATCTACCGCCAATGAGGAGCTAACCTTGTCCGGTACCGACCACACATACTCACGCAAGATAAAGGTAAGAACATCACAAACATCACAAACATCACAAAGGCCTCTTGCCGCAACGGATCTCTACGAATCCTTAAACCTCGTATGCAACATCACCGAGTCGGACTAACAGTCGCGACTACGGCTTCACCCATCATGCATAATCCACTAACGAAGCGGATCTCTAATGCAGAAACATGCCGGGGATGGACTTAATCGACCCAGAGGTTCCTCTTGAACCTTGGCGACCCAAACCCCTCTCATTTGAGAGTTTGGTGCCCAAAAACTAGAAAATAAAAGATGCTAAAACATGCATCCTAAAACCAAGAGGAGAAGTGTCGTTACCTTCCGACTCCTCTTCCTAGCCATGGAAAAATAGCCGGATGAAAACCTTCGCAATGATCTAGCCTCCACGGATCTGGACTCGGCTCACGATTTGGAGCACCGAAGCCTCTCCAACAGCCGGATCTCTTCTTCACCTTCTTCCTTGCTCTCCCCTCTCTCTAAAACTTTAGTAAGAGAAAGCTTGGAGAAGAATGAGGGTTTCTAACCCTATTCTCGGACTTAAATCAACAAGAGCAATCCTGGACCATTAGATCCAAAAAGAAAGGGAAGAACGACCACGATTCGAATTGAAAAATCAAAACACCTAGGCTGAACACGACTTGTGACACGCCCGTATCCAAGGCCGTGTTCCCCAAATGACGCTGAAACTGTCGCACCCAAAACAAGACACGGGGCCTTGACACGCCCGTGTCACATTTGACACGACCGTGTACAACCTGAACACGCCTGGGCTCCAGGCCGTATCCAACCCATTACACGTCCCGGATCACAACCCGAGAAGGACACGGCCTGGGAAACGCCCGTGTCTCAGGCCGTGTTCGAAGCCTCGACGATCGTCGAACGCCTCTTCGTCGAACTAGCAGAGAAAACGTCGAACACGATCGACACAGCGGGACACGCCCGTGTCATAGGTCGTGTACCCCTACTCGACGATCACCACTCGACGATCGACACTCGACGATCGTCGAACCTATGGGACACGCCCCCTGTCACGCTCGTGTTCCAGGGCGTGACCACCCAAACATTTCGTCGACCGAAATTCGTCGACCACGTGCCTTACTACGCCACCCGAGCGGGACACGCCTATGGACACGCTCGTGTCCTAGGCCGTGTTCCCTGTCTCGGCACTTCGTCGAGCGCAGGACGTCAACTTCCCGGACTCTTGACGACCCTAAGCTTGACACGGCCAGGGACACGCCCGTGTCCTAGGCCGTGTGACCCCCAACTAAGACCCAATCTTGGCCAAAAACCCTGATCGTCCCTCTTTCAAATTTTGGGGCGTTACAACTCTCTCCCCCTTAAAAGAATTTCGTCCCGAAATTATAAATAAAAAAGGGAACAAAACTTAAATGATACCTGAACTGAAGAGCTCTGGATACTCTTCCAGCATGGTTTGTTCTCGCTCCCAAGAGAGCTCCTCACGACCGCAGTTGTCCCATCGGACTTTCACGAGTTTGACCTCTTTATTCCGCAACTGCCGAATCTCTGAATCCTCTATACCAATTGGACGGACTCGCGTCCTCAAGTCTTTCTCTATCGGCACCGATGCCGGCTCGATCACCACACTAGCCTCCACCAAGTCTTTCCTCAAGGCGGAGACATGGAAGATGTCGTGCAATCCACTCAGCTCCGCGGACAACGCCAACCGATAGGCTGCTTCTCCCACCCGTTCAACAACTTCAAAATGTCCGAAAAACCTTGGACTCAACTTCTTGAGTCGGCGAATCCGTGAGACGCCTTTGAACGGCTTGATCTTCAAATAGACCCAATCACCTACCCCAAACTCCAACTTCATGTGACGAGCATTAAAGTATTTTGCTTGCTGGTCTTGCGCCACCTTCATACGCTCTTGAATGGTCCATACCAACTCACAAGCGTCAACTACCACCTCCTTTCCCAAAATTTTGTTGTCTCCCGCCTCTGTCCAAGACATCGGTGTTCGACACCGTCTCCCATACAAAGCTTCGTATGGAGCCATTTTTATACTTGCTTGATAACTGTTATTATACACGAACTCCACCATGAAGAAGTGATCCTCCCACTTCTTGCCGAAGTCAAGAATGCACATTCTCAGCATATCCTCCATAGTACGCTTCATTCTTTCGGTTTGCCCGTCAGTTTGAGGATGGAACGTCGTACTAAACTTTAGCTTCGTGCCCAAACTCTTCTGAACCAACCTCCAGTCCTTGGACGTGAAACGTCCGTCACGATCGCTGACTATACTTTTAGGAATCCTATGCAGTCGCACAATGTTGCGAACATACAACTCCACCAACTTCTCTACGCTGTCCTCCTTCCGATTTGGGATGAAGTGAGCCACTTTGGTTAAGCGATCCACGATCACCCAAATAGCATCATTGCCCTGCTGCGATCTAGGCAAACCATGTACAAAATCCATGGAGATGTCATCAAATTTCCACTCAGGGATTGGAAGAGGCTTCAGGAACCCGCCTGGCTTTTGACACTCGGCCTTCATCAAGGCACAAGTTTGGCATCGATTCACATACAAAGCTACGTCCCGCTTCAGCCCCGACCACCAAAAGATTTCTTCATATCCAAGTACATCTTTGTACTACCCGGGTGAATGGAGTACTTTGTGAAGTGAGCCTCAAACATCAACTCCTCATGGAGCTTGCCGAACTACGGTACACAAATCCTTCCGTCCTTCCTCAGAATCCCATCAATCATCTCCCAAGCGCTGCTCTCTCCCTTTTGAGCCTCCACCACATATGGTTGAAACTCCACATCCAAACGAGTCGCTTCCCAAATATGATCGGACAAGTCGTTCTGCATTTCAATCCAGTTCAACCGAGCCACGCTAGACTCGCCTCTCGCCACACATTCCAAACTAAGGGACTCCCATTCTAGCACCAACCGCTCATCATGGGCTTCTATCCAATTCCCTTTCCTAGAGTATTTTCTACTCAAGGCATCTGCCACCACATTGGCTTTGCCTGTCATGTACTGAATCGCCACCTCATAGTCTCTAAGGAACTCGACCCACCTACACTGCCGCATGTTTAAGTCTTTTTGATCCAAGAGGTACTTTAGGCTTTTATGATCTATGAAGATCTCCACCCTTGCACCGTAGACATAGTGTCGCCATATTTTTAACGCGAAAATTATCGCCGCCAACTCCAAGTCATGAACGGGGTAATTCCTCTCATGGGGCTTCAGCTGTCTAGACCCAAAGGCTATCACACTGCCATGTTGCACCAACACGCACCCCAAACCGCATCCTGATGCGTCACTAAAGATTTGAAATCCTCCGGTACCTTTCGATAGACTTAGGATTGGCGTCGTCATTAGCCTTTCCTTCAGAGTCTCAAATGCTTGACTGCACTCCTGAGTCCATACAAACTTATGATCCTTGCGAGTTAGTGAAGTTAGGGGCAGAGCTATCCGCGAAAAGTTTTCCACGAATCTCCTATAGTACCCGGCTAGTCCAAGAAAACTTCGGACTTCCGCCACGGTTCTCAAAATCGGCCAATCTCTGATGGATTCCACCTTTGTTGGATCAACCGCCACCCCATCCCTACTAATCACGTGGCCCAAAAATGCCACCTTATCTAACCAGAACTCGCACTTCGAGAACTTTGCATACAACTGATTCTCCCTCAACACTTGCAAGACCATTCGCAAGTGAGTCTCATGCTTCATTTTCGATTTGGAGTACACCAAGATGTCGTCAATAAAGACAACTACAAAAGAGTCCAAGTATTGTCGGAACACCCGATTCATCAAATCCATGAATACAGATGGTGCATTCGTCAGCCCGAACGACATCACCGTAAACTCAAAGTGTCCATACCTCGTACCAAATGCAGTCTTGGGTATGTCCTCGTCACGAATTCGCAACTGATAATAGCCTGACTTCAAGTCCAATTTTGAATACACCACTGACCCCACCAACTAGTCGAACAAGTCGTCTATCCGAGGAATCAGATACTTATTCTTGACGGTCAGTTTATTCAGCTCTCGGTAGTCTATGCACAGCCGCATACTACTGTCTTTCTTCTTTACAAACAACACCGGCGCACTCCACGGCGAAGAACTGGGTCTGATATGCCCTTTCTCCAACAGTTCCTGCAACTGTACTTTGAGTTCAGCCAACTCCTTTGGTGCCATCCTAAACGGGCCTAGCCTCCGGCACTAACTCGATCGAGAAGTCGATCTCCCGCCGAGGAGGCGCTCCAGGAAGTTCATCCGGAAACACATCCTTGAACTCTGCCACTACGGGCACTTCCTCAATAGACAACTGGGAGAGGCGAACCTCCAATAACGCTACAAGCGCTACACCACCCAGGTTAACCGCCCGCATCAACTGCATGGTCGAAATCAGGGAATAGGCTACTCCAGAAAGGCCCTCTGAAAGTCCACCTAGTGTCAACTATCTTCACCTATGGGGGGGGGGGAATAGGTGACGTGCAGCGTTTTTGCGGAATTTACGAATGTACCTGCACAATAAAAATAAACAGCACAGCACACAGAATACACAAGCAATTTATAGTGGTTCCCCGACTTGGGTACATCCACTTTCCCCCTTCGACCTATCTCCCACCAAGGGACGACTCGGTCTCTTCTCCAACAGGATTGAAATCCAATCCCTGCACTATCGGAAGGAACCCTTCCACACGTAGGAGTCAACACTCCCACAAAACGGGTTGCACCCAACCCTTACAACACGGAACAAACGTTCCTTTACAACAAAAGTAAAACTAGAATGTACACGAGATACAAACTACGTTTGGAGACTTAGGTGTCCCTCTTTGTTGATGACATGTTCTTGAAGTCCACAAAGAGTCCATAACCTTAGATCTCTCTTGGAGAGGATCTCCTCGGAACCGGCGGCGGCGAGATGGGCGGCGGCTAGGTTCACGGGATCGGCGGCAACAACGATGTGCGGCTGCACTTCTTTGGAGATCCAAACTTCGTAGCGAAGCTAGCTAGGTCTACCAACGGTCACACTAGGATCAGTCGTCTCGATCGATTCGAATGGGGAAGATTTTCCGATCTACAAATCGAGAGACAAGAGATCTCCGGTTAGACACGTGAGACGCTGAGCTTAGCTAGGCTTCTGTCGCAGGAGGATCAGGGCAAAACCACGATCAACCGGCGAACAACTTGGCGTGAGCGGCGGTGGCGGCGGCGGAGCGGAAACAGCGATCTAGGTCACGTCGCGGCTCGCGTATATCGTTTCTTCTTTGCTTCTTGTACTGTTCAAAAATACCCGTGTATTTATACACTGTAGACACTTACAATATGACCGTTGTGGGTCCCACACGTAGACACCCGAAATCCGGTTCAAAATAGTCCAGCGTTAGAATCCGGTCCAGCAGCATCCCGAGAAATTGCCAAGTAAAATTCGTCGAGAATCATAGGTGATTCTCGACGAATCGGCGAGAATCAGTTAGTGATTCTCGACGATTCGTCGAGAATCACTAGTGATTCTCGACGATTCGTCGAGAATCACTAGTGATTCTCGACGATTCACTTGTTGATTCTCAACGAATAGAACTTGGTATTCATGATCTGCTCAACGATGGGTTCGGCGAGAATCACTAGTGATTCTCGTCGAATCTTACTTGGCACCGTTTTGAGATAGTCGGATAGAGTCGGCGAGAATCACTAGTGATTCTCGACGATTCGGCGAGAATCACTGGTGATTCTCGCCGAATCGGCGAGAATCACTTGGTGATTCTCGTCGAATTGTACTTAGACGAATTTTTGTCTTTCCACCCAAGAGATGCTCCTTGACCCATCCTTGCTCCTTGTCTGCTCTTGTGTAAACACGGCCCTGTACTTGAAAGTAAGTGCACTCCAATAGAGAGAGTACACGTAGGCCAACACACTGATCTGCTTAACGAGGGATTACGTCGTGCAGACCCGTGTATATTGACCTACTGCACCCTGACATTGGTGTGCACTTAGCGTGAAATAACTGCAAGCATAACTTAAGATGTTTCATCAAATACATTGTGAATTCATCTTAGCTTGACAGGTGGCTTCCTCAAATCCAGGTGATTGTGGATACAATACCCAACAATCTCCCCCTATTTGACGAAGCCAAAACCCTACTAGCTAAGATGAATAACACCAATCAAATAATAAAAACAGCATTCAGAATTTAAACATGCAGCACAAGTGAATATAAGCAAACAGATCAAGACTTGAGTCATTCACAAATTCAAATATATATACAAATATATATATATATATATGATCTCAGAATTGTTCATATAATAACAATAAGCATTAATTGTTCTTAAGAGAGAATGACAAGCTATAAATTGTTGACTATTTTTCCTTAGCCAAGTCATCCTTGAGTTTTTGCGCCAAATACTTCTTCCTTTGCCTCTCCATATACTCTTTAGGCTTCGGATAATATCTGGGAGGAGGAACTTTATCTGCTGCCGTGTTGGTCCTGAAGAAGATGTTTCGTTTCGCTTCATACGTCTTGTGCATTTCCCACTCATACTGGCTGTATACTTCGTTTCGATTGAGTTCTCCTTTTTATTGTAGCCAGAAGGTGTCCAAGATGATATTATTTGAAACTGGACTCCACTTTTCGTTTCGTACTTCCTCCTCACTCAGTCTGATTCTCTTCTCAGATAGTGTCTCCTTGGAGGTCCCTTCTTGAGCTTTTCTCTTGCCCCTGGCTTTTGCTAGGGCCTCTTGGTCAAACATGCTCATCAGTTTAGCTTTGGAAACAGCCCTAGCATCAGCTTCACTCATGGGAACATCTGCAGCACTTACTCCCTCGGCAGCACTTACTCCCTCAGCGGCCGTAGAAGTCTCAGGAGCATGAATACCCGCAGGATTTTCAGGCAACACGACGCCTAACGCCTGTTGGAGCATCCACCAGCAACTGTCATAGACGTATTTGTTTGACTGTTCGAAGTTGTTGATCATGACTTCTCGGAGCTCAGCCATCTTAGCTATGTAGTCCTTCTCCCCCTTTTTGGCTTCGACTGCGATGAAGTTTGCATAGGAGTGCAGTGAATCATCAATATGCTTGGTGGTCCGAGAGAATTCAGTGACCAAGGCCTGCTGATTGGCGTTGAGAGTTACCATATTACCGTCAAACTTTTGAATGTTGTTTGCTACAACATGAGCATTCTGATTCACTACAGCAAGAGTATCAGTGTTCTTTTTCAATCCGGCCATAAGAAGAGTGACCGCTTGGCCGGCCGCTGTATTCTTTTCTTCAAATTTCTTGTCCATCATGTCAAGTTTATGGTTGATCTCCACCATGTTCTTGAGCATGAGATTTTCAGACTTCTTAATCCTTTTCAGCATTTTATTTTGATCTTTTTCAAAAGAGCCTTTAAGCTCATCCACTATACCTTGAATGATACTCACGGTGTGAGTGGCTAGCTCATCTCGTAATGGAAGATCCGGAGGCATTGCTTGGCCTTTTCCTTCATCAGATGCACCTGTAGAGCTGGACAGGAGCACAGCCGCTAAGGGTGGAATACTGGCAGCATCTGTAGGTTCCTCAGACTCCCCCTCCACTCGTGCACCAATGTTTTCAGGAACGATTTCAGGTGTGTGCTGGTCAGATGGAAGTTCAATGATATCCTGAGTGTCCATTGCGTCCTGTTCCTCATTTTCATCTTCCTCACCTTCAGCATCCATAAGATCATCTTCATCAGCATCCTCTTCCAGCTCTTTGTCAGTAGTCTCCTGTACAGCAGCTTCGGCTCCTTGAGTGTTCCGGTTCAGGGCCTCCTCATGCTCCAGCTCAGGTTCACTTTCTACGTGTAGATCTGCCACAACATCTCTGGTCAGCTGGGAGATGTCAGATACTACATCAGCATGAGTGGGTAGAGGCTCCCCTCAATTCCTGCAGTCAAAGTATCAGGAATTTCACTGGGGGTTACTGCTGGAGATACTTCCTGTTGTTCTTCCATGGCAGCCTGCCCAATTCGCCTCTCCAATCTGTCAAACACACTTGAATCCATCTTCTTCAAGTAGTGTAGAGTAACATCTTTACTCATGTCAAACTTGTCTCCATTCAGCTGATTTAGATACAGGCTTATGATTCGGCCAAAACTCGGAGAGCTCAAGGTGTCCTTTATCTTCTCGAACAGCAACGCCCCCCAGTTGAACCTTTTACGGCAGACAATTGCCACCAAGATCTTGAACATATCCGCAGAGATATGGTCATGAGATCCCGACTTGCAGATGAGTACCTTTCCAATTATGTCTGACAGAAGCTTCCCTTCTTCATTCATATCCTTGCGCTTGATCGACCGAGTTCCTCGTGGGAGACCGCAGAATAAGAGAGTCCTGGTTTTGTCTTCGTCCTCCAGATAGTCCTCGAGCTCCGAGCTAGAGAGCTGCAGGAAGCGGGTCAGCTTGCTGGTTAGACACCCAGCCACCTTGCTTTTGATTAGAGAGTCGCCATTCCGGAGTTTTGCGGTAGCGAAGAACTCCAGCACCTCTTTGTCCAAGATTTTATACGGGTGCTCCAGGACGAATGAGAGCCCAGCCACTTCCAGCATCAGAATGATGTTTCTGAATTCGTCAGAGGCATGAGAGAACCCTGTTCGAACTAGCTCGCAACCAGTGACCAGCCCAGCGGTTGTCCTTGGAGCCATTTCAGATCTAGGGAGAGAAGCTCTACTCTACGCTCAATCAAAAATCAAAAAGGAAGCGACAATAGTGATCAAGTCCAAGTAAGGGTGAGGGGGTGGTTACCTAAAGGTGTAGACGGTGAGTTAGTTCGATGAAGACGAGGGACACCCGATGAGTGCACGCGAAGAAATTCCTGGAAGCAAGAATCGAAACCGGAAGAGCGTCCAAGAACAAGGTGAGCGTCCTGCGGGAAACTTGCGGTGAGAAGCCTTCGGTGATTCGACGGGATTCGACGGATGCCTGCGCGATTCCTGGTGAGTTTCCTGCGGAGTCCTGCGGAGTTCTTCGGGATTTGGCGAGAACCCTACGGGAAGACGATTTGGCGAAGACCTTTGCGGGATTCGGCGTGTTTCCTGCGAAGTTCGGCGGGATTCGGAGAGTTTGCTCCTTCGGCGGGATTCCTATGGAAGGTGAAGGGTCGGCGGGATTCTAAATATTTAAAGGTGAGTTCGGCGGGAGACTACGTGAAATTGACGAGATTTAGAAGGAATTTAACGGGTTTCCGGCTTTTCCATATAAGTTAATTTAAAAATCTTCTAAGTATGTGAATACTTCTTAAAGCCACTATTTGGGGTTTGAACCAGCTTTTCCATACATTTCTTGATGGCAATCTGCGCTAGTTTTTAGTGAACTAATTCAAGCCTGTAGATGTTAGATCTCGAGTCTACCAGTGGAATTGCCGATAACTCTTTAATGATGTATCTGATCTTTAAATTCACCGAGTTGACCTATCCTTAGATGTACTCACATACCAGTGAAGGATAAGAATAAGTATATATATATATATATATATATATATATATATATATATATATAAATGTGGATACACTATGACTCAAGTCCTGGAACTGATCAAACGTACCTGGGATTATGAGAGTTATCATTTGGTCCCTCAGGTAAAACATATTAGGAGCTCAAAGTGAGTAAGTTCAAGTAGATATCACATCTGTTATTCCAGACGCTTGTTCCAATTTAGTCTTGAGCCATCTACTGTCTAGTTCCCATCATATTTAAGGGAACCTAGATTAGCCTGCAAGAAAGAATTACTTTACCTTAGGAACCCAAATCATATTGGGTCCTAGGTTCCTGTTAGCATAAGCACTCGACTGCCTTCCTTCAGAAAACCTGTCAGGAAGACTACCTCTGTCCCGTGAATGTGGATAAACCCTTGCCTTTGGCATAGAGGGGTTGTGCCAACAGTCGATGGCAAAGTGTCCCACTTTGCCACAGCACCAACACGGGTGAATATTATATCGCCGTTTCTGACCTGATCTAGTGACTGAGGTAGTCACGGTCCTAGGTCTAAACGGGATAGGGCATGATCTCCTCACAAAATTTCCTCGTCCACCGTGACACGTGGAAGAGTGGAAGGAGTGCATGTTGCGAGTGTCATGTGGCCGGGGAGGTGGTGCCTTCCTTTCAGGCATCCCCCTTCCAGAGGCCCCATGAAAGCTTACACCATGACATCTAACCTCCCTATCCTGTGTCCTCGGGTGGTGAGAAGTGTTCTGTGAGCTGGGACATGCAGATTCACACCGAGTTGAGGCAGTGGCAGTGAATACAAAGGGCTCAGAATAAGTCTTAGGTATTCTCTCATGGGTGGCCACGACGGCCCTTGCACGACGGGTGTCTCCACATGGGGACAGATCACCCTTACAGTGACCACGACTATTCCTGTGATCATACCTGAAGGCATGATGAGTTGCCTTCCTGCTTGGAGTGGGGGGTCGGAATACCGTTTCCCCATTTCTCCACGAATTGATAATCCGGGAGATCCACCCATTTTCTTGCTTTCTTTTTATAGCATCAACCTTGGAAAAGTTTGATACTATTCTTTTCTCATTCTCTAGACTTCTCTCTAGAGCTGAGATTTTAGAGTCCTTGACCTTGTTGGATGTCAATTGGAGAACCAACAAGATCTTAAGTCGAGCAATCTCTTGAGCTTGCTCCTCAGCAAGTAGGTTGCTTGTCTGAAGGGCTCTCTTCAGGGAATTAGAATCTTCTGAAGGAAAGCAGTTCTTGACTTCAGAAACTTCAAGAGATACGGGGCAGGATGAAGAAGTTACCTGCTCTTCTGTGTTATTATCAATAGAGCCAGTGACCATTGTGTCATCCTCATCAGAGCTGCTTTCCTCACTGGCCTCTTCAGTCTCTAACACGGACACTGGAGCTCTGATGTTGTCCGAGAGATCCTTGCCTTCATCTTTAGAGGTGAAGACCCCCACATAGGCTTCATCCTCTGGTTGACAGCAGATTCCAGTTCTCTCTGACCCCCCCATCAGCTCTGAGATCATCACCCACATAGATTTAGCCGTCCTATATTTTTCCAATCTAGAGCGAGAAGCTCCAGACCAGATATCCAAGATAATTTGACGAATCCTCTTGTCCAAGTTAAATAGTGACAGTTCCGTCTTTGACATCTCTGCAATGCACTTGGGCACTTCGATATTCTCTCCAGAGCAGAGGGTCTTCATAGGAATAAAAGGACCCTCTTCCAGGATGAAAAATGCTCGAGGATCGATGGCCTCCAAGTGATATGACACCCTCATTCTCCAGACCGGATAATACTCCTTTGTACATGCGGGGAGTCTTAGTGGCGATATCTCATAATCCAGCTCCATGCTTCTGACACTGGTGGCAGGATACTACTCAAGGTGTAAACCTTTTTGATGAGTAACCTGGCTCTGATACCACTTGAAAGTCCACCTAGTGTCAACTATCTTCACCTATGGGGGGGGGGGGAATAGGTGACATGCAGCGTTTTTGCGGAATTTACGAATGTACCTGCATAATAAAAATAAACAGCACAACACACAGAATACACAAGCAATTTATAGTGGTTCCCCGACTTGGGTACATCCACTTTCCCCCTTCGACCTATCTCCCACCAAGGGACGACTCGGTCTCTTCTCCAACAGGATTGAAATCCAATCCCTGCACTATCGGAAGGAACCCTTCCACACGTAGGAGTCAACACTCCCACAAAACGGGTTGCACCCAACCCTTACAACACGGAACAAACGTTCCTTTATAACAAAAGTAAAACTAGAATGTACACGAGATACAAACTATGTTTGGAGACTTAGGTGTCCCTCTTTGTTGACGACGTGTTCTTGAAGTCCACAAAGAGTCCACAACCTTAGATCTCTCTTGGAGAGGATCTCCCAGGAACCGGCGGCGGCGAGATGGGCGGCGGCGAGATGGGCGGCGGCTAGGTTCACGGGATCGGCGGCAACAACGATGTGCGGCTGCACTTCTTTGGAGATCCAAACTTCGTAGCGAAGCTAGCTAGGTCTACCAACGGTCACACTAGGATCAGTCGTCTCGATCGATTCGGATGGGGAAGATTTTCCGATCTACAAATCGAGAGACAAGAGATCTCCGGTTAGACACGTGAGACGCTGAGCTTAGCTAGGCTTCTATCGCAGGAGGATCAGGGCGAAACCACGATCAACCGGCGAACAACTTGGCGCGAGCGACGGTGGCGGCGACGGAGCGGAAACGGCGATCTAGGTCATGTCGCGGCTCACGTATATTGTTTCTTCTTTGCTTCTTGTACTGTTCAAAAATACTCGTGTATTTATACACTGTAGACACTTACAATATGAATGTTGTGGGTCCCACACGTAGACACCCGAAATCCGGTTCAAAATAGTCTAGCGGCAGAATCCGGTCCAGCAGCATCCCGAGAAATCGCCAAGTAAAATTCGTCGAGAATCATAGGTGATTCTCGACGAATCGGCGAGAATCAGTTAGTGATTCTCGATGATTCGTCGAGAATCACTAGTGATTCTCGACGATTCGTCGAGAATCACTAGTGATTGTCGACGATTCACTTGTTGATTCTCAACGAATAGAACTTGGTATTCATGATCTGCTCAACGATGGGTTCGGCGAGAATCACTAGTGATTCTTGTCGAATCTTACTTGGCACCGTTTTGAGGTAGCCGGATAGAGTCGGCGAGAATCACTAATGATTCTCGATGATTCGGCAAGGATGGGTCAAGGAGCATCTCTTGGGTGGAAAGACGAAAATTCGCCTATGTACAATTCGACGAGAATCACCAAGTGATTCTCGCCGAATCGGCGAGAATCACTTGGTGATTCTCGTTGAATTATACTTAGATGAATTTTCGTCTTTCCACCCAAGAGATGCTCCTTGACCCATCCTTGCTCCTTGTCTGCTCTTGTGTAAACACGGCCCTGTACTTGAAAGTAAGTGCACTCCAATAGAGAGAGTACACGTAGGCCAACACACTGATCTGCTCAACGAGGGATTACGTCGTGCAGACCCGTGTATATTGACCTACTGCACCCTGACATTGGTGTGCACTTAGCGTGGAATAACTGCAAGCATAACTTAAGAGGTTTCATCAAATACATTGTGAATTCATCTTAGCTTGACAGGTGGCTTCCTCAAATCCAGGTGATTGTGGATACAATACCCAACACCCTCAAATTTGACTTCCGTCTGCCCTTTGCTCCTTAGGGTCACTACCTTGGATAGACAATCAATACTGGCATGTTGTTCGGTAAGCCAATCCATTCCCAATATCACATCAAATTCCGCCAACGGTAAGACCGCTGCTATCAGCATAAAGTTAACACCATCTAGAACCCAACAAATGCGCCCTTTCTTTCCGATGGTCATGGATGACCCATTGGGCATGCACACCTTCAGCTCCGCGTCCGCCGAAAAAGGCTCTCCAATCCTCCGGATGAAGCTTTCCACAAGAAAGGAGTGCGACGCTCCCGTATCAAAAAATACCCTAGCGGGGTATCCGGAAACTAACACGAAGCCTAAAACATAGACATCACATGTAAAGGTCTAAAAGTATGAATCACAAAGTTAAACTTAAACTTCCTCATACATGTCACCACGTCGGGTTGGCGGATCGCTTCCTGCTGTCCAAGGTTGTAAGCCATTGGTTGCACCGGTTGGAACCGAGAAGCGCTCGACTCCGCCATCTTTCCTTTTTCTGCGACACTGGGGCCGAAGCGCACAGTCTGCTCTTGCCTTGGCTCCTGCTCCGCACCTCCTTGATTACAAAAGCGAGCAATGTGTCCCACCTTTCTGTAGTTGAAACACGTCGGTGGCCCCTTGGAGTGAGACCCTCCGGACGTCCATTTGCTTTTCTCACTGGACTTGTATGGGTGAGGCTTCTTCCTCCATCTATTCCCTTCTGACTTTCCTTGGGATTGAGAAGGCTTCCCTTCTCCTTGCTTGGGCGCAACGCCCTTACGACGTTGGCTTCGCTCTAGATCACTTTCCAAAGTTCTGGTAGCCTCCACTAGCTCATTGAAACCAGCCCTCTTCATGGCAATGAGGGGTTGTCTTAGATTCTCCCTCAGCCCATGATAAAAGAAGTTATCCCTCTCTACATCATCTGCCATCGTCGTTCCCGCATAACGACCCAAACGGGTGAACTCCTGCACATACTCGTCCACCATCTTGTCTTGTTGCATTAAGTGCAGAAACTGCCTCTGAAGGGCCAACCGTGTAGAAACGGGAATGTACCTCTTTAGAAAAGCATCCCCAAATTCTTCCATCGACGAGGTGCGTCCAGGAAATTGGCGGCCGCTATGACTCACCCACCACAACTTGGCGTCTCCTTCTAACATGAACGCCGCATACTCAGATTTCTTCTCTTCTAGCATCTCTGTCGCCCTCAAAAGCTCTTGAATCCGAGCCCACCAATCCTCCGCATCAGTTGGCGTACCAACTCCCTTGAACGACGGGGGATGGAAGCTCAGAAAGTACTTCATTTGCCGGTCCCCATGCCCGACCACCACTCTTTCTGTCAAAGGCTATACTCGCCTGGCTTCTCCGCCTGGAACGATCGTCGCCGTATTCGGGGTAGTAGGAGTTGCTACCTGAGCAACCGGGGTTGCTACCAGAGCTGTCGCTGCAGCTTGGGCTGCCACCATTGCTTCTGCAAGCATGAAGCAGAAGTCGGCCGGGTTTACACCCATGCCCACCTGACCTTGAGCAGTAGCGCTGCTTGCCAAAAGCTCTTTTCTTGCTCTCGACGTACCCGCCTCGTTGCTTGCACTCTTCAAGAGAACAAGAAAACAAGGAATCAATCTCTAATCTCAAGACTTAAACATAAGGACACTCATGGTCCCGCGTTACTCTTATGTGGATAACTTCTCTATGCACTGACCTTGAATCTAACCTCGCTTTGATACCAAATTGTAACACCTCCCATGTAATGACCGTATAATATGGGTCCGGCCGGGGCCCCACAACATACAGACGCCACAACTTCAGTATTATAAGATGATATAGCTACCCAATCTCAAAACTCATAACACAACACAGCGGAAACAACAAGCAAGACTAGAAGTTATCCACACCTACAAGAGTAACGAAATGACCTTATGGCCTTACAACAAAAGTGAGTCCAAACTCAAATAATACATCAGTCATAAAAGTGCATAAGCACTCCTAGTCTACCTCGGCATGCAAGCCGGTCTACATGAGCATCAAACATACAATGTCATAAAAGTAGAGCTACAACAAAAAGGTAACACTTCATGAGGCTTAGGCCTTTCTGGTCGGCGATCTAGCTCCTGCTTGCGATCCTTGCCATGTAAAAATTATTAGTAACGTGGGTCAGCAAAGACTGACCTCAAAATGTGTAACCAACACATCTCCTCCCGGCCGCCCCTAGCGGACCCCGGGGAACCCTCCAACCTGCAAGTCAGCACTTCGTATGCAATATATATATAAACAAGTAATGCACTAAGAACAGGCTTGGATGTCTCAAACAACATACATGTTCTCTATTGTTGATCATATAATAAAATGGGCCTACTTATGCAGCATGTATGTAATTACCCGGGTTTCACCCAAGACAACCTATCGCGTATGCATCTAGCACATCATCACATCATATGGGTACTCACCATTTCCCCATTGGAATAAAGCCGCAAACAAAGGGGGTTTACCAACATTCCCCCAACGGCACACAAGCCGCCACACAGAACTCTTGTCAAGGCCCCACCCGCTCAAGGTCTTAAACCCGGGCTTGCCTGCAAGCTTTGACTTCTCATGTCAGGATTCCACAAAACACACAGACCAATTCTAAGAAGCCTTGCTGGACCCCACCTGCTCATGGCCTCATTGTCCGGGCTTGCCCCAAGCTTGGCATTCTCGTCAGTCTTACAGAAGGGGACTAGTCTCGCTGGGACACTCTCCACACATGACGTGCACGTCACGGGATAACCAGCCGACCACGGAGACATAGCCACGCCTTGGCACATCACAATCCAAGACAATTCCACCCTAATCCCTCATTCGTACTGCAGCGTTCCCGTGCACCAAGGAAACCATCTACCACCCATGCGGAGCTAACCTTGTCCACCAAGGAAACTATCTACCGCCAATGAGGAGCTAACCTTGTCCGGTACCAGCCACACGTACTCACGCAATATAAAGGGAAGAACACCACAAACATCACAAACATCTCAAACGACCTCTTGCCGCAACGAATCTCTACGAATCCTTAAACCTCGTATGCAACATCACCGAGTCAGACTAACGGTCGTGACTACGGCTTCACCCACCATGCCTAACCCACTAACGAAGCAGATATCTAATACAAAAACATGCCGGGGACGAACTTAATTGACCCGGAGGTTTCTCTTGAACCTTGGCGACCCAAACCCCTCTCATTTGAGAGTTTGATGCCCAAAAACTAGAAAATAAAAGATGCTAAAACATGCATCCTAAAACTAAGAGGAGAAGTGACGTTACCTTCCGACTCCTCTTCCTAGCCATGGAAAAATAGCTGGATGAAAACCTTCGCAATGATCTAGCCACCACGGATCTGGACTCGGCTCACGGTTTGGAGCACCGAAGCCTCTCCAACAGCTGGATCTCTTCTTCACCTTCTTCCTTGCTGTTGAAGCCAAAATTTGACTCCGACAAATGTTCACAAAATAGGGGCGTAGCCGACTCCTACTTGGCCCGAGCTCCGACCTCCGACCGGTCGTGAAGGATTAGAAAACTGGCCCTAAGCCGCAGCAGGGAGGTCCCACCGCTTACCAGGAAGGTCACAGAGAGCTTCCCCTCCAAAGCCAAAAGCTGGGCTTAGAGTTCCTCAGAAGACTGTGCCAACGAATCCTCTTAAGAGTCTGAAAAAAGTCCCCTTCTGAAGAACCCCTATGGGCTTATTTATAGATTTCAGAATCTGAACTGCCAATAACAAAACTACTCCGGCCTGAAATTACCGGGGTACCCTTGGCTGGGTCTGCCAACAGCCAAACTCCGCTGTTCTGAGGAGCTATACGCAGTCCACCAAGGGTGAGAGGGTAAAAATACCCGGGGTAGAAGAGTAAAAACCCCTGCTTTGATAGGGAAAAATAAAAAAGCCTTCTCCCCCCCTGGCGAGAGGAAAGGCACCTGCCGGCGAGAAGGACCCACCTCCTGTCTCGCCGGCGCCTCTCGCCCTTGGAGGTCCTCTCGCTTCTGGAGGCCCTCTCGCCTCTGGGGGCCCTCTCGCCTCTGGGGGCCCTCTCGCCTCTAGGTGGGGGAATTTTGCCCTTTGGAGAGCCCACCATCTCGCCGCTTGCGAGTGGGCCCTCCTGGTCCCCTTTGCCCATCTCGATCTGTTTGCTTCTTGAGGGTTCCTTGCGAGCCTGAGGTTGTACACAATCCCCGCTCTTTTTGAAATTACTCTAAGCTCAAAAAGAATGTTCAACCGAGGCTCGTTATTCAATGTGCATTAAAAAACGTATTTATGAGGAATCTTCTGAGGCCCCCACCGGGGCCTATAAATATATGACTCCTGCCCTGCACTCTTGATGCCCCGCTCTGCATATTCTTCTTCTTCCCTGTTCTCGGGTTTTTACATAATGACGCACAGTCAAAGTTTTCGCGAACGTCTCGCACTGGTGCGAGAGCAACACAAGGCCAACGTGGCTGCTTTTACCTCTTCTCTGGTTCGTCCTCTCGCCCCGTCGTCTCGCTTGAAAAAGACGAAGGCTGGGGGCCCATCACCTGTAGCAGTAGATTCGTCTCGCGTCGCTTTGAAAACCATCCCTACTCCTCACGCGCCCTCCACGGAAAAAGAGGTGGGTACTCGCTATTACCACTGTTATCTCCGCGACTGGGTGCTCTTTTGTTGAGTAATACTTTTTCAGGGGGCTCTTGTGGTTCTGCAGCCCCCGAAGAGTCCGTGAGATGGTTCTCCTGCCCGCTACGAGGAGCTCGATTCGCAGCCCTCATCTACTCCCCCAACTACTCCTAGCGAGAGGAGGGACGACACCTCCCCGGCTGCCGATACCTCTCGCCGCCCTGGTAAGGGACCTTCCCTTGCCCTTTTGAATCCCCTTCGCTACTCTCACTCTCTCCTGCGAGTGCCTCTTCCACCTTACCCCTGCACTCCTTGCGCAGATTCTCGGGCCAACTCTCCTATTGAGGAGCAGCCAAAGCGACTCTCCGTCTCGCCTCCTCCTGCAGACGGGATTGAGGACTATCTGGGCGATCCCTCAGATCCAGTGGAGATGAAGCGGAAGACGGCTGAGCTCTTCCGGAAGCATGCGCGCCTCATCCACTCCTTGACTTTAGACAAACAGGCCGCGGAGAAGCGCATCGAGTCGCTAGAGGGCGAGTGCGCTCGTCTATCTTCTGGAGCTAATGCCGAGCTGGATGTCGACGGTACCGACCCCGAGGCCATCATCAATGAGACCGATATGCAGCTCCGTCTCGCGCGGCGTGGTCTTAAAACCATCCGCTCCTTCCACTCGCGGAGTAGACCTCCTCGCGGGGGAGCTCGCGGCGGCCGCTGGGAATGGCGCCCATACTGAAGAATGTCCGTCCCGCTATCCATCTTTTTCTTCTTCTCGCAAGATTTGTAATAATGGCAGTCTCGCCAAAGTACGCAGAGAGCTTGGCCTCCTGCGGGATGATGTCTGGACCTATATATATTTGTCAAGGCTTAATTTTTCTCTCTTTTTTAATCTTCCTTTTTAATTTATGCTAAATATTTATTTATAGTTTTTCCTGATTGCGACGGGTCGCGCCGT
Organism: Platanthera guangdongensis; assembly: GCA_039583875.1. Classification (NCBI taxonomy): domain Eukaryota; kingdom Viridiplantae; phylum Streptophyta; class Magnoliopsida; order Asparagales; family Orchidaceae; genus Platanthera; species Platanthera guangdongensis. The sequence goes on from CM077152.1 coordinate 44,978,545, forward strand.
TCGAGGTATAGGAGAGAGAAAAGGCGTCGACTCTTCCTCTCCTTATTTTCCCGCCCTTTTAATCATTGGCCCTGCATCAGTTATAAATATGCCTAGTCCGGGATTAGATACCGCACTTTCCGCCTTCGCCGTTAACCAAGTCTTGGCCCTCTGACCTCTCCGTCTCGCCGGCCCATTCTCGCCTATTTCTTCCTTCGTCTCGCCGAGGACCAATTCGCCTAAGAAGATGGGTAAGAAGAAGGTGGAGGAGGGTGAGGGGCGCAGCCGCTGCGGGAAGAGGTTTACCGACCATGACTTCCCGCTAGGCTGGCTCCCTTGGGAAGACCATGATAAGTTTGCCCGCGAGTATCTGGGGGAAGGGATCGAGTCGCGTCCCCCCAAGGTCGGCGAGTGCATCAACACATATTACCCGGGGGAACTCGCCTTCCCCGTCTCGCACTTCGAGGTGGGGTTGTGACTGCCCCTCTGGCCTGAGGTGAAGCAGACCTTTAAATACTTCGGTGTCGTCCCGGCTTAGTTCAACCCTAACGCGATTTCGGTGTTGATCGCGTTCGCCTGCTATATGCGCCGGGAGCGCATCGAGTTTAGCTTGACGGCGTTCCGCAAGCTTTTCATCTACCACGCCAACGCCGATGGCGTCTCGTACTTCACTGGGCAGGGGCTCAAGGTATGCGAGACGCCTAACAAGAATCATCACTGGCTCACCCGATTCATCTTCATCCGGGGAGACCGCGCGGACTTCGGCGGCATCCCTCTCGTGCCGGTCTCTCCGCCGGAGAGCTTCTACGCCAGCCCCCAAGTCAGCGGCCCAGAGAAGCTGCTGTGCGAGTACCTAGCTGGCAAGAACTTCGAGGTCAACTTCTTGCGGCGAGGCCTCGACTCGCTTCTCCCAGTGCTCCCGGGCGAGGGTATTCTTCTATTCCTCTCTCTTGGCTATTTGTCATCTCGCTTCTTTCTAACCCCCGCTTGCTTTTAGGTGAGCGAATTATTCCAGCATCTCCTCCTTATAAGAGCAATATTCACCCTGCCAAGGGTCTTGATCTCGCCAATGCAGCGGCAGAGGCGGCGAGAGAGTCCCTGGCGGTTATCCCGCCGAAGCGTCTTGGAGATGACAAGGTCCTCCCTCGCTCCAGCCCTCCAAAAAAGAAGATGAAGAAAGCTGTAGTCATCTCCAAGGAAAGGGGGAAGGCTCCTCAAGGGAGCCCTATCTCTTTAGGGGAAACTCCACCTCCTCCCTCGCCTAATCACCAGGTCGTCTCGCCTATCCGCGAGACGGTGCTTTATGATCAACCTGCTGCTGCTTCCAGCCTGCCCGCCACTGCTTCCAACCCGCGAGCTGCTGCTCCTGATCAGGTGGCTGCTACCTCCTCTTGCGAGGGCGACTCCTCTGGCCATCCCGCCCCCGCCTCTCACATGAATTACAACCTGGGTCCCATGGTTCACGATGCCGTCGGCGACCCGGTTCTGCTGTGGGGGCGGGACGCCAACCGCGTGTCCATCTCCACCCTCCTTCCCCCTTGGAAGGAGCAAGAGGTCCCTACTAGTCATGCCTTCGCCATAGGGTACAGCCTCTATGGTGGCCTTGACGCCGTTTCTCCAGAAAGCGAATCTACCAAAGATCTTGTGCTAAAAACTTCTCACCACCAAATGCGGGCCTTGGAGTTCTCGCACCGCTCCTCTCGCCGCCTCATTTACATCAACTCGAAGTGGAAGGCCAGCGAGGAGAACCTGGAGGCAGAGCGGGAGAAGTCCATCGGGCTAGCGAGAAGATTATCTGATGCCGAGTCCTGCCTCGCGAAGGCCCATGGCGGCGTGGTAAGCCAAAACTTTTCCTTGGACCTTTCTTTTGCCATCATTCTCGGCTAACTGCTAGGTCGTCCCACAGGATGCCGAGACGGCGGGACAACTTCGTTCGCGCATGGCGGCCTTGGAGGAGGAGGTCCAGGTGCTGACGGCTGAGAATGCGCGTCTCCAGGCGGCTTCCGCGTCGTCGTCTCGCCGCGAGCCCTTCCAGACTCCCCCGCCACATTATTCTCACGAGGAAGTTGAGGAGCAGTGCCGAGATGCCGGTGTCCGTGCGGCAGAGCTGGTGCTGCAAATGATGAAGGACCTGGGTGTTGTGAAGGATGAATCCGAGACCGTGACAGCACGCGACTTGGTCCCTGAACTATATAGCGAGGAGAGTGATGATTCTTCATCTGGTGAGGAGGACTGATATGCCGCCTCCAAGATTTAGAATCTCTCTCTCCTCCTGACAGTGTTGTAAAAACTTTAAACCATATTTTTTTTGTGGAACCTGCCAAGTGACGAGCGAGTGCTCAATTTTACTATCTTCTATTTTATTTCTTATTTTTGTGAAGTTAATCTCTGGTTTGCTTTTAGCCTGCGGGACGGTGCTACTACTTCGTCTCGCCGCGTAACTTTTCTGTATATATACTTTTCTGTTTTTATGTCCTACGCGAGACGGGTTCTCGACGCGCTCAACGTCCGCGAGTTGGCGCAATGGCTTGCCCCGCGAGTGCCCTTTCGCTACGGCGAGACGATCCTCAAAAGCCATCCGCTGCGAGTGCTGCCACCTGCCCTACTCCACACCCTTTCTCCCTTTGTTCATTTTTGTACTTTAGGGCTAAGTGGGGATACTAAGGTGTAGTGCCGCTTAAGGGGACCTTTTACTCTATTCCGTCAAAATGAATTCTGCCTTGTCAGTTTGATGTTGATGGAGATTGCTTGACCCAACCCCATCCCCCATAGGAGAGCCTTCGGACCTGTCAGCTAGATGGGAGCCTGCGCAGCGGGTCTACCTGGGGCCGAGACGAGCTCGGGGTGGCGATGAAGACCTCAAACCAAAACCTATCCCCCACAGGCGAGCCTTCGGACCTGCCAGCAAGATGGGAGCCTGCGCAGCGGGTCTACCTGGGGCCGAGCCGAGCTCGGGGTGCCGATGAAGACCTCAAACCAAAACCTATCCACCACAGGCGAGCCTTCGGGCCTGCCAGCTAGATGGGAGCCTGGGCAGCGGGTCTACCTGGGGCCGAGCCGAGCTCGGGGTGCCGATGAAGACCTCAAACCAAAACCTATCCCCCACAGGCGAGCCTTCGGACCTGCCAGCTAGATGGGAGCCTGCGCAGCGGGTCTACCTGGGGCCAAGCCGAGCTCGGGGTACCGATGAAGACCTTAACTCAAAACCTATCCCCCACAGGCGAGCCTTCGGACCTGCCAGCTAGATGGGAGCCTGCGCAGCGGGTCTACCTGGGGCCGAGCCGAGCTCGGGGTGCCGATGAAGACCTTAAACCAAAACCTATCCCCCACAGGCGAGCCTTCGGACCTACCAGCTAGATGGGAGCCTGCGCAGCGGGTCTACCTGGGGCCGAGCCGAGCTCGGGGTGCCGATGAAGACCTCAAACCAAAACCTATCCCCCACAGGCGAGCCTTCGGACCTGCCAGCTAGATGGGAGCCTGCGCAGCGGGTCTACCTGGGGCCGAGTCGAGCTCGGGGTGGCGATGAAGACCTCAAACCAAAACCTATCCCCCACAGGCGAGCCTTCGGACCTGCCAGCTAGATGGGAGCCTGCGCAGCGGGTCTACCTGGGGCCGAGCCGAGCTCGGGGTGCCGATGAAGACCTCAAACCAAAACCTATCCCCCACAGGCGAGCCTTCGGACCTGCCAGCTAGATGGGAGCCTGCGCAGCGGGTCTACCTGGGGCCGAGCCGAGCTCGGGGTGCCGATGAAGATCTCAACTCAAAACCTATCCCCCACAGGCGAGCCTTCGGACTTGCTAGCTAGATGGGAGCCTGCGCAGCGGGTCTACCTGGGGCCGAGCCGAGCTCGGGGTGCCGATGAAGACCTCACCTCAAAACCTATCCCCCATAGGCGAGCCTTCGGACCTGCCAGCTAGATGGGAGCCTGCGTAGCAGGTCTACCTGGGGCCGAGCCGAGCTCGGGGTGCCGATGAAGATCTCAACTCAAAACCTATCCCCCACAGGCGAGCCTTCGAACCTGCCAGCTAGAATGGGAGCCTGCGCATCGGGTCTACCTGGGGCCGAGCCGAGCTCGGGGTGCCGATGAAGACCTCAACTATCACAAACCTATCCCCCACAGGCGAGCCTTCGGACCTGGCCAGCTAGATGGGAGCCTGCGCAGCGGGTCTACCTGGGGCCGAGCCGAGCTCGGGGTGCCGATGAAGATCCTCAACTCAAAACCTATCCCCCACAGGCGAGCCTTCGGACCTGCCAGCTAGATGGGAGCCTGCGCAGCGGGTCTACCTGGGGCCGAGCCGAGCTCGGGGTGCCGATGAAGACCTCAACTCAAAACCTATCCCCCAGGCGAGCCTTCGGACCTGCCAGCTAGATGGGAGCCTCAACTCAAAACCTATCCCCACAGCGCAGCGGGTCTACCTGGGCCGAGCCGAGCTCGGGGTGCCGATGAAGATCTCAACTCAAAACCTATCCCCCATAGGCGAGCCTTCGGACCTGCCAGCTAGATGGGAGCCTGCGCAGCGGGTCTACCTGGGGCCGAGCCGAGCTCGGGGTGCCGATGAAGACCTCAAACCAAAACCTATCCCCACAGGCGAGCCTTCGGACCTGCCATCTAGATGGGAGCCTGCGTAGCGGATCTACCTGGGGCCGAGCCGAGCTCGGGGTGCCGATGAAGATACCTCTTCCTACCATTAGGACTTCACGAGAAATAATGAACAAGAAATAATTTGAGAAGTATAGTATATTAATTATGCTTTGAGTACATATCTCCCGTTCTACCTTCTAATGGGTAGAAGCGTTTTAAGTCATCCCCACTCCAGGAATGGTTCAAGATCCTACCCTCCACATCCTGGAGGTAGTAACCCCCCGCTTTCAACACTCTCTCTACAATATAAGGTCCCTCCCAATTTGCGTTGAGCTTTCCCACCGGGGCGGACCTCCCTGCCGCATCAACCTTTTTTAGTACTAGGTCTCCTTCCGCGAATTGTTTTATCCTGATGTGCTTGTCGAAGTGTTTTGCCATTCGTCGCTTGATCTCTTCCTGTCTGATGGCTGCTACGTCTCGCAGCTCCTCTGCCAGGTCTAGTGAGAGGCGCATGCCTTCTTCATTTTCCATCCTCCATGCCTCGTCTCCATCACCTGCAGCCGCAACTCGTGTGGATCGGACCTCGAACTCCACCGGTAGTACCGCCTCACAACCATGGGAAAGCTTGAAAGGGGTCTCACCAGTGGCCGTGTTCGGGGTTGTTCTTAGAGCCCACAGGATCGAGGGGAGCTGCTCTACCCAGTTCCCTCTCAGATTTTCTACCTTCTTCCTTAGCAAGTTAACAATAATCTTGTTCGCCGCCTCCACCTGATCGTTGCTCCTGGGGTGGTGGACAGAGGCAAACCTGAGGTCGATGCCCTGCTGAGTGCAAAAGCTGATGAACTCTTCGCTATCAAACTGGGGGCCATTATCCGTGACGATGGCCTGAGGCAGCCCGTGCCTGCAGATGATCTCCCCCCAGACGAAGTTTCTGATGACTTGGGAGGTTACCTTTGCTAGCGCCTTAACCTCCAGCCACTTGGAGAAGTAATCTATCATAACTAGGAGGAATCTTCTCTGCCCACTAGCCGGAGGAAAAGGCCCAACTAGATCCATTCCCCAAATGGCGAAAGGCCATGGTGCTGTGATGCCTCGGAGCCTTTGAGCCGGCAAGAGCTGGAGGGGGCGTAGAGCTGGCATTTTCGGCATTTCCTTGCAAACTCCGTCGCGTCCTTCCTCAGGGTGGGCCAGAAGTACCCCTACCTGACCACTCTTGCTTCCAACGTCCTCCCTCCGGAGTGACTATCACATTCCCCGGAGTGCACCTCCTCCAGGATGTGTCTGGTCTCCTCTTCCGTTACGCATCGAGCTAGGAGACCCGAAAGCATCCTCCGGTGAAGTCCTCCTTCATGCATGAGATAATGAGCCGCCTTGTGGCGGAAGCTTCTTGCCTCCTTGACCCCCTCAGGGAGGGTTCCTGTCAGAAAGAAAGTAACGAAGGATCTACCCACGAGGGCCGCCGATCCACCTCCATTAGCTCCCCCTCCTCAATCGCTGGATGGAATAAATCAGTCAGGGCACCTCCTTCCCAAGGTCCGAACTTGGCCAATTGATCGGCAGCAGTGTTTTCTTCTCTGGGGATGTGCTGGATGGAGAACGCTCGGAACCCCCCGATGATTGCCCTTACCTTGGATAAATATTTCACAAGGGTGGTCTCCCGCGCCTCGAACTCTCCACGTATCTGCGACGCCACTACCAATGAGTCTGTGAAAACCTCAACGTCCTTGATCTCGAGCTCCTTGGCCAGGCGAAGGCCGGCTATCACTGCCTCGTACTCTGCTTGGTTGTTGGTTGCGGGGAAATGCAAGGCGACCGCTTGTCTTATGGTCACTCCCTGAGGACTTGTCAGTACCACCCCTGCTCCAAGGGAGTGCTTTCCCGAGGCCCTGTCGACCATTATCTTCCATGCTTCTGGTTGCTGCGGCTCCTCGGCCCCATCTACGACGTAGTTTGCCAAGAAGTCGGCCACCACCTGTGCCTTAATGGAGAGCCTTGGTACGAACGAAATGTTGAACTCACTCAACTCGATAGACCACTTGGCCAGCCTACCCGAGTGCTCTACCCCTTCAAAAAATTTTCGGAGAGGATGGTCCGTCACCACCCTAATCGAATGTGCTTGGAAATATGGCCGGAGCTTCCTGGCCGAAACAACCAAGGCGTATGCCAGTTTTTCTAGGATAGGGTAGCGAAGCTCCGCCTTCCTTAGGATCCTGCTAACATAATAAATGGGCAGCTGCTTCTTTCCCTCTTCTCTGACTAGGACGGAGCTCACCGCCTCTGCTCCCACTCCTAGGTACAAGGTCAAATATTCCCCCTCTTTAGGGCTTTGAAGCAGAGGAGCTCGGGAGAGCTGCTCCTTTAGTTTTTGAAAAGCTTCTTCGCACTCCGCTGTCCATTCAAATCTCTGATTCCCTCGTAGCACTTTAAATAAAGGCGAGCACTTCTCTCCTGACCTAGAGAGGAATCTGCTAAGGGCAGCCAGCTTTCCTGTCAAGCGATGTACCTCCTTAGCGTTTCGCGGTGATTCTAGCTCCAGAATGGCCTTTACTTTATCAGGATTAGGTTCTACCCCTTTCGGGGTCAGAAGGTGCCCAAGGAATTTCCCACGACTTGCCTCGAAGACACATTTTAAGGGGTTCGACCTCATTTTGAACTTTCTCAAGGTGGCGAACGTCTCCTCCAGGTCTTGGAGATGCGAGCTCACTCCCTTGCTCTTTACCATGAGATCATCAACGTAGACTTCTAGGTTCCGACCCCTCTGGCCCTGGAAAACTCGATCCATCATCCGTTGGTATGTTGCCCCTGCATTTTTTAACCCGAAGGGCATCATGTTATAACTAAAGCACCCTTCCCTGGTGATGAAGGAGACGTCCTTGACGTCAGGAGGGTGCATCCAGATCTGATGGTAACCTGAAAAAGCATCCAGAAAACTCATAACGGAAAAACCAACGGCTGAATCAACCAGCGCGTCGATTCGAGGCAGGGGGTAGCAATCCTTGGGGCACGATTTATTTAATAATGAAAAGTCAATACACATCCTCCATTTTCCTCCCCCCTTCTTCACCATTACAATATTGGAGATCCAGCCTGGGTACTGGATTTCTGAGATGAAGCCCGCCTCCAGGAGCTTCTTGACCTCCTCGCGAATGGGCTCCTCCAGCTTGATGGCGATGGCTCTCATCTTCTGACGTATGGGGCGCGTCCGAGGGTCCAGATTTAGGCGGTGGCAGGCCACATCCGCATCAATGCCCGGCATGTCCGCCGCGCTCCAGGCGAAGACGTCGACGTTGCTCTGGATACAGACCCGCATCCGCTCCTGGTCTTCGGGACTCAAGCCCCCGCTGATCCGTACCCTTCGTACCTGCCCCTGGCTGGTGCGGACCTCCACCTCCATCACTTCCTCGGCCACCTCCAGCCGCGACTGCTCCCAGCCGTCCCCTGCTTCTTCTTCCTGCTCCAGCTCTTCCTCTCCTCCTGCTCCCTCAACTTCCATCACCTCGTCCTGCTGCTGCTCAATTTCCATGTCCCTTCAGGCTTTCTCCTCAACCCCTTCTTCTCCCACTTTCTCCTGCATTCTTTCCTGTGGCTCCAACTCCCCGTTCCTTCGGACTTCCCGCACATCTCCTCCCCTCTGCTCTTTCTCAATCTCCATTGCCCCCTCCGGGCTCTCCTGTTGCTGCTCGACCTCAACTCCCTCCTGAGCCTCCTGCACACCTCCTTGCTGCTTCTCGGTCTCCTCTCCCCCGCCTTCCTTTTTGGTTCCTCCTCCCATCTCCTCTGGGCTCGCCTCTTCTTCCCTCAAAGCTTCTTCTTGAGCCGCCATCTCCTTTTCCAACTCCTCCGCCTCTGCCATCCAAGATATGGTGTTAACCGCCGTGACGTAACACTGCCTCGCCACTTTTGGATCTCCCCTGACCCTGACCTGTACCCCTCCATTGTTAAACTTGAGACATTGATGGAATGAGGAAGGGATGCAGCGAAAGGCGCTGATGAGGGGACGCCCAAAGATGGCGTTGTAGCTGCTCGGGGCATCCACAATCACGAACCGGCAGTTCCGGGATACCCCCCCCCCCCCCAACCTCACGTGCAGCCCTACTCCCCCTTCCACTTCCTTCCTTTCCCCGGAGAATCCGAACAACGGTCCGTCCGAGGCCAAAATCCTCTTGGCTTCCACCTGCATCTCGTTGAAGGCCCTCTTAAAGATCACATTTACGGAGCTCCCGTTATCCACCAGGATCTTGGAGACCGTAAAGTTTTCTACCGCCTTCTGGATCACCAAGGCGTCGCAGAACAGGTCCTCATACTCCGACATGTCCTCTGAAGAGAAGGTAATTTTTTCTAGCGGGGGTGGGGCTTGGGAGGTTGAGGCTACCCCCTTTCGGAACATGGTCTGGAGGCTCCCCTTCCGGGTAGCCTCGATCCCAATCCCCCCATGGATGGCCCCGATTCCTCCTCGGGTTCCTACGTCCACCCGGTCCTTGCACCTGTCTTCCGCCTCCCCTTGCTACATTTCCTCGATCCTTATCGGCGGATCCTGCCTCCTCAAACCTCTGGCCTCTCTCATCTCCAAGAACTCTGGGCACGTGGCCGTTGCGTGACCTCCCTCCTGATGGAAGTCACAGAAAGGCAGCGCCACCCCACCCCTTCTCCTTCTCCTCTTCCTCTTTTTCCTCCTCGAGCTCCTCTTCCTCGACCGATCCCCATTGCCTCCTGATGATGCTGAAAACGATCCCTCGCTCCCTGTCTCCATGCTGGTTGATCGAACCTCCTTGGTTCTCGGAAATTATCTCTTCCCTGGAAGCCTCCTCCCAACTCCTGGGGGCGACCCTCATGAGGCCTCCAACTTATCCGGTTGTTCGGCTCTCGGGCCCCCCGATGATTCTGTCCCTGGTGCCCCTGGCCTCGGGGTTCCTCCCTCCTTCTTTCCTCTCTCTGCTCCCTCTGCTCCTTCTGCTTCACTGCTCCTGGTTCCTTTGCGTCATCCTCCGCCAACCTGGCTAACCTTCTTGCAAACGCCGGATTGGCCCTCTAGAAATCCGTCTCCTTCGCCGCCCTCTCCATAAACTCCTCAAAAGAGAGGGGGGGCACCCTTTTTAACTCCATGCTGAAGAAGCCTGGCCTCAGTCCCAGGGTGAATGCAAGCATCAGCGTATACCCAGGGACCTCCTGGACCTGGAGGATCTCTTCCTGAAACCGATCCACGTAGTGACCCAACGTCTCATCCTGGCTCTGCCTTACCGAGAACAAGCACTACGCCTCCTTCTTACGCTTTTTTGATGTTGAAAACCTTAATAAGAAACTTCTCCGCAGATCCTCGAAACAATAAATCGATCTTGTCGGTAACTGGTGAAACCAATCTCGCGCCTTCTCCTTCAAGGTGATGGCAAACAGTCGACACTTAAACGCATCCGTCATCTGTCTGATCGAAACCACATCCTCAAACCATTGTACATGCTGTACCGGATCATCCTTCCCTGAGTAGTAGGACATGTCGGGCTCCCGGAACCCCTCCGGCACCGGAGCCGAGATGACAAGTTCACTAAACGGGCTCTCGCCGACTGCTTGCCGAGAGGGCACGTCTCGCGGCCTCGGCTGGCTGGCCCGATCTGCGAGACCGTGCCCAGGGAAGAGCTCTTGCACAGCTGCCTCCTTCTCGCCGTCTTCTGCTGGGATCTCCTTTCCGGGACGTTGGCCTGGGAAGAGCTCTCGCGCCGCTACGTCCCTCTCGCCAGCCTCTGTGGGGACCTCCTTTCCCGGGCGCTGACCATGGGCGTTCTTGCCTAAAAGCGGGACCACCTCGATCAGGACCTGATGTGTCGCCCATTCGCTCCTTGCCGAGAAGGCCAAGCTTATGGTTTGCATGACCTCTCGCCTGAAGTCCTCCAGCATTTTCCTCGTCGCCTCTTCTACCAAAGAGGGGGAACCTCCAGAACCAGACCCCTCTCCTTCACCTCCTGTCATAGGACCAAACTCAAACTTTTCTTGAACCGGCTACCTCCACGCTCACCACACCAGAACTGTTGAAGCCAAAATTTGACTCCGACAAATGTTCACAAAATAGGGGCGTAGCCGACTCCTACTTGGCCCGAGCTCCGACCTCCGACCGGTCGTGAAGGATTAGAAAACTGGCCCTAAGCCGCAGCAGGGAGGTCCCACCGCTTACCCGGAAGGTCACAAAGAGCTTCCCCTCCAAAGCCAAAAGATGGGCTTGGAGTTCCTCAGAAGACTGTGCCAACGAATCCTCTTAAGATTCTAAAAAAAGTCCCCTTCTGAAGAACCCCTATGGGCTTATTTATAGATTTCAGAATCTGAACTGCCAATAACAAAACTACTCCGGCCTGAAATTACCTGGGTACCCTTGGCTGGGTCTGCCAACAGCCAAACTCCGCTGTTCTGAGTAGCTATACGCAGTCCACCAAGGGTAAGAGGGTAAAAATACCCGGGGTAGAAGAGTAAAAACCCCTGCTTTGATAGGGAAAAATAAAAAAGCCTTCTCCCCCCCCCCTGGCGAGAGGAAAGGCACCTGCCGGCGAGAAGGACCCACCGCCCGTCTCGCCGGCGCCTCTCGCCCTTGGAGGTCCTCTTGCTTCTGGAGGCCCTCTCGCCTCTGGGGGCCCTCTCGCCTCTAGGTGGGGGCATTTTGCCCTTTGGAGAGCCCACCATCTCGCCGCTTGCGAGTGGGCCCTCCTGGTCCCCTTTGCACATCTCGATCTGTTTGCTTCTTGAGGGTTCCTTGCGAGCCCGAGGTTGTACACTTGCTCTCCCCTCTCTCTAGAACTTTAGTAAGAGAAAGCTTGGAGAAGAATGAGGATTTCTAACCCTATTCTCAGACTTAACTCAGCAAGAGCAATCTTGGACCATCAGATCCCAAAAGAAAGGGAAGAACGACCACGATTCGAACTGAAAAATCAAAACACCTGGGCCGAACATGGCTTGTGACACGCCAGTGTCCAAGGCCGTGTTCCCCAAACGACCCGAAACCGTCGCACCCAAAACAAGACACGGGGCCTTGACACACCCGTGTCACATTTGATACGGCCGTGTCCAACCTGAACACGCCTGGGCTCCAGGCCGTGTCCAACCCCTTACACATCCCAGCTCACAACCTGAGAAGGACACAGCCTGGGACACGCCTGTGTCTCAGGCCGTGTTCGAAGCCTCGATGATCATCGAATGCCTCTTCGTCGAACTAGCAGAGAAAACGTTGAACACGATCGACACAGCGGAACACGCCCTGTGACACGCCCATGTCACAGGCCGTGTACCCCTACTCGACGATCGCCACTCGACGATCGATGATCGACACTCGACGATCGTCGAACCGATGGGACACGCCGCCTGTCACGCCCGTGTTCCAGGGCGTGACCACACAAACATTTCGTCGACCGAAATTCGTCGACCACGCGCCTTACTATGCCACTCGAGCGGGACACGCCAGTGTCCTAGGCCGTGTTCCCTGTCTCGACACTTCGTCGAGCGCAGGACGTCGACTTCCCAGACTCTCGACGAGCCTGAGCTTGACACGGCCAGGGACACGCTCGTGTCCTAGGCCGTGTGACCCCTAACTAAGACCCAATCTTGGCCAAAAACGCTGATCGTCCCTCTTTCAAATTTTGGGGCGTTACATGTCGACACCCATGAATTGTGTCGACAGAATCTAAGTATAGAAGTGTCAACACCCAGAACTGGTGTCAACACTTTTATGCAGAAGCTCTCAAGATAGAAATTCTTCTAAGTCCAGAATTCGAAGCCTGAAGTTCTGACAACCATCAGAACTGTCAGAAGTCAGTGGATTAACTGGGGTAGCCGGTCACTTTTGTCAAAGCCTATATAAGGAGACCAACACAATAGAAACGACATAGGTTTTTCTCATTCTTCTCATCTCAGTCTATCAGATCAATTCAACAGAATTCTGAAGGTGGGGAGGAGGCAGATCGTGGATCAACTCCAATCTTCTCCAGCCAAGTTCAACTCCACCTTCTCCTTCAAGAAGCTTTGAAAAAGCTAAGAAAGGTTGAACTATTTCTTCTCAATCAAGTTCAAGGAAGAAAATCACTCATCAAGATCTGAACAAGAAGAAGTCACCTGTTTCTTTCCTGCTGGATGATTTATCAAATCTCAAATTCTAGTCTACTTTAATTCTTATTTTGTAAGATCTGGTAGCAGATCTGAGGGATAGGAGAGATATATATATATATATATCTGAGCTGTAAGCCTAAATTATAAAGGCTGAGGTAGGGCTGAGAGCCTGAGGTAGGAGAAGAAGGACTTTCTCTGAGTTCTAGGAACATTTGTGTTTTGAGGGTGTAGAGCAAGGGTTTGCCTGAGTTGTAGGAGTCAAGGTGCACTCTGAGGTAGGATTCTTGAAGGGAATCTGAGTTGTAGCAGCCAGCTGGGCTCTGAGGTGTAAGATCTGAGGATATGAGGAAAAGAGGAGTTTGGCCGAATCTAGTTCATTTTTAGATGGGTGAAAGGGGAAAGTGGATGTACCCATGAATTAGGAAACCACTATAAAATTCATGTGTGTTGTGCGGTGGTTTGTGCCGTAAATGTTAGATTAGATCTGCGTTGATCTTAGTTTATCTGTTTTCTTGATTGTTATGGCTGTGTTAACTTCCTCACTAAAGAAATCTTTGTGTCCATAAGTAGCCAAGATTTGAATAAATTTAAATTGGACCTATTCACCACCCTCTAGGTCAATCAGTTTCCCAAAACAAACACTTTACATACTCCGACCATAGTAGAAGTTGCAGGCCGACTTCAAAGTGGCAGAGAGGAAAGACGAGCTCGCCATCTAGCGTGGTGTTAAGTCGCTTGGCCTTATTGGGAAGTCTAGCCGAGTATCCTTCTGGTAGGAGTCTTTTCTTGAAATCCTTCAAGTCTTTTTCTTTGGTGACTGATGGCATCAGTGAAATTCCTCGCTTGGGCCAAGCGGCGAGCGTTAGTGTCATCCCCAACCATCTCAAAAGGCGAGCAGGAAAAAGTGCGAGAAGGGAGAAGGCGAGTATAGCGAGCGATAAATTGACAGACTGAAGATACTCGCGAGCACGGATGGAATTTCACAATAGTGTATTTAAGATGTGCCTACCCCCCCCCCCCCCCCCCGTCAAAACCTAGAAGGTCAGGGGTATGGGGACCTAGCGCGAGTATCAATCGAAGTCGCTACCTCTCTGTCTAAACCTATAAGGCCGCCAAAATTCTATCTTGGGTGTGTTCAAATAAGAAAATCGCCAGCTCGTGAAAACCTGCACAGTTAGCCTAAGAAATCGCAGAATAAAGACGAGCATCAACACAAGGAAAAGAAAGTCACAAAACTCAGCGCGAGATCAAAGCTCACCACTTATACTAAAAGAATAATCACAACATTGTTTAGTACAATATCGCCAAGGGTGAGAAAAAAGACTAGTAGAAAATCCTAAATCCTCGGAGACCGCTGCTCTGGAAGAGGTAGATGTCACCCGACCCAACCCATGTCGCGTGCTCGCCTGTAGTGCATGCTCTCCACAACCAGCACATCGTCGTCTCCACGCGGCTGGTCCTCCATCCTCGCCATCCAGGTAAACGTAAGGTTAGTGGTTGCACTATGTACCATTAGATACCACCTGAAGTCTACTTTCTGTATGAAGTTAAATCAACTTATTTGGTGACCTACAACCCTCTATAGGGTTGTTTTACTAACACTCGTCCTTATATAGGACACAAATTAAAATATGAATATCTTCCACTTGGTGACTTGCTTGGAGATGAAATATTGGACATGTATGCTTGTACCCTAGACTCAACCCCTGCCCAAACATCAGAATTTTTGATGCATTTATATAGTTTTAAAAATAACTTAGTTTTGCATAGGGTTGCTATCGAGTCGAGTTCGAGCGATTTTGGCTCGGCTCGAAATCGAAATTTTCGACTCGAACTCGGCTCGAAATCGAAATTGATTTCGAGTCGAGTCTGCTCGACTCGAAATGACTCGATTCCGAGTCAGCTCGAAATCGAATCGAGTCGGCTCGAAATCGAATCGGATTGGCTCGAAATCGAATCAAATCGTCTTGAAATTGAGTAATTTTTTGTTTATTCATAGTTTGCTCAAAATTAAATTGGGCAACCTATAAATTTAGCAAATGAAACATTTAAAGCCTTCATTCTTTTTATTTAGTTTTAAATTTTGTTATTTTTAATCTTAAAATAAGAATATATTAATAAATACATATATTTTTAATTAATTCGGGTTGATTAGAATCATATTTCGAGCGATTCAGGGCTGGCTCGAAATTGACTCAAAATCAGATTTGAGTCAAATTGAATCGACTCAAATTGAGTCGAATCAATTTTTACCGATTCCGATTCGACTCAATTTTTGAACGATTTTCGAGCGACTTTCGAGTTTCGAATAATATGCTCAACCCTAGTTTTGCATGTATTAATTTAATACATATGCAAATGACCTCAAAATGGTACCAAATTTTGGTGACACGTTAAACATGCCATTTTAAGACCCTAGCCAAAATTTTAGGTCTTATGGGACTCTTTATGTTGGTTTATTCCACATGCATGAGGCCATGACTTAAGGTGTATAATATAATGTGCATTTAGCCTAAAGCGAAACTTTGTAAATTTAGCATGATTGCCTTGGTCAATCTCAATGGAATTTTAGACATGCGCATATTTAGTGGAAATACACCATCTCTGAAATTTTTAAGAATTTTGAAGTTAAAATTTCTTGGAAAATAAATTAATTACATTTTGTCATATTTGTGTATTAATGAAATAAAGTGACAAATAGATTTGCAAAAATTGTTAATTTATGTCACTAGTCATATTTTGTCATAACCCACAGATGGAAATTGATTTAGAATTTATTTAATGATAAAAACGTAGGGTTACATCAATAATTACCATTATGCCCACTTTTTTGTATTTTTGAAATATTTGTGGTCAAAATAAATTAAAAAATTATGATTCTCTGGCATAATGTTTTATTTAGTTTTTGTAACCTCTGTAAATTTTATTGGATTTATTTAACAAGTATTTTAATTACTTCCTTTAAAAACTTAGCTGGGGATCAAATTTTGGTAAATTAGAATTAAAATTTAATTATCACTGAAAATTTATGATGTTTTCCGGACTTATTTTTTTATCACTGTAAGCTTAGGATGATTTAATTGCACTGGTTAGATATATAGAATTGACATTTCATGTTCAAAACCACTAGAGACATTTATTTATTTAAATTTTATTTATGGTCAATTAATTTAGGAAAATTATGAAACTCTGGATATACTTCATTTATAACTTTATAGACCCGTGGAATTAATTTTAGGGCAATTGGCATTGTACTTTGAATGTTTTTATCCTTATACTAAATCTTGTTCATATGGTCTATATATAGTAATTGTGTTGGATCTTACAGTGCACTTATAGGGGGGGTGAATAAGAGCTTTATGAAATATTAATTTTTAATAAAAATATCAGAGTTACTTATGGAAGTTTCAAAATATTTTATAGTAGTAGAATATATTTTATATCTCCAAAAATATTATATTGAAGATTATTATTAGAAAATGACAGAATTCAATATTTCTTCACTACCGTCTGCATTAAGTGTTACCGTCAGGCGCTAGTTCATGAATGATAAATCAAGCATTTATATCTAACAGAAATAAACCTTGTGATATATTTTGCATTAAAGATCTTGAAGAATATATTTCAAAATATTTTATAATATGAAAATAAAGTCAAGTTAATGAGATAAAAAGAAACATGATTTTATTTCAGTAGAAATTGAATAAAAAATATTTGATTTCAATGACTCTTGAAATCAATGCGAATATATAAAAATCATTTTTTATGCTTCGTCGGTCCTTTTCCTAAGGATCGGTTGGCTATAGCCTATCTTACCATGGATACGGCCCATAGCCTCCTTTTAGCTCTAACCTTGACCTAGTCGTTGCACAGAAGGTGGTAAATTTCCCCCTAAGCCACATAGGCACGTAGTTGCCACAAACAAGTCAAATTTCCTATGGAATCCTTCCACAAATCTGACGTTCCACCCAAACGATTTCTCCACTCATATTACGAAAAGATAAAACAAAAATGATTGTAAGATAATGAAAAATATAAGAGAAAACTCCCCAAGAATTTCTGAAGGTGAAGACGAAGATGATGTAGAGGTTGGCATACTTGATGCGTTCAACCTTCGTATAGAATATGCATTGTAGCCCTTCTTCAAAAACCACATTAGATCATAGTATTTGCGCAAAAGATTTATCTCTCTATCTCTAGAAATGACCCTCTCTCAAAAGAATCAGAGTACTGGCTTGGTGGAGGAGGAATCACTGCTTTAGAAGGTATCTCTCTCGAATGCACAGAATTTTTAGCCTTTTATAGAAAAATCACTATTGACGGGCAATATCTAGCTATAGGTGATATATCTTCAATTTGTCGTGTGTCCCACATTATGATGATCGTGTCGGTTGAAAACGGGCATGTCTGGGTCATGGGGCTATCACGGGGCGATAGACACTATCGCCTGGCGATAGTGCTGAGTAGTGCGCGTCGTAGTGATCCTGCAAGACATGGAAGTCTTCATACTGACGTACTTTTATCTATCACCCGACGATAGTGTCTATCTCTAGCGATATATCCTCTTAATTTTGTCATCAGGACCTTTTTCATATTGTAGATGACTTTGTTCTCATTCCGGAATGGGGTGACATGTTCTGTAACTCTCCCCAAATTGAAAGTTTTGGACGTTTGATGTTCAGCACACAAAACTCATCATTTTGTTTTTTCTAAAGTATACACACCCTTAGATCATGCCCATGATCGAGAACTTGTCTCCTCATTCAACTTGTACAACTGTACATTATAAACACATAAAAGACTAGATCAAATACATCACTATATTTGTTATTCTCAAACCAATTATTGTGGAACGTATGCTCCAACATTCTCCCTATTTTGATAATATCAAATACCTATATGAGAAATTAGTGAGTTTAAGAACATTTTGTTTTTATAGGTAAGTGCGGTAAGAGATATACATGAATAATAAGTTTATAGAATGATAGCTTTAAAGCACCAATGCACACTCTTCTTATATGAAGGCTCTCCCTACATAAATGTTCTCTATATATTTTAATCCCCCTAAATATAATATCCAGTTTACTAGATTTCTCAATTTATTTCTCTCCCTTTTGTTATTAGTAAAAGTGGGTAGGGATGGGTGTATTACTTTTAAGATTGATTAAGGATAACTTATTGGAAGAATAGACATGATTGAGCAATGAAAAAAGTATATACCTCCTATAGATACTCCCCCTACATAGATACTTCCTATAATACTTTAATGTACTCCCCCTAAATAATTAGATATATGCAATTCATTCTGATCCCCTTTTGGTACTATCAAAAAGGGGTATTAAGTGAGTGTATGCAATAAGAATTAATATCTTCTATGTTGAAAAGGAAATGAGATGTAATATATAGCTTGTTAAATACCACTTATTAAAAATAAACATGCTGAAACATAAAGAAGTAAACAACATTGTTAAAATGATAGAGTAAGCATTCTTTTCTCAAGATACCACTTGTTAAAAAAATAGTCATGAATACGTGCAAGTAGTAATAACAGTATAAAGTATAATAAGCGTTTTTAAGAATAAACATTTTTTTTGAAAGTAAAAGCATATAAAAGATAATGTGTTTTAAGACTGATAAGATGTTTTCAATTTTGGTCCAAGAGATGCTATTTCATTGAGATTTAAAATAAAATTGCAAGCATGATTTAAAAATATTAAGAAAAGAAACAAAACTGCAATGTAATAAAATTTACATTTTAAGTAAACATAAACATTATAGTTGTCATGCTTGGTAATCTAGTGCATTTATTAAGATTTGTAGAGAATAGTGTAGATATGCATTAGGATCCAATTCTCATGAATAGAAGTTTTATATAGGATAATGCGGTGTACAAAATGAGTTTATAAAGTATACAAATGTATTAATCAAAATGAATGACATATATAATGAAAAAACACAACATTAAAATACACAAATAAAATTACTTCCATAATATTCCAATGCACATACATAAAAAGTACAACTACCAAGGTGCTCACATACACAGTGCTCATTAAGACTTATCAGAGAGGAAAGTAGTGCTTGGGGGATCACTTTTATTCTTTTTAACTTTATTTTTATTTTTGTGATCCACTGTACTAAGAGAAGTGGTGAATTCTTTTATTTGCTACAAGACACTTTGCAATCCTCTACAAGGCAATCTCATAACACTCATTAAGACTTACCAGGAGGGTGAGTGGTGTTTAGTGGAGTTTTTCTTATCATTTATTATATGCTTTTTAGGCTTATGGCCAAGGACTCTGAATTCATTTGTTTTGTAAATAATATCATTTAATATTTTAAAACCACTTTTCTCTAATGAATAAGTGCATGAAAAATAAAAAATTACAATAAACAATTCAATGTACTGTAGGTAATCTTTTTATGCACTTTAACTATTATATTATTATAATACTCAATCATACAAGTATAAGATTAAAAATACATGTAGATTATCAAAATAAGTGATTGAATGAATCACTACCAAACATAAAGCATTACTCATACTTACAGACTTGCTAAATAATCTTACACATATTTTTTAAGATCAATTTAATTGCACATAATAAGATAATATTCAATTCATGACATTCAAAACAATATTATAAGAAACTTGAAATTTAAATTAAACATTGTATTTAGTCTTTAATTAGTATAATTAGTCATCCTTGACAATGATAATGAATAACAAACAATTTTTCTGATTTTTTAGTTTTATAACAGAAATTCAAAAACATCAAACACACAAATAAAAAATAAGAAAAACATTTTTTATTCTTTAAATTCTTTTATAATTTTATATTTGATTTTCAAATATATTAAAATTAAATATTTTTCTGGAAAACCTAGAATTTTATAAAGACTATGTCAGTAGTATGATCTTTTACCCTAGATAAAAAGAAAAATAAGAAAAATAAATAACAATTTTATGCTAATGCCAGGGTTAGTACTAACACGTGCTCTAGCAATAGAAATATATTATATTGCATAGCAAAGAAGATTTTTGATAATTTTTCATACTAATTTTTCTTGATTCATGTTTTCTAACATAAGTGACACCATGTACCGCAAAGAGTTTTGAATTAAAAATGTGGTTAAAAGATTTTTGGCATAAGGTATCAAAAAAGGTTATTTTCAAAATACTTATATTTTTGGAAATTATGATTGCTCAAATAAATATAGTGTAAAAACACAAGATACACATGTTCAAACCAATATGCATGGCATAAATTATCATAAAGTGTAGAATAAAGTTAGTGCAATGAATATGATATGAGTATTCCTTAGATTAAACTACTTAGGCTATGTATCTACACCCTAGCCCCGTATTAAGTGAGGAATGGGCATGAGGAGTTGCATGTATGTCATAGGTTTGGGTGTTAATCCTATATGTATGCAGAAGATCCTGCCCAACCTAACACTCCACCCCGTCCAGTGCCTCGCAAGGCCTCACTAAAATCCTTCCTCTGTTAAGGACAAGACATGATTTATAGGTTAGCGTCCCTATTGCATACAATCCTACGCCCTTGCTAATGTGTGACACAAAATATTGGTAAATAATCAAGGATATACTAAGCTTTTAAGTGTAAGGATGAATTCATAAACTTTGGCTTCTATATAAGATTTATTTTTAATTATAGTTGATTTTAAAGTCATATAGTTATTATGAATTTTACTTTTAATCTTTGAACTTTTAATTTTTGTTATCATGATAATATGAAATAATTAGCATGGATAATAATTTTCATTATGTGATAATGCCAGATTTTGAGTTCAATGTTTGGCCATAATATTAATAAGTGATAATGTTGCATGTATTCAAAAATAGAGTTTCAATCATAATAAACCTAGAATTAAGTAACTATTTTTTTATTTTATTCTATGATCTACAAAGAAATGTGATGCATGCAAACATAAAAAAGCATAATACATTCACACAATGATTTTGAAATCAATAATATTTATTTCAATTGAATTGATCATTGATTTTTTTCATAATATTATGATCGTCTTAAAAATATAACTAGAATTGAAATAAATAATACTTTGTTTCATCGCAGACATTTAGATACCATAATATGATAAGATTCAATATATATAATTTTTTTGCATGTATTTAACATAGAGTTTTGATTTTTCATAGACAAGGAATTAAATCATTAAACATTTCAAAATATTTTTAAGATGATTGATTTTAAGATCTAGATAAAAGTGAGATGCTTGAATATAATTATGAAGCATATCCATACCCAAACATAATGCCAATATCCAATCTTATTGATTCATAATTCCTAAGTGTGGTAGAAATAATCAATTTAGGATTAATTCTTACTAAATCATGAATTGTGATATATAATTAATGTGAATTTAAGAATAGGATATTTGTTTAATCACAATAGATCATTGTGATATATGTGAAGATCATAAATTTTTAATATGAACATATTTTGGTTGCATTTAAATTGTTTTGTAAATTTTACTTTTAATTTTAAAATTTTAAATTACCCTATATATATATATATATAATATGATAATAGAAGATAATGATTCTTAACATAGTAAAATAATATTCCAGAAATTATCACTTATAGAAAATTAAAGTTTTTTAAAAAAATGCAGCAACCATCGGCGGTAGGGTTATCGCCCGGCGACATCAAATATAGACTTGAAATTTAATGCAAAAAACATGGATTTCGTGATTTTTCAAATCCGATTTTTCTTGATTATGGTTTTTCATTATAGGGGCTATCTAATGTAGTAACAAAATAATAGAATATAGACAAAAGTTACGCATTAAATATTTTAGCCACGCCTAATAACCATTTAAATCAAATTTTGCGCAAAATAAATAATTCATTTCACTATATTAAACTTGAAAGCAACTTTAGAATGGTCAATTTAGAAACTTGTCAATTTTAGCATTTAGTTTAAGATGATTATTTATAGGCATAAGATTTCAAAGATGATTGTGCAATAATTGTTTTCTTTTACAATGAACTAAATGTTTAATATATAATTTTTTTAGCTCAAAAATGATTTCATTAATCTTGATGATATTACGTAAGAGTTTTCGTGTACAATTTATTGTTACATTATATGACAATTATAGGTAATAGATTTAATACAGATAGAAGCTAGAAAATAAGATAGATATGTCACTTAAAATAATATGAATTATTTTTCAATTTCATTCAATGTGATTTATTAAACAATTTAGTTTTAATGTGTGTAAGTCATATTGCTAAATATATGATGTGATCATAATACTTGTTGGCTCTAAGGAAAATCTAAAATAAACAAAAACAAAAAATTGACAAAAACAAAATAGATATTAAACACTTCGTGAAGTAGAATTTTGTTTATTTCATTTTATTTCATTTTGATTTAAATCATGTACCCAACGTAAGCTTAACTATGAAGTTTTTCCAACTCTCATCACCAATTGAGCTGCAGCTCAATTGGTGATGAGATGTTGGAAAACTCCATAGTTAAGTGTGCTCGGGCTGGAGTAGTACCGGGATGGGTTACCTCCTGGGAAGTCCTCGTGTTGTCCGCTTAATCGGAGAGTTTCGCTCATCAAAGGGAGGCTGTGACCACCAACAACCCTCCGGTGGGCTAGAGAGAGGTTGGGGTGCTTGAATTGCAGCACGGTAGAGTCGCTTATAGCAGAGCCGTGACATTGTCACGCTGGATCGCCTAGGGGTGTTACAATAAAAGCTCAATTGATGATGAGAAGTGAAGGAACTGCATAGTTAAGCGTGCTTGGGCGAGAATAGTACTGAGATGGGTGACCTCCTGGGAAGTCCCCGTGGTGCATTCTTGACCATCGAGTTTGCCTCATTAAAGGGAGGTTGTGGCCACCAACAACCCGCCGGTGGACCGTAGACAGGTTGGGGTGCTTGGGTTGCAGCCCGGTAACGGTTCGCCTGACCAGGTTAGC
This sequence comes from Platanthera guangdongensis, assembly GCA_039583875.1. Taxonomy (NCBI): domain Eukaryota; kingdom Viridiplantae; phylum Streptophyta; class Magnoliopsida; order Asparagales; family Orchidaceae; genus Platanthera; species Platanthera guangdongensis. Next base: position 45,001,164 of record CM077152.1, read on the forward strand.
TCGGCTTTGGCAGGAGATTATTTCCTTGGGTTGAGAGGGCGTTATAATAAAAAGTGCACTTTTTATTGTAACGACCCTAGCCGATCCAACGTGGCAATGCCACTGCTCCGCTCTAGGCGACGTTACCGGGCTGCAGCCCAAGCACCCCAACCCTTCTCTATCCACTGGCGGGTTGTTGGTGGTCACAGCCTCCCTTTGATGAGACAAACTCGATAGTCAACCGCGCACCACGGGGACTTCCCAGGAGGTCACCCATCCGAGTACTACTCCAGCCCGAGCACGCTTTTTTTCCATAGTTAAGCGTGCTCGGGCTGGAGTACTACTGGGATGGGTGACCTCCTGGAAAGTCCCCATGGTGCGCGCTTGACTATTGTTGAAGTCAAAAATGACCTCAACGAGAGTTCAAAAACAGGGGTGCATCCAACACCTACTTATCTCAAGCCTCAACCCTCGACTAGCTGCAAAGGACCTAAGACTGACCCAAAGCCTCAGCAGGGAGGTCCCACCTCACACCCGGAAGATTTCTGAGAGCTTCCCCTCCAAAGCCAAAAGCCGGGCTAGGAGCTCCTCAGAAAGCACTAGAAGTTGGAAGATAATGAAAGGCCTGCCTTCCAAAGAGCCCTTATGGGTCTATTTATAGTCTTTGCTGTCCTGAGATTACTGAAATGCCCCTAGTTGATCTGCCAATAGCCGAATCCCGCTGTTTTCCTAAGAGTACGGGGGTAATTTCGCCCGAGGGTAATTTGGTCATTTTACCCAAGGCCCTGGGCCTCACTCGGCGAGAGTTCTAAGCCGAGAGCCTTCTGTCCAGAGCCCAACGCAAGCGGTCTCACCTGCCTATAGGCGAGAGCTTCTTTAAGACGATTTGGGTGCCAGCGCAAGTGTTCCCGCGTTGGCTGCGTTCGACGATCTGGGTTCGACGATTTGGCTGCACTCGACGATCTGGGCTCGACGATCGACGAGCACGGGGCGCCTTGCTGGCGAGAGCTCCTTTGAGACGGGAGTTGGCGCTAGCGCAAGCGTTCCCGCCTACTTGGGCGAGAACTTCTCTGGCTAGCCTAATTGTGACCATTGCGCCTCCTGGTCTGACTCAGCGAATATAGGGTTGTACACAATCCCTGCTCTTTTTAAGCTAGCTCTGCGCTCGAAAAGACACGTCCAACCCATAAATATTCGTTGAGCATGTGTCAACATTAGGGAATCTTTTGGTGGGCCGTACCGTGGCTATAAATATATGTACTTATAGACGGTCATAATTCTGCCCTTGAATCGTCATTCTTCGCCTGAGTTCTCGCCTCCTCCCGCGATGCCTTCCAAGTGCGCCGACAAACCGCTTTCGCAAGATCTGTAAGACCGCATCAATGCGGCTCAGGCGCGAGCCAAGGCTAACAGTGCCTTGGTTGCCCCATGGTTGGCGAGACAGTCGTCAGCCGTTGAACCTTCTCAGCCCAAGAAGAAAAAGAAGAAGGCGAAGGCGGTCCAGCGAGACCTGCCCCACGAGAACAGGAGCCCGCCTACCCCGACCCCAAGCCGCGCGGACGATCCCTCTCCGCGGAAGGTATGTCTGATTCGCTAATTATTGAAAACGCTAGTCGCTTATGTGGGAGAACATGCAGCTGACGCGATACTTCTCGCAGGAAACGGTTCTCGACATCGTCAAGTCCCCGCGGGAACCCCTGGACCCATCATCTCGCCCCCTCGAGGACCTACCGCGGGTCACGGAGGCGGCTCCTCCGCTAGACCCGAGAGCTGCAGGTAACTTTTTACTTCTCATGCTTAACTCGAATCTCAGAATGCTGAATTGTCTTCCCGCAGCGCCAGCTTCCGCCCAGCCGGGTCTCGCTACCCGGGAGAACGAAGCAAGGGCTGCAAATCAGCCTGCCCTCGCGGTATTCCTCCCTACCGGCGGGAGGAAAGACTGTCGAATCTTCCGTAGCTCCATTGGATGCCATCAATCCCGCGGGAGAGGAGACCTCCCCCCCCCCCCCCCCCGCTTCTGGCCAAGCCGGGATTACCACTCGCAAAATCTACCCCTCGGGAAAAGGAAAGCCGATCCACCTACTCTTTGGAACTGAGGGGGGGGGGGGCTGGGCCTTCTCGCCTGCCATCGACCGGGGGTTCTCTCCATGCTGCAGTTATGCGGTACGTTTATCACGATTATCCTTTAGCTCTCGTCATAACTGGAATTCTTGTCAGGGGATCTGGGCTCGCGGTCTGGAGCTGACGCAGAGAAAGAAGAAGAAGACAACGAAGACAGAGAGGGGGAGGATGGCGAGAGCTCCCCCTTCCCTTCATCTGACGAGATGGAGGAGATCTTGACCAGCGTCGTGAGTGCTAGAAGACGGGGGAAGAAGGTTGTCGTCGTCCTGTCAAAGCTTATCCGGCGGGAGCGAGCCCACGATTCTGTGGCGAGAGAGTTTCGTCAATCGGTGGAGAAGAGGCTGGAGGCTCTGGAGCGAGACTACCTCATCGGCGAGATGGATCAGCCAGGAGGGACTACCATCGGATCTTCTCCTGAAAGGTGCATCGCACGGATCCGGGACCTGTCTCGCCGGATCAACCTAGGATGCACCGTCCTATCGTCCTACTTCAACCCGCAAGCGCCACCGAGGACCAGGCTGCAGGAGCAAGGACGATGGCGGTGGGAGCCTTATTGATTCGCAAGACCTCCCCTTCTCTTCCCCAGGCCTTCCCCTTCTCCGATGTACCCGTTAATTTCATGTCTTAACTGATAACTTCACTATCAACGCTGCTACTTTCTATTCAGCTCTCGCTTGGCGAGAGTAATAATCATTGCTGTTATTATTATTGTTTCCTGTTTAGTTTTCGCTTGGCGAGAGCAACCTGGCCTCCTGTTTAATTCTTTTTTATTTAGCTCTTGCGTTAATCACCTGTCCGTCAGTCACTGTCAGACTCGGGCGGGAAAACGAAGCGCCGCCGACTTATGGCGTGACGGCTGTACCCCCGCCGCCTTTTGAAAAGTCATAATGATCACGACCTTTTATAAATAGAGGGTCCACCTACTACATTTATTTCTCTGGTCTGAATCCTTTCCCCTCTCTTGTCGTTTTCGCGGTTTTCCAAAAGCTCTCGCTTGCTTTCGCCTTCTCCTCCCATTCTCGCACGGTTCTCGCTCTCGCCTCCCTCCTAAAAGACCTCGCCTACAACTTCTTCATCAAGATGCCAGGCGGAAGCGATGGACGTTCAAACTGCGCGGAAGCCTTCCAGAAGCACCTTTTTCCTTCCTGCACCCTTACCGTGGACGAGTTCAACTTGACCCAAACTCGCTACGTTCCCACCGGCTTCACTGTGCGGAACCCCGACAACCACGATAAGGTAAACAGCGTGGGGGAGGGGGAGCTCGCCATCCCCCTTGAGCACTTTGAGGTGGGCTTCCGCCTCCCGCTGTGGCCCGAGATGCGCCAAGCCCTCCGGTACTACAGAGTGGTTCCCGTGCAACTGAATCCAAACTCGGTCGCGATTCTCGTGGCTTTCATTTGCTACATGCGATCCGAGAGGATCGAGTTCAGCCTTCCAATCTTCCAGAAGCTGTTCACCTTTCGCGCCAAGGGAGGGGTGGTCTTTGTTTCAGGGCAAATGCTCAAGACCACCGGTCTCGCCAACAAGCACCACCACTGGGGTGAGAGGTTCATCTTCGTTTCCGGCGACTTCGGGAACGTGCCTCTCGCGCCCATTCAATATGAGGATGTCGCCTACAAGCCCCCCTCTTTGGGCTCACGCGAGAGTGCCCTCCTCGAGTTCTTCGGGACCAAGGACTTCGACGTCTAATTCCTCCGGCGAGACGTTGATTCACTCCTCCCCGTATCTCCTGGAGAAGGTAAGGTCTCGCCTTTGTCTCGCTATACCTTTTCTCTTTTAAGGTTAGAACTGAGTGTTGTCGCTTTCGCAGGAGAGCGCGAGATCCCCGTGCACCAACCCTTTGACGAGGCTCGCGCTACCGGGAGCCAACCCGCGAGAGACCCGCTGGCTCTCGCAAAGGCTGCAGCTCGAGCTTGCCGGGACGAGCCGGCCTCGCTTCCTTCGACTGTCGTCGGGAAGCGAAAGCCCGGCGCCGCTCTGCCCCCACCGATCAAGAGGCCCAAGATAACTGACGCCGAGAAGGGCAAAGCCATTGTGGTGCCGCCCTCTCAACCTCTCGTCGCGGGTCGCTCTTTTGAAGAGATCCTGCAGGTCGTCAGCGAGATCGCGGCCACCAAAGGTGGCGCTGAGGTCCTTGTCGAGAACCCCCCGGCCCCTGGTGGAGCAGATGGTGAGGGAACCACCGCCGGGACCTCTGTCCAGTCTCCGCCTGGAGAGGTGCCGTGGGGCCACCGTAATTTTGGTCTCGGCATGAAGTGCCTAGACGCAGAAAAGAAGCCGCTGTTATAGTGGGACCCCGACGTCAACAGGGTCTCGATCTCATCTCTTCTGCCCAGCTGGGCGGAGCGAGATGAGGTCACCAGCGAGGCCTTCGCCTTGGGCTACTGCCTCTATAGCCGGGAGGACGCCAGCGTCTATGACAAGATGACCACCAGGCTCCTGGCTTATGACTCCACTCGCGCTCTGATGCGTGGGCTGGAGCTTGCGCATATGTGTGCTCGCCGGAGCATCACCATTGACCGCAACTTCCATGATATGTTCAAGGCCAGGGAGGGAGCGGTGGCTGAGGCGGCTACCTTGAAGAAGCAACTAGAAGACACCAAGCAACAGCTGTCTTCACGTCGGGCGGAAGAGGTAAGCGAGATCTTTTTCGACACTCGCTCTCGCCACTACCGATTTCAACTTCATCCTTTTCCTTTCTTTCTAACTTCTCACCATACAGGATTCCGATCAAGCCGCGGCGCTTCGCGAGGAGCTGTCCCAGGAGCGATACGAGAACGTCCTGTTGAGGGAGCAGATTGCGCGCCTGGAGGCGAATGCGCCCCCCCCCCCCCCCCCCCCCCCCGCTGGATGAGAGGTTGAAGAGCCGCTACTACTCCGTCTACGACACCGACAAGCTACTTCAGGCCAATGCGCAAGCCACCGTCAAGCTGACCTTGGAGACGCTGCGAGATGTCGGATGTTTGGATGGGAGGGGCAAGGTCATTACAGCCCAACAACTCGTCCCCTGGCTCTTCGAGCCTGTCCGGAAACCCCCGGGCGCGCCTGATACCCCGCCCTCGGATGTCTCGAAATCCCCCGCCGCGGGTGACGAGACATCCGGGGAGAGCTCAGGCGAGAGCTCCAGCGGGAGTTCGAGCGTGAGCTCTGAGGGGTATAGCTTGTCTCCCTGAGGCCCCCCCCCCCCCCCCCCCCCCCTTTTTCTTTTCCTTTTGTTGTACTGAGCGAGAACGCTCTAGATGTGTAATTACATTAAATATATTGCAAATGTTTTGTATGCAGTCCTTTTCTTTTTTTATTGCAAACGCGCTTGAGACCATAGTTCTGGCCGAGTGCCTCTTAAGCAGGCTTCCGCAGAGGCCCTTGGCCTCCCAAGGATAGTCTCCCTTAGCTACGGATAGCCGGGAACCTATCAAAAGAGCCCAGGGCGGAGACATTTTTCTTCCGCGCTCTGCCGAAAATAGTCTACCGGGAACGTCACTCGTGGGCCCTTCGAGACGAGGTCGTCACCCCTTTAGCTTGCGCGAACCGTTCCAAGCTTTCGCATAACGCTTCCCCGTCTAAGAATATTATGAGCCTTCCCGCCGAGAACCTCCTTTGGGGAGATCTCCTTGACGGGGGCCTCCCTGCCGAGATCAGTTCTCGCCAAGACCTCTCCTATCTTCACCTCTTTCCATTTCGTATTCCGGGTGCGTTTCCTGCCTTGCCCAAACCAAACCTATCCCCCACAGGCGAGCCTTCGGACCTGTCAGCTAGATGAGAGCCTGCGCAGCGGGTCTACCTGGGGCCGAGCCGAGCTCGGGGTGCCGATGACGTTCTCAAACCAAGCCTATCCCCCACAGGCGAGCCTTCGGACCTGCCAGCTAGATAAGAGCCTGTGCAGCGGGTCTACCTGGGGACGAGCCGAGCTCGGGGTGCCGATGACGTTCTCAAACCAAACCTATCCCCCACAGGCGAGCCTTTGGACCTGCCAGCTAGATGAGAGCCTGCGCAGCAAGTATACCTGGGGTCGAGCCGAGCTCGGGGTGTCGATGACGTTCTCAAACCAAACCTATCCCCCACAGGCGAGCCTTCGGACCTGCCAGCTAAATGAGAGCCTGCGCAGCGGGTCTACCTGGGGCCGAGCCGAGCTCGGGGTGCCGATGACGTTCTCAAACCAAACCTATCCCCCATAGGAGAGCCTTCAGACCTGCCAGCTAGATGAGAGCCTGCGCAGCAGATATACCTGGGGCCAAGCCGAGCTCGGGGTGCCGATGACGTTCTCAAACCAAACTTATCCCCCACATGCGAGCCTTCGGACCTGCCAGCTAGATGAGAGCCTGTGCAGCCGGTCTACCTGGGGCCAAGCCGAGCTCGGGGTGCCGATGACGTTCTCAAACCAAACCTATCCCCCACAGGCGAGCCTTCGGACGTGCCAGCTAGATGAGAGCCAGCGCAGCGGGTCTACCTGGGGCCGAGCCGAGCTCGGGGTGCCGATGACATTCTCAAACCAAACCTATCCCCCACAGGCGAGTTTCGGACCTGCCAGCTAGATGAGAGACTGCGCAGCGGGTCTACCTGGGGCTGAGCCAAGCTCGGGGTGCCGATGACATTCTCAAACCAAACATATCCCCCGCAGGCGAGCTTTCGGACCTGCCAGCTAGATGAGAGCCTGCGTAGCGGGTCTACCTGGGGCCGAGTCGAGCTTGGGGTGTCGATGATGTTCTCAAACCAAACCTATCCCCCATAGGCGAGCCTTCAGACCTGCCAACTAGATGAGAGCCTGTGCAGCGGGTCTACCTGGGGCCGAGCCGAGCTCGGGGTGTCGATGACATTCTCAAACCAAACCTATCCCCCACAAGCGAGCCTTCAGACCTGCCAGCTAGATGAGAGCCTGCGCAGCGGGTCTACCTGGGGCCGAGCCGAGCTTGGGGTGCCGATGACGTTCTCAAACCAAACCTATCCCCCACAGGCGAGCCTTCGGACCTGCCAGCTAGATGAGAGCCTGCGCAGCGGGTCTACCTGGGGCCGAGCCAAGCTCGGGGTGCCGATGACATTCTCAAACCAAACTTATCCCCCACAGGCGAGCCTTCGGACCTGCCAGCTAGATGAGAGCCTGCGCAGCGGGTCTACCTGGGGCCGAGCCGAGCTCGAGGTGCCGATGATGTTCTCAAACCAAACCTATCCCCCACAGGCGAGCTTTCGGACCTGCCAGCTAGATGAGAGCCTGTGCAGCAGGTCTACCTGGGGCCAAGCCGAGCTCGGGGTGCCGATGACGTTCTCAAACCAAACCTATCCCCCACAGGCGAGCCTTCGGACCTGCCAGCTAGATGAGAGCCTGTGCAGCGGGTCTACCTGGGGCCAAGCCGAGCTCGGGGTGCCGATGACGTTCTCAAACCAAGCATATCCCCCACAGGCGAGCCGTCGGACCTGCCAGCTAGATGATAGCCTGCGCAGCGGGTCTACCTGGGGCCGAGCCGAGCTCGGGGTGCCGATGACGTTCTCAAACCAAGCCTATCCCCCACAGTCGAGCCTTCAGACCTGCCATCTAGATGAGAGCCTGCGCAACGGGTCTACCTGGGGCCGAGCCGAGCTCGGGGTGTCGATGACATTCTCAAACCAAACCTATCCCCCACAGGCGAGCCTTTGGACCTGCCAGCTAGATGAGAGCCTGCGCAGCGGGTCTACCTGGGGCCGAGCCGAGCTCGGGGTGCCGATGACGTTCTCAAACCAAACCTATCCCCCACAGGCGAGCCTTCTGACCTGCCAGCTAGATGAGAGTCTACGCAGCGGGTCTACCTGGGGCCGGGCCGAGCTCGGGGTGCCGATGACGTTCTCAAACCAAACCTATCCCCCACAGGCGAGCCTTCGGACCTGCCAGCTAGATGAGAGCCTGCGCAGCGGGTCTACCTGGGGCCGAGCCGAGCTCGGGGTGCCGATGACGTTCTCAAACCAAACTTATCCCCCACAGACGAGCCTTCGGACCTGTCAGCTAGATGAGAGCCTGCGCAGCGGGTCTACCTAGGGCCGAGCCGAGCTCGGGGTATTACAAAACACATAATTACGTCATATTATAAAAAATTCTCAATAGTGAAGAGAAAATCAAGTCAACTGATGCGGTATAATAAGTTTTAATTCTGAGATACATGGTTATATCCTTCCCCTTTCATGGGTAGAAGTGTTTCAGGCCATCACCGCTCCAGGTGTGGCTTAAAGCTCTTCCCTCCACATCCTGGAGGTAGTACCCTCCTATTCCAAGGACTTCCATTACTATGTATGGTCCTTCCCAGTTCGGGTTGAGCTTGCCCACAGGATCCGACCTTCCTGCCGCGTCAACCTTTCTTAGCACCAGATCCCCTTCAGTAAACTGCTTGACCCTGACATGTTTATCAAAATACTTGGCCATCCGCCGCTTGATCTCTTCTTGCCGGATAGCTGTCACGTCTTGCAGTTCTTCCACCATATATAGCGAGAGGCGTTGCCCCTCCTCATTCTCCAACCTCCAAGTCTCATCTCCTTCGCCCGCGGCTGTGACCCGTGGGGACCGAACCTCGAACTCCACTGGTAGGACCGCCTCACACCCGTGAGAAAGCTTGAAAGGGGTCTCACCGGTGGCCGTGTTCGGGGTCGTTCGCAAGGCCTACAAGACCGAGGGGAGCTGCTCCACCCAATTTCCCTTTAAGTTCTCCACATTTTTTCTTTAGTAGGTTTACAATGATTTTGTTTGCCGCTTCCACCTGGTCGTTGCTCCGGGGTTGGTGGAGAGAGGCAAATCTGAGGTCTATCCCCAGTTGGGCGCAGAAGCTGATGAATTCCTCACTGGCAAATTGGGGGCTGTTATCTGTCACTATTTCTTGAGACAGCCCGTGTCTGCATATGATATCCCCCCAGGCGAAGTTCCTTATGACTTGCGAGGTGACCTTGGCCAAGGCTTTGACCTCCAGCCACTTTGAGAAATAATCGACCATGACCAAGAGGAACCTCCTCTGTCCACTAGCTGGAGGAAAAGGTCCTACCAAATCCATCCCCCAGATGGCGAACAGCCACGATGTCGTCATGCTTCGGAGCCTTTGGGCTGCTAAGAGCTGAAGGGGGGCGCAGAGCTGACATTTTTGACATCTCCTTGCAAACTCTGTGGCATCCTTCCTGAGGGTGGGCCAGAAGTACCCCTTCCTGACCACCCTTGCCTCCAACGTCCTCCCTCAAGAATGACTGTCGCACTCGCCCGAGTGCACCTCCCCCAAGATCCTCGGGATCTCCTCTTCGGTCACACATCTGGCTAGGAGTCTTGACAACATCTTACGATGCAGGCCCCCTTCTATCATTAGGTAGTGAGCTGCCTTGTGCTTGAAGCTTCTCCCATCCTTGGTCCCCTTAGGAAGTCCACCGGTAGTTAGGAAGGTCACCAATGGATCCACCCACGAGGGTCGCCGATCTACCATCATCAATTCTCCTTCCTCGATAGCCGGTCGAAACAGCTCTACCAAGGTCCCTCCTCCCCGAGGCCCAAACTTAGACAATCGATCGGCAGCTATACTTTTTTCCCTTGGAACATGTTAGATTGAGAATGACCGGAACCCACCGATGATCGCCCTTACCTTGGAGAGGTATTTGATGAGGGTAGGCTCCCGAGCTTCAAACTCTCCTCGGATCTGCGACGCTACTACCTTTGAGTCCATGAAAGCTTCCACATCCTGAATCTCCAGCTCCTTTGCCAAGCGAAGGCCGGCGATCACGGCCTCATACTCCGCTTGATTGTTGGTCACCAGGAAATGGTAATCCACCGCCTGCTTTATCGCGACTCCCTGGGGGCTGATCAGCACCACTCCTCCCCCGAGGGAATGCTTTCCTGAGGCCCCATCAACCATCATCCTCCACGCTTCTTGTGGCTGCTGCTCTCCCCCCTTGACTTCAACAATATAATCTGTTAGGAAATCCGTCACTGCTTGCGCCTTGATGGAGAGTCTCGGAACAAAAGAAATGTCGAACTCGCTTAGCTCAATAGACCACTTAGCAAGTCTCCCCGAGTGCTCTACTCCTTTGAAGATCTTGCGAATAAGATGGTCAGTTACCACCCTAATCGAATGCGCTTGAAAGTATGGCCGGAGTTTCCTTGCAGAGATGACCAAGGAGTAAGCTAGCTTTTCGAGGATGGGGGTAGCGGAGCTCTGCTTTCTTCAATATCCGGCTGACGTAGTAGATGGGCAGTTACTTCTTTCCTTCTTCCCTTACTAGGATGGAGCTCACCGCCTCCGCTCCTACTCCAAGGTATAAGGTCAGGTCCACCCCTTCTTTTGGACTCTGAAGTAGAGGAGCCTGAGAGAGCTGTCTCTTCGGCCCTTGGAAGGCTTCTTCGCACTCGGCGGTCCACTCAAACCTTTGATTCCCCATCAGCACCTTGAAGAACGAAGAACACTTGTCCCCCGACCTGGAGAGGAACCTTCTCAGCCCTGCCAGCCTACCTGTCAAACGGTGGACCTCCTTGGCATCGCGAGGTGATTCCAAATCTAGGATGGACTTTACCTTGTCCAAGTTAGGCTCCACCCCTGTCGGAGTCAAGAGATGCCCAAGTAACTTCCCGCGGCTGGACCTGAAGACACACTTCAAGAGGTTCAGCCTCATCTTGAACCTCCTTAAGGTGGCGAACGTCACTTCTAGATATTTCAGGTGTGAATCCATGCACTTGCTTTTGATCATTAGGTCGTCGACGTAGACCTCCAAGTTTCTCCCTCTCTGTTCTCAGAAGACCCGATTCATCATGCGTTGGTAAGTAGCCCCTGCGTTCTTCAACCCAAAGGGCATCATTTTGTAACTGAAGCATCCCTCCCTTGTGATGAAGGAAACATCCTTTATATCGGGATGGTGCATCCGGATCTGGTGATAACCTGAAAAAGCATCCAAAAAGCTCATGATAGAAAAACCGACGGCTGAATCAACCAGCGCGTCGATCCGAGGCAGGGGGTAGCAATCCTTAGGGCATGATTTATTTAGCAAAGAAAAGTCAATACACATTCTCCATTTTCCACCCCCTTTTTTAACCATTACCACATTCGAGATCCAGCCCGGATACTAGATCTCTGAGATGAAACCGGCCTCCAAGAGCTTCCTGACCTCCTCGCGGATGGGCTCCTCCAGCTTGGTGGCGATGGCTCTCATCTTCTGGCGTATGGAGCGAGTGCGAGGATCCAAGTTCAGGCGATGACAGGCCACGTCCGCGTCGATGCCCGGCATGTCTGTCGCGCTCCAAGCGAAGATGTCGACGTTACTTTGAATGCAAGCCCGCACTCGCTTCCGGGCCTCGGGACTCAAACCCCCGCTGACCCGCACCTTTTGCACCTGCCCCGTGCTGGTGAAGACCTCTATCTCCACCACTTCCTCGGCCGGCTCCAGCCGCGACTGCTCCCAGCCAACCCTTGCCTCTTCTTCTAGCTCCAGCTCTCCCCTTTCTACCTCCTCCTCAATCTCCATTGCCTCCTCCAGCCCCTCCTGCTGCTGCTCAACTTACACCCCTCCGGGCCTCTCCCTCAGTTCCTCGTGCTTCCTGTTCTTCTACATCCATCGCCCCTTCCGGGCTCTCCTGATCCTCGTCCCCCTGGACCTCCTGCACATATCCTCCCTGCTGCTTCTCAGTCTCCTCTCCTCTGACTTCCTCTTCAGCTACCTCTCTCGCCTCCTCTAGGCTCACCTCCTCTTCTCCGACTTCCTCTTCACGCGCCGCCATCTCCATCTCCAACTCCTCTGCCTCTGCCATCCACGATATGGTGTTGACCGCCGTAACGTAGCACTGTCTCGCCACCTTCGGGTCCCCTCTTACCCTGACATGCACCCCTCCATTGTTGAACTTGAGGCACTGATGAAACGAGGAGGGTACGCAGTGAAAGGCGCTGATGAGGGGGCGCCCAAAGATGGTGTTATAGCTGCTTGGGGCATCCATGATCACGAACCTGCAGTTCCGTGACATGCCCCCCAACTTCACGTGCATCCCTACTCCTCCTTCCACTTCCTTCCTCTCTCCGGAGAATCCGAATAACGGCCCGTCCGAAGCCAATATCCTTTTCCCTTCCACCCTCATCTCATCGAAGGCCTTCTTGAAGATGACATTTACCGAGCCCTCGTTATACACCAGTATCCTTGAAACTGTGAAGTTCTCCACCGTCGTATGGATCACCTGGGCGTCACAGAACGGATCCTCATAGTTTGGCATGTCCGCTGACGAGAAAGTGATTTTTTATTCCGGTGGGGGAGCCTGGGAGGTAGAGGCGACCCGCCTTCGGTACATGGTTTGCAGGCTCCCCTTGTGGGTTGCCTCAATCCCCACTCCTCCGTGAATCACCCTGATTCCTCCTCGGGTCACCACATCTACCCGATCTTCACACGTATCTTCCATCTCCCCCGATTGTACTTCTATGATCCTCACCGGCGGATCCTGCCTCCCTGCTCCTCTGGCTTCCCTCATTTCCAAGAACTCAGGGCAGGTGGCCGTTGTGTGGCCCTCCTCCTGGTGGAAGTCACAAAAGAGCAACGCCACCCCACCCCTTCTTCCTTCTCCTCTTCCTCTTCTTCCTCCTCCTCGACCTCCTCTCCCCGCTCCTCTTCCTCTGCCCACTTTCATGGCCTCTTGCGGTGGCGGGACACAACCCCTTGGCTCCTGCCTCCACGCCGGTTGGTCGAACCTCCTAGGTTCCAGTAGGTTATCTCTTACCTGATAGCCTCCTCCTTGGCCCTAGGGGCGACCCTCCTGGGGCCTCCAACCCAACCGGTTGTTAGGCTCTCGTGCCCCCCATCCCTGCTGTTGCCCCTGCCTTCGGGGCTCTTCCCTCCTCCTTTCTTCTCTCTGTTCCCTCTGCTCCCTTGGCTCCTTCTACCTTCCCGCTGTAGGTTCCTTCACATCATCCTCCGCCAGCCTGGCCAACTTCCTGGCGAATGCTGGGTTTGCTCTCTCGAAGTCTATCTCCTTTGCCGCCCTCTCCATGAGCTCCTCAAAGGCGATGGGGGCACTCTCTTCAACTCCATATTGAAAAATCTCGGTCTCAGCCCCAGGGTAAAGGCGAGCATCAACGCGTACCCTGGGACCTCTTGGACCAGGAGGATCTCTTCCTGAAACCGGTCGACATAGTGACCCAGAGTCTCGTCCGGCTTCTGCCTCACCGCAAACAGGCACTCCGCCTCCTTCTTCCGCTTCTTCGATGTTGAGAACCTCAACAAGAAACTTTTTCGCAAATCTTCAAAACAGTAGATCGACCTTGCTGGCAACTGGTGGAACAAGTCCCGAGCCTTCTCCATCAACGTGATGGCAAACAACCAGCACTTGAAGGCATCCGTCATCTGCCTTATCGATACGACGTCTTCAAACCACTGCACGTGCTGTACAGGGTCATCCTTCCCCAAGTAGTCGGACATGTCAGGCTCCCAAAACCCCTCCGGTACCGGAGCCGAGATGATGAGCTCGCTGAACGGGCTCTCGCCTCCTGCCTGGCGAGAGGGCACGTCCCGCAGTCTCGGCTGGCTGGCCCGATTCGCGAGACCGTGCCCAGGGAAAAGCTCTCGCACTGCTGCCTCCCTCTCGCCCAAATCTGTCAAAGCCTCCTTGCCCGGGCGCTGGCTCTGGCCTGGGAAGAGCTCCTGTGCCGCCACGTCTCTCTCGCCATCCTCCGCCGGGACCTCCTTCACCGGGCGCTGTCCAGGGGCGTTCTCGCCTAGGAGCGGGACCTCCTCTATCGGAACCTGAGGTGTGGCCCACTCGCTTCTGGCCGAGAAGGCCAAGCTGATCATCTGCAAGACTTCTCTCCTGAATTCATCAAGCATCTTCCTTGTCGCCTCTTCTCCCCAGGAGGGGGAACCTCCTGAGCCAGATCCTTCACCTTCACCTCCAGCCATGGGACAAAACTTAAGGCTTTCTTGTATCGGCTGCTTTCCACGCTCACCGCACCAGAACTGGTGAAGCCAAAAATGACCTCAACGGGAGTTCAAAAACAGGGGTGCAGCCAACACCTACTTCTCTCAAGCCTCAACCCTCGACTAGCTGCAAAGGACCTAAGACTGACCCAAAGCCTCGGCAGGGAGGTCCCACCTCACCCCCAGAAGATCTCTGAGAGCTTCCCCTCCAAAGCCAAAAGCCGGGCTAGGAGCTCCTCAGAAAGCACTGGAAGTTGGAAGATAATGAAAGACCTGCTTTCCAAAGAGCCCTTATGGGTCTATTTATAGTCTTTGTTGTCCTGAGATTACTGAAATGCCCCTAGTTGATCTGCCAATAGCCGAATCCCACTGTTTTCCTGAGGGTACATGAGTAATTTCGCCCGAGGGTAATTTGGTCATTTTACCCAAGGCCCTGGGCCTCACTCGGCGAGAGCTCTGAGCCGAGAGCCTTCTGTCCAGAGCCCAACGCAAGTGGTCTCGCCTGCCTATAGGCGAGAGCTTCTTTAAGACGATCTGGGTGCCAGCGCAAGCGTTCCCGTGTTGGCTGCGTTCGACTATCTGGGTTCGACGATTTGGCTGCGCTCGACGGTATGGGCTCGACGATCGACGAGCACGGGGCGTCTTGCAGGCGAGAGCTCCTTTGAGACGGGGGCTTGGCGCTAGCGCAAGCATTCCCGCCTACTTGGGCGAGAACTTCTCTAGCTAGCCTAATTGTGACCATTGCGCATCCTGGTCTGACTTAGCGAATATGGGGTTGTACAACTATCGAGTTTGCCTCATCAAAGGGAGTTTGTAATCACCAACAACCCGCTAGTGGATGGAGAGGGGTTGGGGTACTTGGGCTGCAGCCCGGTAACGTCGCCTAGAGCGGAGCCGTGGCATTGCCACGTTGGATCGACTAGGGTCGTTACAACATGTACAAACTGGATAAGTCAATCCATGAGCTTAAGCAAACACCTAAGATGTGGCATGCGAAATTTGACCAAGTTGTAAAGAGTTTTGGATTTCAGTCCAGTCTCTTTGATAAATGTCTTCATCACCCCTTAATGTCAAATAAGACTGTCATCATATGTCTATATGTGGATGACATGTTGATTTTAGGGTTGGAACTTGCTGCATTAAGGGATATTAAATTCACTTCAGCAAAAGCATTTGATATGAAGGATATTAGTCCTGTTGATACCCCACTAGGTATAAAAGTTAGAGTGGATAAGGGTTGTGTCACCCTTAATCAAGCTCATTATATACAGCAAATTCTTTCTACCTAAGGCTACAATGACTGTAGGCCAGTGGAGACACCTTTTGATCACAATGTTAAGTTGATTCCTGTTCTAGGGATCAGTATTGATCAAGTAAAATACTCGAGGATAATTGGCGGTCTCATGTACGCCCACAAGTTGTACCAGACAAGACATTATCTTCTTTGTTTGCATGTTGATTCACATTACTAGTAGTTCAAGTAAAGAGCATTGGGATGTCTTTTATAGGCTGATGAGATACTTAAGAGGTACTAAAGATCATGATCTGTATTATACTAATTACCCTCCTACTGTGGATGAGTTCTTTAATGCCTTATGGTGTTCAGAAGTTAGGAACGACAAGTATACCTGTGGATTTATATTCACTTTGGGTGTAGCTGTCATCACTTGAAAGTCCAAAAATACATATATAGCCTTGTCGTCTATAGAAGCTGAGTTGTCTGCCCAAACCTCGGGTCCTCGGCTAGTGAAGAGGCAGACTGGATCAGAAATCTGATTCTAGACATCCCCTTGTCTAGATTATAAGTCAATTCTTTGAGCTTGTATTGTGATAATCAAACAACAATTCAAGTTGTTAAGACTCCTCTCATTAATTTAAAGATGAGACATGCACGACTGAGGCATGTTTTGCGGAATTATCTGAAAGAACAAGAGGTTATCACTTTGATCAATGTGCGATCGAAGGATAACCTAGCTGATCCATTGACAAAAGGAATGCCTGAATACCGGTTAACCAAAACAATGGGGGACATGAGGCTCAAGGAAATTTAGTTTAGCCTTAGTTCAAGGTTATGCGATTCAGTTCAGTATTAGTTCAAATGTTTTTATTTTTCCAATTTTTATTGTCAAAGCAAGCGTCTTGTACTTCGCCGTTGTTTTTTATTGTTGGGCATGAATCTGGTGAGTTGTTTCATTCTAAATCTGATGATAATAACTTCACATGATTTCGTCTAGCTTCCTTACTTTAGAGGAGAGTGTTATTTCAAATTTGATAACACAGTCTAACTCGGTTTGGCTTTTCTTCGATTAATTGTTTTCATTTCAAACTTGATGAGTTGTAGTTAACTTTAGAAGAATAATAATCGTGATATTTTAAATTGGAACACAAATATAGATGCGATGTCCAGAAGTCCAAAAGTTTATTTTATTGGAAATAGATAATTGATTCTAAGGTAAAACCTATAATACTATATTTAGGTGTCCTCTTAGTTAATTTTAAGTACTATGATCTTATAAAATGAAATTTTTTGTTGAAAATTACAGACGATATTATTGATGAAGGAGCATTTGCAGATTGGAATAGTGACAAGGATGATCTGATAGATGATATCTAGAGTATTATTTGGTTTTTCTTCTGCGTAGAACAGTGTTTAACTCTCATTTATTTTCACTTGTTATGTTTGGACTGTTTTTGCTCTTTAGTTGATCATAAGACACTAGGTATGTTGATATCTGTGCTATGATTGTACTTTATATTATGATGTGTTGCTGCTGAGTTTATATTCATTCTTATGCGTGCGTACATTTGTTTCCTGTAAGTCTAATATTTTTTGACATGTGTTTGGATACGGTTGTGGATGATTCATGTTTGCTTGAACATTGCACAAACCACATTTTTTTTTGACATCGGGCGTACAACAAACATATAAGAAGAGATTGTTGGATAATTAAGTAATATTTATGTGTGTGTCGAGACCGACTCTGCGTGACTAATTGAGTTCCGTGTCATTCTTGGGCAAGACTTTACGATGGAGATGTATTAGTAGTCTTCCAAATTAAACTTGATGAATTATTGTGGATTATCTTGAGCGAAGTCTCTAACAAGATCAAATTGCAAGCTTTCTCTTTTTTGTACATGTTCATCAAAATTATTTTATCTAATTCCAAAATACATGGTAAATAATTTAGGTTAATATTTCACTTCAATTCTTTATCTTCCCGGAGGAATCATCTCATAGCTTCAATTCCGCCACCGTCATCATTCTTGATGAGATCCGTTTCTTCAGCGTTTTCCTCTTACAGTTCCAAGAAAGGTAGTTGTTCCCTACTCGAGACCAAACTAGTTTTGGATTTGTAATTGTAGGATTCTGAGCTACAAATATAATTTTGCTTGTCATTATTGATGTGTCTGTAACACTACTTTTGGCTAGGGCTGAGAGTCCAGTTCGAGCGATTTTGGCTCGGCTCGAAATCAAAATTTTCGACTCGAACTCGTCTCGAAATCGAAATTGATTTCGAGTCGAGTCGGCTCGACTCGAAATGACTCGATTCCGAGTCGGCTCGAAATCGAATCGAGTCGGCTCAAAATCAAATCGTGTCGCCTCAAAATCGAATCGGATCGGCTCAAAACCGAATCAAAACGACTCGAAATTGATCATTTTTTGTTTTATTCCTAATTTGCTCAAAATTAAATTAAGAAACCTATAAATTTAGCAAATGAAACACTTAAAGCCTAATTTTTTTATTTATCTTTAAATTTTGTTATTTTTAATCTTAAAATAAGAATATAATAATAAATACATAATTTTTTTTAATTAATTCGAGTTGATTCGAATCATATTTCGAGCAATTCAGAGCTGACTCAAAATCGACTCGAAATCAGATTCGAGTCAAAATCGACTCAAATTCAGTCGAATCAATTTTAACCGATTCTGATTCGGTCAATTTTCGAACGATTTTCGAGCGACTTTCGAGTTTCGAATAATATGCTCAGTCCTACTCTTAACTAGGGTTGATATCGAGTGGAGTTCGAGCGATTTGGGCTCGGCTCGAAATCAAAATTTTTGAGTCGAGTTGGCTCGACTAGAAAAGGTTCGATTCCGAGTCGGCTCGAAATTGAGCAAATTTTCTTTTAATTCCTAATTGACTCAAAATTAAATTGGGCAACCTCTAAGTTTAACAACTGAAACACTTAAAACATTCACTTTTTTTTATTAAAGTTTAATTTTTAGTGATTTTTATCTTTAAAAAATATTTAAATAAAAAAATAATATTTTTAATCAATTCGAGTTGATTCGAATCATTTTTCGAACGATTCAGAGCTGACTCGAAATTGACTCGAAATCAGATTCAAGTTAAATTGAATCGACTCAAATTGAGTCGAATCAATCTTAACCGTTTCCGATTCGACTCAATATTCGAGGGATTTTCGAGCGACTTTCAAGTTTCGAATAATATTCCGAGCCCTACTCTTAACAATTCAATTGATAAATATTACAAGCTCTATTCAAAGAATTATGACTAAGCAATGTATTGAATTAAAAAAACATTAATGACGTCGTACAAATAAATAGTGACCTAGGGCTGAGCATATTATTCGAAACTCGAAAGTTGCTCGAAAATCATTCGAAAATTGAGACGAATCGGAATCGGTTAAAATTGATTCGACTCAATTTGAGTCGATTCAATTTGACTCGAATCTGATTTCGAGTCGATTTCGAGACAGCCCTGAATCGCTCGAAATATGATTCGAATCAACTCGAATTAATTAAGAAATTATGTATTTATTAATATGTTCCTATTTTAAGATTAAAAATAACAAAATTTAAATATAAATAAAAAATGAACGCTTTAAATGTTTCATTTGCTAAATTTATAGGTTTCCCAATTTAATTTTGAGAAAATTAGGAATAAAACAAAAAATTGCTCAATTTCGAGCCGATTTTATTTGGTATTGAGTTGATCCGATTCGATTTCGAGCTGAATCGATTCGATTTTGAGCCGACTCGATTCGATTTCGAGCCGACTCGAAATCGAGTCCTTTAGAGTCGAGCTGACTCGGCTCGAAATCAATTTCGATTTCGAATCAATTTCGAGTCGATTTCGAGCCGAGTTCGAGTCAAAAATTTCGATTTCGAGCCGAGCCAAAATCGCTCGAACTCGACTCGACATCAGCCCTATAGTGACCTATACAGAATGTAAATTTTCTATAATTAAATATTATTATTGTATCATTAATTATGACTCTATATATATGATCTGGATCCCCTGAAGTTTGTACGGAGAACTCCAGTGTAGAGTTCGATCCAACGCACGAGAACGAATCATCTCGTCAATCCTATGACGAGTTGAATCCAGACGTTAAAAGACAAAAAATGAATATTAAAAGAAATAAAAATATTGAAAAATAAAGAGAATTCTCGCGCCTTGAATTTCAATCCAACGCGGGGACCCAAATCCCTATATATATGTCATATAATAATTAAACACAAATCTTTAACCTGGTAATATGTAATCAATCATTTCTAAATCCATATTTAAGTTGCACGGGATTCTCTTTTTCTCTCCAAAATTGAAATTGACAGTAACACTTTTTTCCAGCACTAAAGACAAAGCACGTGCATAGATCGAGATACAGAGAGAGAGAGAGAGAGGAGAGAGATGCTGTGCACTATGATGACTGAGAACCAGGGGATGTTATATAATAACATTGATTCTCTCTCATCACGTGCATAGAGAGAGAGAGAGAGAGAGAGAGAGAGAGAGAGAGAGAGAGAGATGCTGCCTACGATGACTGAGAAGCAGGGGAAGTTATATAACACTGGTTCTCTCTCACCGTGATTGAAGCAATATTCAGCAATGGGCGTGCACATAGGCGTGTTGATTGTGGTGAAGATGAAGCTCTTGGCCTACGGAGGCCACACGAACGGCCACATGCTGCTCGCCTTGCTGCCGCCTTTCGTATTGAGGCTCCCCATCGCTACACGATTCCCGGCTTCCCTGCCTGGTGTGGCGTATTCCCTGCGCCTGCTCTTTTTCCAGCTCAGCAGCATACTGTTCCGGCGAACGCCGGCCCCGGGCAACCGGCGAATGGCGAGGACCCTCCGGCTTCTCTACAGCCGCATGATCGAAAACGGACGGTCGCCTATGGCGGAGACCGATGCCGACACTCTGCTCGCGCTGTCTATGGCGTCCTTATAAGTCTAGATGGGATACACGTGGACTAGTCATAACGCAGCATGTTTTGCTGACATTCACGTGTCATGATGTAATAGGTTGCCAACATATTTTGTTAGGGTTGATCCACTTAAAGTATTCTGCAATATCACATGTAAGTATGAAATGAGTATTTATATTACTTCCAGCGAAAACCCATGCCCTCAGAAGAAGGATGACACGAACCGTTAACATATTCCGAGTAGTTTAACACACGAACGGACATATATATAAATATCTAACATATTTTACGTTTTTAGGCGATTCTTAACCGCAACCCGTTATTGGCAAGTCGAACCCCAAAATCTCATAACTTTTCGACGAGATCCACAACTTTCATGTTGAGCACTTTTCCTAAAATTGCATTGACAAGACGCGTCGAGATCTACAATTTTCGTGATGAACACTTTTCCTAAAAATGCATGTACATTGCGTATTTTGGAAATATGTCCAGGTTTTGCGCCTTTCAGAAATACGTCTTGTACATGCAATTTCAGAAAAAGTGTTTAACACGAAATTTGTAGATCTCGTCGAGATATACAACTTTAGTGTTGACCACTTTTCCTGAAATTGCCTGTAGAAGACGTATTTCGAAAATGCGTGAAAAATTAGAAGATTTTAAGCTGCGACTAGCCAATAATGAATTGTGGTTACCAAACGCCTTTTTTAAGATTTTTAATTATAATTTGTAGTTAGTATAGTCTATTGACTCTATTGTAGCTGTTGCAAGTAAATAAACATTCACCGGGCAAGTTTTTTCATTGATGGCCAGGTAAATTAAGGGCTCCGGGCGGATGTGCGCCGGTCGCGCGGACGGCACCGCCGAGTCGCAGTTTTCGGGCGTTAGGTGAGGCCACGGTCGGGATCCGTCCCACTGTCCTGCCCCTATTTACTGCGAAAAAGGAGCGTAAATAGTAACAGAAAATAAAAGATACAATGCATGTGCACGGTACATCCCGGATGCAATCAAGTGATTCAAGTCCTCCCTTGACATGAACTTCAGCATCATCATCTGAGGTGTCGGCGTGTTGCTAAATCAAAGGTCGGAGCACCCCGGCAACCTTCGCACCGCACAGAGGCCTTTGTCAAATGTAAGGCAGAGCGCATCATCACGCTTGTCCTCCTGTTGCGGATCTAGCTTCGTGACCTCCGAGTCCTAAATACGTCTTCTGATAAGAACGGATCTCGAGACCGTTTGCGCCTTCTAATAAGAACGGACCTCGGGTCCTTCTGCACCTTTTAAGAGAACTGATCACATGACCTTTTTACTTGACGATTGGAACGGACCCCGAGTCCATCTGCTCCCCAATATGAAAGCGAGCCCTGCATCCACCTACGACTTCCAATAGGAGCGGAGCAACTTGTCCTTTCACACTACCAAGAGAAGGGGCTGGGCAAAACAACCCTCCACATCAAGTTAATGCATCCGCCCTTGGCCTTAACGCCTGGAGGCAACCGCTAAAGCTAACGCACAATGTTATGCTCACGCGTTCGTACGAAGAGGAACGTGGAAAGCGAAGCACTTCCAAATAAACGCAGCGCCCAAGCTCAAAGCGGGACAACGCCCGTGCAAAGCGCCGCAAGGGCCACATGACGAGCAAGAGAGATGCGCGAGCAAATAACCGCAAAAGTTACCGCCTAGTGCCCAATGCGGAATTTTCCACTCGCAAGACTCACACAAGTGGCGCCAATTGATCAACATACGCCTTCAGGCTTAACGAAAAGAACATCTTTTACTACAAACAAAAAGTAATATGTGTTGTGCACGAGATGGAATAATTTGAAGTGCACGACTCTAAGTCGTTACGATCAAAGTTAAGAAATTTTGGGCTCATCTCTTTATAATTCACGACCCATAAAAATTAGGGGACATCTAATGAGGTTACTCATAAAATTATTTGAGCCAAAGTAAATCAAAGCACTCAAGCGAGTCAGCCCGACCAAGTGAGCCGCGCGAGCTCGAATGGCCGCAAAACCGCTCAAAGGGGGGCACAGGCAAAGCACCTGCACGGCACCGCACACGGAGCAACGAGGTCAAGCACCATGCATGCCCGGCCCCACCCTCGCGCGCATGCGTGCGCGTGGCCGCACACGCAACCTCCCCACCCGCACGTGTGGGCATGGCCACGCGTGCAATGTCGTACATGCACGTGCAGTCTCCTCGCGCGGTCGTTCACGCAAGGTCCCTCCTCGTGCGTGCATGCAAGACCCTGTGCGCCCGTTGTAGGCACTCTGCCATCTTCGGACATCGTCGTCGCCTACGAACGCCTCTGGCCTCCACCGCCGCTATTGATCGCCACCGCCATCGGGTAATTTGCCCGGCCACCCGGATCGCCTGTGGGGCACCAGTCATGTTCATCATATTCGAAAAATTTGTGATCCAGGTGACCAAAACGGAACAACGTCATTTGTCAACTCAAGATACAGCTTGGCGCAATTACAAACATGCTCATTCGAGAAAGCTATATAAAGGCCCCCAGACCTTCATTTGAGGATGTTGGAACTTAGTTCGGGCAATTAGTTGATCTAACCGCAGCGGCCTTTCCATCCGGGCTTCTGGCGGTTTGGCACAGTGTCTATTGGGTTGGTTGTCCAACGAACTAGTTTGAAGCTGCGGTGATTCCTCTGGTTGATTACCCGCAGCGGTCTGGTGAAGCCGCAGCAGCCTGTGAAGACATATCAGCGGTCTGGTTGATTAACCGTGTTGGATCCCTACTTGATTTGGGCTAGGTTCACTAGCTTAGGATGTGACCCAACATGTATAGCCAGGGTCAAATGTATGTCCTAGAGTCTAGGCCAAGTCCTTGAAGCCAACATCAGATAGACCAGCTATCAACAAGACCATCAGAGACTCAAGAATTAGAGGATTTCCAGACTAAGTAAAATGAGTTTGACGTTCGTCGAACTCAGGTCGACGAAAGGTGTTCTGAGCTCGACGATCTTGAGACAATTATTTATGCTGAGCTCGACGATCCTTGTTCTCTGTTCAACGAAGACTGAGATACTTCAATAAACTAAAATCAGGATAACTCCATATTTTTCTAAGTTCAATTTCAAGCTTTGGTCGACGAACAAGAATCTGAGCTCGCCGAACTTGGACCTCAAGTTCACAACTTCTCAGGTCGACGAAGTCAACTTATCAGGTCGATGAATTCAGTACTCTACTCAATGATTTCTGGTCTATGATCTGAATCCCTCTCAGTCAAAGACGTCTCAGATTCTAAGTCCACAATTATTCTCAGCTCGACGAATTTGAATCTCAACTCGACGGATGAAGATTGTCAGTTCGACGAAGATTGAAGCAGAATTGACAAGTTTCCCTGGAAGACTAATTGCTATTGTCTGGTTGACGAACTCATCAAGCTCAGCTCGACGAACTCACTCAAGCTCAGCTCGACGAACTCAAGCTCAGCTCGACGAACTGTGAACTCAGCTCGACGATTGGTGTTCTTTGTTCGACGATTCCAGACTAGGTCTTCTACAGTTTTCCGTCCCATTTCTTGGCGATGATTCCGGAGTAATCAATGCTCAATCTTCTCGGAATGTTACCGTTAGAACGTGCATTGATTATGGATTATCACATGCCGTTTTTCATGGGACAGTTAGGGAAATCATTGATTGCCGCTTCCTTCCCAGGCCGATTGCAATTACTGCTCAAGGTTTCAAATTTCGAATGCTCTTCAGTCAGTAAAAGAGTCAGAAAAGAAAAGATCAAGCAGTAATACAGACATACAGACAGACAGTACACTCAAGAAGAAGAAGAACATTCAATCCCTATCAAAAGTCTTCTTCCTTCAATCCTACAGGACAACTTCAGAAGGACAACAATTTCTATCAGTCAAAGAAGTTCCTGAAGCATCTCTGGTCTAGGCAATCAAGTCTTTAAAGACCTATCACCCTGAAGCAGTGCTCCAGTATTCCTGATCCATTCAAGATCTCCGGGGGAGCAAATCTGCTAACATCAATCCACAAGTCTTCTCAGTTGTTATTGAGAAAGAGAAGACTCCATCACCCTTTTTCCATCCTCTGTACAGGGTTTTAATTCCCTTCAAAATTATTCCTGGTTGCAAGTCTCCTACCAAAAGACTTGAGGTTTTGGTTTTTGAGCATCTGAACAAAAGCTCATTGGTGTCAGACACCTGCTCAAAAACCTGAGTGGATTCCTACCAGGGTGGTAGAAGAGTGGATGTACTCAGGTTGGGGAACCACTATAAATTTCTTGTGTCATTTGGTTGCCCTTTTCTTTTGTTTTGGCTGTGTTCTATGATTTTTTAGGTTGTTGTGCTTATTATTTTATTCTACTAATCTGTTCACTTAGGATTACAACAAAAGTTGTAAAGTTTTTTGTAGAGAGCACAATACTCTATTCACCCCCCCCCCCCCCTCTAGAGTATTTCAGATCTAACATGCACTTTCAATTGGTATCAAAGCGTGGTTGGTTAATCTACCACACCTTAAGAGGTTAATTGGTTGCACAGGCTAACACCTGAACCATAAAGATCCCTCTTATTAGATCTGATTGTGTTGTTTCCCCTATTAGATTTATTTCTTCACAGAAATGGCTCAAAACAAAGATTATGCAAGCATCAGACCTCCAGTATGCAATCTTAACAGATTTGTCATCTGGAAGGCAAGAATCAAATTATATATGAATTTTATTGATGAGGATATTTTTGCTTCTATCTTGACAGGAGTACCTCCAGCACCTACAACTTCTACAAGCACCTCTACAAACATAACTGCAGTACCTCCTCCAGAGAATAATGATGCCTACAAGAAAGCCAACATTGCAGATGCTAAGGCAATGAACATCTTGGCTCAGATTATGTCAGATGACATATTTCAGAAGGTGGCTAAGTGCACCTCAGCCAAGGCCATTTGAGATTCCCTCAACCAAATGGTAGCTGGTTCAGCAGATGAAAGGAAAGATAGGAGATCTAATCTCATATCCCTGTATGAGAATTTTAAGAAGGATGAGGCTGAATCAGTGGCTGAAATGTACAACAGGTTGAGTTCAATCATCAATGAGCTCAAGACCTTGCATAAAGACATCACCCTGACAGAGGTGAATGACAAAATCGTGATGTGCTTCCCTAGCTCTTAGGATTCAAGAATCTGGCCTATCAAAGAAGCCAGAAGCCTAAATGAGATATCAACTGAATCTCTGCTAGGCAAATTAAAGTCTTATGAGCAGTTGATAAAATCAAGAGAAGCAGCTGAACAGAAGTCAACAACTCCAGTGAGAAAGGATCCCAGTATAGCCTTCAAAGCATCTGAGGAAAGTGAGACCTCAACATCCAATGAGGAACTCATGAGCCTATTTGTAAAAAGATTCTATAAGATGGGTAGAAAGGATTTCAGAAGAAAATCATCCAGGCAGGATGATAAGCCTAAGTATGACAAGACACCAACCAAGGAGGTTGTGTGCTTTGGATGCAAAAAGCTTGGACATTACATCTCAGAATGTCCAGAAAATCAGAAGAAGGAGAAAAGCAGAGAAAAGGACTCCAGGAGAAAACACAGCAGCAGACCCTCCTCAAGAATGTACAAAAAGAAAGACAAGGGCTTTGTTGCTGAAACATGGAGTGATACTGAAGAAGAATCATCCTCTTCCACCTCAAGTGAAGAAGAGGAAGAAGCAAGATCCAAGGAGGTTTGCCTTATGACAATTGATTCCTCCAGGAGCAACTCAGGATCAGAAGGAGAATCTGAAGATGAGGCGGCCTCAGACTCATAGGCAGATCAGGTTCTTTCAAGCTTTGATTTTAATTCTGATTTATTTAAAATTGAATTCAAAACTATGTGTTTAGATTTAATTAATTCAGAGAAAGAAATAAAAACCCTTAGAGAAAGACTAGGAAATTTTGAATCTGTTAACTCAGAAAATATTAAACTAAAAGATCAACTAACTTTAGCAAATGAACAGATAATTAAATTAAAATCTGATTTATGTGAGGCTAAACAACTTGAGCAATCTCTCAATGGGAGAAGTCTCAAGCTGATGGACATAACAAGCATAGTGAATGCCAGATTAAATGGCAAGCTGGGCTTGGGTGCATCATGTAACATCCCATTTCCAACTAGACCCCTAAGAGTGGTTTTGGCCATGACTAGGTCATGACAAAACCCTAGGAAGCCCGAAATGGGCCAAGAGATAGGAGGCCAAGGTGGGGATCACCATGGTCTACAAATAGTAGAATTTTGAACAATGGTTTAGAATGACAATGGGGCTTCACCATGGCCCCAAGACCCTACCACAACACTCCCAAACATTTTGGGAGACCCATTAGAGCCAAAAGGACCCATTAGGGCCAACCCAAGAGGCCCAGTTGACCAAGGTCAACCCTAGCCCTGAATGGGTCAACCTAGCCTACTTAGGGCCAATTGACCCACTCCTAGTCTAGAGGACCCCACCTATGCCCTCCTAACCCTAAAGTGAGGTAAATGGGTCACTAAGGACACACTGGGGTCAGCCCTAGAGGCCAGGTTGACCCAAGTCAACTCAAGCCCTAATCTGGTCAAAGTACCCTTACTAAGGGTATGTGACCTCCAAAGTGCAGGGTAACACTACATAACCCTACCTAGACCCTAAGGGAAGTCAATGGGTCACCAAGGATCCATAGGGGTGAACCCTAATGGTCATGTTGACCCAAGTCAACTCTAGCCCTAAAATGGTCAAAGTGACCTTACCAAGGGTCAAGTGACCTTTAAGGTGCCAAGTCAACCCTACCCAACCCTACATGGACCTTAGGGTAGGCCAATGAATCACCCAGGACCCAATGGGGTCAACCTAGATGGTCAAACTGACCAAGTCAACCCTCATTTAGGGTCAAGTCAACTTAGCCCAAAAAGAGCTAACCCAAGCCCAAGCCACTTCTCCCTTAGGCTAAACCCATTCCCATGACCATCATAATCAAGTGGGCTGCATTTAGTGTGTAAGGCTGACTAGTCAACCAGAGGTGACTAGGAGAGAGAAAGGAGCTCCTCTCCATGATAATGGAGGAGAGAGAAAATGAGGAAGGAGAAGGGGGAAGTGAGAGGCCGGCCAAGGGAGACTAACAGCCACCCATTATGGCTGCAATCAACTCCTCTAGGAGAGAGGAGTTGATTCCAGCCGTTTCCCGGCCACCAAGGGGTGGGTTCAGCCCCCTCCACACAACCCGAGCCACACCTTTAATGGTGTTAATGGCTATTGAAGAACCAGCCTCCTCTCTCCCCCCATTTGCCATTTAAACACCTTCAGGGAGCCGAGGGGATCATTTTAGAGCGTTCACCTGGAGGAGACGGGCCATTCCACTGTGCAGTTGCAGAAGCCGAGCGCCGCCGCCGTCGTCAATGGCATCCCGCCGCTCCTCTCGCATCCAGGCCGCCAGGAAGGTCCTCCTCCTCCTCTTTTCTCATGGGTAGATCTTAGGTTTCATTAGGGCCAAGGTTCGGGCACAATTGAGCCCGATCCAATTCGCAAAATTCATGGCTTTCGGCCGAAAATTTTCTTGGTTGGATCGCCGGAATCCGCCCCTCCGGCGGCTGTGCCGCCGTCTGGCGATAGCCACCACCTCAATGGAGGTGATGGTGGCGGTGGCCGGCCGGGGAAGGGACTGAGTGGCCGGCGGCAGACGCTTGAAGTCGGCACAGGAAGAAGCAATCCTGGCCGTTGGCTCATCGGGGACGATAACCCAGCGCCGTCGATCTGCGCCAAGATTCGCGCGGCATCAAATCAGATACTTTAGGATTTAAATAAATTTCATTTCATTTCTGTCACATTAGATGTATTTAATGTATTTAAATGTTAAAAATACTTAGGGACCCTGAACGGAAATCTGCCCAACATGAAATTTGTAGCTTAGGGTGTCTAGTTTGTAGCAAAAATTGCTTGGACCCTTTTGGGCCACTGGTTAGACCAGGGTACCCTTTTTGGTAGGACCTATACCTAGGCCTAAACAGAAATTATGTTTGGTGCCCACACTTCATTCCTTGTCCAAACAAGTTGAAATTTGGGCAGTGAGAAAGTCTTAGTCATATCTAGAACCTGTCCAAAATTTAGAATTTTTGGAGGATATTTTCCTATAGTTTTTAGAAAAATTTAATAAATCATGATTAATTTAATTATGTGACCTAATTAATTTAAAACTCCCCCAAATTCTGGTGGGTGGTCTTAGATGTCATGATAGGTATAGGGTTAAAACTTTAGCTCATTTGGAAATGTTTAGGATAGGTAATTTACCCACCCTATATATGACCTTATAAGGGTATTTTGGTCTAAAGCCACTATTTGATGGTTGAGTGGTCAAATTCCCTCACCAGAGGCTGCAATTTTGGCCACTGATATAATTTGACTTTTTACACTCACTTATGAAGTTTGGAGTGGTTTGGACTAGGGTAGCCCTAGGATTTTAGGGTAGGCCCTTTAGGGTAAATTTCTAGGGTTTGAAGGATTTGGGGTCAAAAGACCTTGGATGGACTTGAAACTTGGGAATGATGTCCATAGGGTTACTATGGTCCTGTGGTTAAAATTTTAGGGCATTTGGAAGACTTTAAACCCCTTAAATCGATAACCCTAGTTTAGGGCACTAGCTTTGAAATCATAAGATCTAATACCAAAACTTTCTGAAAAGGGCTGAGTTTTTGAATGGGTAGTTGTGTAGGGTATATATATCTCTGGAAATTTTATAATAAATTTTGGATGAATATGTTTGGTACTTTATTCACAAAGTCATGTTTTACAAGTTTCACTTAGGAATTTTTGGAGAAACATATACTTGGTTAAATCTGATGAAACTTAGCAAAGGGGCTTGTAATCATGGTACCCATCTCTGTAAATATTTATGAAATTTTGGAAGAATGATATTTAGTAGTTGCTTCTTTAATTATTTAATTCTATGGAACTTTGGTAAATTTAATAATGACATTTAAATTGTCTGAAAAATTTTAATTTCTTCATCATGATGTTTCTAGTTCCTTATGAAGCCCTAGTAATTTTTGCATAATTATTGGAGACATATTTGTGGCACTTCCTTCATTATATTTGATCTTAGGAATTATTTTTAATAAATCTTTTAGAGGTCAAGAACTATCTGGAAAATCATGAAAATTGGCAACCAATAATATTTCTCTGTTATTTAGTGAATAAAAATTTTAGGAGGCCATTACCTGAGAAACTCTTATGGTTCATGTTCAAATTGACTATGGCCTAGTTCTTGAGGAAAATTCAATAAGTAGTAGATTAATTGAGAAAAATATGATTTTCTGAATTTAGACTATATTTATCATAATAGACCTCTGGTAAAATTTGTAGAGTTATTGGAGGAGAATTTAGAGTATCACCTATTGAGTACATCATATTAGCTTAGGGAGGTCTGCAATTAGTAAAAACAGCAGAAATCAAATTAAAGTGCACAATGAGTTTAGGAAGTTGGAATAATGGGGCATTAGTCTGGTAGATGAATTAGGTTTGTCATCAGAAGAGTAGATGAGTAGTGGAGGTTGATTAGAGTTGTGTGGGGTTCGGGATCGACAAAGTATCACTCATCCTCGTTGAAAAGAAGGAGTCATATACACTTGGGTTAGAATTCAATTATAACCCTAAGGGATTGAGAGATTTGTGTAGTAACCAATAATAATAAGTGCCTTGCGAAAGGGAGCTTTGGGCGTAATCCCATCGTAGTTCCTAGTGCCTTCGAGAGCCCTTCACGGGGAATACCTTGGGCAGTCCTGGGCTAACGCAACTCATAGGAATAATGAAACTTCAAGAGTAACTAGAATAATTAGGGTTTCACTCTCACACACCCCCGAGGTTACGGGAAGTAGTTTTGGCTAGATGATCAAGCAGTAGGCTCGGTCGTTGTGGTAAGAGGGCAGGATGGCCCGGTGAGCTTCGGCTCGGTGTTGGTACGTAAATTTGCATGTGCATAAAAGGAATGAAATTAAGGTGGTGGGTCTTCGGTATTGGAGGATCTTAGCACATACACCAATACGTTGACTCGGCAAGTGTTGTGATAGCACTTCGCCAACAGAAGTCCGGTGCGCCAGCCGGCAAGAGTACGCAGGAGTCCGCTTAGTGCACCAGCGTTGAGGCGTACGATAGGTCTGACCAGTAGTGCTATACTGGTTTAGAGGTGGGCGAGGCCCAACCCACCGCTTCCGTCTGCCACTACGGAGGTATCCTGGGAGGTTACGGCTCCAGAAAGGGGGAACTAAAGGTCTGTGTGCACAGAGTCGGGTGTGTGTGTTGCACTTGCATGTCCATCATACCCACTTGCATGTCATGGCATAATCGTTACCTTTAACCTTGACACCTAAAGTATAAGTGGAATGAGACGCTTATACCTTAGGACCTGCTAAACGACCCCTTAGTCTATAAGCTTGTGTGGGCAAGTTTATAGATTAAGGTTAATTTTGATGTATTTAGTTACTGCTGTTTGACCACCGACACCCCAGCGTATAAATCGGTATGGGACTTTTTATACGATGGGAGCCTTGCAAAAGACCCCTTGGCTTATGTGTTTTTCACATAAGTGAAGGTTACATTTCATATTACAGCTTATTGTCTTTATATGCTATAGAACTTGCTAGAATAGGACCGCTGTCATCTGCTTTTGATATTCTCCACCTTCAAGTCCTCCCCTTTCTTCCTCTCCACTCGGTGCCTAGGAGCCGTGGGGGAAGGGGTGGGGGATGATAGGACTTAGTCTTTTAGACTAACGGTTTTCGAACCGCATCATTTAGGGGATCGCGGAGACCAGCATGGAGGAGCAGCCCCAGAGACCGGTGCGCTTGGAGGTGGGGCAGTCTAGCTCCGGAGTACACACAGCCGGGACCATGAGTCTCGACCCTGAGCAGTTTTCTACTTTTGTTTCCACATGAGAGATCTTGTAGTGAGGATTTGATGTACCGGGCATAAGCCCGTTTTGCTATTCTGATGTTGTTTTCTGTGGACACTCCCTTCGTGGAGTTATATTTATTATGTCATGTGATTCTCTGTGGACAGATAGTTTACATTTACTTCATTATTTTGCTACTTTTATGTGATCGAGATGGCCGGCAGAATCGGCGCTTTGTGGTGATGACTCTTCAGGGCGTGAAGGAGTCACCGCAAAACGGCGGTTCTGGGCCTAAGACCCCGGTGTCCAAAAAGAAAAAAAAGGGGGGGTCTTACAAGTGGTATCAGAGGCAGACCTCGATCGAAAAGTAGCCGTCCACAACCCTGGGTCACCCCCGCGCAGGTTTAGTTTGGGGACAAACTAAGCAGCGGAAGCAGTGGTGTGCCCATATGGGGGGAATCACATGTAAATTGTCCACTATCATTAGGCATTGAGTCGATTACCTACTGATGTAGTTCGTTTTGCAGCCCTCGGCTCAGCCCACCCCACAAGGTGGAGCTCAACAGACTCCAGACATTGCACCACCTCCCATGGTCCCCACACCTTTCCTCCAGTCAGACATGGGGCAGACCCTTACAGCTATCCTTGAGGCCTTCCGGGCTCAGCAAGCCCCAGCCCAGCAGACAAACCCAGGGGCCAACTGGATGAGCACCTTCCGAGGACTCTCTCCCCCATCTTACTTAGGGACAGAGTCAGCAGTACGGACAGAGGAGTGGCTGGATGTGATGTACGAGATGTTGACTGGATACGATGCCCTTGGGAGGAGAGGGTGGCCCTAGTGGTATCTTGCTTGGAGTCACATGCCAAGCGGTGGTGGAAGACGCTGTTGGACACGACTTTTGCTGATAGAGAGATTGCAGAAATCACTTGGGAAGAGTTCAGGGCCACGCTGCTGGAGCACTTTGTTCCTCAGTCGGCCAGGGACGAGTTGGAGGAGCGGTTCTTGCAGCTGAGGCAGGGCACCAGGACAGTGGTGGAGTACCACCGAAAGTTCGATCATTTGGCCCGATATGCGGGCTCCTATCAGCTGGATGAAGCAGGTTACGTCAAGAGGTTTTATAAGGGCCTAAAAGAGGAGTTGAGGGAGGCCCTGCTTTTTGTCTCTGACGGGCCCATCTCCCGGATTTTGGAGATGGCGAAGAGGATTGAGGACGACTGGCACACCACTCGGGGCCGGAAATGGCAAGCGGAGGACCAGGGCCGGAGGGCCCGAAATGATCAGCGGCGAGGCACCGTACCAGATGGAAGAAGGGCAGAGGAGCAGCCTCGTCAGGAGTTGAGGCAGGAGCCGAGAGAGCAGGTGGTCTTGGCCCCTCAACCTCTCCGGATCCAGGAGATGCAGAGACCCCGGGGTATGGCGTATCCCCCGCCGGAGTGCTTCCACTGTCACCAGGTGGGACACCTCCGGAGAGACTGCCCTATGAGGGAGGCACCACCTCCAGCACCACGGGGTGGCCCACCGGCCTAGCATTTCGGAGGCCGAGGACGCGGCCGAGGACGTGGTTACCAGGGAGGCGACCGCAGGCAGAATGGGGAGCAGATTTACGCTTTGGACTTAGCACAGCCCCGGAACCCGGACAGGGTTATTGCAGGTATGAGAGTAATCTTAATTTTGGATTCATTCATTACTCATATTAAGTGTTAATAGAACTACTAAACGACCTAGGTTAGAAAACCTTACACCAGAGTTTCTTCCAAACTGATTTAGGAATGGTGATGGTGTGCGGCAAGCCTGCCCATACCCTGTTCGACACGGGGGCATCGCACAACTTTGTGTCGGAGGATTTCGTCAAGGACCTGGATCAGATTCGATGTTATACGGGACTACCCAGGAGGGTGCGCCTCCCCAATGGGATGGAGATCCAGTCCACAGAAAAGTGCCTCCTGGAGGTTACCATAGACGGGTTGACACTCGAGGCCCCGGCAACGATCCTGAGGATGCCGGACTTCGACCTCGTCTTGGGCATGACATGGCTTGTCTGGAACCATGCCCAGATTGATTGCCCGGCAAGGAGGGTCGTGCTCAGCCACGGCGATACTTATGCGACATTCGAAGGTACTACAACGGTCTCCCGTCGCCTGCTTTCATCTATTCAGGCCATTAAGGCTCATATGCAAGGGGACGAGGTATATCAAGTATTGTTCGAGATGACTGAGGAGAAGGACCTGATTGCTAACATTCCGGTGGTTCGTGACTACGCCGACATTTTACCGGATAAGCTGCCAGGACTACCTCTGCATAGGGAAAAGGACTTCCAGATTCAGTTGGTACCAGGGGCTATGCCGGTATCCAAGGCCCCTTACCGGATGGCCCCGAAGGAGTTGGCGGAGTTTCGGACACAGTTGCAGGAGCTGGTGG
The DNA here is from genome assembly GCA_039583875.1 of Platanthera guangdongensis. Classification (NCBI taxonomy): domain Eukaryota; kingdom Viridiplantae; phylum Streptophyta; class Magnoliopsida; order Asparagales; family Orchidaceae; genus Platanthera; species Platanthera guangdongensis. The sequence goes on from CM077152.1 coordinate 45,034,592, forward strand.
AAGCAGGATTTGTTAGGCCGAGTTCCTCATCATGGGGAGCTCCTGTCCTATTCGTAAAGAAGAAGGACGGCACTTTACGCCTGTGCATCAACTATCGAGCACTAAACAGGCTGACCGTCCGAAATACCTATCCGCTCCCCAGGATAGACGAGTTATTCGATCAGCTGGAGGGAGCCCATTACTTTTCGAAGCTGGACTTGAGATCAGGCTACTACCAGCTGCGGATCCAGGAGGAGGACATTCCGAAAACGGCCTTTAGTAGCCGATATGGATTGTATGAGTTCATCGTGATGCCCTTCGGGCTCACGAATGCTCCGTCAGCGTTTATGAGCCTCATGAACCGGGTCTTCGAGGCTTATTTGGACGTGTTCGTCATAGTGTTCATAGACGACATCCTTATCTATTCTAAGACGGAGGAGGAGCACACGCGACATCTAGCATTGACCCTGGAGAGACTGCGGGAGCATCGTCTTTATGCGAAGTTCAGTAAGTGTCAGTTCTGGCTGAAGGAGGTGGCTTTCTTAGGTCACATTATCAGCGGAGCCGGGCTGGCAGTGGACCCGGCAAAGATTCGAGCCATTTCGGAGTGGCCGCAGCTGAAAACAGCCACTGACGTATGGAGTTTTCTAGGACTTGCCGGTTACTATCGGAAGTTCGTGGAGGGATTCTCTCGAATCGCCCTCCCGCTCACATCCTTGACAAAGAAGGAGGTACCGTTCGTGTGGACCCCGCAGTGCCAGACAGCTTTCCAGGAGCTGAAGGATCGGCTGACCTCGGCTCCCATTCTTACTCTCCCCTCGGGGAGGGAGGGATTCCAGGTCTACACCGACGCATCATATCAGGGGATGGGAGCAGTACTGTTGCAGAACGGACACGTCATAGCTTATGCTTCCCGCCAGCTGAAGACCCATGAGAAGAACTACCCAGTGCACGACCTGGAGATGGGAGCAGTTGTATTCGCACTAAAAATATGGCGGCATTACCTATATGGAGTCCACTGTGATATATACTCCGATCATAAGAACCTTAAGTACGTGGACACGCAGAAGGAACTAAACATCAGGCAGAGGCGGTGGGTGGAGTTCCTTTCTGACTATCAGTATGAGATGCATTACCACCCGGGGAAGGCGAACGTAGTAGCGGACGCACTGAGTAGGAGAGCTGCCACAGCAGGAGCAGAGCCTCAGTTGATGTCTATGGAGCTGCTGTAGAGACTAGAGGACATGCACATTACCCTGGTATCGTCCGATGATCCTGAGCTCTATGGGGAGTACTTGGCCGCGATAGGCGTTATCGATGACATCAGAGACCGAGTTAGAGAAGGGCAGAGGCAGGATGCCAAGTTAGAGCCCATCTTCCAAGCTCTGGAGGCAGGCACTGCAGGAGACTACACACTGAGGGACGACCTGGTGTGCTTCAGAGGACGGGTGTATATACCGGAGGGAGGCCAGATCCGGGAGGATATTATGATGGAGGCGCACTGCAGCCGGTATTCTGTACACCCGGGGATCACAAAGATGACGGCTGATTTGAAGAAGATGATGTACTGGCCGGGCATGAAGAAGGATGTCTCACACTTCGTGACCCATTGTGAGGCATGTCAGCTAGTGAAGGCGGAGTGCAGGAACCCCGCGGGATTATTGCAGCCACTCCCGGTGCCGGAGTGGAAGTTTGATGACATAGCCATGGACTTCATACATGGGCTTCCCCGGTCTCGGACAGGGAATGACTCGATCTGGGTAATCGTCGATCGGTTGACCAAGGTGGCTCGATTTATACCGATCAGGAAGGATGATTCAGTAGGAGTACTGGTGCGGAAGTTTGTGGAGCAGTTCATTCGTTATCATGGCGTGCCCAGGACGATAGTGTCGGATCGGGATGGCAGGTTCACCTCCAGGGAGTGGAGATCCGTGCAAGCTTACTTAGGCACGCGATTGACTTTCAGCACTGCATTCCACCCCCAGACAGACGGGCAGACAGAACGCACCAACCGGACGCTGGAGGACCTTTTGAGGCTATGCATCTTGGACCGCGGGGAACCGTGGGAGAAACTCTTGCCCCTTGTCGAGTTCTCCTATAACAACAGCCACCAGTCCAGCATCAGGATGGCGCCTTACGAAGCCTTGTACGGGAGGAGATGCCGGACCCCGCTTTCTTGGGTGCAGAACGAGGATCCGAAAGTGTTGGGGTCAGAGTTTGTTGAAGACACTGAGGCACAGGTGAGGCTGATCAGGGACAGGATGCTCGAGGCACAGAGTAGACAGGCTAAGTATTATGACGCCCGACATCGGCAGGTGGAGTTCCAGGTGGGGGACCGGGTGTTTCTGAAGATCCGGCCCATGCATGGAGTTTCACGGGTGCGTGGTCGGAGGAAGAAGCTCAGCCCTAGGTACATGGGCCCTTACAGGATCCTGGAGCGGATCGGACCCCTAGCCTACCGGCTGGAGTTACCACCAGAGCTGGAAGCGCTGCACGACGTCTTCCACATTTCTTCTTTGAGGAGGGCTCTGCTACGCCCGGAGCAGCAGATTCTGACTACCGAAGGGCCGGTAGCTTCAGACCGGTCGGTTCATTTGGAGCCTGTGAGGATCGACGACCGAGGAGTGCGGGTCTTGCGACGCAAGAAGGTCCCACTAGTCAAGGTCCTGTGGAGGAACCACGGCCAGGAGGAGCATACCTGGGAGCCACAGGACCTGATGCGACAAAGATACCCCGAGCTATTCAGTCAGGTATACCTCTCAGACCCCTCAAGATGTTAATTTATTTTTCCTGCTTTAAGTATACTAAGGGCTGCTCTAGGTAGATAGGGGCTTATCTTTTGTTTATTGGGGGCTTAACCTTGTTTATTGGGATTTTGGTTCGCCGTTTGGGCGAAAGGGGTCTTAGATCTAAGTTCTCCCATAAAATCAAATTTAACAAACAAGGCGTCATAATGGGATGTTACAAGACTCTTTCCTTCGGTAATAAGACCCGTAGGTCCAACCTCGATTTCGGGGACGAAATCTTTGTTTTGTTTATTGGGATTTGTAACATCTCCATTTCCAACTAGACCCCTAAGAGTGGTTTTGGCCATGACTAGGTCATGACAAAACCCTAGGAAGCCAGAAATAGGGCCAAGAGATAGGAGGCCAAGGTGGGGATCACCATGGTCTGCAAATAGTAGAATTTTGAACAATGGTTTAGAATGACAATGGGGCTTCACCATGGCCCCAAGACCCTACCACAACACTCCCAAACATTTTGGGAGACCCATTAGAGCCAAAAGGACCCATTAGGGCCAACCCAAGAGGCCCAGTTGACCAAGGTCAACCCTAGCCCTGAATGGGTCAACCTAGCCTACTTAGGGCCAATTGACCCACTCCTAGTCTAGAGGACCCCACCTATGCCCTCCTAACCCTAAAGTGAGGTCAATGGGTCACTAAGGACACATTGGGGTCAGCCCTAGAGGCCAGGTTGACCCAAGTCAACTCAAGCCCTAATCTGGTCAAAGTACCCTTACTAAGGGTATGTGACCTCCAAAGTGCAGGGTAACCCTACATAACCCTACCTAGACCCTAAGGGAAGTCAATGGGTCACCAAGGATCCATAGGGGTGAACCCTAATGGTCATGTTGACCCAAGTCAACTCTAGCCCTAAAATGGTCAAAGTGACCTTACCAAGGGTCAAGTGACCTTTAAGGTGCCAAGTCAACCCTACCCAACCCTACATGGACCTTAGGGGAGGCCAATGAATCACCCAGGACCCAATGGGGTCAACCTAGATGGTCAAACTGACCAAGTCAACCCTCATTTAGGGTCAAGTCAACTTAGCCCAAAAAGGGCTAACCCAAGCCCAAGCCACTTCTCCCTTAGGCTAAACCCATTCCCATGACCATCATAATCAAGTGAGCTGAATTTAGTGTGTAAGGCTGACTAGTCAACCAGAGGTGACTAGGAGAGAGAAAGGAGCTCCTCTCCATGATAATGGAGGAGAGAGAAAATGAGGAAGGAGAAGGGGGAAGTGAGAGGCCGGCCAAGGGAGACTAACAGCCACCCATTATGGCTGCAATCAACTCCTCTAGGAGAGAGGAGTTGATTCCAGCCGTTTCCCGGCCACCAAGGGGTGGGTTCAGCCCCCCTCCACACAACCCGAGCCACACCTTTAATGGTGTTAATGGCTATTGAAGAACCAACCTCCCCTCTCCCCCATTTGCCATTTAAACACCTTCAGGGAGCCGAGGGGATCATTTTAGAGTGTTCACCTGGAGGAGACGGGCCATTCCACTGTGCAGTTGCAGAAGCCGAGCGCCGCCGCCGTCGTCAATGGCATCCCGCCGCTCCTCTCGCATCCAGGCCGCCAGGAAGGTCCTCCTCCTCCTCTTTTCTCATGGGTAGATCTTAGGTTTCATTAGGGCCAAGGTTCGGGCACAATTGAGCCCGATCCAATTCGCAAAATTCATGGCTTTCGGCCGAAAATTTTCTTGGTTGGATCGCCGGAATCCGCCCCTCCGGCGGCTGTGCCGCCGTCTGGCGATAGCCACCACCTCAACGGAGGTGATGGTGGCGGTGGCCGGCCGGGGAAGGGACTGGGTGGCCGGCGGCAGACGCTTGAAGTCGGCACAGGAAGAAGCAATCCTGGCCGTTGGCTCATCGGGGACGATAACCCAGCGCCGTCGATCTGCGCCAAGATTCGCGCGGCATCAAATCAGATACTTTAGGATTTAAATAAATTTCATTTCATTTCTGTCACATTAGATGTATTTAATGTATTTAAATGTTAAAAATACTTAGGGACCCTGAACGGAAATCTGCCCAACATGAAATTTGTAGCTTAGGGTGTCTAGTTTGTAGCAAAAATTGCTTGGACCCTTTTGGGCCACTGGTTAGACCAGGGTACCCTTTTTGGTAGGACCTATACCTAGGCCTAAACAGAAATTATTTTTGGTGCCCACACTTCATTCCTTGTCCAAACAAGTTGAAATTTGGGCAGTGAGAAAGTCTTAGTCATATCTAGAACCTATCCAAAATTTAGAATTTTTGGAGGATATTTTCCTATAGTTTTTAGAAAAATTTAATAAATCATGATTAATTTAATTATGTGACCTAATTAATTTAAAAATCCCCCAAATTCTGGTGGGTGGTCTTAGATGTCATGATAGGTATAGGGTTAAAACTTTAGCTCATTTGGAAATGTTTAGGATAGGTAATTTACCCACCCTATATATGACCTTATAAGGGTATTTTGGTCTAAAGCCACTATTTGATGGTTGAGTGGTCAAATTCCCTCACCAGAGGCTGCAATTTTGGCCACTGATATAATTTGACTTTTTACACTCACTTATGAAGTTTGGAGTGGTTTGGACTAGGGTAGCCCTAGGATTTTAGGGTAGGCCCTTTAGGGTAAATTTCTAGGGTTTGAAGGATTTGGGGTCAAAAGAACCTTGGATGGACTTGAAAATTGGGAATGATGTCCATAGGGTTACTATGGTCCTGTGGTTAAAATTTTAGGGCATTTGGAAGACTTTAAACCCCTTAAATCGATAACCCTAGTTTAGGGCACTAGCTTTGAAATCATAAGATCTAATACCAAAACTTTCTGAAAAGGGCTGAGTTTTTGAATGGGTAGTTGTGTAGGGTATATATATCTCTGGAAATTTTATAATAAATTTTGGATGAATATGTTTGGTACTTTATTCACAAAGTCATGTTTTACAAGTTTCACTTGGGAATTTTTGGAGAAACATATACTTGGTTAAATCTGATGAAACTTAGCAAAGGGCTTGTAATCATGGTACCCATCTCTGTAAATATTTATGAAATTTTGGAAGAATGATATTTAGTAGTTGCTTCTTTAATTATTTAATTCTATGGAACTTTGGTAAATTTAATAATGACATTTAAATTGTCTGAAAAATTTTAATTTCTTCATCATGATGTTTCTAGTTCCTTATGAAGCCCTAGTAATTTTTGCATAATTATTGGAGACATATTTGTGGCACTTCCTTCATTATATTTGATCTTAGGAATTATTTTTAATAAATCTTTTAGAGGTCAAGAACTATCTGGAAAATCATGAAAATTGGCAACCAATAATATTTCTCTGTTATTTAGTGAATAAAAATTTTAGGAGGCCATTACCTGAGAAAATCTTATGGTTCATGTTCAAATTGACTATGGCCTAGTTTTTGAGGAAAATTCAATAAGTAGTAGATTAATTGGGAAAAATATGATTTTCTGAATTTAGACTATATTTATCATAATAGACCTCTGGTAAAATTTGTAGAGTTATTGGAGGAGAATTTAGAGTATCACCTATTGAGTACATCATATTAGCTTAGGGAGGTCTGCAATTAGTAAAAACAGCAGAAATCAAATTAAAGTGCACAATGAGTTTAGGAAGTTGGAATAATGGGGCATTAGTCTGGTAGATGAATTAGGTTTGTCATCAGAAGAGTAGATGAGTAGTGGAGGTTGGTTAGAGTTGTGTGGGGTTCGGGATCGACAAAGTATCACTCATCCTCGTTGAAAAGAAGGAGTCATATACACTTGGGTTAGAATTCAATTATAACCCTAAGGGATTGAGAGATTTGTGTAGTAACCAATAATAATAAGTGCCTTGCGAAAGGGAGCTTTGGGCGTAATCCCATCGTAGTTCCTAGTGCCTTCGAGAGCCCTTCACGGGGAATACCTTGGGCAGTCCTGGGCTAACGCAACTCATAGGAATAATGAAACTTCAAGAGTAACTAGAATAATTAGGGTTTCACTCTCACACACCCCGAGGTTACGGGAAGTAGTTTTGGCTAGATGATCAAGCAGTAGGCTCGGTCGTTGTGGTAAGAGGGCAGGATGGCCCGGTGAGCTTCGGCTCGGTGTTGGTACGTAAATTTGCATGTGCATAAAAGGAATGAAATTAAGGTGGTGGGTCTTCGGTATTGGAGGATCTTAGCACAGACACCAATACGTTGACTCGGCAAGTGTTGTGATAGCACTTCGCCAACAGAAGTCCGGTGCGCCAGCCGGCAAGAGTACGCAGGAGTCCGCTTAGTGCACCAGCGTTGAGGCGTACGATAGGTCTGACCAGTAGTGCTATACTGGTTTAGAGGTGGGCGAGGCCCAACCCACCGCTTCCGTCTGCCACTACGGAGGTATCCTGGGAGGTTACGGCTCCAGAAAGGGGGAACTAAAGGTCTGTGTGCACAGAGTCGGGTGTGTGTGTTGCACTTGCATGTCCATCATACCCACTTGCATGTCATGGCATAATCGTTACCTTTAACCTTGACACCTAAAGTATAAGTGGAATGGGACGCTTATACCTTAGGACCTGCTAAACGACCCCTTAGTCTATAAGCTTGTGTGGGCAAGTTTATAGATTAAGGTTAATTTTGATGTATTTAGTTACTGCTGTTTGACCACCGACACCCCAGCGTATAAATCGGTATGGGACTTTTTATACGATGGGAGCCTTGCAAAAGACCCCTTGGCTTATGTGTTTTTCACATAAGTGAAGGTTACATTTCATATTACAGCTTATTGTCTTTATATGCTATAGAACTTGCTAGAATAGGACCGCTGCCATCTGCTTTTGATATTCTCCACCTTCAAGTCCTCCCCTTTCTTCCTCTCCGCTCGGTGCCTAGGAGCCGTGGGGGAAGGGGTGGGGGATGATAGGACTTAGTCTTTTAGACTAACGGTTTTCGAACCGCATCATTTAGGGGATCGCGGAGACCAGCATGGAGGAGCAGCCCCAGAGACCGGTGCGCTTGGAGGTGGGGCAGTCTAGCTCCGGAGTACACACAGCCGGGACCGTGAGTCTCGACCCTGAGCAGTTTTCTACTTTTGTTTCCACATGAGAGATCTTGTAGTGAGGATTTGATGTACCGGGCATAAGCCCGTTTTGCTATTCTGATGTTGTTTTCTGTGGACACTCCCTTCGTGGAGTTATATTTATTATGTCATGTGATTCTCTGTGGACAGATAGTTTACATTTACTTCATTATTTTGCTACTTTTATGTGATCGAGATGGCCGGCAGAATCGGCGCTTTGTGGTGATGACTCTTCAGGGCGTGAAGGAGTCACCGCAAAACGGCGGTTCTGGGCCTAAGACCCCGGTGTCCAAAAAGAAAAAAAAGGGGGGGTCTTACACATCATCAGGTTTGCCCCCCATAATTAAGAAAAATATTCTTACCACACCCATTAAATTTGTTTCCGCCAAGGGAAAAGAAAAGATAATAGACAAACCAATGTCAGAAAACAACCCAAAACCCATAGACAAGAGAAATAATAATCAGAAAACAACTAATAAAAACAAGGTTCAGCAGCATTCGTCGAACTCAGATCGACGAAATGTGACCAGTTCGTCGAACCCAGATCGACGAACGCTGAACGCAAACTTCAGTTATAACAATTCGTCTAACTGCGATCGACGAACTTTGTATGGTTCGTCGAGCAGAGGTCGACGAACTTGGGGCGCAAAAAATGACTACTGTCATTCTCTGAGCAGAGATCGACGATCTCAGCCCTATTCGTCGAACTCTGGTCGACGAACTTACAAGAATTCGTCGAACCCAAAAGGACCAAACTTAAATCATTTCTCTTATAGAAATTCTAAGCCAACTAATAAACCATTTAATCCAGTAGCTGATTGGGTTATTCCACTTAGGAGATATCACCCCTTAGGGTATAAATCTCAACCTGCTTTATCAATTATATCTAGTTTTTCATTTTAACAAAATAAAGGACACAAGGTAACCTGGGTCAAGAACAATTGAGTTTTATTTTTCATTATAGGTACAGGTGAAGAACATAAGTCAATTATATGATGAAGGTTATCAGGTACACTTTAACTCTACTTCTTGTTCCATTATTGATAATGAAAACAGAACTGTTTTAATTGGAATTAGACAAGGTAACATATATCTAGTAGATTTTATTTCTGCCAAAACTGATGTTTGTTTACTCAATATCACTAGTAACCAAAATGAGTTGTGGCATAAAAGATTAGGTCATGTAAACCTTAAGAATATAGCTAGGTTATCAAAGACAACCTTGTTAGAGGCTTACCTTCTGGCCCATACAAGAAGGAAAACTTATGCAGGGCTTGTCAATTAGGCAAGAAAACTAAAACTAGTTTCAAATCCATTAATAAAAGTGATTCACCTAGGATTTTGTATTTGCTTCATGTGGATTTATTTGGACCCATTGCAGTACAAAGCCTAGGAGGGAAGTCTTATACTTTAGTGATTGTTGATGACTTCTCCAGATTCAGTTGGGTAGCCTTTCTGAGATCTAAGTCAGATACATTCAAGGTTCTTACAGATTTTCTCAGGACCATACAGATTGAGTTCTCTACTCATGTTGCATTGATTATAAGTGATCATGGCACAGAGTTTGAGTCTCTTCTTATGCATGAGTTCTGTGAGAAGGAAGGTATCAGACAGTGATTCTCATCTCCTAGAACTCCCCAACAAAATGGGGTAGCTGAAAGGAAAAATAGGACACTCATTGAATCTGCAGGCACATTGTTGGAAGATGCTTACATGCCTCTATCCTTTTGGGCAGAAGCTGTAAACACTGCTAACTGTCCTGAATAGAAGCCTTATACATAAGCTGAAAAATAAGACCCCCTATGAATTGCTTAAAGGGAAGAAACCTAAAGTCACATATTTTAAAGTTTTTGGTTGCATATGTTATATTCACACAAACAACAAAAGATACATTAGAAAGTTTGAGGCTAAGGCTGAAGAAGGGATTTTTCTAGGATACTCCCAAGTAAGCAAAGGCCTATAGGGTTTTTAATAAATCCACTCTTAAAATTGAAGAGTCAGTCCATGTATCTTTTGATGAAGCTAACATGTCTTATAAGGAGAAAGAGATTTCTACCAATAGCTCTTTGCAGGTTCCACAACTGTGTGAGTCTATGAATGGACTAAACTTTACTCAAGAGGTGTCAACCCATTCTGCTCCATAAGTTACTGAAGACAGTGATGAAGAACATCAAGTGGAAGTGGCTGAACTTCCCTCAACAGCTAATAACATTCCTCAAGAGGAATTAATTACAGAGGCTGTTGCTGAATAAACTCCACCAACTGATCTTGTCACACTTAGAGATCACCCCAGATCTCAAGTGATTGGAGACATTTTAGCAGGTGTACAGACAAGGCATCAACTCAACCAAGACTTGATGCATGCCTATTTTCTCTCTCAGATTGAACCTCTCTCCATTCATGAAGCTGAGCAAGATCCCCACTGGATCATTGCAATGCAAGAGGAACTAAATCAGTTTGAGAGATGTAGAGTTTGGGATTTGGTTCCAAGACCTCATAACTACCCAGTTATTGGAACCAAATGGGTCTACAGAAACAAGCTAGATGTTCAAGGAAACATAGTGAGAAACAAGGCTAGGCTTGTTGCTCAGGGCTACAGGCAAGAGGAAGGAATTGACTATGACCAAACCTTTGCCCTTGTTGCAAGGTTAGATGCCATAAGAATATTCCTTGCCTATACAGCTCACAGGAGATTCAAGGTTTACCAAATGGATGTAAAAAGTGCATTCTTGAATGGAGTGCTTCAAGAAGAGGTTTATGTGGAATAACCTCCAGGTTTTATCTCTCTAACTCAACCCTCTTTTGTATTTAAATTGCATAAAGCTCTCTATGGTTTATAGCAAGCTCCAAGAGCTTGGTATGAGACCTTAGCAAGCTTTCTTTTAGAGCATAAATTTACAAGATGAACCATAGATAAAACTCTTTTCACTAGACATCATAAGGACCAAATTTTGTTAGTACAAATATATGTGGATGACATCATCTTTGGGTATATTGATCCCAAATTATGCAAGAGGTTTGCTGACCTCATGCATTCCAAATTTGAGATGAGTAGCATGGGTGAGCTTTCCTACTTCCTTGGTCTCCAAGTGAAGCAGCTCTCTGATGGTATCTTCCTCTCCCAAGCTAAGTATGCTAAAGAGTTTATTAAGAAGTTTGGGATGGGTGATGCTTCAGGAATGAAAACACCTATGACTACAAATGTTGTTGTGGATTCTGATGCAGCAGGGAAACTTGTAGATCAGAAACAATATAGGGCAATTGTTGGATCTCTATTATACCTAACAGCTAGCAGGCCTAATATCATGTTTGCCACATGCCTTTGTGCTAGGTTCCAAGTGAACGCTAAAGAATCTCACCTTATTTTCTTAAAAAGAATTTTGAGATATATAAAGAGTTGCCCAAATCTAGGACTCTGATATCCTGTAGAGTCAGAGTTTGAGTTAACTGGATACTCAGATGCTGACTATGCTGGATGTAGAGTTTACAGGAAGAGTACCTCTGGAACTTGCCAGTTCCTAGGTATGAGACTTGTCTCCTGGTTTTGTAAAAAACAAACATTTGTGTCTACATCAACTGCAGAAGCAGAATACATGGCTGCTGACAGCTGCTGTTCACAAATGTTATGGATACAAAACCAACTCCTAGACTATGGTGTCAACTTAAATAATTCAATATTATTTTGTGATAATATTAGTGTTATTGCTATAGCACAGAATCCAGTTCACCATAGTAGGACTAAGCATATTGATATAAGACATCATTTCATTAGAGATAGTGTAGACAAAAAGAAAATTAACCTAATCCATATTCCTACTGATTTATAGAGAGCAGACATTTTCACCAAGACCTTGGATGAGAAAAATCATCTGTTCTTTATAAATCAACTGGGAATGATCAATGGAGAAGAGTTAAATTAGTTTTTGTCTGCATTCGATGAATTTTCCAGAGTTCGTCGAACGGAGTTCGACGAATTAGGGAAAGTTTGAGAGATGCTCGTCAAACGGAGATCGACGAATTCTCTGTGTGTGGAAACAATTTTCGTTGATCGGAGATCGATGAACTTTGCTTCAGAAGATATTTCGTCAAACGGAGTTCGACGAACTGTTTTCGTTTCTTCTGAATGAGATCGACGAATTATCTATCTATAATTTATTTCGTCGACCTCAGTTCGAAGAATTTTTTATTTTCGTGGAACGGAGATTGTCGATTCATATTCTGGAAAACCTTATATCTAGGTTTTCTTCGACCTCCATCCCGCATTTTCTGTTCCCTTGCTCTTGATCGTCGTTTTCTCTGTCTCTCTTGCAGGTCATCAATGGCGATTCCAGCGAGCACCTTGGCTGCCATGAAATTCGACACAGGTTTTGACATGGATTTTGATTCTTTCCAACATTCTGACCCAATATTTCTCTAAATTCTGGAACTATTAGAAGAACTTGGCCTCAAAGATTTTATGACCAGAAGAATTAAACTGCATGCAACTGAAATTAGAGAATGGGTATATACTTCTATTGTTTCAGAGGAAAATGTCTTGACAGGCAATATCGGGAGTAATGCTGTCTCTCTATCTCCCGCTGTTCTTTCTGAAATTTTTGGATTGGTAAATGGAGAAGACGATCTGGATATAGATTCTGAAGAGTTTACTGCAATGCTGAATCTGAAGGGGTTTACCGGGAGTAACCCTAACAAGTTGTTAAAGAAACAACTCTCTGCCGCCTACCAGTTCTTGGCGGACATTGTAGGAAAAGTGCTGATGGGCAAGCACTCTGCGCGCGATTACATCACAAGACACCAATTCCTTGTTATGTGCGCAGTGTTCAACAAGAGACAGGTCGATTGGAGTAAGATTTTCTTTGATTTGATAAAGAAGAAGAACAGTAAGAAAGAGGTTTGCTTTGAAAGAATCTTGGGGGTCTTCCTTCAAGAAAAGGCTGGTGAATTTATGGTCTCCCCGACAATCTTCATCAATGCCAGCAAGCGCCTCACATGCGCTTTGTTTGGCAGATGGGAGAGGACGATCACCAAGCCATCCAAGGCTTCCTCCTCTTCCATCCCTGATTTTGAGAGCACCAGGGCTGTAAAGGCCACTCCCCACCCTGCAGAAGAGGTTATCCCATCTTCACACCCTCTTCCAGCAACCAATCTTCCATCTCCTCCAGCACCCCAATCCCACCAACATTCTCATGTCCCTACTCCTCCTTCATCTCCACCACTTGACATCCCTGACAGTCCATCTACCCCCCCCCCCCCCCCCTTCAAGAGAATCCACACTCAACTCCTCCAGCATCACCAACTCCACCTCATCTGTCTAGCATCCCACATTTTCATATACCATCCCCTTCTCCACCTCCACCAGAAAACACCATAACAGATGCCATTCCTCCTCTATCTCCTCCATCTGTTCCCCCTACTTCATCCACCTCTCCATCTTTGGAACCCTGCATTTTATCTACAATCATATCCCTACTCACTCCCCTCATTAAATCCCTAATCACAGAGGTCATTACACCTCTTGTGAATTCTATTAATTATTTATCTGCCCAAGTTTCTCTCCTTTCTGCTGCCCCCTCTTCATTCAGGGGCCTGGCTCCAGGTTCCCCTGAACCCAGGCAGGGGGAGATGCTCAGTGATGAAGCAGCAGCAGATGCAGATGCAGAAGTAGCAGCAGCAGGTACATCAGCAGACACAGCAGCAGTTCCTTCTCCAGCAGTTTCAGATGCAGATGCAGAAATTTTGCCAGAATTTGATTCTGAGATGATTGAATTGATTCATTTTATGGATACTGACATTGACTTAGATGAGTCAATACCAGAGCAAATACAAACTGTTGGTGATTTCCATTTAAATCCCACAGTTAATTTGACTGTTTTATTGAGAATTTTTGATACTGTATATATGCAGTCTCTTCCAGCAGACTTTACTAAGCCACAGTTGGCTATTGTTCCTTATACATCTCCAATAAGTCCAGTAGTTGCTAAGCAACTCTGTGACAGTTTTGCACCTCCAGTTTTTGCTCCAACCTCCACAGTTATTCCATCACCTCCAGAAGATGTCTCAGCTCCAATTTTTGTCATGGATGATTCCCCTATGCCAGATCTGGATGAGCTGATCTTGGCAGATATTGAAGAGGAAAATAGGGCAGCAGCTGAAAGATCTGTCACAATTACCTCTGATTCTTGTGTAGTTTCTTCTGAAATTATTGCTGAAACTCCAGTTGTTGATACTCCAACTTCTGCCCCTGCTTCAGAAAATGCTGTCATTGATGCTAAAACACTGAAAGCATTGGATGCTTTATATGATAACCCTCAGGGTTCTGATTCTGAAGATGATGATGATGATGATTCAGATGAAGAAGCTTCAAAGAAAAAGAAGAAAATGCTTTCAAAGAATAGGAAGGCTCCTCCTCCTCCTTCTCCTAAGCCTAATCCAACTGCTGACACTCCCTACTATATTTTGCATAATGTTGCACCTTATAAGGGAATGCCTGCATGGATGTGGTTATCAAAGAACCAACAGAAGGAAAGAAAAAGAAGTAGGAGATATTCTCCTCCACCAGTACACATATATAGAAGAGATCCACCTCCTCCACTTCCTCCAACTGCTGGTGCTTCCAGTTCCTCAACTTCAAAGCCTGCTCCTGTGCAAACCTATCAAAGACATCAGAGCAAGTCTTCAGGAGGCTACCAGCAGAGGCAACAATCTTCAGGTAATCAACATCAACATCAGCAGCAACAACCTCAGCAGCAACAACAACATATATCTGAAGATCAGAAAGCTGAAAGTCCTAAAAGGCCATACTCTCCTCCTATTCCATTTGAGGATCCTGAAACTGCCAATACTGCAAGAATGGCTAGGTTTCAGGAACTAATTGGCCCATCATTAATTAATAAAGCCAAAGCTAAAGGTAAAGACATTTCAGGTTTTACAACAATGTCTAAGTACAGGAAGGAAGAATTAAAGAGATTTGACAAAGACAACAAACTTTTCAATGTTGATGACTACATGAAGCTCCATCCTGAAGCAGTTGTCCCCAGAGCTACATCAATGAAAATCATTGGGGCAGCTGACATGACTATGACTCAAGCACAGGCTTTAGATCCAAACAGAGAAATTATCTTCAAAAAGCCAGGAGAGAAGACAACAGAAGACAAGTCTATGCAGAAAAAGAAGAAGAAGTAATCTTTATTTTGTTTCAATTTCCTTCTGCATTTGTTTTCAAACTATGTTATCTGTTTAAACAAAGCTTATGCATATATATATATCTGCTGCATGTGTTGGTAATTCTCTACCAGATATATGTCTTTTCTTGCTTTGTTTATCTCTTTGTTTATGATTTGAGTCTCTTAGTGACCTCACCCAAATAGGGGGAGATTGTTGGATCCCTAGTTGATTTGGGCTAGGTTCACTAGCTTAGGATGTGACCCAACATGTATAGCCAGGGTCAAATGTATGTCCTAGAGTCTAGGCCAAGTCCTTGAAGCCAATATCATACAGACCAGCTATCAACAAGACCATCAGAGACTCAAGAATTAGAGGATTTCCAGACTAAGTAAAATGAGTTCGACGTTCGTCAAACTCAGGTCGACGAAAGGTGTTCTGAGCTCGATGATCTTGAGATATTTCTTTGTGCTGAGCTCGACGATCCTTGTTCTCTGTTCAACGAAGACTGAGATACTTCAACAAACTAAAGTCAGGATAACTCCAGATTTTTCTAAGTTCAATTTCAAGCTTTGGTCGACAAACAAGAATCTGAGCTCGACGAACTTGGACCTCAAGTTCACAACTTCTCAGGTTGACGAAGTCAACTTCTCAGGTCGACGAATTGAGTACTCTACTCAATGATTTCTGGTCTACGATCTGAATCCCTCTCAGTCAAAGACCTCTCAGATTCTAAGTCCACAATCATTCTCAGCTCGACGAATTTGGATCTCAACTCGACGAATGAAGATTGTCAGTTCGACGAAGATTGAAGTAGAATTGACAAGTTTCCCTGGAAGACTAATTGCTATTGTCTGGTCGACGAACTCACTTAAGCTCAGCTCGACGAACTCAAGCTCAGCTCGACGAACTGTGAACTCAGCTCGATGATTGGTGTTTTTCGTTCGACGATTCCAGACTACGTCTTCTCCAGTTTTCCATCTCATTTCTTGGCGATGATTCCAGAGTAATCAATGCTCAATCTTCTCGGAATGTTACTGTTAGAACGTGCATTGATTATGGATTATCACATGCCATTTTTCCATGGGACAGTTAGGGAAATCATTGATTGTCGCTTCCTTCCCAGGCCGATTGCAATTACTGCTCAAGGTTTCAAATTTCGAATGCTCTTCAGTCAGTAAAAGAGTCAGAAAAGAAAAGATCAAGCAGTAATACAGACAGACAGACAGTACACTCAAGAACAATCTTACAGAAATCCAAAGTTTTCATACTGCAATACTGCCTAAGCCAGAGAACATCTTCAAGAAGAAGAACATTCAATCCCTATCAAGAGTCTTCTTCCTTCAATCCTACAGGACAACTTCAGAAGGACAACAATATCTATCAGTCAAAGAAGTTCCTGAAGCATCTCTGGTCCAGGCAATCAAGTCTTTAAAGACCTATCACCCTGAAGCAGTGCTCCAGTATTCCTGATCCATTCAAGATCTCAGGGGGAGCAAATCTGCTAACATCAATTCACAAGTCTTATCAGTTGTTATTGAGAAAGAGAAGACTCCATCACCCTTTTTCCATCCTCTGTACAGGGTTTTAATTCCCTTCAAAATTATTCCTGGTTGCAAGTCTACTACCAAAAGACTTGAGGTTTTGGTTTTTGAGCACCTGAACAAAAGCTCATTGGTATCAGACACCTGATCAAAAATCTAAGTGGATTCCTACCAGGGTGGTAGAAGAGTGGATGTACCCAGGTTGGGGAACCACTATAAATTTCTTGTGTCGTTTGGTTGCCCTTTTCTTTTGTTTTGGCTGTGTTCTGTGATTTTCTAGGTTGCTGTGCTTATTATTTTATTCTACTAACCTGTTCACTTAGTATTACAACAAAAGTTGTAAAGATTTTTGTAGAGAGCATAATACTCTATTCACCCCCGCCCTCTAGAGTATTTCAGATCTAACCTGCACTTTCAAACCGCAACAGTCTGGTGAAACCGCAGCAGCCTGTATGAAGCCGCATCAGTGAACTGGGGTTAAACTGCATTGGCCTGGCAGGAGGTCGCAGCTATGGTTTAGGTGTTAGCCGCAACAGTCTTGTGAAGTCGCAATGGTCTAATTGAAGCCACAACAGTGGAGTGATGGTCTGTCGCAACCTCGGTCAGGTGGCAACCCGCAGGTGCGCCCTGGCGGCTTGTCTGGCGTTCTTCCATAGATTATCACGGTCTTCTCTAGTGCCCGCATGATGTATTATTCTATTTTGTGTAGTGTGTTGTTTGTATATGTCAAACTGAACAAGCCGCCCGGCTTAAGTTTAGTCTCACATTGTGTATTGTACTCTCTCATCTTCCCGTTTTCTATAAATAAGGGGGACATACTTATGTAATGATTACCTTTTTGGAGCAATAAAATTTGTGGTTTATTTATCTCTTGCCCATTTCTCTCTCATTTTCACTTGGTATCAGAGGAAAACAAGTCCTTTGCACCTTTTTTTGTTTGCTCCGTCTTGTTTGCGGTTTGACTTTTGTAACAACGCGGTTTCTTTTTCCCTCCCCTCTTCCGGCTTCTTCCATCCCTTGCTTTCTGGTCGCGTTGTTTGAGGCTTGTTCGCGCGGTTTCTTGTGCTCCTTTATGTTCGCATTGTTTCTCTATTTCTGTACCGCCTTTTGGTCCCAGCATCTTTCCTGCTGCTGGTGTGCTGACACCGAGATCGGGCGGTCTCTTCTCTTGTTCTCGCGGGTTCTTTTCTCCCTGCTTGTTCGCGTGGTTTGATTGCTTAACCGTGCGGCTTTTTTTCTTCATGGACACTCCGTCTTCTTCTGCTACTTTCTCTGCTCCTCTCTCTTGCTTTTACTTTTGTGTCTACTTCTGTGTCTACTTCTGTTAATTTGGGTATGGTGTCCAAGCTTACTGGCCCAAACTATCCTGTTTGGAGTGTGTCTTTTGTCTTTCTTTTACGCTCTCAGTGTAAGCGCGCTCATTTGACTGATGAACCCCCTCCTGTTGGCTCATCCACTTATGATGATTAGGATGCTTCTGATGCCTTGGTCCGCACTTGGTTGGCTAATGGTTTGTCTGATGAATGTCTTCCTATCATCCGACATGATCAAACTATCAAAGCTGCTTGGAATCATCTTGCTGCTCTATATTCCAAGGGGGCTCAGACTTCGCGCATCTATACTCTATATGCGGATCTCTTTGCTCGTCCTGTTATGACCCCTACTGCTGCTTATCAAGAAGTATAGAGTCTTGGGGCTGAACTTCTTCAACATCGTCATTTTTCTGCTGATCTTGCTGAGCAACAAAAACATTTTCAGGAAATTCTTATAGTTTGCTACTTGCTTCGTCTTCCTTATTCGTATGACATGATTTGTCAACAGATTTCAGGAGAGGCAGATACTCTGAATCTCGATGCTACCGTTGCTCGCATTTCTGCTGTTACAACTCTTCTTCAGTGTCCTTTACTTCCTTCTCCTTCTTCTGACATGGTTGCTCATCGTACACGTCAGGACAATTCTGGTGGTCGAGGTGGCCGTACTGGAGGTCGTTGCTATTCTAATTTTCTCTGCTCTCATTGTGGCAAAGTTGGCCACTTGGTTGATCGTTGCTGGGTCAAACATCCTCACCTTCGTCCTGCTTCTGCTGATTCTGCCAAGAAGTCTGTTACCTCTCTTGGTACTTCTGGTGCTGCTCAGTTATCTACCACAGGTGGGTGACTTATTGATTCTGGTGCTACTAATCATATGACAGGGAATTCTCAGCTTTTTTCTTCTCTTGACCAAAGTACCCTATTACCTCCGGTTATGATTGCTGATGTATCTTCGTCCCCAATTCATGGGTTTGGCAAAGTGCATGTTACTCATTCTCTTCAGCTTCAGGACACTCTATATGTTCTGAACTTTTCGTACAATCTAATTTCTGTTACTGCTCTTTGCAAACAGTTGAACTGTGAAGCTATATTTAATCTTCTACTTGTGTCTTTCAGGTTCCTCAATCCAAGGAGACGATTTCTACTGGGACTGAAAGTGGCGGCTTATTTTATCTTGATACTTCTTCTGCCTTTTCGGCCTCCTCTCCTTTGCTTCAGTGCCATCTTCGGCTCGAACATCCTCCTCCTCGGATTCTTTATCAGCTTCTGTCTGATTTACCTCGGGGAGATTCTTCTATTCATTATGAAGCTTGTCAGTTTGGCAAACATCATAGATCTACTTTTTCTGCTAAAAATGGACGTAGTTCTTCTCGTCCTTTTGAAATTGTATATTCTTATATATGGGGCCCTGCTCCTGCTCAAACTGTTGGTAGGGGTAGTTTATATTTTGTGACCTTTATTGATAATTTTTCTCATTGTACATGATTATATTTGCTCCGTGAACGCTCTGAATTTTTTTCTATTTTCACTGTGTTTTATAATGAGATTCATACAGAGTTTGATACTTCTATTAAAATACTTCGGTCTGACAATGCTAAAGAGTATCTTAGTCATCAATTTACATCATTTTATATAGATCATGGTATTGTTCATTAGACCACTTGCCCATATACGTTGCAACAAAATGGTGTTCCTGAAGGAAAGAATCGTCATCTTTTGGATGTGCCTCGTAGTCTTCTTACTCATATGCATATTCCCAAGTCATATTGGGGTCATGTTGTTCTTCTCTCATGCTTTCTTATTGTGCGAACAGAAAAAGAGAGTCTGGAAATTGGACAAACATAATTTTTTGTATTCCAAAAAAGGTATCAATTACATGGTATAACCTCCCTTTTATAGAATGGAGGAGATGAGAGAGATTACAAATAAACAATGTGAGACTAAAAAATATCATGTACATGCGGTTAAACAAAAATACAAGCCGCCAAGCTGCGTGGTTTGATGAATGGGCAAACCGCCCGACAACCACCAGATGGAGACACCAAGCCGCCACAATAGACTGCCAGGTCGCCCGGTCTCCAAGACGTCAGGGACTGATTGACAAACCGCCAGAGCACCAATTAGCAACAGGTCTGCAACCAAACCGCAGGAGAGAAACCGACAGACCGCCCGGACTGCAACCCGCCAGAGTCAGACCGCCAGACCGCCCGATCTCTATTCTGCAACACTCTCCCTCAAGCTATAACATATATATCGATCATGCCCAGCTTGTCGAAAATGTGATGAAAAGAGGCGGATACCGATTTGGTGAAAATTTCAACCAACTCTTTATCGGAGGTGACGAACAGAGCACAAATTTGTTCCTTCAGAATCTCCTCCCAAATAAAATGGCAGTCAACTTCAATATGTTTGGTTCTCTCATGGAAGACCGGATTTTTAGAGATGTATATGACGGCTTTGTTGTCACAAAACATAGGTAGAGGATGGTTGTAGACCTCTCCTAAGTCAAGCATGAGAGCCCGTAACCACTTCAACTCACACGTGGTCGATGTCATACTTCGATATTCTACTTCTGCACTGGACATGGATATGACCGACTGTTTCTTGCTTTTCCAGCTCACAAGGTCTCCCCCCCCACAAAGGTGCAAAAACTTGATGTTGACTTGCGGTCTCCTTTATTATCGGCATAGCTTGAATCAGAGTACGCTTCAACCCTTAAATGTCCATTCTTCTGAAAGAGAAGTCCTTTCCCAGGAGCTGATTTAATATACTCCAATATCTTCAGGGCAGACTGTAGATGGCACTCCCTAGGAGCTTGCATGAATTGGCTAACCTTGCCTACAGCATAGGAAATATGGGGTCTGGTCACTGTGAGATATATGGGTTTACCAACCAGACGTCTATACCTCGTAACATCAGAAAGAAGAGGAGAGTGATTCGTCCATGTTTTTTCTTCTCCAGTCGTCATGGGACATCGGGCAGGTTTAGCCCCAGTCAACGATGCCTCTTTTAACAAGTCAAGAGCGTACTTCCGTTGGGAGAGTACAAGAGAAGCGGGCTTCTGAGAAATTTCTATCCGCAGAAAGTACTTTGGAGAGCCCATATCCTTTGTAACCAGGTGTTACCGAAGGTGCTTCTTTGTCAAGATTATCCCAGCTTGGTCATCTACAGTAAGAAGAATATCATCCACATATACTGCAAGCACCACTAGACCCAGAAAAGTTTTACGAGTAAATAGGGAGTGATCAGCAGAACTTCTCGTAAAACCTACAGCCGCCACAATCCCGCTAAACTTGTCAAACCAAATGCGAGGACTTTGTTTTAGGCCATAGATAGCCTTCTTGAGCTGGAAAACCTGTGTCTCCCCCTGAGCAACATATCCTGGAGGTTGCTCCATGTAGAAATCTTTCTGAAGATCCCCATAAAGAAAGAAATTCTTCACATCCAGCTGTGAAATGGGCCAATCTCTGTTGACAGCCATAGAGAGACGAACCTGAATAGTGCTGAGACGAGCAACTGGAGAGAAAGTGTCAAAGTATTTAACGTCATAAGTCTGGGTAAAGCCCTTGGCAACAAGCTGAGCCTTGTAACGATCCACACTGCCATCGGGGAGGAATTTCACCATAAAGACCCAGCGACAACCAACAACATCTATGCCGAAAGGAGGAGGAACCAGGGTCCAGGTACCCCATTCAGTGAGAGTATCAATCTCTTCATCCATGGCAGCCTTCCACTGTGGAATGGCAAGGGCCTCCTGATAGGAACATGGGGTGGAAGTGGAAGAGATAGCCAATGCAAACTTCCTGCGAGCAGGTGTCAGACGATCATAGGAAACAACGGCAGCAAGCATATGCTTGGTACAAGCCCGAACCCATTTGCGAAGGGCAATGGGGAGGTCCAGGTCAGCAGGTTCCTCAGTATCCGGAGCATCCGTGGTGGAGAGAGCTGGCCCTAGAGGAGAGAGCGACAACAACGAAGAGGAGGGAGATTGCGAAGGTGGAGAGGGAGGAGAAGAGGATGGAGACAGTGGAGGAGGAAATACCTCGGTAGGAGGGTATGGGCTGGAGGAAAGAGGAATAGGAAGACTGGATGCCACATGGAGAGGAGAGGAGTCGTTAGAGAAATATAGAGCATTTTCGAAGAAGGTAACATCCGCGGAGACAAACTGCTTGCGAAGAATGGGGTCAAAATAACAGTAGCCTTTCTGAGTGATAGAGTAGCCCAGAAATACACATTTGGTAGAGCGAGGGGAGAGTTTGTAGCGGGTGGCGGAGGCAGCATGCACAAAGGATGTGCACCCAAAGATACGTAGAGGGAGAGGAAAGGGATCCTTTCCTGGATAGAGAATGGAGAAAGGGGTTTGACCGCGAAGAAGAGTGGAGGGAATGCGATTGATGAGATAACAAAAAATGAGAAAAACATAGTCCCAGTAGGAGCGAGGGACATGCATTTGCATTAGTAAGGTGCGAGCAACATCAAGGAGGTGACGGTTTTTGCGTTCCGCCACCCCATTTTGTTGGGAGGTGTAAACACAACTTGTTTGATGAATAATCCCATGTTGTATACAAAAGGAGGAAAAAGCTGGACTAACGTACTCTTTAGCATTATCAGAGCGTACGACTTTAATAGAAACATCAAACTGATTTTTAATTAAATAATAAAAAGATTGACATACATCAAAAAGTTCAGATCATTCTCGTAAGAGATACACCCAAGTACATTGAGAGAAATCATCAATGAAAGTAACAAAAATAAGAGCTACCCCGACCAACGGTGAGGGTAGGAGCAGGACCCCAGATGTCGGAGTGAACAAGATCAAATGGACGGGTATAACCACGAACTTGCTTCGGCGGGAAGGAGGAACGGTGATGCTTGCCAAGCTGGCATGCATCACAGTTGAGAGGAGAACTGTGTGGAGGGAGGTGAGGCAGAAGCTGATGAAGAAGTCGTGGAGGAGGATTCCTAAGGCGGAGATGCCATTGTAGGAGATCTGTAGAAGAGGAGGAGAGGGCTGACAGAGCAGAAATGTTGTCGAGAAAGTAGAGGTCGCCGCTCTCAGTCTCAGTAGTAATCATCTGTTGGGAGCTCGGATCCTGAAAAGAGCAAGAAGTGGCAGTAAATGTGACAGAGTATTGAAGTTGCTTGCACAAAGATGTAACTGACAACAAATTTTAGGGAAACTTGGGCACATAGAGAGTGTCGTCCAAGCGAAGAGACGGAGTGACATTAACCACTCCCGTCCCATGAACTGGGGAGGGAGAGTCGTCTGCAACAAGTACCGGGGGCAACCGATCGTGTATTTCAAGGAGAGAAAAGCATTGCGGATTGCCCGCCATGTGATTAGTTGCACCAGAGTCGATGAGCCATTTACCTTGAGTAATCACGTGAGCACTACCTGAGGAAGTGACCACCGAAGTGGACGGCTTGGAAGAGGAGATGGAAGAGTCACCAGAAGGGCGAAGATGTGGATGTTTCAGCCATCATCGATCCACAAGATGCCTGGTGCAACCACAGTGAGAGCAGAGGAATCGGGAAGAACTCCGACCACCGGAATGGTGGTTGCGACTACCAGAGCTACTTCGTTGAGTCTGTTGAGCATATTGTTCTAGAGGAGGAAAAGATAGAAGAGGACGTTGAAGAAGAGATGTAACTGCGATAATGCGTGCAGTAGTTGTATCCAAGTTGGGAGAGTCCGCTTCACCCAAGATTTGTTGGCGGATCCTGTCGTAGGAATTAGGAAGCCGTAGGAGGTAGCACACAACAAGCAGTTCTTGAAAGTGCTTGTGCTGTTCGGCAAGATCCGCATAGAAGGGGCGATGTTGAAGAATCTCAGCCCCAAGAGCTTGAACCTGTTGATAAGTGACAGTAGGAGACATAGAAGGACAGGCAAAGAGGTCCGCATACAAAGTATAAATGCGGGACGTCTGAGCTGTAACACCCCCTATTCGTCGCATAGCATATAGCAGTAGGTCCGGCCGGGGCCCGACGCCATATACCACAAACAGACCGGGTGGTTACTCAATGGAAACCATCCAACCAATCCAACGTCCTACACAGAGCATTCTAGCAGAAGCAATTTAAAATTGTTGTATTAAGAAAGAACCCAACACCAGCATGAATGTCCACTAATACGCCAAAAGGAATGAAGTACAAATACACAAGTACAGGCCTTATGGCCTTACAATGTTTTCCTCCAATTACATGTTTTCAAACCTCGGCACGTAGGCCGGCCATACATGAATAAATGAAAACACTCCAAACTAGGCCTTCGAGGGCCGGCTCAGCAACTTGGGTTATAGCCGGCTATTTTCCGCTCGGCTCCGCAGCACCTGCAAGCACAATCCACCGCAACGGTGGCAAATCAAAGCAATGGTCAGCCATGCTGACCAAATTATAACGATCTCGCCCCCAATTCGGGGCAGTGATGCTCCTTCCTTGCACTTTATTAGCATAACCAAGCAGTATATTAATACATTGCATCACAGGCGTAGGCACGCACGGCTACACACCCCGTGCACTCAGGGCATATTCTCGGTGAACCGGTCAATGTCACGTCAATTTAAGTCATAGATACCCCGGTCTCACCACCGCCACTGTGACGGCCAAACTATGAGCATTTTGTCTTCCCGGCATGGGTCACGTCAATTTAAGCCATAGACCGCCGAAGACCCTCATCTATGCCAACGGCTCTAACCGAACGACATAGAACGGGTACGGTTTCGTCTAACCCGTGCTCACATCGCAATGACAATTTAAGCCATATACGCGGGTCAAACTTCTCCGAGTCTCGTTTTCGTTACACACTTCACATAACCTGGTTATGTTCAAGTTGGCTCCCAGGCCACCAAGTTGGCAGAATCACGCATTTGCCCAGTTTTCCGGGTGCACCTTGGGGTTAATCTCCAAGGCTCCCTGTTGCAATCTACCATTTAGAAAACCCGAAAAACACACAATCTCACGGAGTCTTCTCCGACCATTTATGCAATGCAACATCACCGATCCAGACCAACTTGTCCGGGTAGGCTTCATATATCATGCCTATATCCGTTCTCGGTTACGGACTCTACATGTACACAACGGGGACTATTCATGTCTACCCGAAGGAACGCCTCAAACTCACCGCAAACTCGCGCGAGCGGGCTTCCCTATGCAAAAGAAGTAGAGCTTCACATGCTCAAGTAGAGAATCGTTACCCTAGCGTTCTTCCTTGGCGCCATGGAAATGTAAGCGGATGAAAAGCACCGCACTCTCCTTGCCTCCGTAAATCTAAAGTCGGTTTGCGATTTGGGGCTCCGAAGCTCCGCCTGTGACCGGATCTAGTCTTGATGTGTGAAACCTGGGCTACGATTTGTAGCTGAAAAGTAAAACCTGGGCCGAACACAGCCTGCGACACACCCGTGTCCAGGGCCGTGTCCCTCATTCGCCGTCAAAATCAACGCGTTACGAAAAATTACACGGGTCCCGACACGCCCGTGTTTAACCTGACACGCCCGTGTTCAAACTGACACGGCCATGTGCCTGGCCGTGTGCCCCCATCGACACAGCCCCGAAAAAAACCAGAGACTCACACGGGTCTTGGACACGCCCGTGTCATATTTGACACGCCCGTGTCAAACCCGAACACGCCTGGGCTCCAGGATGTGTTCACTGTCTCGACACTTCGTCGAGCGAAGTTCATCGACTACCCGACACGGCCTTGGACACGCCTGTATCCTAGGCCGCGTTCCCTCTCTCGACACAACGTCGAGCGAAAATGTCGACTCCCTGGGCCAATCGTCGACACGAGCTCGACACGCCCTGAGACACTCCCGTGTCTCAGACCGTGTTCGCTGCTTGACGATCGTCGACTCCAAATTTCGTCGACCTCGCGGCCAAATCGTCGACTCGAGCCTGACATGCCCTGGGATACGCCCCGGGACACGCCCGTATCCCAGGCCGTGTGCCCCCTGCCAAATACCAGATTTGGCCCAAAATGCCTCCCGTCGCTCTTTTGAGTTTCGGGGCGTTACAATTCTCCCCCTCTTAAAAGAATTTCGTCCTCGAAATTTCATAAAGGAAAGAAACATAAAACTTAAATGGTACCTGAGTGAAATAACTCTGGGTACTACTCAAGCATAGTCTGCTCTTGCTCCCAAGAGAGCTCCTCTCGACCGCAATTATCCCATCGGACCTTGACCATCCTGATCTCTTTATTGCATAGCCGCTTGACTTCCGAGTCTTCAATATGTACGGGCTGGACCTTCGTCGTCAACCCACTATCAACCGGCACTTGATCGACCGCGATCACTTGCGTAGGCTCTTGCACCGCCTTCCGTAGCACCGATATATGGAATACATCATATAGACCACTAAGCTCCACAGACAGCTTCAACCGGTACGCTGCTTCACCAATCCGCTCCAGAACCTCAAACGGTCCAAGGTACCTCGGGCTTAGCTTCTTCAAGCGCCTCACCCGCGAGACACCCTTGAACGGCTTGATCTTCAAGTACACTCAATCGCCAACAGCGAACTCCACGTTCCTGTGCTTGACATTATAGTACTTAGCATGGCGGTCCTGAGCGATTAGCAACCTCTCCCGAATGGTTCTCACCAAAGAAGTAGCATCCTCCACCTCTAAATGCTTATACAACTTTGATTCACCCGTTTCCAACCAGGACAACGACGTGCGACATTTTCTACCATAAAGGACCTCGAAGGGCGCCATTTGAATGCTCGCTTGGTATCTATTATTGTAAGCGAATTCCACCAAGTATAGGTGATCTTCACATTGCTTTCCAGAGTCCATGACACACATGCGAAGCATGTCTTCCATTGTCCTATTGACTCTCTCTGAAAGATATTGTACCTAAACACCTAGAGGGGGGGTGAATAGGTGACTCTAATCTTTTTAACTTTTTAAGGCAGAATACAGAATCTAACACAGAATTCTATCTACTTTATCACAGCACACATTCAGCAATCACAGAATTCCACAGCACACAGTAGACACACAGTTTTATAGTGGTTCCCCAAGGTTTGGGTACATCCACTTTCCCCCTTCGCCTATCTAGCAGTGTACTAGATTCGGCCAAACTTCACAACTATCTCAGATCCTCAGATCTTACACTCAGAACCCACAACACAGGTTCCTACAACTCAGGCACAAGACACTACAACTCAACTTCTTCACAAAGCCTACACTCAGCCACCAAGGCCTACACGCAGCCACCAAGGCCTACACTCAGCCACAACGGGCCTACACTCAGAGATACCAATCTCCTACACTCAGGCACTCAAGCCCTACACTCAGCCTTTATAATTACAGGCTTACAAAATCTCAGATCCCTAAGGATCCTACAAGATAAAATGAATACAAAAATTATAACTCAACAACTCAGATTAAAGAGAGAAGAGTTATGAGATTCTTGATGAGTTCTTGGAAGAACTCAGCTGAAATCAATCTGACTTGGCTTTCTTCAAAGCTTCTTGAATGTAGAACTCAATAAGATTGATCTCTTCTGCAGTTGATCCTTGATCTCTGCTTCTTAAGATTCAGAACAAATCTGAACCCTTCTTTTCAGCCTGGTTCCAATGGCTGACTTCTTGGATGGAGCTCTCTCTCTCCAACTTCTTAGATCTTCACTTGATAGCTAGATCTTCTTTGTATTACTTGATGTGTTGATCTTTAAATCAATCTGAACCACTTGGACAATCACTTGATCTGATCAACTTCTTCTGTAGCCAGTATAAGCCTATTTATAGGCCTTCTTCATGGTAACCGGCTGGTCCGGTTCATAACTGATTTCTGACAACTCTGACAGGTGCAGTAGACCGGCTGGAATGGCAGCTGTCAATTCATCCAGTCAGTTCTTGAAAATTCTGTAACTGTCTGATAGTGTCGAGACTGTATGTCTTTAAGTGTCGACACTTATAGACTATGTGTCGACACAAGTTGTCTAAGTGTCGACACTAGCCTACAAGGTGTCGACACAACTCCTTGTGTTGTAGATTTTATATCTCGACACTGCTTCTTCTTTATGTGTCGACACTGATATTAAGTGTCGACACAACACTTTGTTCTTCAGCACTTTGTTGACTTCTTGTAAGTGTCGACACATCTCCTTTGTGTCGACACATCTTCATGTGTTGAATCTGTTAAGTGTCGACACTGCTTCTTGGTGTCGACACAAGTCTTCAGTGTTGATACTTGCTAAGTGTCGACACAGCTCCTTGTGTCGACACATTCTTCTTCTGTTGAGACTCTGGCTGAGTGTCGACACATCACCTTAGTGTCGACACTTGTACTTAGAATATTTTTGAACTTTGCTAAGTGTCGAGTCTTCAGCTGAGTGTCGACACATTGTTCTGGGTGTCGACACTTACTTCATGTGTTGAGTCTTCAGCTAAGTGTCGACACATTATTCTGGGTGTCGACACTTACTTCAAGTGTTGACTCTTCTGCTGTGTGTCGACACATTGTTCTGGGTGTCGACACTTTCTTCAAGTGTTTAGTCTTCTGCTGAGTGTCGACACATCTTTCTTGTGTCAACACTTATACTTAGTCTCTGCTGACTTTTGCTGAGTGTCGACACAACTTTCAAGTGTCGACACTTTCTGATGTAGACACAGTTTCACTGGGTGTCGACACTGCTGCTAAGTGTCGACACTGCTTTACTGCACTTTACTTCACTAAGTGTCGACACAGCTCCTTGTGTCGACACTTTCTGTCTGGTGTCGACTCTGCATCCCTGGTGTCGACACAATAACTCCAAGTGTCGACACTGCTTGCCTGGGTGTCGACACAAGCCTTCTTAAGTGTCGACACTTTCCCTCTGGGTGTCGACACATGGACTTAGAAACTTTTCCTTCTTTCCTGCAAATACTTAACCTGCACAAGTAAACTCAAAACACATCAAATACATTTTGATGTATATCATTGAGTTGGGTGAGTCTTCTTCAAATCAGGTACATTTAGACCAATGTACCCAACAATCTCCCCCTATTTGGAGTAGTCATAACCCTTAGTCAATGATATACACCATTCATAATAAAATTACAAAATGATGTAAAGCAGGATTATATATATCAGGGCAAACATAAACACGTATCAATCAAACATGTATACATAGACATTATCTCAGAACAATTATGAAATAAATTCATCACATAACAAATTTATCACACAGCATATTGTTCTAACAGCTTTGTCATATTCATATTTCAAAAGTTTACAGGATGTTAACATCAAAAGATTACATAGTAAACTTAAGAAAATTTCTATGTTATTTTTGTTCAGCCTCCTTAATCACAATCCCTTTTCCAGACTGAATCTTGGCTTGAACAGGAGCTTCAGCAACTTCAGCATCAGCTGGCTTCTTGCCTTTCAGATCCTTTTTCTTTAGCTCTTCTGCTTTAATCTTTTGCCTTTCAAAATAATGATAAGCCTTAAGAAAGTACTTGTTAGGCTCCTGGGCAGTAGGAGGTAGCTTTCCCAACTTGGCCTTTCTCGTATATTGGACTATGGCTTCTTGCCTTGACTCATGTTTCCTCCATTCTAATTCAGAAAACCATTTATTTCTATCTTGAATGTTATCTTTTGCAGCTTTCCATGCAGTTAAGATAATATTTCTTGAAGTAGAGCTCCACTGCTCAAAGTCTGGTCTTTGTTCAGCTTGTTACCTGAACCTTTTCTTAGACAGTCTGGTTTCTTCTTCTTTCTGCAGTGCTTCTTGCATAGCTTCAGATATTGGCTGAACTACCTTCTCTATAATGACATTGTCCTTTCCCCCAGGTGGGCTATACATGGACTGTATGTCAGTATGTATCATATCAAAATCTGGTGGAGGATAGATAACTTGAGCTACTTCAGGTTGCTCACCTCCAAGATATGCAGGGTTAATCCCAGATTCTGCAACATTATCATCATCACAAAGAGGAGGATATCCAAGAGTAGCTTTGATAGAATTTGATATCCACTTGGCATGATCAGAGCTGGCTTTGACTAAAACCCTCTCCCCCTTTATGACTTCTCTTTCTATGTGATCTCTCACATCATCTTTTTGAAATCTGACCTGGTTATCCAAATAATTAACTCCATCTTTAAAGAAAGGTTTTAACCTTTGGAGTTTGTCAGTTATGATCTTCTGAGAGTCTAGTATGGCAGTCTTAACAGTAGTTATTTCCTCTTGGAATGCTTTGTCAAAATCTGCTTTAGCTGTAGCATTAGCTGGAGTCTGCCCTACAGCTAGATTCTTCATCTCTGTGACTATGGCATTGTGAGAAGCAGTTAAGTTATCATTCATTCTGATTTGGTTCTCAAGAACATATCCTTGCTTCTGTGCAATGTCATCTACTTGAGCCTTTATCTTCTCCTGATGTGTAGCCAAGTACACCACTGCATTCCCTCCCTTATGGAAGCAGTCTGTCATCTCCTTCTTATTAAGATTCATTTCAAATCTTATTGACTTTATATCTTGGGCTAGATCAAATTGTAATGATTTTTGCCCTTCATCCATATACTTCTCAATGGCCTGCCTGTGCTGATCCAGCTTTATCTGCATAGCAACCATAAGAGCACTGTAATCTACTGATGGAGTTGGCTGTAGTGCTGGCTGTGGTGCTATGGTTTGCAATGCCTTCTTATAACTCTGGCTCCTTCTTCTGAATACTTGAAATTTCTTTTTCTTTGCCCTTGCAGCTTCCTCATCTTCAGAAGCTGAGGTGCTTGCAATTTCTACCCTCTCTTTAGGTAGCTCCTCAACAGCTTGGGGCTTCTCAGGCTCTTGCCCTGCAGGCTCTTCAAGAATTGACACTTGCTCCCCCTCAATTGGAGCATTCTCCCCTTCAACAGCAGCAGTTTCCTTGTCAAAATCTTCTTGATCCAGATTTAGAAATAAATCTTCCATGGTATACTCTTGTGGAGAATGAGCTGGAGAAATTCTTGGCTCAGCTACCACTGGATCAGAAACTACTTGAACTGTGACAGATGTATCCTCCATGACAACATCTGGGACTTACTGATTAACATTAATGAAGGAATCAGACAAAACATTATCCTCTATAGGAAAATCTAAAGCATTTAGCTCAGTGATTACCTCTAGAATTGTGTTTGTAGCTTGATCACTCTCAAGAGGAGTGGGCTCTTCCACAACTAGTGGCTCCCCTGGATTTGATCCTGGTGTAAGGGGCTAGCTGGTGGTAGCTCCCCCTGCCTTTCAGCAACTACTTGTTGAGCTGGAGTCTTCTCAACAGTCCCTTCTTCATGCTCATCAGGTGTGAAGACAACTTGCTCTTCACTATCAGAGCTGCTAGATGAAACCTGAGCCACTGGGGCAGCTTTTTTCTTCTTCTTTTGAGGTGTTACTTTCTCAGATGTTACTTTCTCAGGGTTGGCATTTCCTTTGACAAAACCCTGTCCCACCTAGAGAATATCCTCAAGTCCATTTTCCTCATATGGTTGATTTTACTTCCAGCAGCTTGACCCATAACTTCTGGTATAATACCAGCAAGGTGTAGACTTAAGATCCTGCCCAAGTTGGGCTTCTTTAGGCTTTCCTTAATCTTCTCAAAGATTACTACTGACCAGTCAGTTTTCAGGCTGAAGATTATCCTGGTCATGAGATTGAACATATGGGCAGATACCCTGTCATGCCCTCCTGGCTTACTTAGGATTACTTTGCCTACAATTTCAGAGAGGAATTTTCTCTGACTATTCATGCCCTTCCTATTAAATACTGATCCAATTTTCATTTTAGAATCCAGACCACACCATGCCAACGCATCTCTGGTCCTGGAAGCTGTAACCTCTTCTTCTTCCTTAGTTCTTGGTAACTGAAGAATTTTCCTCAAACTTTTTGGTGAAACCTTAACCTTCTCACCATGGACCCTGGACTTGATCTTGAATCCAGATTCGTCTACCTTAGCTCCATTGAGGAATTCCAGTACCTCTTTCTTCCAGATTTTTGTGGGCTCAGAAACAAGAAATTCCAACCCCGAGTCTGTAACTAGGGTTATCACATTCTTGATTTCTTGGTCTGCATCACCAAACGCGTCGCGCACCAGTTCATAGCCTTCATTGACGTTCTCCTCGAGCTTTGGCGCCATTAGGGTTTGAAGAATTTGACTGGAGAGAAGAGAGGTGTCGACACACAAGTTTGGTCTCGAAACTTTTTAAAGCGTGTCGACAAACTAAGGCAAAATCCTATTTATACCTTTCTAGGTTTGAAGATGAAAAGTGGGGCAGCTAACTTAAATTGTGTCGATATTGTCGATAAGTGTCACACTAACTTATAATGTCTCGACACCTATATGTCGACACAAGTTTAGTCAACAGATAATATGTGTCGACACTTGTTTATGTGTCGACACCACTCAACTCGACATATAGTCGAGACTTTACTTAGATAATTCTGAGTAAACTCTAAGTGTCGACACCACCTTGGATGTGTCGACACCTACTTGTCATGTGTCGACACTAATTTTCTGAAGTGTCGACACCAACTTCCTAGATGTGTCGACACTTTTTTCCTGAAGTGTCGACACCACTTTTCTGTGTCGACACAGATATCTCTGTGTGTCGACACCTTTTTACTTAGCCATTTCTATAAACGTATTCTAAGTTTATCATACCTAGTTCAATTTTAAACCTATTTAACTTAGTTTCTTCTAGGGGCTTAGTATACATATCAGTTAGTTGATTATCAGTATTAACATATTCTAGTAAAATATCTTCTTTCTCTACATGCTCCCTAAGAAAATGATATTTTATTTCAATATGTTTAGTTCTACTATAGGAAATAAGATTATGTGCAATTGATATAGCACTAGTAGAATCACAAAATAGTGGAGTTCTACTTACCTGAAATCCATAATCCTCAAGCTGATGTTGTATCCATAGAAGTTGAGCACAGCAACTTCCTGCAGCCACATATTCTGACTCTACAGTGGAGATAGCCACACTTGTTTGCTTCTTGCTACTCCATGAAATCAGTCTTCCACTTAGGAATTGATAGGTTCCAGTTGTGTTTTTCTGTCTTCTTTGCATCCTGCAAAGTCTGCATCTGAATAACCTGTTAGTTCAAAATCTCCATTCCTAGGGTACCGGAGGCCTAGATAAGGAGTGCCCTTTAGATATCTCAATATCCTTTTGACTGTTGTCAAATGAGACTCCTTAGGGCATGCTTGATACCTTGCACAGACACATGTAGCATACATGATATCTGGTCTACTTGCAGTCAAATATAATAGGGAGTCAACTATCCCTCTATACAAAGACTCATCTACAGGTTTCCCTGCATCATCCTTGCTAAGAGACATACTTGACCCCATAGGAGTCTTCATGGTACTGGATGAATCCATACCATACTTCCTTATGAGTTCTAGGGTGAACTTAGACTGGCATATGGATAAACCATTCTCAGTCTGTCTTACTTGGAGACCCAAGAAGAACTTAAGCTCTCCCATACTACTCATCTCAAATTGACCTTGAATTAGTTTTGCAAACTTTTTGCAAAGGCTACTTTCAGTAGACCCAAATATAATGCCATCTATATATATTTGGACTAGTATTACTTTGCCTCTGGATTCCCTAAGGAATAGAGTCTTGTCTATTTTCCCCCTTGTGAACTTATTCTCAATGAGGAAACTAGACAGGGTTTCATACCAGGCCCTACGGGCTTGCTTTAACCCATACAATGCTTTCCTAAGTCTATAGACATGATTAGGTAGAGTTGAATCAACAAAACCTGATGGCTGTTCCACATAGACTTCCTCTTTAAGATTACCATTCAGAAATGCTGACTTGACATCCATTTGGTAAACTTTAAATCCTTGAAAGGTTGCATAGGCCAGGAACATCTTTATGGCTTCCAGTCTGGCTACTGGAGCAAAGGTTTGATCAAAATCAATACCTTCTTCCTGTCTATATCCTTTAGCAACCAATCTTGCTTTGTTCTTAATGATGACTCCATGTTCATCCATTTTGTTCCTATAGATCAACTTGGTCCCAATTATATTGTGGTCTTTTGGTTTAGGAACAAGCTCCCAGACCTTGCATCTCTTGAACTGATTGAGCTCTTCTTGCATTGCCTCAATCCAATGAGGGTCCAGGATGGCTTCTTCAAACTTCTTTGGTTCAACTTGGGATAGAAAACTTGAAAAGAGCACTGCATTCAGATTTCTGCTCCTTGTTTGTACCTCTTGTCTTGGATCACCAATGATTTGCTCTGCTGTATGATCTCTAAGATGTCTATTGGCTGGAGGCATCCTGGCTTCAGGTTGAACTTCTTCAACTTCTTCATCTTGCTGTACACCTTGTACTTCATCTGCATTAGGTACATGTAGTACTCCCCCTGGACAACAGCCACGGTCTTCTACTTGCTGTCTTGCAGTAGGTTCTTCTACTATTGTGAGCTTGTCCATCTTCTTTGTTATACCTGTGGGGCTGCAAATACTACTAGACAACTCATTGTTAATAAGTCTAGTTTCATCAAATACTACATGTACAGATTCTTCTACAACTTGTGTAGACAAGTTGTAGACTCTATAAGCCTTACTATTGTTGTTGTACCCAACAAAAATTCCCTCTTGGGACTTGGCAGTAAACTTAGTCAAGTAAGACTTTCCATTGTTAAGTATAAAGCACTTACAACCAAAGATCCTTGAAGTAGGATAGGTTTGGTTTTCTGCCTTTCACAAGCTCATAGGGGGTCTTGTTGTGGCCTTTAGTTATGGTAACCCTATTAATAACATGGCATGCAATATTGACTGCTTCAGCCCAGAAATATTCTGGTAGTGATGTATCACTTAATAGGGTCCTACCAGCCTCCATCAAGGTTCTATTCTTCCTCTCAGCAATGTCATTTTGCTGATGTGTTCTTGGTGAAGAAAACTCTTGAAATATCCCAAATTCTTCACATAGTTTTGTCATACTATCAGACTGAAATTCAGTACCATGGTCACTTCTGATCTTGACCACTGTACTGTCTAGTTCATTCTGAATTTGTTTGACAAAGCTATAGAAGACACTAGGTGTTTCAGATTTCTGTCTAAGAAAGAACACCCAGGAAAACCTTGAGTAGTCATCTACAACTATAAGGTATAGACCTTCCTTCCTAAGCTGTGAACAGGCATTGGACCAAAGAGATCCATATGCAAGAGGTATAAACACCTCACAACATCTTTGTTTTCAATGCTTCTAAAGGTGGATCTAGTCTGCTTGCCCTTTTGACAAGCTGAGCAGATACCATCTTTAATACACTTAACTTGAGGATCATTCCTCACTAACTCTTTGTTAAAGAGTTTACCAATTGTCTTGTAGTTTTGATGGGCAAGCCTCTTGTGCCATTTGACACAATGAGAGACTGTCTCATCAGCTACAAGACACACTGGAGAACCATTGTTCTCAATCATAATGTCTAGGCAGTAGACATTCCTTTTTCTATAACCAGTCAAAATGATCTCTTGATCATTAGACCTCCTGATATGACAACCATCTTTGACAAATGAGATGTCATATCCTACATCACTCAATTGACTTATACTAATAAGGTTATGTTTCAAACCTTTAACATAGGCCACTTGAGTAATTGTAATAAAGGAGTTAGATATGTTACCAAATCCCTTGATGATCCCTTTTTCAGAACCACCAAAGGTGACTTTTGGACCATCCTTGATGGGTGTGTAGTCCTTTAGTAAACTCCTTGTTCCAGTCATGTGTCTGGAACATCCACTGTCCAAGTACCATATTGGGGCATGGCCACTTGGACTCACCTGCAAAACAGATTAGTGAACCTTAGAACCCAAAGAATTCTTGGGTCCTTGGTACTGGTTAGTTTGCATCCTAATAAAGCTACCTGCAGGCTTTCCAACAGGCAGTTTGCTACTCACTTTGGCACTAGCATTGTGTCAACAGTCTATTGCAAAGTGGTCTACCTTGCCACAACACCAACACTCAAACTTATTGTACCTTTGCTTAGGTACAGTCTTAGTTGATTTATCTACAGCTGACTTGTTGAGGGCTGGACCTTTGCCTTTGGACTTGGACTTAACAGTCCTTGCAGGTTTAGTAAATCCCAGTCCAGCTTTGCCTTTGTGATGAACAAATTCATCATTTAAGGGTAGAAATGAATTAGGTTTAGAAAACTTAGCAACCAAATCTCTCTCCTTCTGAAGATTAATCTCCAGACTCTTGATTTGATCATTCTTAAATGATATAGTCCCCATCTGAATCACAGTTATGTGCTTCAGTCTGGCTATCTCATTCAGTTTTTGATCAAACATCTTCTCAAAATCAGTTGCAGCAGCTTTGAGATCAGCAATTTCCTTTGCCTGACTTTTGGCTAAGGACTTGCTCTTCTTATAAGCTTGCAACAGAACTTTATATTCATCTATCAACTGATGAATATCCTCTTCAGACTCAGATGCACTCTCATCACTTGATGATGATGAATCTGATTCTATACTAGCACAAGATATTGAACTTAAAGAACAATGTTGTACCTTACTAGGTCCTAGCTGCTCCAGGATTTTGTCACTTTCTGTCAATGCCATTAGTCCTTGGCACTGACTGTCTTCTTGTTCATATATAGAGTTCATGATCTGAATGAACTCTTCTTCTTCTTCCTCAGCAAACAGTCATATATATACTTCTGCATCTAACTCAGTTTCTGATGAAGATAAATCTGACAGGCTCTTATCTTTTTTGGCAACAAAGGACTTTTCCTTCTTGCCCTTGTATTGAGTCTTTTTCTTATCATTAGACTCCTTTCTTTTCTCTGAACAATTTGCTATCACATGTCCTTGTCTGTTACAGCAATAGCATACAATTTTTGAAAGAGTTGCTTTGCCAGACTTAGTCTTTTTCCTGTCTTTCTTTGAAGACTTTTTATTCTGATAATAGTCTTCTTTTCCCTGTGAAGTAGATGGCCTTGTCCTCCACCGTTTCTTCTTTAAGAAATTCTGAAAATGTCTTGTAAAGGCAGCAAAGTCCTCATCACTTTCACTGCTTTCAAACTTTCTACTTGCTGACTCATCTGACTCAGTTTCAGGTACTTTTGGTGGTGAAGTTGGTGACTTACTTCTGTACTTTCTGGGGGCTTCTGTTTTAAAGGTCACTGTCCTTTCTTTATGTTCACTTCTTGTTGATTTCTCCTCTTCTTTCCTCACCATTAACTGCATTTCATAGGACAGCAGTTTGCCAAACAGAGTTGGTGGAGGAATTTCTGCTAACTTTGTCATTTCCCTAATGGCACAGATCTTGGTGTCCCAATATTTTGTTAGGGACCTTAGAAACTTATCATTGAGTTCATAATTACTGAACTCTCTGCCATAGGACATGAGCTCATTCACTATCCTGTAGAACTTCTTATAGCACTCAGTTATGCTATCAGCCTTACCTTGTCTAAAACTTTCATATTCTTGATTTAGCAAGGATTTTCTGTCTTGCCTCACTTCTTCAGAACCCTCCATGTACACAATAAGAGTATCCCACATCTCTTTAGCTGTCTTACAGTGTATCAAATTCTGAAAAGTTGCATCATCTATAGCACTCATAATAATGTTTTGAGCCCTCTTATCTATAGTGGCTAGAACAATTTCATCATTTGTCATTTCAGAGAAATCCTTAGGTGTCCTCTGATTTGCATCTAAGACTGACACCTTCATGGGCACATATGACCCTTCTTTTACTGTGATATAAATCCTAGGGTCTGAGGCTTCCATAAACAGTCTCACCCTTTCCTTCCAGATACAAAAGATCTCTTTTCTACATATGGGTAGCTTCATGGATCCCAATTCCTTATGATTCTCAATGGAACCCATGATTCTTGATTTTCTTGATTCTGTAATATACTTAGACTGAATCTGCCAACAGGATCTACTCAGACAGTTATGTCCCTTTTTGAGTAACCTCGCTTTGATACCACTTGAAAGATATTGTACCTAAACACCTAGAGGGGGGTGAATAGGTGACTCTAATCTTTTTAACTTTTTAAGGCAGAATACAGAATCTAACACAAAATTCTATCTACTTTATCACAGCACACATTCAGCAATCACAGAATTCCACAGCACACAGTAGACACACAGTTTTATAGTGGTTCCCCAAGGTTTGGGTACATCCACTTTCACCCTTCGCCTATCTAGCAGTGTACTAGATTCGGCCAAACTTCACCACTATCTCAGATCCTCAGATCTTACACTCAGAACTCACAACACAGGTTCCTACAACTCAGGCCCAAGGCCCTACAACTCAGCTTCTTCACAAAGCCTACACTCAGCCACCAAGGCCTACACTCAGCCACCAAAGCCTACACTCAGCCACAACAGGCCTACACTCAGAGATACCAATCTCCTACACTCAGGCACTCAAGCCCTACACTCAGCCTTTATAATTACAGGCTTACAAAATCTCAGATCCCTAAGGATCCTACAAGATAAAATGAATACAAAAATTATAACTCAACAACTCAGATTAAAGAGAGAAGAGTTGTGAGATTCTTGATGAGTTCTTGGAAGAACTCAGCTGAAATCAATCTGACTTGGCTTTCTTCAAAGCTTCTTGAATGTAGAACTCAATAAGATTGATCTCTTCTGCAGTTGATCCTTGATCTCTGCTTCTTAAGATTCAGAACAAATCTGAACCCTTCTTTTCAGCCTGGTTCCAATGGCTGAACTCTTGGATGGAGCTCTCCCTCTCCAACTTCTTAGATCTTCACTTGATGGCTAGATCTTCTTTGTATTACTTGATGTGTTGATCTTTAAATCAATCTGAACCACTTGGACAATCACTTGATCTGATCAACTTCTTCTGTAGACAGTATAAGCCTATTTATAGGCCTTCTTCATGGTAACCGGCTGGTCAGGTTCATAACTGATTTCTGACAACTCTGACAGGTGCAGTAGACCGGCTGGAATGGCAGCTGTCAAGTCATCCAGTCAGTTCTTGAAAATTCTGTAACTGTCTGATAGTGTCGAGACTGTCTGTCTTTCAGTGTCGACATTTATAGACTATGTGTCGACACAAGTTGTCTAAGTGTCGACACTTGCCTACAAGGTGTCGACACAACTGCTTGTGTTGTAGATTTTATATCTCGACACTGCTTCTTCTTTATGTGTCGACACTTATTAAGTGTCGACACAACACTTTGTTCTTCAGCACTTTGTTGACTTCTTGTAAGTGTCGACACATCTCCTTTGTGTCGACACATCTTCATGTGTTGAATCTGTTAAGTGTCGACACTGCTTCTTGATGTCGACACAAGTCTTCAGTGTTGATACTTGCTGAGTGTCGACACAGCTCCTTGTGTCGACACATTCTTCTTCTGTTGAGACTCTGGCTGAGTGTCGACACATTACCTTAGTGTCGACACTTGTACTTAGAATATTTTTGAAGTTGCTTAGTGTCGAGTCTTCAGCTGAGTGTCGACACATTGTTCTGGGTTTCGACACTTACTTCATGTGTTGAGTCTTCAGCTAAGTGTCGACACATTGTTCTGGGTGTCGACACTTACTTCAAGTGTTGACTCTTCTGCTGTGTGTCGACACATTGTTCTGGGTGTCGACACTTTCTTCAAGTGTTGAGTCTTCTGCTGAGTGTCGACACATCTTTCTTATGTCGACACTTATACTTAGTCTCTGCTGACTTTTGCTGAGTGTCGACACAGCTTTCAAGTGTCGACACTTTCTGATGTAGACACAGTTTCACTGGGTGTCGACACTGCTGCTAAGTGTCGACACTGCTTTACTGCACTTTACTTCACTAAGTGTCGACACAGCTCCTTGTGTCGACACTTTCTGTCTGGTGTCGACTCTGCATCCCTGGTGTCGACACAATAACTCCAAGTGTAGACACTGCTTGCCTGGGTGTCGACACAAGCCTTCTTAAGTGTCGACACTTTCCCTCTGGGTGTCGACACATGGACTTAGAAACTTTTCCTTCTTTCCTGCAAATACTTAACCTGCACAAGTAAACTCAAAACACATCAAATACATTTTGATGTATATCATTGAGTTGGGTGAGGCTTCTTCAAATCAGGTACATTTAGACCAATGTACCCAACACTCTCGGTCTGCCCATCCGTTTGCGGATGAAAGGTTATGCTAAAACTCAGCTTTATTCCCAACATCTGCTGCAGCAGCCTCCAATCATTGGACGTGAACCGCCCATCTCGATCACTCACGATGCTGTGGGGCACACCATGAAGCCGTACAATATTATCCACATATAGCTTTGCCAATTTCTCAACCGGATCATCCTTCCTATGCAGAATGAAATGCGACACCTTCGTTAGACGATCTACGACCACCCAAATGGCGTCGTTCCCATTTTGCGATCTTGGCAACCCGTGCACAAAGTCCATAGTAATGTCGTCGAACTTCCACTCCGGAATAGGCAAGGATTTCAGGAATCCTCCCGGCTTTTGGCATTCCGCCTTCACCAAGGCGCAAGTTTGACACTTCGCCACGTAGAGCGCCACATCCTTTTTCAGTCCTGGCCACCAGAATAATTTCTTAACATCGCGGTACATCTTCGTGCTCCCCGGGTGAATTGAGTACTTGGTATGATGCGCCTCGTACAACAATTCCACCCACAAATTGCCCACGCTTGGGTCGTACAGACGATCGTCTTTCCAAAGTAATCCGTCCTCCACAACGAATTGGGAATTTGACCCATCCAGAGCCTCTATCATGAGTTGCTTCATGTGGACATCCATATCCAACGCCTGCCGAATCCGATCAGCCAGGTCTTGTTGGACTTCAGTCCAATTCAATACTGCTTCAGCACTTGATCGCTTATCGACACAAAAGATCTCCAGCGCCTCCAACTCTCGAACCAATCGCTCGTCATGGACCGACAGCCAATTGGCTTGAGCTGGGGTCCGATGACTCAACGCGTCTGCCACCACATTGCCCTTACCAGGCATGTAATGGATCTTGAATGTATAGTCCCTCAGGAACTCCATCCATCTACGCTGTCGCATGTTCAGATCTTTCTGATCAATCAAATACTTCAGGCTCTTGTGATCGGTGTAGATAACAATCTTCACAACGTACAAATAATGTCTCCACAGCTTCAAGGCAAAAATCACGGCCTCTAACTCCAAGTCATGGACCAGATAGTTCCTCTCGTGCACCTTCAGCTGTCTCGAGACATATGCTATAACGCTTACATGCTGTAACAGCACACAACCCAAACCACTACCCGAAGCATCGCTATAAATCTCATAACCTTCAGTCCCACTCGGTGAACTCAACACAGGCGTCGTGGTCAACCGACATTTTAACTCCTCAAAAGCTCGCGCGCACTCCGGCGTCCAAACGAACTTCTGCTCCTTCCTTGTCAAAGTAGTGGGTAACGCTATCCGCGAGAAGTTCTCTACAAAGCGCCTATAATAGCCAGCAAGCCCCAGAAAGCTCCGGACTTCCGCTACCGTAGAAAGCTCAGGCCACTCTCGTATCGCAACAATCTTCGCCGGATCCACAACAATACCATCCCCACTCACTATATGACCGAGGAACGCCACTGAGGACAACCAAAACTCGCACTTCGAGAACTTGGCGTACAATTGATTCCTCCTTAGGGTCTCCAAAACCAAATGAAGATGCCTGAAGTGATCTTCCTCACTCTGCGAGTACACCAAAATATCATCGATGAAGACGATCACAAAATGGTCTAAGTACTCCCTGAAGGTCCTGTTCATCAAATCCATGAACACTGACGGCGCATTCGTCAGCCCAAACGGCATGACCGTAAACTCGTAATGCCCGTATCTTGTACTGAACGC
Source organism: Platanthera guangdongensis (assembly GCA_039583875.1). NCBI lineage: Eukaryota > Viridiplantae > Streptophyta > Magnoliopsida > Asparagales > Orchidaceae > Platanthera > Platanthera guangdongensis. The sequence goes on from CM077152.1 coordinate 45,076,171, forward strand.
TGTCTTAGGGATATCACTCTCCCTTATCCTCAGCTGATAGTAACCAGACTTGAGATCCAACTTAGAGTACGCCATCGACCCGACCAACTGATCAAAAAGATCATCGATCCTTGGGATTGGGTACTTGTTCTTTTCCGTTAGCTTGTTTAACTCCCGATAATCAATACAAAGTCTCAAGCTTCCGTCCTTCTTCTTTACAAAGAGGACCGGTGCGCTCCAAGGCGAGGAACTTGGACGCACAAACCCTTGCTTCAACAACTCTTGAAGTTGCACCTTCAGCTCCGTCATTTCCTTAGGCGCTAGCCGATACAGAGATCATGACACAGGCTTCGCACCTGACACTAGCTCAATAGTGAAATCTATCTCCCGTTGAGGCGGGGCTCCAGGAAGATCTGCGGGGAACACATCAGGGTACTCAGCTACCACTAAAATACTATCCAACGTAGGCTTTGGCTTTGCAACCTCCCCTAGTGTAAAGAACAGCTCTGCACCAGCACGAACCGCCTTCACCACCTGAAGAGCAGACATCAACGTCTTGCTCGACCCTTTCAAGCCCGTAAAAGTAGTCTCTCGACTTGCTCCCAACTTGACTTACTTACGACCGCAATCAATATAGGTTTGCTGCTCCGAGAGCCAGTCCATGCCAAATATAACGTCGAACTCCACCAATGGTAGTAACGACGCTTGCAGATCGAACTCTTGATTCCCAATGCGAATCTTAACACTGCAGACTTTATCCGCGCGCATCGAACACCCATTCGGTAACAACACATCCAACTTATCCTTTGCCATTGAAGAAGTTACTCTGATGCGCGATATGAATCCTTTGGACAAGAAGGAGTGTGAAGCTCCCGTATCAAAGAGTGCTCTCGCCAGAAACTCACAAATCAAAACAAATCCTAAACAAGTAGTGGTAAGGTAACATATGCATAACAAGTATTTAAAGAAACTTAACTTGCTACAAATTAAACCGTACCTGTCACCACATCCGCTTGTTTGATGGCCTCCTATTGGCCAAGATTATAAACCCTTGGTTGAGCCGGAGCATAATGGGACCCGGTTGAATCCACCGCCTTGCCCTTCTCTTCATAAGTTGCTCCCGGCTTTCTCTCAGACTTGGGACGCCCGCTCCAACAATCACGGGCAAAGTCCCCCGGCTTCCCAGAAGTAAAACATGCACCCGAGGTCCGACCCATAGTTGCCCCAGAAGCACCGGAAGAAGGAGCTAGACACGAAGTCCTAGCCTTCTTAAAGAATTTATGGTACCTAGACTTTTAGGTAGTCGGCACCTTGAACTCAGATTTTTTATCACCCAAGCTTTTCTTCGCTTGAACATTCTTCATGTCCTTCTCCAAGGACCGGGCCGTGTTGACCAAGGTCAAGAAACCCTGCGTCATCGGCCCCGAGAGTAGTAGCCTCAAGTCATCTCTTAGACCTTCGTAGAAACGGTTGGTCTTACGCTCCTCATCCGAGATGATGGAGCTAGCATACCGACCCAACCGAGTAAACACGTGGAGATACTCATCCACATTACTCTCCCCTTGTACCAACCTCTGGAACTCATTCTCCAAAGCTATCCTCTGAGTCGAAGGGAGGTACCTAGCCAAGAATAGTCTCGAGAACTCCTCCATCGAGACATCTATAAGTTTTCTACCTCTCAATAGATGCAGCTTCAAACCCTCCCACCACAGCCTAGCGTCTCCATCCAACAGGAACGTAGCTATAGTGGTCATCTGCCACTCCTCCGTCTCCGTCGCTGTCAAGACTCTCTTCACACGGGAGAGCCAGTGTTCAGCTTGAGATGGGGTTCCCAACCCCGAGAATACTGGAGGATTAAAGCTCGTGACATGTTTGAGCTGTCTCTCGGTTGCCCTCCTTGGCACCAACGGCTCCACTACTACCTGCTCCACTCTTCTCGGCTCAACCTCTGGAAGAGGTACCTGCTCCATCCCAGGAGTGGGCTACTGCATTTCCCTTGTAGGCTGTGCATTGATCATGGCAAACACTGATTCGGCCACCAATCGTATGGTCTCAGCCGATGGAGGTGTTGTAGGAGCATCATTTAGTGCACTACTAGCCTCAGAAACTCGGCGTTCCGACGGCCCAGCACCGCTTCTGGTCACCTATAGTGGTACAAAACACCGTTAAGTGACCTAATAAAATTGCAAAACTCAATCATAGGAACACACAGGTTCCTCAAACACGTGTATTTTTCATTCCTAAGTGGACATTCATGAGTTCTTTTGTTGTTATAACGATGACGCACACACTTATGCTCACCACCCCTTAAAAGAATTCGCCCACGAATTCATTTTAAGCCTGACCGAAACCAGTAGTCTGATACCAAATTATAACACCCCCTATCCGTCGCATAGCATATAGCAGTAGGTCCGGCCGGGGCCCGACGCCATATACCACAGACAGACCGGGTGGTTACTCAATGGAAACCATCCAACCAATCCAACGTCCTACACAGAGCATTCTAGCGGAAGCAATTTAAAATTGTTGCATTAAGAAAGAACCCAACACCAACATGAATGTCCACTAATACGCCAAAAGGAATGAAGTACAAATACCAAGTACAGGCCTTATGGCCTTACAATGTTTTCCTCCAATTACATGTTTTCAAACCTCAGCACGCAGGCAGGCCATACATGAATAAACAAAAACACTCCAAATTAGGCCTTCGAGGGCCGGCTCAGCAACTTGGGCTATAGCCCACTATTTTCCGCTCGGCTCTGCAGCACCTGCAAGCACAATCCACCACAACGGTGGCAAACTAAAGCAACGGTCAGCCATGTTGACCAAATTATAATGATCCCGCCCCCAATTCGGGGGCGACGATGCTCCTTCCCTGCACTTTATTAGCATAACCAAGCAGTATATAAATATATTGCATCACATGCGTAGGCACGCACGACCACACACCACGTGCACTCAGGGCACATTCTCGGTGAACCGGTCAATGTCACGTCAATTTAAGCCATAGACACCCCGGTCTCACCACCGCCACTGTGACGGCCAAACTATGAGCATTTTGTCTTCCCGGCATGGGTCACGTCAATTTAAGCCATAGACCGCCGAAGACCTTCATCTATGCCAACGGCTCTAACAGAACGACATAGAACGGGTACAGTTCCGTCTAACCCGTGCTCACATCGCAACGACAATTTATGCCATATATGCGGGTCAAACTTCTCCGAGTCCCGTTTCCGTTACACACTTCACATAACCCGATTATGTTCAAGTTGGCTCCAAGGCCACCAAGTTGGCAGAATCACGCATCTGCCCAATTTTTCGGGTGCACCTTGGGGTTAATCCCCAAGGCTCCCTATTGCAATCTACCACGTAGAAAACCCAAAAAACACACAATCTCACGGAGTCTTCTCCGGCCATTTATGCAATTCAACATCACCGATCCAGACCAACTTGTCCGGGTAGGCTTCACACATCATGCCTATATTCGTTCTTGGTTACGGACACTACATGTACACAACAAGGACTATTCATGTCTACCCGAAGGAACGCCTCAAACTCACCGCAAACTCGCGAGAGCGGGCTTCCCTATGCAAAAGAAGTAGAACTTCACATGCTCAAGTAGAGAATCGTTACCCTAGCGTTCTTCCTTGGTGCCATGGAAATATAAGCGGATGAAAAGCACCGCACTCTCCTTGCCTCCGTAAATCCGAAGTCGGTTCGCGATTTGGAGCTCCGAAGCTCCGCCGGTGACCGGATCTAGGCTTCTTCTTCTTTCTTTGCTCTCCCCTCTCTCTTGACTTAGAAAGAGAACCACTCAAGTGAAATGAGTGTTTCAAAGGCCCAATCACGGGTATATACCAGTAGGAACAACCCCCAACCATCGGATCCCAAAATAAGGAAACGAATGGCTATGATTTGTAGCTGAAAAGTAAAACCTAGGCCGAACACGGCCTGCAACACGCCCGTGTCCAGGGCCGTGTCCCTCATTCGCCGTCAAAATCAACGCGTTACGAAAAATTACACGGATCCCGACACGCCCGTGTTTAACCTGACACGCCCATGTTCAAACTGACACGGCCGTGTGCCTGGCCCTGTGCCCCCATCGACACAGCCCCGAAAACAACCCAAGACTCACACGGGTCTTGGACACGCTCGTGTCCTATTTGACACGCCCGTGTCAAACCCGAACATGCCTGGGCTCCACGCCGTGTTCACTGTCTTGATACTTCGTCGAGCGAAGTTCGTCGACTACCTGACACGGCCTTGGACATGCCCGTATCCTATGTCGTGTTCCCTGTCTCGACACAACGTCGAGCGAAAATGTCGACTCCCCGGGTCGATCGTCGACACGGGCTCGACACGCCCTGAGACACGCCCGTGTCTCAGGCCGTGTTCGCTGCTCGATGATCGTCGACTCCAAATTTCGTCGACCTCGCATCCAAATCGTCGACTCGAGCCTGACACGTCCTAGGACACGCCCGTGTCCCAGGCCGTGTTCCCCCTGCCAAATACCAGATTTGGCCCAAAACGCCTCCCATCGCTCTTTTGAGTTTTGGGGCGTTACATGAGCCCCCTTCGAGTACAGAGCAGCAAGATGAAGCCATGACTTCTTGATCGTTTCATCATGATGGATGACATGAAGACACTCATCGAAAAGACTGTTAGCTAGCCAAGTGCAGACAAGCGCATCACTAGCATCCCAGTCGTCAAATTTAGCGAAAGTGGTAGGAGGGGGGTCATCGGTAAGGTAGTGGCGTTTGTGTTGTGAGCGGAGGAGGAAGGTGAAGGAGATGCTCCAATTCGAGTAGTTGGAACCAACAAGCTTGGAGATGGTGCCAAGATTCCCGGAAGGAGTGGGAGGAGGAGGCGGAGTTGTTACATTAGTAGCGTTGGTGGTAGAAGAGCTGGAAAGGGCCATAGAAGAAGCCGCGCGGGTAGAGGGAAGAGAGAAAGGTCACATGGAAAGAAGGAGGTCGGTGCGGATAAAAGGCCGCACGGGTAGAGAGAAGACCGCAGCGGAAACAATTAAAGCTCCTGCAGTGGATAGAACAAGAACCCGCGGCAGACAAAAGGAAAGAAGTCGCGCGGGAAGAAAGCAGCCGCGCGAACAGAAGATCGAGAAGCCGTGAAAGCAGTCCGCAGAAAAGGGGCAAGAAGAAGAAGGCCGCACAAACAAAGAGCAGCGACAAAGGAGGAGAGGTCGCGCAAATAAGAGGCAAGAAGGAGATCAAGTCGCGCGGACAGAGGAAGGCACTGAATTAGGCAGACAAGATCACGGGCTCTGATACCATGTGCGAACAGAAAAAGAGAGTCCGGAAATTGGACAAACATAAATTTTTGTATTCCAAAAAAGGTATCAATTACATGGTATAGCCTCCCTTTTATAGAATGGAGGAGATGTGAGAGATTACAAATAAATAATGTGGGACTAAAAAATATCATATACATGCGGTTAAACAAAAATACAAGCCGCGCAGTTTGATGAATGGGCAAACCGCCCGGCAACCACAAGATGGAGACACCAAGCCACCACAATAGATCGCCAGGTCGCCCGGTCTCCAAGTCACCAGGGACTGATTGACAAACTGCCAGAGCACCAATCAGTAACAGGTCTGCAACCAAACCGCAGGAGAGAAACCGACAGACCGCCCGGACTGCAACCCGCCAGAGTCAGACCACCAGACCGCCCGGTCTCTATTCTGCAACACTTATTAATCGATTTTTGTCGTCTGTTATCGATGGGAAAACCCCCTTTTCTATCTTGCATCCAGATGTGAATCCTTTTCCTCTGTCTCTACGTGTCTTTGGGTGCGCTGTATTTGTTCACTCTCCTTCTTTTGGTCGTGACAAACTATTGTCATGTTCGATCAAATGTGTCTTTCTAGTTTATTATCCGACACAGAAAGGATACAAGTTCTATGATCATGTTCTCCACTGGCAGTATGTTTCTGCTGATGTCACTTTCTTTGAAAATATCTCATTCTTTTCACCTTCCTCCATTCTTCCTTCTTCTGATGATCAAGTCGCTTTTCCTCTTGTAACGACACCTTGTCCCGAGCCTGTCATTCTTTTTTCTCCTTTTGATTCTCCTGCTCTTTATAATTCATCTATTGAGACGCTGCCAATAGCTCCTGGTTCGCTCGTCTCTCCTTTGGATGTAACTAAGCAAGTAGACAGGACTGATCTTGATCTTTTGATTGCTCTCCGGAAAGGTGTTCATTCATGCACTCAACATCCTCTTGCACGTGTAGTGTCTTATACACGACTGTCTCCTCTGGCGCAAAGTTTTGCTCTTGCCCTCTCGACAAATGTTCTTCTTGCATCCTATCATGATGCTCTGGTTATTTTATATTGGAAGGCTGATATGGATGAGGAGATGAAAACTCTGACTGAACGGGGTACTTGGTCTCTTGTTCTTACTCCTCCTGGTGCTGATGTGGTTGGATGTCGCTGGGTCTTTGTCATCAAGTATCTTCCTGATGGTACCGTTGATCGATACAAAGCTCGGCTTGTGGCCAAAGGATTTACGCAAACTTATGGTGTGGATTTCTTTGATGCATTCTCTCCTGTTGCCCGGATTATTACAATCTATGTCCTTTTTTAGTGGCTGTGAACAAAGATTGGGAAATGTCCCAGTTGGATGTCAAGAATGTCTTTTTCTATGGTGATTTGAACGAGACAGTTTATATGGAGCAACCTCCTAGGTATATTGCTCAAGGGGAGTCTCAGGTATGTAAGTTGAAGAAATCCATCTATGGTCTTAAACAGAGTCCAAGATCTTAGTTTGATAAGTTCAACGAGGTTATTTCTGTTGCTGGATTTGTTCGAAGTGTTGCCGATCACTCTTTGTTTATTCGGAAGACCTCGTCTAGTCTTGTAATTCTTGCAGTATATATGGATGATATTCTTCTTATAGGGGATGATAGGAAATGAATTGATGTGACAAAGCAGCATCTGCTCCACAATTTTGTTACCAAGGATATGGGGTCTCTTAAGTACTTTTTGGGGATCGAATTATTTAGAAAACTTGGCTCTATCGTTCTTTCACATCAAAAGTATGCATTGGATCTTTTACAAGAGACGGGTCTTCTTGGAGCTAACCCTGCTCGGTCTCCTATGCCTGTTGGAGATGACAAATGCTGGAGTGAGTCCTATCCTCTTCTTGAAGATGTCATCAGGAACAGACGTCTTGTTGGTAACCTCATCTATCTGACAGTTACAAGACAAGATATTTTCTATGTGGTAGGGAGAGTAAGTCAATTCATGCAAGCTCCTAGGGAGTGTCATATGCAATCAGCTTTGAAGATTCTCGAGTATGTGAAAGGTGCACCAGGGAAAGGGTTCTTATTCCTGAAAAGGGGACATTTAAAAGTAGAGGCTTATTCTGATGCAAGCTATGAAGATGACAAGGGTGACAGGAAGTCAACATCTAGTTTTTGCACATTCGTTGGAGGAAATTTGGTTAGTTGGAAGAGTAAAAAGTAGGCTGTAGTTGCCAGGTCGAGTGCAGAAGTAGAGTATAAAAGCATGGATCTGACTGCTTATGGGCTGAAGTGACTTTGGACTTTCTTGCTGGATCTGGGAGAGTTTTATGATCACCCCCTACTGATGTTCTGTGACAATAAAGCAGCTATATACATTTCGAAGAATCCGGTCTTTCATGAGAGAACAAAGCATATCGAGGTTGATTGCCATTTTATTAGATAAGAGATTCTGAAGAATCAGATATGTACGCTGTTTGTTACCTCTGATAAGGAGTTGGCTGATTTCTTCATGAAACCGGTTACTTCGTTCACAGAAGTTTATAACAAGCTGGGCATGGTTGACATATATGATCCAGCTTGAGGGGGAGTGTTGGAACTCAGTTCGGGCGATTAGCCGATCTAGCGACAGCGGCTTGTCCAGTCGGGCTTCTGGTGGTTTGGCACAGTGGCTATTGGGTTGGTTGTCCAATGGGCTAGTTTGAAGCCGCAGTGATTCCTCTAGTTGATTAGCCACAACAGTCTGGTGAAGTCTCAACAGCCTGTATGAAGCTGTATTAGCTATCTGGTTGATTAGTAGTAATAGTCTGGTGAAACCGCAACAGCCTGTATGAAGTCGCATCAATGATCTGGGGTTAAATTGCATCGACTTCGTAGGAGGTCGTAGTTATGGTTTAGGTGTTAGCCGCAGCGGTCTTGTGAAGTCACAGCGGTCTAATTGAAGCCGCAGTAGTGGAGTGATGGTCTGTCGCAACTGCGGTCAGGTGGCAACCCGCAGGTGCGGCCTGACGGCTTGTATGGCGGTCTTCCATAGATTATGATGGTCTTCTCTAGTGGCCGCAGGATGTATTATTGTATTTTGTGTCATGTGCAGTTTGTATATGTCAAACCACACAAGCCGCCTGACTTAAGTTTAGTCCCATATCGTGTATTGTACTCTCTCACCTCCCCCATTTTCTATAAATAAGGGGGCATACTTATGTAATGATTACCTTTTTGGAGCAATAAAATTTGCGGTTTATTTACCGTTTGTCCATTTCTCTCACATTTTTCACTGAGGACAAGCAACCTGAGAGATAAGATAGCTCTGAGGGTTTCCGACGAGGACGTGAGACTTAGATCATTTCGTTGCTCTGAATTCCCTTTATTCGCTCTCAAGTCTGCTCGCTCTCAACACTCCCATAGACGCTTCAACAAGCACAAGAGAAGGCAAAGAAGAACACTCTCGCGGAAGCTCCAATTTCATGGACTTAGTTTTTTTCCTCCGTTCTTTGCTTTCAAGGCTTGTAAATGGAGAGGTGTCCTGTCACCCTTTGAGGATCTCAAACTCTTGTAACTGTTGGGTCCATTGTTCCCAATGTCCCTGATTTGTGAGAAGCCAAACAGATCAATGTCACACGCATCAACTGTATTTGATGTGCATTTAAGGTCTTGAGTGCAGGTTGTCCGTATCACATTGACTGTACATGCAGACACAATAAGTAGTTGCTGGACATAGCAAAAATTAACTAATTCTACATGTGTTGAGTGGAGTAAGCTCACTCAACGCCAGAGGTACGGATTCAATATTGTCTAGTAGAAATTTGCCTAAGTCCACAAGCGTTGAGTGAGGACAGCTCACTCAATGCCATATAATATATAGTGTTGAGCATATCTCAGCCTAACTGAAAGATAGCCAAAAATTTGGCTAAGTACAAAAGCGTTGAGTGTAGTCTACTCACTCAACGCCATACAACAAAAAGGCTGTGAGTTAGGCTGAGTCAGTCTAATCCTAGATAAATTGGCTGAAAATGTGGCCATGTCCACAGGCGTTAAGTGTGGTCTACTCACTCAACGTCATATAGCTTTTAGCGTTGAGTGTTGCTATGCCGGTCAACTCACATAAAATTTGGGTAAAATTTTCACCAAGTTCACAGGCGTTGAGCGTAGCTTACTCACTTAACGTCAGATAATAAAAAAATTATGTTAAGTAGTTTGGCGTTGAGTGGAGCTTACTCTCTCAACGCCAAGGCTCAGAAATATTTGCTAAGGCAAATAGCGTTGAGTGAGGCAAGCTAACTCAACGCTCTCGACGCTCTCAACGCCTTGAAGAAAAAATTTGGCTAAGTCCAAATGCATGGATTGCTTGGCTTTTGTCGAGCTCAGCTTCATCAAACTGAGCTCGGTGTTTGTCAAACTGAGCTCAGCGTTCGTCAAACAGAGCCTGGAGATCGTCGAACTGAGTTTAGCCTTTCATCGAACTAAGTCTACAGTTTGTTGAACTGAACTTATGCTTTTGTCGAACTGAGCCTGGAGTTCGTCGAACTGAGTTTAGATTTTCATCGAACTAAGTCTACAGTTCATCGAACTGAACTTATGCTTTTGTCGAGCTGAGCTTGCCGTTCGTCGAACGGAGCTCAACATTCGTCGAGCTCAATACCTAGACAGACAGAATTTTGTCTAAGTGTTGTGGCATTGAGTGATACCTACTCACTCAATGCCTTTGGTTCTAATGATTGAATTTTGCCCAAGTCCACAGATGTTGAGTCATGCTGACGTCAACAAAGTCAAAAAATCAACCAAAATTCAAATGTTGCGGAAATGCTGCCAGAGACGTTGGCGGCCAGCTTTTATCATCTTCTGCAATTTCCAAGGAATATTTTTAACATGAAGTGTTGTGGCCCACACACAGTAAAGAGCCGTTGAATCAAGATTAAATGGAAAGCAAGCACTGAATGGATCAATCTCATCCATCAATCCTGGTGGTGGGACCCACTGCTCAATTGGCCTTCAGAGAAAAAAAATAAGCAAATCGGAAAGAGCAAAGAAATCGATTCCTTGTCTAGGTTTTCTGAAAACGAAAAGTACGGTCGAACTTCATCTTCTTCCTCGCCATTTTCGTCGAGCCTGAAGAAGTTATTCTGCACAGAGAACCTTGCTGGGGAAAGAGATAGCTAAAGCAATCAACATCTGTAACAGTAGGATCAGAAGCTATTTTGAGGAAGCAAATCTTCAAGTTCTGCAGAGAAAAGAAAGTTGGTTGAAGAAAATTCTACTGCCTACTTATTGTCTTCAACAACAAAAGCTTGGACTGATATCTGCTCAGTCCAGGAAGAAGAAGACACAGAGATCTTGCTATGGTGTCTAATCATCTCTCTCTTTATTTCTTCTTCTGTAAAGATTCTTGGTGAATCTGGAGTTGTAAACCTGTATTATAAAGGCTGAGGTCTTAGTGACCTGTGTTTGGCTTAGTGCCTAAGTTGTAGGTCTGTGTGACCTGCGTGGTCCTGAGGGATCTGTGTTGTATGCTTTTGAGGAGCCGAGTTCTGGAGGGAGAGCCGAATCTAACACACTGTTAGATAGGCACAGAGGGACAGTGGATGTACCCAAGATTGAGGAACCACTATAAATTACTGTGTCGTCTATGATTGATCTTGAAAGCAAAAACTAACCTAAGAACCAACCACAAAAATCTGTAAACAAGTTAGAAAAATCAAATAGATACAAAAACTTATTCACCCCTCCCCCCTCTAGGTGTTTAACTAGCCTTGAAAACAAGACTTTCAAGTGGTATCAGAGGGAGGTTGCTCTTTAAAGGCTTAACAGTCTGAGTATATCTTCAAGGTTAGCTAGAAGTCTGTCTCTATGGGTTCAGGAATGACCAATAGGGAGCTGAGTGTTGCGAGACTTCCAATCTATAGGAAGGAAGATTTTGGCATCTGGAAAGCAAGGGTGATGCAGTTCATGGAAGCTGCTGACACTGGGATGTATATACAGTTGAAGAGAGACCATACATCCCAATGAAGGTGTCAGCATTGGATGCTAATGTCAAGACCCCCAAGACATATGATCAGATGACCAAGGATGAGTTGGCATTGGCCTCAATAGACAAGAGAGCAAGGAACATAATTATGAGTGTTGTTGATGACTCTACTCTTCAGAACCTGATCCATTTCTCAACTACAAAGGAAATGTGGGAAACACTTGTGATCTACATGGAGGGGAAAAATGATGTTAGAGATGATAGGAAATCCATGCTCAACCAAGAGTATGAGGCTTTCAGGCAATCCAAGGGGGACAACATAACCATCTGTTGTGAAAAGTTCTTTAGGATTGTGAATGATTTGAAGACTTATGGAAGAGTATTCAGTCACTATGAACTGAATGACAAGTTCCTTATATCTCTCTCTAGAGAATGGGACACTAAAATCCGTGCCATCAGAGAAGTAGCAAAGCTGGGTGAGATAGTTCCTCACACCCTCTTTGGGAAGCTGTTGTCATATGAAATGCAGCTGGCTATAAGGAAAGAAGAGGAGAACCAGAACAAGTCTCAGGCAAGTGACAAGTCTGTAGCATTCAAAGCTGAAGGCTCCAACAAAGGAAGAAGAAAGTCTCCCTCTCCACCAAGGAGAGATGATGAATCTCATTCTAAAAAATCAGAGAAAAGCACATCAGACTGTCAATGGTCTGCTGAAGATTTTGTTGCCTTCACCAGACAATTCCAGAAGTTCTTGAAGAAGAAGCATTGGAGAGGCAGACCTTCCTCCTCATCACATCCCAAGGATGACTACTATAAGGGTAGGAGAAAATCCTCTAAGGAGGACAGGTATGGTTCTAAAACTGGTAAACAGGTTTCCTCTAACATGACTTGTTATCATTGCAGAAAACCTAGACATGTGATAGTCGACTGCCCAGTCAAAAGGAAGGAACACAGTGAGATAAAAGGCCACCAGCAAAAAGGCAAGAAGGAGAAATCCCTCTTTGCCAAGAAGAAAAGAAGCTATACTGACTCCTCCTCATCAGAGTCAGAAGAAGAAGAAGAAGCCTACATTGGGTTGTACTCTACTGAAGGAGTTGTTGAAGCAGACTGCATCAAAAGGCTGGCTGATTTAGAAGAAGAAGCTGAGAAGGTTCATCCTGCTGTCAGAATTGAAGACAGGGCCCCTTTATCACAATCTGGTGGTGATTCAGAGGTGGATTATGAACAAGATAGCTGCTGCTTTGGGCTGATGGCTAACTCAGATGAAGAAATCAGCCTGGTCCAAGCAAGGTAATTTATATTACTAGCTCTACTTGTTCAGATTATGAATCAGTTCAAAATTCTTGTACTTCTGCATTAAGTGATGATGGCGGCTCAGAATCTGAGGGAGACATCAATCAATTGGTTGATAATTATGGAGCACTTATGCAGGCTCTAAAGAAAAGCAAGCTCCTGGCCAAACAACAGGCTCAGGAAATTGTCACTTTAAAGCTTGCTGCTTCAGAATCAGCAAAATTTCTGGATCTGAAGCCTCAAGAAGTTAGCAAACTAATAAATGTAACAAACCTTCAGATGAGCACCATAACCTTCAAGAATAACCATATCAGAAATCTTGAAGGAAAGCTCCAAAAGGAGAGGGAACTAGTAGCTAGCTACTCCAAGCCTAGCACAATGTTGCCCTTGATAGACTCATTCTCCTCCCAACAGGGAAAGAAAGGGTTGGGATTCAAGGGAAGGACAAGAGCTGCTAATCCCAAGGGAAAGGGCAAAGCTCAAGTGAAGCCACTAGCCTCTAAGCCTCCTGTGAAATTTAATAGAGTGCAATTTCCTTCTAACAGCCATGACCATGAGAGTATTTATGGTCACTAGAATCATGCTAGACCACCTTGTGTGAACAAAGATGTTCCACAGTATGGTGGTATTTATAGTAAAGGTGCAAGTGTCTATGAGAAAGTACAAATGACCCATCCTGAACCATTTGTATTTGGTGCAACAGCCCCTTCAGTTAAGGATAAAGCTGCTTACTGTTCTCCTATTCCTCCAGCCCACTCTAAAACAAAGGGCAAGGCTGTTAGTAGACCAGACCTAGGCATCTCTGAGTCCATCAAGAGTATGCTCTCTGAAAAGAAAGCTGCTGCTAGAAGGGCTCAAGATATCACAAGCATTTCTACTGCTAGACCCACCACTTATCAGACTGGGGCTGGAAAACCATGGAACAAGATTGTTGCTACTCCTTCTAGACCCAAATCTATTGTTAACATAGCCACTAGACCTGCTTCAAAAAGAAGGTACAACATCCATGAGTGTTGGTGTTGTGGTAAGGTAGGCCACTTTGCTGTTGTTTGCTGGCACAATCATAGTGTGCAGAGAGCAAATGTCAGATTTCCTGTCAGAAAAGCTGCAGGCAGGCAGAATTATTTTCAGCATAACATGCACCAAGGACCCAATAAAAATTTGGGTCCTAAGGTTAACTGATTTGTGTTTTGCAGGTTAGTCCAAGTGACCATACCCCTATATGGTACTTGGACAGTGGATGTTCCAGGAACATGACTGGAATAAGGAGCATGCTGAAGGATTATGCTCCAGTAAATAATCGACCAAAGATTATCTTTGGTGAGTCAGAAAAAGGGGTGACTATAGGTTATGGTAAGATCTCTAATGACATAGTCACTATCACTAGAGTAGCCTATGTGGAAGGGTTGCAACACAACCTGATAAGCATTAGCCAACTCTTTGATCTTGGCTATAACATAGTATTCCATAAGGATGAGTGCTAAATTAGGAGGTTAAGTGACCAAGGGGTCATCTTAACAGACACTAGGAGTGGAAATGTGTACTATTTAGATTTCCTATGCTCTAGAAAAGACTCACCTGTATGCCTAGTTACTGATGAGAAAGCCTCTTCCTGTGTGCAGCGGCACAAGAGGCTAGCCCATCTAAATTATAGGACCATAGGCAAGCTGTTCAGCAATGAGCTGGTTTGGAATGGGCCTAAGTCTATATGCACTAAGGAGGGTATCTGCTCTGCATGCTAAAAGGGTAAACAGACTAAGACCCCCTTCAAGAGCATTGACACCAAAGACTCAGCGAGGTGCCCATACCTCTTGCATATGGATCTGTTTGGTCCAATGTCAATTCAAAGTCTAGGTAGGAAAGTCTACACTCTTGTGGTTTTTGATGACTTTTCCAGATTTGCCTGAGTGTTCTTTCTGAGGAATAAATCTGACACCCCTGATGTCTTTCAAACATTTGTAAAGCAAATTCAGAATGAATTCAACAACACTGTGGTCAAAATCAGAAGTGACCATGACACTGAGTTTTAGTCTAAGTGCATGACAAAGTTCTGTGAAGAGCTAGGGATTCACCAAGAATTTTCCTCTCCTAGAGCACCCCAGCAAATTTGAATTGCTGAGAGGAAAAATAGGACTCTTATAGAGGCTGGTAGAACCTTAATAAGTGACTCATCCCTCCCAGAATACTCCTAGGCTGAGGCAGTTAACACTGCATACTATGTCCTTAATAGGACCTCTATCACCAAGAGCCACAAGAAGACTCCCTATGAGATCTTGAAGGGCAGAAAACCAAACATGAGCTATTTCAGGATCTTTGTTTGCAAGTATTATGTGCTCAACAATGGAAAAGTCCATTTAATTAAGTTTGTTGTCAAGTCCCATGAAGGGATTTTTGTTGGGTACAACACTCATAGTAAGGCATATAGAATCTATAACTTAACTACCCAAGTTGTAGAAGAGTCAATGTGTGTTATTTTTGATGAATCCAACATGATTAACTGTGAGCTGCCAAGCTTCTCCTCTTATAGTATTGCAGGTACAGAGTAGATGATGGACAAGCTGACCATCAAGGAAGCTACCCCTATAATCCAAGAAAATGATGATGGACTGCCTATTCCAAGAGAAGTGGAAAACATACCTGAAGAAAATAAAGACCAGCTAACTGAAAACCATGAAGATCAGCAAACTGCAGCTAGATTGCCTCCAGCTACCAGGCATCTAAGAGACCATCCATTACACCAAATCATCGGTGATGAAAATCATGGAGTCCATACTAGAAGCAAGAGAATGAATACAACTCTCTACTCAAGCTTCCTGTCCCAAGAAGAGCCAACAAAGTTTGAAGATGCAATCAATGACCAGTTTTGGATTGGAGCAATGCAAGAAGAACTGGACCAATTTAAGAGATGTAAGGTCTGGAAGTTGGTCCACAGACCACAAAGACAAAATTTCATAGGGACTAAGTGGATCTACAGGAACAAGTTGGATCAAGATGGCATTATTGTCAAGAATAAGGCTAGAATGGTGCCTAAAGGCTACATATAAGAAGCGGGCATAGACTTTGACCGGGCCTTTACCCCAGTACCCAGATTGGAAGCCATAAGGATTTTCCTTGTATTTGCTGCCTATCAGGGATTCAGAGTCTACCAGATGGATGTCAAGTCAGCATTCCTAAATGGGGACCTAAAAAAGGAAGTATATGTGGATCAACCACCAGGTTTTGTAGATCCTAACTCTCCTAATTTTGTTTATAAGCTTAGGAAAGCTCTATATGGGCTAAAGCAATCCCCTAGGGCTTGGTATGAAACCTTTTCCAGCTTTCTCATTGAGAATAAATTCTCAAGGGGGGAAGATAGACAAGACCTTATTCCTAAGGGAATCAAAGGGAAAGCTTATCCTAGTCCAGATATATGTCGATGAAATTATCTTTGGATCTACTGATGACAACATTTACAGGAAGTTTGCTAAACTTATGCAAGGAAAGTTTGAAATGAGTAGTATGAGTGAGCTAAAGTCCTTCTTAGGACTCCGAGTAAGACAGACTGATGATGGCTAGTCCATATCCCAGTCCAAATTCACCAGGGAGCTAATCAAAATGTATGGTATAGAGAATACATCCACAATGAGAACTCCTGTGGGATCAAGTATGCCTATAGGCAAGGATGAGGCCAGGAAACCTGTTAATGAGTCTTTGTATAGAGGGATAATTGTCTCCCTTCTATACCTGACTGCTAGTAGGCCTGACATCATGTATGCCACATATGTTTGTGCTAGGTATCAGGCCTGCCATAAAGAATCTCATTACTCTGCTGTAAAGAGAATCTTGAGGTATCTTAAGGGCATACCAGATATTGGCCTATGGTACCCTATAAATAGGGATTTTGATCTAACAGGATTTTCAGATGCAAATTTTACAGGTTTC
Organism: Platanthera guangdongensis; assembly: GCA_039583875.1. Lineage (NCBI taxonomy): Eukaryota > Viridiplantae > Streptophyta > Magnoliopsida > Asparagales > Orchidaceae > Platanthera > Platanthera guangdongensis. The sequence goes on from CM077152.1 coordinate 45,092,584, forward strand.
AAAGAAGACAGGAAAAGCACTACTGGAGCCTGTCAGTTCTTAGGAAGAAGGTTAGTTTCTTAGAGAAGCAAGAAGTAATCTAGTGTGACAATATCCACTGCTAAGTCAGAATATATATCAGCAGGCAGCTGTTGTGCTCAGCTGCTGTGGATCTAACATCAGCTTCAGGATTATAACCTTCAGGTAAGTAGAACTCCTCTCTACTATGATTCTACAAGTGCTATTTCTATTGCTAGGAATCCTGTCTCACATAGCAGGACTAAGCATATAGAAATAAGATATCATTTTATTAGAGAGCATGTGCAGAAGGAAGACATCAGTCTTGAGTTTCTCCCTACAGACAAGCAAGTGGTTGATATCTTCACTGAGCCATTAGATGAAGCAAAGTTCAACACCCTCAAATTTGAGTTGGGTATATTGAACTTGGCATAGCTTCAGGCACTACCTTTTGCATTTTTTTGGTGCAGGTAGTGTTCCTCTTGCTGGACATATAGACTCCCAAGTAGAATCAGTTCACTAATGCTTCTACTAAGGGGTAGTAAGTTACTCTGGAGAGAAGAGAGAAGGTCAGCCAATGGAAGGGTCAGCCCCCATCTACCTATTCTGCAGAAGTAAAAAAAGGGGGAGAGAAGAGAGAAGGTCCTAGCACAGAGGAGATATAGCAAGTGGGAGAGATGACAAAGGGGAAAGAAAGACATGTGGCACTCAAGTAAGGACAAACACCTTACAGCAAAACAGGGGGAGTAAGTGATGCTCACCATACAAGAAGGAAATGAGATACATTTACTTAGAGCTTATCAGAATTTCAATATTTATTTTGCTGTATAGGTTGTGTGTGTCATTGACCAAGGAAAGAAAACATTTTTGATAAGGGTTTTGACTTCTTCAAATAGGGGGAGATTGTTGGGTCCATTGTTACCAATATCCATGATTTGTGAGAAGTCAAACAGGTCATTGTCATACACATCAACTGTATTTGATGTGCATTTGAGGTCTTGAGTGCAGGCTGTCCATATCATGTTGATTGGACATGCAGACACAATAAGGGACTGCTGGACATAACAAAAATCGACTAAGTCCATAGACGTTGAGTGGAGCAAGCTCAATCAATGCCAGAGGTATGGATTCAATATTGTCTAGTAAAAATTTGCCTAAGTCCACAGGCGTTGAGTGAGGATAGCTCACTCAACGCCATATAACATATATCATTGAGTCTATCTCTGCCTAACTGAAAGATGGCCAAAAATTTGGCTAAGTACAAAAGCGTTGAGTGTAGTCTACTCACTCAACGCCATACAACAATAAGGTTGTGAGTCAGGCTGAGTCAGTCTAAGCCTAGATGAATTGGCTGAAAATTTGGCCAAGTCCGCAGGCGTTGAGTGTGGTCTACTCACTCAACGCCACACAACTTTTAGCGTTGAGTGTTGCTATGCCAATCAACTCACAGATAAGTTGGGCAAAATTTTCACCAAGTTCACATGAGTTGAGTGTAGCTTACTCACTCAACATCAGATAACAAAAAATTCTGTTAAGTAGTTTGGCGTTGAGTGGAGCTTACTCTCTCAACGCCAAGGTACAGTAATATTTGCTAAGGCAAATAGCATTGAGTGACGCAAGCTCACTCAACGCTTTTGACGCTCTCAACGCCTTGAAGTAGAAATTTAGCTAAGTCCAAATGCATGGATTGCTTGGCTTTCGTCGAGCTCAGTGTTCGTCGAACTGAGCTCAGGGTTCATCAAACTGAGCCTGGAGTTCGTCGAACTGAGTTTAGCCTTTCGTCGAACTAACTCTACAGTTCGTCGAACTGAACTTATGCCTTCATCGAACTGAGCCTGGAGTTTGTCGAACTGAGTTTAGCCTTTCGTCAAACTAAGTCTACAGTTTGTCGAACTGAACTTATGCTTTCGTCGAGCTGAGCTTTTCGTTCGTCAAATGGAGCTCAGCATTCGTCGAGCTCAATACCTAGACAGATAGAATTGTGTCTAAGTGTTGTGGCGTTGAGTGATACCCACTCACTCAATGCCTTTGATTCTAATGATTGAATTTTGTCCAAGTCCAGAGATGTTGAGTCATGCTAACGTCAGCAAAGTCAAAAAGTCAACCAAAATTCAAATGTTGAGGAAATGCTGTCAGAGACGTTGGCGGCTAGCTGTTATCATCTTCTGCACTTTCCAAGGAATATTTTCAACATTAAGTGTTGGGGCCCACACACATCAAAGAGCCATTGAATCAAGATTAAATGGAAAGCATGCGCTGAATGGCTCAATCTCGGCCATCAATACTGGTGGTGGGACCCACTGCTCAATTGGCCTTCAGAGAATAAAAAGAAGCAAATCGGTCAGAGCAAAGAAATCGATTCCTTGTCTGGGTTTTCTGAAAACGAAAAGTGCTGCCGAACTTCATCTTTTTCCTAGCCAATTTTGTCGAGCTTGAAGAAGTTGTTCTGTACAGAGAACCTTGCTAGGGAAAGAGATAGCTGAAGCAATCACCATCTGCAACAATAGGATCAGAAGCTATTCTGAGGAAGCAGATTTGCAAGTTCTGCAGAGAAAAGAAAGCTGGTTGAAGAAAATTCTACTGCCTACTTATTGTCTTCAATAGCAAAAGCTTCGACTGATATCTGCTCAGTCCAGGAAGAAGAAGACACAGAGATCTTGCACTGGTGTCTAATCATCTCTCTCTTTATCTCTTCTTCTGTAAAGATTTTTGGTGAATCTGGAGTTGTAAGCATGTATTATAAAGGTTGAGGTCTTAGTGACCTGTATTTGGCTTAGTGCCTAAGTTGTAGGTTTGTGTGACATGTGTGGTCCTGCGGGATCTGTGCTATAAGCTCTTGAGAAGCCGAGTTCTGGAGGGAGAGCCGCATCTAACACGCTATTAGATAGGCACAAAGGGATATTGGATGTACCCAAGATTGGGGAACCACTATAAATTGTTGTGTCGTCTGTGATTGATCTTGAAAGTAAAACCTAACCTAAGCACCAACCACAGAAATCTGCAAACAAGTTAGAAAAATCAAATAGAGACAGAAACCTATTCACCCCCCTCTAGGTGTTTAGCTAGCCTTTAAAATAAGACTTTCAGTAACCTCAAGGAATCTAGTAGATTTTGGCCAGGTTCAGATCTGACCCCATGTTTTTCCCCCATTTTCAGGTTTTCTATGCAAAAATGGATCGTGTCATTACTGCTTGGTTTTCATTTGATTGTTTGCTTACTAGGTTCACTCTCAAGCTAAGATGGACCAATTCTCAGGACTGGCGAAAAACTGAGTCACCTTTAACAAGTACAAATCATTACATATATGATTAATATGAAAATTGATTGATTTATATAAATATGATAGCTAATTACATTTAACTATTGTTGCGGGTCGCCCAGTCTCCCCCGGTCTGGAGAAATCGGACCGCCTTAGCTGGGAATCGGACCGGGCGCACAAACAGTCAAAGTGAACCGCAACAAGTGATAAGAGCCATTTTTACGTGGAAAACCCAGAAAAGGAAAAAAACCACATGATTGGAACTGCGTCGAGCCAAAATCCACTAGATTCTCGGAGTTTTACAAAGTTTGGTTTGATCTCGGAGGACAACAGGGCGCTGCTCCGCTATAGATACAAAAAATGAGGGAAAACAACTACGTCCTCAGAGCCTTGATGGTAGCACTCCGGCCTTGGAATGTTGTCGAGCACGCGGAACCTGGTTGGGAGCATTCCGACTAGCAAATTCTCTAAATTCATGGAGCTTTTGAAGGGCACACTCTCGCTGATGTCAAGCCTTGATGGGAGCGCTCTCATGGAGGCGGTTGGTGTGACTTGGAGCGTGTTGAATCCATAACATAAGAATAAGAGCAGAGAGAATTCCTGAGCAGAGAATCGGTCAAAGTCCACGATCTCACCGAAAAACCTCAGAGATCTCTCTTGCCTCTGGAGTTTCTTCTCTTCAAATGAATGCCTGAGAGCCTATTTATAGTTTTCTAGAGGGTCATGGTGGTAATTGCGCCGAAGAGTGATTTATGATGGCGAAGGGTGTTGCTCCGTTTTGATCACCTGTATCACTATTTTTGCCAAAATGACCGGAGTGCCCATCGGGCAGTTCGGGCTGCCCGGGTAAGGTGCCCAGAGGCGGCAGTGGCCGGAGCTGGAGGTGTTTGCCGGCGGCAGCGGTGGACCCTGCCGCTGTTGCGCGCGTGGGCAGCGATCGCGCGGTGTGCCCGTGGGGCACGGTCGGGTAGTGTGCAGCTGCACGACAAAACTGCGGGGAGGGGGGTGGCCGCGCAGGCCAGCTGCATATGGTCGAGCGGGGTGCAGTCGCGCAGGGGCGTGGCCTTACGGGGGCGCCCGTACAGAGTGTGGTCGCTTGGGATGGTCTCGTGCGGCCGTGCGGGGCATGGTCTTGCCATGTGTAGGTCGTGCATGTGTAGCCTGCATAGCGCGATCGCACGTACGCCGACTCTGTTTGCCTATACGTAGGCCGGTCACGCCTGCGCGGCCCTGACGTGGACGTGTGCGGGTTCGACTCCTTATCTGGGTATTCTTGGGGCTCAAGGCTTTGATGTGCACAATCGGTCCGGTCGGGCCCGTGCATACTTGGTCCGTGTCTTGCTGGTTTGACTTAGAAATTTAAGAGGTAACCCCATCAAATGCCCTCAAATTTTCATGGGTTATTACTCGCAAAACGTTAAGCCCGAAATTTTTTATCCTCGATCAGTTGCCTTGGGAGTTACAAAATTAGAATTGCCTCAACATGCACGTGACACGAGTTTTTTTTTTGCAGTGTGAAATGTCCCCTTGGTTGGGCCTTGATGCGAGCGTTGGCTATTTGGAACCGCCCATGTCTACTTCAATAATTGAAGATTTCATAAGGGATTCCTGGGAGGCGATGCCCGCAGTTGACTACTTATGCTTTGCCCTTGCTTGCTTTGCGGCGCCTGTAATATATTGTGGAAACATTCTCCCACTTTGCTCTTTGCGCACTGCATTGGTGTGGGAGCGTACTGCTTTGCATACTTCCTCCTCGTGCATGACAATGTGTGCTAACTTGTGCGGTTGTCATGGAAAGTTCGTGCTAACAGCAAATTCTTGTGACATGGAGCGATGTTCAGCCCCTTATTTGTTCGTGCCTTTGGAGGATCGGGGCCCATCCGGGTAGAGATGGCAAATAACCTTTGTTCTTTCGCGCCTTAGGAGGACAGGAGTCCTTCCGGGTGGAGGTAGCGTAGAACCTTTGTTCGTTCGTGACTCAGGAGGACTGGGGTCCGTCTGAGTGGAGGTGGCGAAGCCTTTGTTCATTTGCACCTCAGGATAACCAGAGTTCGCCTGAGTTGAGGTGGCAAAGAACATTTGTTCGTCCTCACTTTAGAAGGACAGGGGTCTGTCTGGGTGGAGGTGACAAAGATCCTTTGTTCATTTGCACCTCAGGAGGACCAAGGTCCGTCCAGGTAAAGGTAGCAAAGAGCCTTTATTCATTTGTGCCCCAGGAGGACCAGGATTTGTCCGGGTGGAGGTGGAAAAGAACCTTTGTTCATTCGCACATTAGGAGGACCGGGGTCCGTCCGGGTGGATGTGGCAAAAAACCTTTATTTGTTCGCGCCTTAGGAGAACTGGAGTCCATTCTGGTGAAGGTGGCGAAGAACCTTTATTCGTTCGTGCCTCAGGAGGACCGGGTTCCATTCAGGTGGAGGTGGCGAAGAACCTTTGTTCGTTCGCACCTCAGGAGAACCTATGTCTCACCTAAGGTGTAGAAGGACCTTCACTAATCTCTCCTGAGGTGTAGAAAGGCTTTCACCAGTCTTACCTAGGAGGTGCAGAAAGGCTTTTGCCAGTCTCTCCTGAGAGATGCAGAAAGGCTTTCATCAGTCTCTCCTGGGAGGTACAAAAAGGCTTTGCCAGTATCACATGGGAGGTGCAAAAAGGCTTTCACCAATCTCGTCCGGGCTTCATTGATGGATCAGAGCAAAGTTGTTTGCATTCATGTTGAAAGAGATACAATGGTGAGTCACCTTGGCTATGTTCCCTAGTACGGTTTATTGGTAGAAGAGGCACAGATTTTGTGCGTTCCAAGTCTGGGGGAGTGTTTTCTGATCCAGAGTTATCAGCTTGTAAGTCCCAGGCTTTACTATTGTCGTGATAACTAAGGGCCCTTCCCAAGTTGGAGAGAGCTTCTCTTTCCGAGGTTCCCTTCATGCTGTTTGAGGTTTCAGAGGATGAGGTCCCCAATATTGATGGGTCTTGGCTTTACCGTTCTGTCGTAGAAGCATGTCATGCAACCATTGTATGCGACTATCCTTTATATTGCTTTGTCCCTTACTTCTTCGACCAAATCCAGGTTCCCTCTCAGGAGGGCTTCATTTTTTATTAGGTCAAAATCTTGGACTTGGGGGGGGGGGGGATCTTGGAGCTTCGATGTCAACTAGTATGACCACTTCTTATCCATAACAGAGATTGAAGGGTGTTTCTCCGATGGGCGTTCTTGTCATCGTCCTATAAGCTCATAGGACATTGGAGAGGGAATCCACCCACTGCCCCCCCCCCCTACGGCCTCTTAAAGGCAGGTCTTCAGGCCTCTTAGTATAGTGTAGTTGGTGACTTCAATTTACCCATTAGCCTGGGGATGTGCCATAGCTGTATGGCAAAGTTCTATCTTCAGGTCGTCACACATTTTTGTGAAGGACTTTCCAGTGAACTGCATCCCATTATCAATGATGATAATGACGGGGATGCCAAAGTAACAGATGACATTCTTCCAGACGAATCGTGTGGTGTTCTCCTCGGTAATCTTGGCCAACGGTTCTACTTCAACCCATTTAGTGAAGTAGTCGACGACCAAGATAATGAACTTCTTTTTATCGAAGGTTCTCAGAAATGGGCCGTGTAGATCGATTCATTGCCGACCAAAAGGCCATGTGCTCCAGAGCGGGGTAAGCCCGACGTGGTGCTGATACGGGATGTTGAAGTGGAACTGACAACTCTCACATCTCTGAGTGAAGTCTAGGGCATCATTTTTCACCGTTGGGCCAGTAGAATCCTTGTCGTAGGATTTTTAGGGCCAAAGCCTTTCCTCCTAGATGCTCACCACATATGCATTTATGTCTAACACCTCCCCTGTAATGACTATATAATATGAGTCCAGTCGGGGCCTCACAACATATAGACGCCACATCTTCATCATTATAAAGTGATATAAAAATATTACTCATCTTAAAACTCATAGAATAGAACATTGGAAATAAAATAACAAGACTAGAAGTTTTCCACAACTATATAGGAGTCTGTAATGGTCTTAAGGCCTTACAACATTCAAGTGTCCAAAACAATACCAACACTCATCATATAAGGTGCCAAAGCACTCATATGATACCTCGGCATGCAAGCCAGATTTCATTGAAAGAAACATAACATGAGACACAAACAACAAATTTCAAAAGGAGGTACACTTCATGAGGCTTAGGCCATCTTGGTCGGAGAGCTTTCTCCAACTAGCGATCCTTGCCCTATAAAAATTTGTTGTAACGTCCTCAACTGTGTAACCAACACCCCTCCTACCGGCCATCCGTAGCAGACCCCGGGGCACTTCATCACCCTGCAGGTCAGCACTTCGTATGCAGATATAATAAAACATGAAGACAACATAAAAAATAACATGATTTAGTGTCTCAAGCATCAAACACGTTTCTATGTTGAGCATGTAAATAGAAGGGGGCCTATAATGCAGCATGTATGTAAACTTAGGTTTCACCCAAGACACCTTATAGCGCGTATGGTTCTAATACACCATCACAAATCATCACATCATAATCATCACATGGGTACTCTCCTTCCCCCAAAGGCATACAAGCGCATGGCCAAGAACTCTCGCTGAGACCCCACCAGCACATGGATCACAAAACCAGCAAACTTGTCCATCAGCTCCACCATTCTTGCCAATTTTACCAATTTAAGCATAACTGATGTTAAGGACCCTTGCTTGACCTTGCCCGTTCATTGGCTTCATCGCCCGGGCTTATCCAAAAGCTTGGCGTCCTCGTCAGTTTCCGCATGATGGGACTTGTCTTGTCGGGACACCCTCCACATGTGAATCATAATATCACTGGGTAAATCGGCTGACCACAAACACAAAGACACACCTCCATATTGCATTCAACAAGCATATCTTTTCTCGTCCTAAACCAGTATTCATTCTCACGCGAAATTAAGGGCATCACAATGCCGTCTTCGCTGCAATCAGATTTCTAACAAAAATCCTAATATGCACGTCAAAAAACATCACTGAATCGGACCACCGACCATAATTTCGGCTTCACCCACCATGCCTAATCCACTAGCGGAGCAGATTTCTAATGCAAAAGTATGTCGGAGATGGACTCGATCGACCAGGTGGTTCATCTTTGAACCATGGCGAACCGAACCCCTCTCATTTTAGAGATCTGGTGCCTAAATGCTCAAATAAGGACATAAACAAAATGGATGCAATGCACGAATCCTAAAAACCAGGAAGAAAAATGTCGTTACCTTACGAAGACTCTTCCTCATCATGGAAACTTGTAGAAGCACTGATGAATATGTTCACCTCCAAGCCCTCTCCACGAATCTAGCCTCGGATTGAAGAACGGAGCCCTGAAGCTTCGTTAATGGCTGATGATGCTTCTTCTTCCTCCTCCAAGCTCTCTCCAAACTGTAACCTCTCAAACCCTAAAGAGGGAAAATGGGAAGAAAGAACTCATCTTCCCTATTTAGGGTTCACAGACGGACATTTTTGGGCCACATGATCAAGTTCTAAGAATATCAGACGCCCAAAAATCACCTCTACGGAACTAGTTCCGTCCACTACCGTCAGGCTGTAGATACCTACCGCGCCGCGATAACTTCCAAAGCCCGCTATCTGCCTCAGGCCGTCACGCTACCACCAACAGTAGTGTTATCGCGATAAATCAATTTGCCAACCAGACGTCTGTACCTTATAACATCTGATAGAGGAGGCGAGTCATCTGTCTAGGTTTTATCTTCTCTAGTGGTCATGGGGCATCAGGCAGGTTTAGCCCTAGTCAACCTTGTTTCCTTTAGAAGATCAAGAGCATACTTATGTTAGGATAGGACCAAGGAGGTTGGCTTTCGATAGATTTCTATTCCTAAAAAGTATTTTGGGGAGCACATATCCTTTGTGACCAGGTGTTGACGGAGATGTTTCTTTGTCAATGCTACCCCAGTCTGGTCATCTACAGTGATAAGAATATCATCTATATATACGACAAGAATCACCAGACCCAGGGAGGTTTTGAGAATGAATAATGAATGATCGACAGAACTTCTTGTGAAACTCACGGCTGCCACAATGTCGCTAAACTTGTCAAACCAAGCCCGAGGGTTTTGCTTTAGGTCATAGATATCTTTCAGCCAGCATACTTGTGTCTCCCCCTGGGCAATATACCCAAGAGGTTGCTCCATGTAGACATCCTCCTGAAGATCACCATAGAGAAAGTCATTCTTGACATCAAGTTGGGAAATGGGCCAATCCATGTTGACGGCCACAGAGTGGAGTACCCGAATAGTGCTGAGACGAGCAACAAGAGAGAAGGTGTCAAAATAATCAACAACATAAGTCTAAGTGAAGCCTTTGGCGACAAGGCGAGCCTTCTAACGATCCAAACTATCGTCCGGACTGAACTTCACAACAAAGACCCAGCGACAGCCAACAACATCGGTGCACAATGGACGAGAAACAAGGTCCATGTACCCCGCTCAGTGAGGGTGGCAATTTCCTCATTCATGACCGCCTTTCAATGAGGAACAATAAGGGCTTTCTGGTAGGTGCGTTGAGTGGTAGTGGCAGAGATAGCCAGAGCAAAAGTCCTGCGAGAAGGAGTAAGAAGAGCATAAGAAATAACAATAGCAAGCGAGTGTTTGGTACACGTCTACACCCCTTTACGAAGAGCAATGGGAAGATCCAGGTCGGCATATTCCTCAATATTTGGTGCATCCATGGCAGAGAGAGCTAGCGCGGGAGTAGAGAGAGACGACTGCGGGGAAGAGGAAGACAGCGGAGGCGGAGTGAGAGGAGGAGGAGACGATGGGCACGGAGGAGGAGGAGATATCTCGGTATGTATAGACAAGACAGAGGGGACGATAGGAGAAGCAGGAACATCAGGAAGAAAGGAGCAGTCACGAGAGAAATAGGATGCATTTTCAAAGAAGGTTACGTCTGCGGAGATGAACTGCTTGCGAAGAACGGGGTCAAAACGACAATAAACTTTCTGAGTGGTAGAGTAACCTAGAAAGACACATTTGGTGGCACGTTAGGATAGTTTATCACGGGTGGAGGAGGGAGCGTGCACAAAAGTTGTGCACCCAAAACACGCAGTGAGAGGGGAAATGGATCCTTGGCCACAATGCGAGCAGAGAAAGCGGGAAGGACCACACCCGCCAGATTGGTGGTTGCGGCCACCAGAGCCACTCTGATGAGTCTGGTGAGCATAGTTGTCTGGTTGATGAGGGGAGGATAACAACGGACGTTGAAGCAGAGAGGTAACGGCGGCGATGCAGGCAGCAGTGGCATGCAAGGTGGGAGAGTCTGCTTCGCCAAGGATTTGTTGACGGATCATGTCATACGACTCAGGAAGTCGTAGAAGATAGCACACAACCAGAATCTCCTGGAAGTACTTGTGTTGCTGCTAGGAGAGGCCGCTAGACCCCCCGGTCATCAAGTCGTCTACATCAAACCACCAGACCGCCCGGTCTCTAATCAACAACATCTCGGCAACCAAGCCGCTGGAGAGAAATCGCTAGACCGCTTGGCTACCAAACCGCCAGACCGCCCGGTCTCCAAACTGCCAGACTCAAGCCGCCAGACCACTCGGTCTCCATACTACAACAAAAATTTATAGAAATACTCTCCTACTTCTAGCTTGGAATATCCAAAGGTTTCAACTTACCTCTAGGCCTCCTATGATCTACGTTAACATGCTGCTAGGTGTAGCATTCTGATACGAACTTGATATATCATTCTTTATACCTGACCACCACATAATCTGCTTCAGAACTCAGTACATCTTCGTAGAACCAGGATGATAGGCAATACTAGAACCATGCGTTTCATCACAAATCTTTGCCCAAATATCCTCAACAATGGGAATGCAATATCTACCTCGACACTTCAAGGTACCAACCTTACCAAATGAGAAATCCGGCAATTCTTCCCTTTCGGTCCTATATCAAATGTACTGCAAATCGGGATCATCTTTCTGATATAACCTCGTAAGTGTAATCCATGAAGGCTTTTCAACTTCTAAGCTAATCGGCATAACACTATTTCTAATAGTTATATTCATTAATAAAAACTCCTTTACTAAGGACTACACAAAAAGGTTGAAGACATGCGCGGCCTTTCTGCTCAAGGCATCGACCACCACTTTAGCCTTGCCCAGATGATAAAGGATATAAACCTCATAGTCTGGGACATACTCTAACCATCAGTGCTGGCGCAAATTTAGCTCCTTCTGAGTGAAGATATATTTCAAACTTTTGTGATCCGTATAAATCTTACATGGCAACCCGTACAATAGATGTTTTCATAACTTTATAGCATAAATGACTGCTGCAAACTCCAGATCATGTGTAAGGTAGTTTCTTTCGTGAACCTTCGGTTGTCTTGATCCATACGTGATCACCTTTCCTTCTTGCATCAAGACACATCCGAGTCCAACTTGTGATGCTTCCACTATCATCAGCCTTTCTCTTTTCCTTTCTTAACAACGTGCCACGATTCTTGGCATTGTCAATATCCTCAACCTTTAAGGCAGCTTCCACTGCTTCCGCATAACTCTCAGATTAGTAAGCGCTGGCTAACTGTTGGATAACACTTCGAAGACCACTTAGGAAATGCTAAACACTGCCCTCCTTAGTGGCAACCAAATCCAGAGCAAACCTGCTCAACTTTTTGAACTCGATCTTATACTCACCAACTGTGAGTTGCCTCTACTTCAAATGTAGAAAACTGTTCATCAGCTTGTCTTGCTTAACCGATGGTATGAACTTCTTCAACAACATCCTCTTAAACCTTTCCCACGAACACCCATCTGTGAGGCCTTCTTTTTTACTAATCCACCAGCCTTTAACAAGGCCCTTCAATTGATAAGCATCGATCATAACCTTTTGGTTTGCAGAAATTTCCGAATAGGAAAACATCTCCTCAATAACTAAGATCCAGTCATCTAAAGCCATGAAATCAACCCTCCTATCATAGGTCGAGGGTCCTATGCGCTAGAAATGCAAGATGAAATTCATCTCAGATGGTACAGAATAGGAGGCACTATGTGAGCAGGAGGGACATGGACAACCATACCAACTACTAAAGTTGCTGCCCTAAAATGGCAGTCAACAACGCACCCCAAGTTGCTGCCCTAAAATGGCAGTCAACAACGCATGCATCTGTGTTTGCATCGCAACCATCTTCCTGAGGTAAGGAAATCAGCTACTGAAGCCTGGAAGAAACGAACTCGGTCAGCTCTAACTGCTACTGGTCCAAACCTGAGACATTCAAAAATAAAAGAATGTCTCAGCACAAAGATGCAAAAGGCTGCTCAAAAAGAGTTCAAAGGGTTAAAAAAAGCTTAAGAAGATTACCAACCCAACGAGAATAACTATGAAATGACAGGAATCAAAGACCACATATGTAGTAAGAATGATTAATTCGGCACGAATGGCTATATAAGAGAATGACTTGTACCAAGTGCAATAAGTATTCATATTAATAATCATATATATATATATATATATATATATATATATATATATATATATATATATATATATATATATATATATACAAGCAGTCATGCACGGGGGACCCCGTGTGGGCAACATTCGTCATGGGTGCGATATTGGTTGTGGGAGCGACATTGGTCATGGGTGCGACATTTGTCGTGGGGGCGACATCGGTCATGGGGGTTGACATCGGTCGTGGGCGGCGACATCGGTCGTGGGTGACGACATCGGTCGTGGGCGGCGAAATCGGTCATGGGAGGCGACATCGGTCGTGGGCGGCGACATCAGTCGTGGGCGGTGACATCGGTCGTGGATGGCGACATCGGTCGTGGACGATTGAACACAACAATAACTCACCTGAAAGTGCCAGATGTGTGGGATTAGCGCACTCTTGTCGTCTCTCCCTTCGAATGCGGCACAATGTATGTGATCAGCCTGCTATTGATAACAACACTGAAGCATTTATCCCACTATAGTGGGGTCGGCTATATGGATCCTTTGTCTCCATTGTGCCCTATCTTTAGTCATAATCTCACTAATGCCAAGTACATCATTTCTTTCATTCCAACGGCTTAAAATACCCCTAGTGATGAAATTAACCAAAATTTGAATAACTACATTTCCTATCAAATATAAAGAACTAACAATTAAATTTTCTTAGGCTCAAGATCAGAATTTTGATTGCACAGGAACTGATTTATTCCATAAACTGGAGGGGTGGAGTGAAAGTGATATTATGAGTAGTGCTAATGGAAAAGAAGAAAAATCCAATTACATTGCTGATACTTTAAATGATTTGTCCAATTCAAAGCACATGATATTTGAAGACATGAGAGAAATGGCCATTTGGAGATTGAGGCTCCGTTTGGGAGGACTTATTTTCATCGGTCAAGTGATTACGACCGCATGAACCGGGCCTTAATTAAGGTTCGGTTCATGCGGTCGTAACTGCTTGACTAGTGAAAATAAGTCCTCCCAAACGGTGCCTGAAACCGGCGAAATGGTTCAGAAGATAAAAAGAAGAGCAAACAACGCAAGCAGGTTATCTAAAGAGTAACCAACTTTCAATTCTATACAATATTAATAGGAGTAGAGTAACAGTTATGCTCATTAAGTTGCAGTCAGTTAAACAATGTTTCAAAATGGGAGAAAAAGTTCCAGAAAATTTATTTTGCATGTTGATTACCGTATGGATTAGCCTTCAAATCTTTCATACAAGTTTAACATGCGAGTTGTAAAATTCAATTATAATCTAAACAATCCATGATGCAATCAGACGAAGAGCATGGACCAGTAGGAGAATGTGTCCATACATTGTGTCTGGGATGTATAAAAACAACCATAAATAAGGGACATCATAAATGATTGAATGCAGAAACTTGCAGGCTGAGATTTAAGCAAACAGTAAACTTTGGTTTGCAAAATTAATACCTAGCTCCATCACCTTGAAAATAAATTTCAAATGTTGGGTAATAATAAAAACTGAGAGATTGCTAATCTCAAAACATGTAGGCTGCAGGTTTTCATGATTGTTAGAATTGAAATAGTGTTAATTATCATAAAGTATAAATCACAATTAGGAGACTTCACAATAATGAAAATAGAGAGAACATTGCTGAACTGTACAGAGTAAAAAATCAGAGAACATTGATAAACACCCCTAAGAAATTGACCACAACTACTTGATAAACATATAATTGACAAATTGAAAAACATGCATATATATATAATCATACATAACTACATAACTGAACTGTATAGAGTAAAAAATCAGAGCACACACCAAAGAAAAAAAACATCAAATTATACTAATTAAATCAATCGATCCAAGAAATGTTTATGCTAAAAAGAAAAACAAAGAAGAAGGGGGCTCTGACCGTAAGGAGGGTGCCAGGAAGAGGGATTTGCCAAGGAACAATGGATTCATCACTATCAACTTCTTGAGCTGTGACATCAATAGGGCCCTCATTGATTTTGTATCCCACAGTCTTTGAATTCCTCATTTTCTCTAAAATCGGAAATGAATGAAGAACTGCCACATTACAATCAAATTAAGAAATTAATTCAGCCAAGGTTAGTAGATTGGTTAGCCCCTTAAATTGACAATAACCTTCCTGAAATCTCCCTTGGCATGGGTTGTAATGTCCTCCTCAAGGGATCTCTTATAGCGGGCATGATAAGCCCACCTTGTTGCAAAAAGCTCATCTGAGCTCCGGGCACAGGCGATCTAAATTAGGGCACGATCGTCAGGCCCCCACCTCCTCGTCGAATCATAGGCTAGCACAGCGTCCCTTTCTGCATGATCAAGCACCCAAAGAAGCACGATTTTTTGCCCCAAAAAAAACAGAACCAGATACTCAGACTCTCATTATTGCCTAGGAAATGAAATGGAAACAAAAGAACTTGGGATAACAGAGAATGGTAGGTTAACACAAAGTATAAATCATCATAAAGTATAAATCACAATTAGGAGACTTCACAATAATGAAAAGAGAGAGAACATTGCTGAACTGTACAAAGTAAAAAATCAAAGAACATTGATAAACACCCATAAGAAATTGACCACAACTACTTGATAAACATATAATTGACAAATTGAATAACATGCATATATATATAATCATACATAACTACATAACTGAACTGTATAGAGTAAAAAATAAGAGCACACACCAAAGTAAAAAAACACCAAATTATACTAATTAAATCAATCAATCCAAGAAATGTTTATGCTAAAAAGAAAAACAAAGAAGAAGGGGGCTCTAACCGTGAGGATCGTGTCGGGAAGAGAGGATTTTCCAAGGAATAATGGATTCATCACTATCAACTTCTTGAGTTGTGGCTGCAACAGGGCCCTCATTGATTTGTATCCCCACAGTCTTTGAATTCCTCATTTTCTCTAAAATCGGAAATGAATGAAGAACTGCCACATTACAATCAAATTAAGAAATTAATTCAGCCAAGGTTAGTAGATTGGTTAGCCCCTTAAATTGATAATAACCTTCCTGAAATCTCCCTTGGCATGGGCTGTAATGTCCTCCTCAAGGATCTCGTATAGCGGGCATGATAAGCCCTCCTTGCTGCAAAAAGCTCATCTGAGCTCTGGGCACAGGCGATCTCAATTAGGGCACGATCGTTGGGCCCCCACCTCCTCGTCAAATCATAGGCTAGCACAGCATCCCTTTCCGCATGATCAAGCACCCAAAGAAGCACGATTTTCTGCCCCAAAAAAAGAAGAACCAGATACTCAGACTCTCATTATTGCCTAGGAAATGAAATGGAAACAAAAGAACTTGGGATAACAGAGAATGGCAGGTTAACACACCTCGAAATCGCGCGAGAGATCTTTATCGAGAGCTCTGAGAAGATCTTTGCCGTATAAAACAGTGTATGCTTTCCGAATCTCGTGGCAGTGGGCGGAAGAGCGGTGGGAGAGGATGGAGATGATCAGCCCCTCGTTCGTGCCCCATCATGTATTCCATCACCGATCGAAATGCATTTAGCATTTTTTCAGGATAGATCTACTGGGTTGACCAAATACATAACATAAACCTAAGCGGAAGAGGAGATCTGAGAAAAGAGGAACTTACCGGAGATGGATTTGCGCAGCTGCTCGACATCATCGAAAGCGGGAGGGACGAACTGAGGGATTGAAAGCGTCGACATCTCGACGATTGATAGAGCAGACAAAAAGAGGTGAAACCAAATGGACGGAGACAGTGATGGAGAGCTGAAGCAATCGGTCAATGGTGAAGGACCAAATGGTGAGGCTTGTGATGGGCTGTGACGGGCTTGCGGAAGAAGAAAGAGAAGGAGATGACGATGTAGGCGCTGCCCTACCTGCACAGAAGAAGTAACGAAGAGGTTGAGTATCGGGAATTTAAGGCGGATGAACAGCGCAAGTTTCTATTAATTAAGCTTTTATTCCGCCAAATGACCAAAATACCCCTCAATTAACTCACAAAAGCTGATTTTATGGGGTTATTATGGGATTTAAATGTTACACATGGTGTAACATAGCTCCTTGCTTATAGTATAAAGATATATATATAGTAAAAGAGACTAATCAGTTCGAAGGGTGAATTATTAACACCGGGCATAAAAACGGTACCGAGGTGGTGATATTCTTTCCAACACAAACCATCAGACTAAAAAATCAAAAGAAAATGGCACTGTGGTGGTGGTCATCCACCCAACCCAACCAAACAGTCCATAGTAATGCCACTGGGTGTAATGATTCACAAATAGGCACTGTGGCGGTGGTACAAATAGGCAACTTGGCGGTGGCAAATTAGTGGGTGACACGCCCGTGTCCCAGGCCGTGTGTCCATCACATAGCACCAGACACGCCCCAGCTCGCTTTCGTCAAGCCGAGTTCGTCGACCCGCGAGGACACGCCCTGTGACACGCCCGTATCACAGGCCATGTACTTCAATCGTCGACCGAATCAACTTCGTCGACCTGAAATTCGTCGACCCACAGAGGATACGGCCTCTGACACGCCCGTGTCAGAGGGTGTGTGCCCTCATTTTGTTCGTCAAACGAATTTCATCGAACTCTCGTCGACTACTCCGCACCCGAGCAGGACATGCCCTGGGACACGCCCGTGTCCCAGGCCGTGTCACCCACTAATTTGCCATGCTGAACTTTGGGTTGTTACATTGTCTACCAATCTTCTTCCACCCGCAGTTGAGCTCACTATTTTAGCGAAGGTACTGTGAGTTGTCTACCTCTCTTCATCCCTAGTTGAGCTTGCTCATTTAGGTAAGGGCCTGGGAAGTGTCAACCTTTCTTCCTCCACCCCTTGTTGAGCTCACTCATTTAGTGAAGGGTATGGGAGATGTCGACCTTTCTTCTTCCACCCCATGTTGAGTTCGCTCGTTTAACGAAGGTCCTGTGAGTTGTCGACCTTTCTTCTTCCACCCCTAGTTGAGCTCGCTCGTTTAGCGAAGGGCCTGGGAGGTGTTGACCTTTCTTCTTCCACCCCCAGTTGAGCTCGCTCGTTTAGCGAAGGGACTGGGAGGTTTCGATCTTTCTTTTTCCACCCCTAGTTGAGCTCGCTCATTTAGCGAAGGGCTTGGGAGGTGTTGAACTTTCTTCTTCCACCCCCAGTTGGGCTCGCTCGTTTAGCGAATGACCTGGAAGGTGTCGACATTTCTTCTTTCACCCCCAGTTGAGCTTGCTTGTTTAGCGAAGGGCCTGAGGTGTAGACCTTTCATCCCCTCGCCAAATCCGGGTTGGACGATTTATTTCCGACCTCTGGCGAGCTCACAAAGAAGCAGGGATTGTGTACAACCCCAATTTGCCAAGTCTAGCCCAACTCGCATCCAAAGGGGGCAGGTTCGAGTCGTTGTAACGCCTCCACCCGCCATACAAAATATAACAGAGGGTCCGGCCGGGGCCCCATGTCATATTACACAGACAGTCAACGGGGCTACAGGTTAATATCACAGACCAAGCGAATCCTAACTCAGAGCATTCTAGCGGAAGCTTCATGAGTTAACTTTTTGAACTCAAGTAAAACAGTAATGTCCACTATATAAACACAGGAATGCTTATTACAAAAATACACAAAATGCTATCTCCAGCGATAGTCACTATCGTCTGGCGATAGTTAACAGTGATCAAACTGTTATGGCTTTAAGACCTTACAACTGTTCTCTTTACATAAAGTGTATTCATACATCAGCACACAGGCCGACTACACATAAAAATAGTAAAAGTTCGTCTTTGGGCCTTCGAGGGCCAGCCAATCGCCGTACAGGGCTTTAGCCCGCTATTTCCCACTTGGCTCTCCAGCACCTGCATAACATAGCCCGCCAAAACATGGCAAACAAAGCAACGGTCAACATTAGCTGACCAATTTATAAAAACCTCACCCCTTACTCGGGGCAGTGGTTCTCCTTCCCTGCAAACAACAACATATATATATAGTGATAATAACCATGTGCGTTCAAGCACAATTCACCACATATATAGGCTCAATGTCCATATGCCCTGTGCACTCAGGTCACATTATCGGTGTGCCGAGATTTCAGGCCCCACCACCATCCTTAGTCCTAGATTTGATGGTTAACACTTGAGCATTTCTCTCTTTTCTTCCTATGAGTCGACAAAGTCAAAGGAGGTCTATTACTTTGAGATTCAATCCAGTGACTCGCTCCAAGTCGATCGTCATAAGGTGGGTACAGGTTAGCCAATGCCCGTTACTCAAACCGTCATGCACCGAAAGTCGAAACCTTCATTGTCGTGACATGATGCGGGTTCAGCGTCCCCCTTGCCCAAGCAGAACTTCTTAAGTCCTCGCTCATATAGCAAGGTCTACCAGAGACAGGCTTCACAATCAATGGCCTACAGGTCTCCACGAGACAGGCCTCACAACATCAATAGCCCACAGGTCTCCCAGAGACAAGCTACATAGCTCACTAAGAGCTAACGTCAGGCTATACTCACTGTCGTTGCGCGATAGGGAACATAGTTTCATTGCTTCCCTAATTTGGGGGTTTTCCTAGAGATTATCTCCAGTACTTCATTGCATCATCCTGCATGACCCTAGACCCTGGATTTCACACGTTTATCCATGGAGTCTTCTCTGGCACGTAAAATAAAACATCACCAATCCAGACTAACCTGTCCGGATAGGCTTCACACAACTTGCCTATTCTGTACTGTGATTTTCGTATCTATATGCAAAAATACCGGGGATCACAACGATCTACCCATTGGAAACACCCATTTTCTTCATCGTTTGATGAGGGGTTCCTAGCACGTATGCAAATTGAGGATTTCACTTGTCTAAGGAGAAAATCATTACCCTCGAAATTCATTTCGGAGCCATGAACGAGCTTTTTTATCTGGTTGGAAAGGAGCGCCTCACGTTCCTCTTCACGGATCTTGTCTTAGTTCCTGAATCCAACCACAAGATCTTCTTCTCCAAGCTTTGACAAGCTCAACTTCAGCACCTAGCCCATCCTTAGCTCTTTCTTCCAAGAGAGGAAATAAAAAGGAAGAGAGAGAGAGAGAGAGAGAGAAGGGAAATGATTTCTCCTTTCTCCACTCCTCTACTTAAGTAACCTCGGGTTTTATCTCAGCCACATGATCCTCTCTTCAATAGGAATGAATGGCTGCGATTTTAGTTGATAAGTCAAATAAAACGATATCGCTGTGCGATATTGGTTTTCGCCTGGCGATAGCGCCAACAACCGCTTTGACTCGAGTCAACCACCGCTCATCGACCGCTTACCGGCCAATTGACACGTGTCTGACACCACGTGGCAATATCGCCAAGAGATATCCACTATCGCCACTCTGATAGCTCACTCTACGCTTCAAGGCATCGAGTGCATTGAATCTACTCAACGCTTCGTTGACAGCGTCAAGTTCGTTGAGTGCTATCGTCGAGCGATACTCATTATCACCGCACAATAGTATTCGTCGAGTTTACTCAACGCTTCGCTTAAGGCGTTGAGTGCGTCGAGTGTTATCTCTATTACCAGCGATACCCACTGTAGCCTGACGATAGCTACCAAAAGTTCTGTTTTCCATTTTTGGGGGTGTTACAGTCGGCCAGGCGAGTAGGCCCTCATGAGGTGACCTCGCAATACCACATGCGAGATGACCTTGCTTTACAAGATTGCGAGGCGACCTCGCCATACCATTTGTGAGGCGACCTTGTCATGCCAGACAGTCGCATGCCCAGCGAGATCTTTCAGGCAAAAAAGACCCCAAGACACAATTTGAAGGCACCTTCACCCCCCCCCCCCCCCGATGAGGGGCGAGTTCAGAGTTAGCCTCACTTGTGTCGAGTTCAGCAATGACTTTAGGAGGGGAAGTTCCTATAGACTTCCGGGTGTGTGGAGGGACCTCCTTGCTGCAGCACGTGGGTCAAACATAGGCAGTCTGAAGCTGTTCTTTTGATTCGTCACCTTCTTCTCGCCAAGACTACCGCGGGGTGACCACTAAGTCAGTAAGTTTTGGTCACCCACGGGTCCGAACATCAGGAACCAATTTTTTATTCCAACACCCCAGTCTGGAGAAATCGAACCGCCTTAGCTCGGAATTGGACTTGGCACACAAACAATGAAAGTGAACCGCAATAAATGACAATATGTGTTTTTACGTGGAAAACCCAGAAATGCTGAAAAACCACGTGGCGGGAACTATGTCAAGCCAAAATCCACTAGCTTCTCAGAGTTGTACAAAGTTTGGTTTGATCTCGGAGTGTGATGGACCGCTACTCCGTTATAGGTGCAAAAAAAGAGGAAAAGCTGCTAAGTTCTCGGAGGCTCGATGGAAGTGCTCCGACCTTGGAATGTTGCTGAGCACGCGAAACCTGGTTGGGAGCGTTCCGGCTAGAAAATTCTCTAAATACACGGAGCTTCTGGAGGGTGCACTCTCGTTGATGTGGAGCCTTGATGGGAGCGCTCTCATGGAGGTGGTTGAGGTGACTTAGAGCATGTTGAAGCCTTAACGCAAGGAGAAGAGCGGAAAGAATTCCTGAGAAGAGAATCAGCCTAAGTTCATGATTTCGCCGGAAAACCTCAGAACTCTCTCTTGCCTCTAGAGTTGCTTCACATTAAATGAAAGTGTAGGAGTCTATTTATAGTTTTCTTGAGGGTCATGGTGGTAATTGTGTCGGTGAGTGATTTGTGTTGGCGAATGAACGTTGCTCCGTTTTGATCACCTAAATCACCATTATTGTCAAAATGACGGGAGTGCCCCCTCGGGCAGTTCGGGTAGCTCGGGCAGCTCGGGCAAGGTGCCCGGAGGAAGCGGAGGCGATCGGATACGGCGGGGGTCGCCGACGGCGGCGACCGCCGCGGGTGCACGTGCGCGCGGGCACGGTGTGCACGTTGCGCAGACGCGAGGTGTAGTCGTGCGGCGTGTGGCTTTGCAACACTGTCGCAGGGGTTGCGGCCGCGCGAGGTGTAACCGCGCGGGGACGCGGCCCTGCAGAGGCGCGTTCGTGCGGGCTGGCCACGAGGGGTGCGGCCGCGCGGGGTTCGACCACGCGGTCTGGCCACGCGCGGGCCGCGCACGCACAGGCTGCGGGGCGTTGTCACGCTTGCGCCAGCCCCGTTTGTCGGCACACAAGCCGGTCATGTCTGTGTGGCCTTGCCGTGCGCGTGCGTGGGTTCGGCTCCTTCTTTGGGGGTTCTCGGGGCTTGCGGCTTTGATGAGCGCAATCGGTCCGGTCGGGCTCGTACGTACTTGGTCCGAGTTTGTCGGTTTGACTTATAAATTTCAGGGGAACTCCATCAACTATAATGAAAGAGAACTCTTTTCTTTCTTAGTAATATTGATACTTACAAATGTAATAACAAGAAACTAAAGCATTGTTTTTTTTTGGGGGGGAGGGGGGCTTATTTTCACCGATCATGCGGTTATGACTGCAAGAATATGATCTTAATTAAGGTCTGGTCAAGCGATTACGACCGCAAGAACTGGGTCATAATTAAAGTCCGGTTCATACGGTCGTAACCGCTTGACCGGCAAAAAAAAGTTCTCCCAAACGGAGCCGGAGCCTAAGGCTCCATTTGGCACGATGGTGGCGATCAAAAACATTGGGTTAAATTGTCATTCGTTAACACCCATCTAAGGAACGGGCGAACCCCATTAATCACATCATCGTCGTTATTCTGTATGTAGGCCTCACACACCTTTCTTTATATGAGGAAGAATCGTGTGTCATCCGATATATGATCTGACGGTTCACGAAATCCAAAAAAACGGTGTTTTTTTGTAAATATGGTCAGAATTTTCTTCCAGTCAAGATGGCCTACACTACTTTCACACCGTATTCTACATCCATTACTCCTACGGCCTACCTAATCCGCCATGCGGCTGTCATTTTCCATTGACTTAAATTTTATTCACAATATTTCTTAATAAAATAGAAGAATATCGAGTAATTGAGTTCAGCTATATTAAATTCGACGGTGGCGGTTGCATCCGGTGGTTCGAAACGTTACTTTGGAACCGGAGGAGGAAAGATGGACGTCAAAACGGAGCGGAACGGGGTCCGTTTCCTCCTTACTGCAGGTGCAAACGGAGCAAATGTCACCGACGGCCGTTTGTTTACCCGTCATCCGACAGCATTTGCTCCAAACAGAGGCGGCGAAACTCCGAACCAAACAAAACTTTAGAAAATTATTTTAAATCTAGTTGAAGGTTTGAAGCACTAAAAAAATACGGCAAAAGAAGTTAAAGAAATACGCCACTTCGCCGGCACAACTTTGACGCCAGAAACTGGTCTTCTTCTCCTCCCCGTCAAAAATCCTTCTTCTGCAAACTCGCAATTCGGAATCGCTGGTTTTTCGTCTTCCCAACTTTCTCTCACACAGATTTAGAGAGAGAGAGAGAGAGAGAGAGAGAGAGGATGAATTGGGTCAGCCGCAAGATCTATCTCTACAATGTCACCATGGGCCTCTACGTGCTTGATTGGTGGGAGTACTGCCTCTTCAGTATCCTTTTCCTCTCTATTTAGGCTTGGTTTGGCGAGTTTTTGTTTGGTACGTATACGCACTTATGGGAGCTGGGAGAGCAGATCCCGCTGTATGATCTTGATTCCAACGGCCGGATTTCGGCTGTATCTGCTGGATATATAACCGGATGAACCGAAATCAGATATGATCATATCTCAGCCGTTGAAATAGAGCTATGAAGCATATCCTTACGGCCGGATTTGCATGTATCGCACTTATTAATAGGTGCGAACACGCACCAAAAAACGGGCTCTTTTGGCGGGGCAGTGGAGCTTCCGTGGAAATCACCGCGCCACAGGACCGTTTCCGCGGTTCCCGCGGCGCGGTTGATTTTTGCGGAAAAACTGCGGTTTTTTGCTGCGGGGCAGGGCGGAGCCCCACCGTTGGAGCGCGGGATTTCCAAATCCCGCATTTCACGGCAGGGCTGTGATGTGCGCGCAACCGGCGCGTATCCGTCCCGCCAAAAAAAGCCTTGATCAGAGATTTGTTTCTTTTTTGCCGTGGTTTCTCAGATCTTGAAGAACTTATTTCACTTGATTTGTTCCTTAATTGGAGAAGATGCTCTGATTCTCGTATTGCTCTGGTTCATGTTCTACAATGGATTCAGGTCAGCTAAAGAGTTCTTTAACAGGTTAGATCTTTTTTGGGCCCTTCCTCTATATTTATTTGTAAAATTCTCCATCCCAATAAGGGCTGTAAGTTGGAACCAATCAAACCGTATAACTGAACTGAATGTGCAGTTCGGTTCGATTTTAGTAGTCTACGGTTCGGTTCGATTTTAGTAGTCTACGGTTCGGTCACGATTTCATTTTTTAAGAAAACCATATGCTTCGGTTCGGTTCACAATTCAAAATGCAAAACTGAATCGAATCGAACCAAATAAAATCATATTAGCTTTAATACAATTTCAGTATAATTAGACATTCACTCTTGCTACAACACTCTTTTACACAATAATATAAAAAGTCTCATTTTATTTCACTGTACGCCTATAATAAAATAAGGTGATTGTTAACCGCAACCCGCAATTTTACTTGTCGCACCCCAAAATTTTTCAATATTTCGTGCCTTTTTGAAATACGTCTTATACATGCAATATCAGGAAAAGTGTTCACCACGAAAGTTGTAGATATCGACGAGATCTACAACTTTCGTGTTGATCACTTTTCCTAAAAATGCATGTACAAGGCGTACTTTGGAAATATGCCCAGATTTTGCGTTTTTTCAAAATACGTCTTGTACGTGCAATTTCAGGAAAAGTGTTCAACACGAAAGTTGTAGATCTCGTCGATATCTATAACTTTCGTGTTGAACACTTTTCCTGAAATTGCATGTACAAAGCATATTTCGAAAAAGCGCGAAATTTTTTGAGATTTTAAGGTACGACTAGTCAATTACGTGTTGCGGTTAACAATCACCATATAAAAGATTTATTATTACTTTTAAATAGGACGATTTTCACTATACAGCTTCCGCTTTTTCCCATTTATTTATCTTGTTTTTTTTACTTTTATACTTTATTTTCCTTCATATCTAAAATTTATTTTGTTTTGTTTTTAAATCATTCAATAAGACTCCATCGCTGGAGTGAGCCTAAGGTGAATGCGGAGGCGTCTTCTTTTTCAGCGTCAATTTAGATTTGAAAGATCCGTGACTACAATGATTGCCTCTGCTTAAGTTCTCATCTCGTAGTCTCGACTAGAACGAGTCCTGTTGCGGGTCGCCCGACCTTTCCCCGGCCGGGAGAAATCGAACCACCTTACCTCGAAATTTGATCGGGCGTGCAAACAGTCAAATTGAATCGCAACAAATGACAAGAGTCATTTTTTATGTGAAAACCCCGAAAATGGTGAAAAACCATGTGCCTGGAACTGTGCCGAACCAAAATGCACTAGTTTCTCGGAGTTTTACAGAGTTTCATTTGATTTCGAAGGACGACGGGCAGATAATCCGTTACAGATGAAGAAAAAGAGGAAATTCGGTTAAATCCTCGGAGCCTCGATGGAAGCGCTCCGGCCTTGGAATGCTGCTAAGCTCGCGGAACCTGGGTGAGAGTGTTCCGGCTATAAAATTTTCCTAATCCACGGAGCTTCTGGAGGGAGGAGCACTCTCATTGATGTGGAGCCTTGATGAGAGCGCTCTCGCAGAGGCGTTTGACGTGACTTGGAGCGTGTTGAAGCTTTAGCGTAAGGAGAAGAGCGGAGAAAATTCCTGAAGGGAGAATCGGTCTAAGTCCACGATCTCGTCGGAAAGCCTCAGAGCTCTCTTTTGCCTATATAGTTACTTGTATTCAAATGAAAGCTTGAGGGCATATTTATAGTTTTCTGAAGGGTTATGTGGTAATTGCGTTGATGAATGATTTGTGTTGACGAATGGCGTCACTCCGTTTCGATCACCTGGATAACCATTTTTGCTGAAATGACGGGAGAGCCCCCGAGGAGGTTCGAGCAGCCCGGGCAAGATGCCCGGAGACGGCGGCGGCTGGAGGCGGTTGGAGGTGGCGGCAGAATTTTGAAATCAGGAAGAAAATAACTCTAAGTATAATTCGTCGAGTATCATCGAGTATAGTCGAGTATACTCGTTGAACTACATATGAATCTCGATGAAAAATACTTGGAGAGATTCAGTCTAGTCGAAACTTTAACTCGATGCCATGCAGAAGATATATTCGAAGAATTCGACGAGTATTGGCTAATATACTCGACGAATTCGACGAGTATCGGTTGATACACTCGACGCATGAGCTATCCGATATTCGGCGAATCTGACTTAGAAAATTCTAGAGAAGTAAATTCGTAGACTAAAGGTATACCCAATGAGTCTCGACGAATTCAGCGAGTATCGACATGTATATTCGACGAATTCGACGAGTATCAGAAAATACACTCGACGAATTTGACGAGTATATTTGATGATACTCGACGATTTTTACTTAACTGATTTTCCAAGTCTCGGAGATTTTACCCAAGAAAAATATGACAAATTTGATGATTGCCTGTAGGCATACACGACGAATTCGACGAGTATCAATGAATATACTCGATGAATTCGACGAATATCTCTTACGATACTCGACGAATTTTACTTGTGTAAAATTTTGTTCTTCTGTTTCCAAATCTTTGTCCTCCTTGATCCTTCGAATGTACTTGAGATAAAAGTATACCCCAATAGAGAGATTACATGTGTGTCAACGCATTGGCCTACACAATGAGGGATTACATTATATAGTCATGTGTTTCATGATCCACTGTAACCTGACATTGGATTGTACTTAACAATTCAGTCCTGCAAGCACATAACTAAAATAGAGCATCAAATACAATCTCAATTCCTCTTAGCTTACGAGGAACCGTCTTCAAATCATGGTTATTGTAGATACAATACCCAACAATTTTATCATATTTGAAGAAGTCAAAATCCTACAAGCTAAGGTGAATTGTGCGCATACTAATAACAAAGTATAGAAAGAACAAGACATATGAAAATTAAGAATAAAACGCATTCTCATTCAAAACATTTAAATTGTGTGTGTGTGTGTGTGTATATATATATATATATATATATATATATATATATATACATATATGTGAGTTCTATGTTGGGGAAACCATTGTCTACAAATATCAATCATGAAAGAAACTATCAAGACTGCTTGCCCTTGCTCTTCTGACTTTGTTTGGCAAAATAAGCTATCGTCTTTGGATAATATCTTGGCGGAGCTGGAGGCGCATTCGGATCATTAAAATCATATTTCCTGAAATGCAGTCTTCTTTTGAAGCAAGCTACCACATATTTCTGTCATTCATCTGAGCTATAGTAATCTCATATGTTCTCATTAGCTAAGTCCACAATCTTGAATGTGTCTAGAATGATACTCTTTGAAATCGGACTCCACACCTAAGCCATTTCTCTATTAGGTTCAGACCTGACAACAGATGAGCCTTCACCATATTTTCTCCTTTTCTGGGCTGGTTGAGGTATGTCTTCAACTATATGAACTTTTGGATTGACAGCAGCATCAACATCTGGTTCAAACTAAGGAAAATCCTGAGTGACTGTGCAGTACTGAGAATAATCCTGAACATGATTAATAGGAACATCTACTGAAGTAGGCACTACAGGTTCAGGAAATCTAGCTTGAGTCTGAACTTGCCCACCAAATAACTCATTGTGAAGCCAACTGAAATTATCAAAACTGTAGGTATTGACCCCCTTGAAGTTTTCCACCATGGTAGCTTCAAGAGTTGTCACCTTAGCTTTCAGCGCATCCTCCCACTTTTTGACTTCTTCCAGTACCTTGGATGTTATGGCATTGTAATAGTAGATCATCTGATTATCAAAATAGTTCATTCCTCCATTTTGGGTAGTAATAACTGTTTTGGCTTTTGCGTCAACGTTCTGAAGAACAGTTAAATTACTTTTGAGCCCTGCCATAGTGTGAACAATTTCTTGGCCACCCTGCACAAACCATGAATCAAGCCTCTCATCCAATTTGTCAAAACACACCATAATAGCTACAAGGCCGTTATTTAAGTCTTTCTCTGTTTCTTTGACTTTCTTCATCACTTTCTTCAAAAATCGATCAAAATGTGCTTGTTGTTGGGCCATCATATCTTCTATGGATTTTATAATAGAAACATTTGCGCTGGTAGATGGTATATCTGCGGTTGTAACACTAAGAGAGGAGGTGGCATCGTCACTTCCCTCGGAGTCACTGGAAGACTCTTCTATGGGAGTAACACGGGCTTTTGAAAGTAGTTCAGGAGTAGGGGCTTCTAGAATAGAAGGATGCATGTCTGCATCTTCTACCTCATCAGATAAATCAACTACCTTTATCTCCTCCACTTGAGGTCCACTAGGAAGAGCAGCCATTCTACTTTGCAGTTTTCTGACAAACCGATCAACTTGAGTCTGCATCGAGACCAAAGGGTGAGTCTGCTCCCCCCTCAGTCCTTATAGGGAGAACATCAGGAAGATTTACAATCAGATTTTCTTGGGCAGCAATCTCAGAGGAATCATTTACATTATTAGCAGCAGTAAGATCATCCTCATCAGCAATATCGTAGTCAGCAACATCGAGCTCAGTATCATCTACTGGCTCGTCCACAACATCAGTAGCATCATCCAAACCATCAGCAACAGGCAGAACATCATCAACAACAACATCAGAAGTGACTGGAATATCCTTAGCAACATTCTCATCCTCAGCCACATTAGTCACTAACTCATCGGGAGCAACATGAGCAATCTTAGCAACCTCTGTAAGAAGATCAACTAGCTCTGGAACTGTAACTGCAACATCTGGAGTTGGAACTGAAATCTCTGCATCTATAGCTGATATCTCTGGATCAGAACTGACTAGAGCATCTGTCTCTGTAGCTGTGGGAACACTCAAGGGCACTAAATCAGTGGCCACATATGTTGCAGGCTCCCCCTTAATTCCTGCACTCAATCTCTCAGGAATTTCACTGGGGTGGAAGTAGGAATCCTTTCCTCATGAATTTCCTCTTCCTCTACCTCTGGTAGGTCTCTGTCTCGTCCTAGCCTTTGGATTCTCCTATCCCACCTTGAGAAGATGGATGAGTCGATTTTCTTCAGGTGGTGTATAGGGACACCTTTGTACATGTCAAATGTATCTTTGTCCATCTGATTCAAGAACAAACTCAGAATCCTTCCAAAGTTTGGAGCACGGAGGCTATCTTTGATCCGAGCAAACAACACAGCACACCAATCCATTTTCTTCCGGCAAATTATCGCCACAAGAATCTTGAACAACTCTAATGTTAGGTAGTCATGGGAACCAGTCTTGCATGGAAATACTTTGCCAATGATGTCTAACAACAACTTTCCTTCCTTGTTCATGTCTTTTCTCTTAACAACTTTGGTGCCTCTAGGGAGTCCACAGAAGCACACACAATATTTATAGTGGTTCCCCAGATTATGGGTATGTCCACTGTCCCTCAACTTTCTAATAGCTTTTTAGATAAGTTCCTTCTCTAAAACTCAGCTCTTAAGAGCTTACAACCCAGATCCCGCAGTATCTCTCAGTCTCCTCCAAGTCCTACAACTCAGGCACAAGACCCTACCTAAGAGCAAGCTTTCTCTTACAACCCGGTGATCAAAAGACCACCTACCTCAGACTTAAACACAAGTCCTACTGCTCAGGTTATGGAGGTTACCCCTACAACTTAGAGAGTAAAACTCCCTTACAGCTCAGATCTGTTAAGATCCTACCTCAGGTCAATGGCCCTACCTCAGGCACACAGGCCCTATACTCAGATCAACAAATGATCCTACCTCAACCTTTATAAATCAAACATACAACTCAAATCCAAAAGGATCATACAGCTCAGATCCAAGAATGGATCCTATAGAAAGAAAGGAGTTTGTTGTTGTTGATTTGATACTAGAGAAAATTTCTATGTGCCTGTCTTCTTGGACTGAGTTATCTCAGCTCTAACTTTCTTCATAACAACTAAAATAATATCTTCAATGAGCAGCTTTATGTACCGGAAGAAACTCAAAAACCAAGTTCCTGAACTTGCTGAAGAAGACTCTTCAATCAACTAACCTGGAATGCAGAGACCAAATGGCTCTGCTCATTCTTTATCAAAACCTTATATGAACTTGTTGTAGCAGAAGAAATTAGCTACAGTTAACTTGCTAGAACTTTTGGAACAGCTTGCTGAACTTTTAGGTTTCAAGCTCGATAATAATGACGAGGAAGATGAAGTTCAGCCGCCTCTTTTCAAAATGAATAAAACCCTAAAAGTTATCTTGCATCCACCGAACTTGTCCCTTTTATCTTCATCCATCCAACATCTATATGACCCGTGGGCCCCATTGAAGTTGTTGGCTATAACTTCTCTTTTACAGAAAAAGTCTTCTTGTAGACCTGCGGCACTATTTGTCCTGTTTTGTAGCTTTCCCACAACTAATTTGAATCATGTTGATTTTTGTTGACTTTTGCTGGCGTCAGCATTTGTGGACTTAACCAAATTCTCAGTGTGCGAACAGAAAAAGGTAAACTAAAATTTGGATAATAACAGAGTTTTTTATTTCCAAAAATTATATGTATTACAAAGGTATGACCTCCCTTTTATAGAATGGAGGAGAAGAGAGAGATTATAAATAAGCAAAGTGGGACTAAAAACATTTACAGTGACTAGTGGCTAGACAAAACCAGACCGCACAAGTCGCGCGGTTAGATAAGAAGGCTAACCGCCCGACCATAACAACAAGCCGCCAGAGGAGAACGCTAGACTGCCCGGCTACCAAGCCGCTGGAGAGAAGCTGCCAGATTGCCCGACTATCAAGCTGCCAGACCGCCTGGTCTCCAAACCCCCAGAGTCAAGTCGCTAGACCGCCCAGTCTCCATACTGCAAAACCTCCCCTCAAGCTGGAGCATATACATCAATCATGCCCAGCTTGTCGCAAATATGAAAAAAAGGAAACTGACACAAGCTTGGTGAAGATATCTGTCAACTCGTTGTCTGAAGTAACAAATGAAGTGC
Source organism: Platanthera guangdongensis (assembly GCA_039583875.1). NCBI lineage: Eukaryota > Viridiplantae > Streptophyta > Magnoliopsida > Asparagales > Orchidaceae > Platanthera > Platanthera guangdongensis. The sequence goes on from CM077152.1 coordinate 45,123,333, forward strand.
AAATCTGTTTCTTCAAGATCTCTTCTCTAATGAAATGACAATCAACTTCGATGTACTTTATTCTCTCATGAAATACCAGATTTTTTGAGATATATATAACGACCTTGTTGTCACAGAACATAGGTAGAGGATGATTATAGACTTTTCCTAAGTCCAGCATGAGAGCTCGTAACCACTTTAACTCATAAGTGGTTGACATCATACTCTGATATTTCGCTTCGGCACTAGAACTGGAGACGACCGACTATTTCCTGCTCTTCCAGCTCACTAGGTTTCCTCCCACAAAGGTGCAGAAGCTCAATGTGGACTTACGATCACCTTTGTCGTCAACATAGCTAGAATCTGAGTAGGCTTCAACCTTTAAATCACCATTCCTCTGAAACAGTAGTCCCTTACCAGGCGCCGCTTTAACATATTACAATATTTTCAGGGCAAACTGTGGATGACATTCTCTAGGAGCTTGCATGAACTGGCTAACCTTGCCTACAACATAGGAGATGTCAGGTCGGGTTACCGTGAGATAAATGAGTTTGTCAACCAGACGCCTGTACCTTGTAACATTTGACAGAGGAGGCGAGTCGTCTATCTAGGTTTTATTTTCTCCAATAGCTATGGGGCATCGGGCAGGTTTAGCCCCAGTCAACCATGTCTCTTTCAGAAGATCAAGAGCATACTTACGTTGGGAGAGGACCAAAAAATTGGGCTTTCGAGATATTTTTATCCCCAGGAAGTACTTTGGGGATCCCATATCCTTCATGACAATGTGTTGACGTAAATGTTTCTTTGTCAGCGCTACCCCAGCCTGATCATCACCCGTGAGAACAATATCATCCACATATACAGCAAGAACAACTAGAGTCAGTGCGGTTTTGTGAATGAATAACAAGTGATCTGCAGAGCTTCTTATGAAACCAACGGTTGGCACAATGCCGCTGAACTTATCGAACCACGCCCGAGGGCTTTGCTTTAGGTCATAGATGGCCTTCTTTAGTCTGCATAAGCGTGTCTCCCCCTAAGCAACATACCCATGAGGTTGCTCCATGTAGACATCCTCTTGTAGATCTCAATAAAGGAAGACATTCTTGACATCCAGTTGGGAAATGAGTCAATCCCTATTGACGGCCACAGACAGGAGAACACGAATAGTGCTGAGACGTGCAACAGGAGAGAATGTGTCAAAATAATCAACCTCATAGGTCTGAGTGAAGCCCTTAGCGACCAGGCATGACTTGTAACGATCCACACTGCTATCCGGACGGAACTTCACAATAAATACCCAGCGACAGCCAACAACATTGGTGCCCAAAGGAGGAGGGACAAGAGTCCATGTACCCCGCTCATTGAGGGTGACAATTTCCTCATCCATGGCGGTCTTCCAATGAGGAACACCAAGGGCATCCTGCTAGGTGTGGGGAGTGGCAGTGGCAGAGATAGCCAACGCAAAATTCCTGCGAGAAGTCGTAAGACGAGTATAAGAAATAACAGTAGTAAGTTAATGTTGGGTACACGTCCGCACCTTTTTGCGAAGAGCAATGGGAAGGTCCAGGTCGTCGTGTTCATCAGCATCCGGTGCATCCGTGGAGGAGAGTTCTTGCCCGAGAGTAGAGAGACGGCAAAGGCAGAGAGAGGAGGAGATGGTGGACATGGCGAAGGTGGAGGGGTCTCGGTGGGCGTAGACAGGACGTAGGAGTCGGTAGGAGGAGCAGGAATATCAGGAAGAAGGGAGGAGTCGTGAGAGAAATAGGACGCATTTTCGAAAAAAAAGTAACGTCTGCGGAGATGAACTGCTTCTGATGAACAGGATCAAAATAACAGTAACCTTTCTGAGTGGAAGTGTAACCCAGAAAGACACACTTGGTGGCACGTGGAGAGAGCTTGTCACGAGTGGCGGAGGGAGTGTGCACAAAGGCCGTATACCCAAATATACGTAGAGGAAGAGGGAAGGGTTCCTTACTCTGATAGAGAATGGATAACAGTATGTGGCCGTGTAGGACCGTGGATGGAATGCGCTTGATGAGATAGCAGGAGATAAGAACGGCATAGCCCCAGTAGGAGCGAGGAACCTGCATTTGTGTCATTAGCGTTCGAGCGACATCAAGGAGGTGACGGTTTTTGCGTTCAGTCGCATCATTTTGCTGCGAGGTATAGACACAGCTAGTTTGATAAATAATGACATTTTGCACACGGAAAGAAGAAAAAACATGACTAAGATATTTTTTGGCATTATCAGAACGAAAAAGCCTAATAGTCGCATTAAACTGTGTTTTAATCATATAATAAAAGGATGTCCATACAGAGAATAGTTCGGAGCACTTTTTAAGAGATACACTCACGTATATCGAGAGAAATCATCAATAAAAGTTACAAAATACAAACTATCCCGACCTACAGTTAGGGTAGGAGCAGGACCCCAGACATCGGAGTGAACGAGATCAAAAGGACGGGAAGAGTCGCGACCTTGCTTCGGCGGGAAGGAGGAGTTGTGATGCTTGCCAAGCTGACAGACGTCACAGTTGAGAGGAGGATTTTGTGGAGGTAGGTGGGGCAGAAGCTTACGAAGAAGCTGTGGAGGAGGATGACCAAGGCGAAGATGCCATTGTATAAGATCCGTAAAAGAAGAAGAAAAAACGGACAGAGCAGAAAAGTTGTCTAGGAAGTAGAGGCTGCCGCTCTCATTCCCAGTAGCAATCATCCTTTTGCAGCTCCGATCCTGAAAAGAACAAGAAGTAGGAGTGAATGTGACGGAGCACTGTAACTGCTTGCAAAGAGAAGTAACAGATAACAAATTACATGGAAATTGGGGCACATAGAGGGTGTCCGCAAGGTGAAGAGACGGAGTGACTTGAACCACTCCCGTCTCATTGACAGGTGAAGGAGAGCCATCCGCAATGAAGACCGGGGACAACAGATCATGTTTTTTTAGGAGAGAAAAACACTGAGGATTACCGATCATATGATTAATAGCGCCGGAGTCAATCAACCATTTACCTTGAGTCACCACATGAGTACTACTTGAAGACGTGGCCATCGAGGCAGACTGCTTTGAAGAGGAAGTGTAAGTGTCGCCAGAAGGGCGAAGATGCAGTTGCTTCATCCAGCAACGATCAATCGTATGTCCGCTGCGGGCACAGTGAGAGCAGAGAAAGCGGGAAGGTCCACGCCCGCCGAATTGATGGCCACGACCACCAGAGCCACCCCGGTGTTCATCATAGGTGTTGGGGAGCGGTGGGGAGGATAGCAACGAATGTTGAAGTAGAGAGGTAACAGCAGCAATGCGGACAGTAGTGGCATCTAAGGTGGGAGAATCCGCCTCACCAAGGATCTGTTGACGAATCATATCATAGGAATCCGGAAGACGGAAAAGATAGCACACAACCAGAAGCTCATGTAAGTGCTTGTGTTGCTCGGCCAGATTCGCAGAGAATGGGCAGTTCTGAAGAATTTCAGCTCATAGATCCTGAACCTGTTGGTAAGCAGCAGCATGATACATGGAGGGACGAGCAAAGAGGTCCGCATAGAGAGTATAAATGCGAGACGTTTGAGCCCCCTTGGAGTAAAGAGTGGCAAGATGAAGCCAAGCCGCATTTACCGTTTCATCATGGCGGATGACGGGAAGGCACTCATCAGAAAGGATGTTAGCCAGCTAAGTGCGAACAAGAGCGTCACTAGCATCCCAGTCATCAAAGAGATCGGACTCTGGAGGAGGTGGGTCATCGGTGAGATGATGACGTTTGTATTGTGAGAGAAGTAAAAGGTGAAGGAAAGAGAGACGCGAGCAGAGAACAGATCGCGAGCAGAAAATAGATCGCGGGGCGAAGCGGAGGTCTCGAAAACAGGCACGAGCAGAGAACAGATCTGTTGAAACCGGAATCCGGCCTCTTGTGGAGTTCGACCCTTGGGGAAGGGGTGGTCTCGCGCCTACTTTGCTCCTGCAAGAAAAACAACGAAGAAGACAAGAAGAAACAGACCCAAGGGCTCGACAGGGAGGTCCCACCACAAACCCGGAAGATCTCTGAGCGCTTCCCCTCCTTAGCCAGAAGCCGAGCTAAGGTACCCTCAGAGAGCACTTGAAAACGAGAGTTAGGAGGCACTGAAAGCGTCCCCTCTGAGGTACCCCTTGGGTCTTATTTATAGTTTTTTGGAATCTGAACTGCCAATAACCAAAAGAACTGACCTGAAAATACCAAAAGGCCCTTGGTTGGGTCTGCCAACAGCCAAACTCCACTGTCCTGAGTAGCTATGCGCAGTCCAGCCTGGTCTGCCAACAGCGTGGCTCTGCCGTTCTGAGGGGCTATTCGCACCCCTAGGGAGTCAGCTCGCCCCCAATCCCCCTCCGCGGGAGGCGGGCACGACCTGGCTTCAGCGGCCACGACCTGGCTCCAGCGGTCCGCCTATTCTTCCTGGGCGAGCGCGAGCCGGACCGCCGCGACCTGCCTGTCTTCTGCCGGGGCGGGTAGGCAACCGGGTCGCGGTGTAGGAGCTGGCAGGCGGCCATCGCGACCCCCCGATCGGCTCGCTAGCTGCGGGTCGCCGAACCCGTCCGCTTTGGTCAGCGATTCTCTGCGCGACCTGCTCGCTCGCCTCGCCCGGCTCGCTCGCCAGAAATGGGTGGGAGCGGGCCAGCCCTCCTGCCGTATATCTGTTTGCCGCTTAGGTGCGGGTCGCGGGGCTAGTTCCGCTCGACTTCCCTGGCGGGACCCGCTCGCCGGACACGGGGTTGTACACAATCCCCGCTCTTTTTGAGCTTGATGCAAGCTCAAAAAGAATCATCCAACCCGCGTGTTCGGCGAGTACTGTGCTGAGCTGGCAGGGAATCTTCTGGTGGGGCCCAACTGTCCGGCTATAAATATACCGCTGAGCCCTGGGGGGCTCCCCAGATCCCCTCAGTTTTCTCGAACAGACTGCAGTTTCTCGATGCCGGTCAGCGATGATGTGCGAGCTCGCCTGGCGGCAGCGGGCCAGAAGACTCGGGAGGAGGCCCTTGAGGCCGCCCCTTGGCTAGCACGTGGGTCTCTCGGCCCTCTCTTTAGGCCGACGAAGGGAAAGATTGTTAGGCGGTCTCCGGCGGGCGACCGTCCGGGCTCCAGCTCGGCGGCGGGCTTTGAGGTCGTTCCTGGGGTACGTGACCTTCTTCGGTTTATCGCTGCACCTCTGATCTTTTGTCTTGCAGGTAATTTATTGTGAAGAGGAGGGGAACGGGGGAGAGGATCGCCCCCCTCCCTTGTCGCCTGAGAGGGTCGCTAGTTCCCCAGGTCTGGACCGCCCACCTCCACAAACCCCTCGCTCGCCGGCTCCCCACGGACTGGGAAAATCTCTTGAGGCCCTCGAGGGAGAAGCCTTTCAGGGTCGACCGGGCTCCTCTCGCCCATCCATCGGCGCGGACGACGTGCCAACCCCTGGTAAGCTAGTGCTCACCGTTGGCTTTGTTCTCGCTCGCTCCTTCTGAATCGCCCTTTTGTAGGCTACAACATGGTCTCCTCCGAAACTGAGATGAGCGAAGGGTATTCGCCTCCGCCCGACGTGGACAGTGTTTCTGATTACCTGGGCGACCCGCTCGATGCGGTGGGGATGAAGAGGCAGGTGACGCGGCTGTTCCAGAAACACACGCTGCTGCTTCAGGAGATCATGAAGAGGGTCGATCAAGACAAAGCCGACACCGCGGCCCGGCTCGCGGCCTTGGAGAGACCCCCGCGCGCAGCAGAAGACGACGATGTCACTTCACCGGGCATGCACATCACGCGAGCCGAGGAGCGTCTTAGGAATGTCTCAGAGCAAGTCGGCCTGGCTGAGCGGGAGCTGGTGGCGGTTCGCGATTACCACTATCCTCGCGTGCCGCCGTGATCGGGAACGAAGCGGCGGGGCAGGTGGAAGTGGATCGAGTACTGATCCAGCCTTTTTCCCCCCGCTCGCGGGATATCGCGGAGTTGCTATTATTTCAAAGTTATCTTGTACCTGTAGTGATTCGCAACTCTTTTTGCCCGCGTGCGGGCCTAATTTTTGCTGCTGATGTGTATTAAAATTACCGTGTGATTGCTTTTGTTCTCTGTGGGGCAGGTCAGGGAAAGGATTCGCTCTACCCGTCCTGCCGATCGGGGCGAGGGCGAGCCGATGGGGCTCGCCAGCCGGGAGTTTCCCGACTCGCGCGGAATCCCGGGCGGGTGCGGGCCGAGACTCGCCCGCTCAAGTCTTGCGCGGATGCGACCGGGCGAGAACCGCGCCTGATCGGCCTTTGCGGTGTGGTTGCGCGCTGGGAAGTCGAACCGTCGGGCTGATTTTTGGCTACACGCACCCCTTCATTCGGAGGGAACTTTCCCGCCCTTTCTCTCACCCTATAAATAGGCCTTGCCGGTTCTTATTCTTTCACCGGTTCAAAACACTCTCCCGCTTCCTGCTCTCCGCGAAGCTCGGCTCGTGCTCGCCCTCTGGATCTGTCTCGCACAATTGGTGGTGATTCGGTGGAAATGGGCGGTGGCGGCGGCGATGCGGACGGTCGAAGCAAGTGCGCCTGGACCTTCTCAGAGCACGATTTCCCTCACGCCGTCATTTCGGAACGCGAGTACCTGGATGCTCTCGGCGACCACGTCCCGCCTGGTTTTTCGGCGAGACGGCCCGGGGAAACAGAGAAGATCAACGATTTATCCAGGGATGAGCTCGTCATACCCCTGGCTCACTTTGAGGTGGGCCTGCGACTTCCCCTGTGGCCCGAGGTACGCCAAGTGCTGAAATACTTCGGGGTCGTCCTAGGTCAGATGACCCCGAACTCCATAGCCGTTATGGTGGGGTTCGCCTGTTTTCTGCGAGAGGAGCGAGTCGAGTTTAGTCTCGCTGTTTTCCGGAAGCTATTCTCCTTCCGGGCGAACCGGGATGGTACCGCCTACTTCTCTAGCGCCCACCTCAAGGTGCGGGAGACGGTAAATAAGAGTCATAACTGGCTCAAGAAGTTCCTGTTCGTCAAAGGGGACCTCGGCAACGTCCCCTTCTCGCCGGTGCAGCTCAGCGAGGCGAGCTACCGTCCGCCCAGCCTAGGGGGCCACGAGGCCGACTTGTGCAGGTTCTTCGCCGGGAAGAACTTCGAGGTCGCGTATCTGCGCCGCCATCTTGATGACCTTGCCGCCGTCCCACCAGGGGGAGGTTTGTCACTTGTCACTGCTCTGCCTCGCCCTTTTCTTCTCTGTCTCATCCCCTCTTCTTGGCAGGCGAGCGGGACATCCCTCTTCATCCCCCCTACGAGAGCGCTCGGATTGCCCCCGGGGTTCTCGCCCGAGCGCAGGCCGCGGACGCCGCTCAGCGCGAACCCCCGTCGGTCCCGGCCAAGAAGCGGCCGGGCAGCGGACAGCCCACTCCCCCGCCGAAAGTGGCGAAGACTTCGGGTCGGCAACCCGCTGTGAGCCAAGGGAAAGGTAAGGCCCCGGCAGATCTGCCGACCAAGGGCTCCCCTCCCGTGATCGCTTCGACCAGCGACATCCCCGCCGGGGCGGCGGGTACTTTGGGGCCGCCAGACGGGTCGCAAACCGCCGCGAAGCCGGTGCCGAGAGGGCATCGCAATTTCGGCTACGGCGAGAAATACCTGGACGAGCTTGGCGTCCCGCTCCTGTCCTGGGACAAGGAGTTTAACCGCGCGGTGGTCTCGACTCTGCTGCCGAGCTGGCTAGAGCAGGACACCATTGGCGGGGAGGCGTATAATTTCTCGTTCGGCCTGTACTCGCGAGAAGATGCCGCCATCTACGACAAAGAGGCGGCGCGAGTATTGGTTCACGAGAGCGCGCGGGCCCAGCTACGCGGCCTGGAGCTAGCTCATATGGTAGGGAGGCGCTGCACCCAGCTGGAGCGGAACGCCACCTCCCTGAAGAAGCTGGCGGACGAGAGGGAGGAGCCCAAAAGCTTGCTCAGGAAGACGCGAACCTTCAGAGGAGGCGGGCCGACGCGGCAGAGGAGTCCCTCGCGCAGTACCTGGGCAGGGTGGTATGTGCTCACCCTCGACAACCGCCCTTTCTCGCGAATCCACCTTATAACTTTCTTTTCCTCTTTTCAGGATGCCGCGACGGCCAGTCGGATGGGTGCTGAGATCGCCACCCTTGCTCAGGACAAGTTAGTGCTGGAGGCACGGGTACGCGAGCTGGAGGCCGCCGCCGCTGTCCCTCCGCCTGATAACAGGGGCTGCCCGCTCGCGCACCACTCCGACCACAAGTTGGAGGTGCTGATGCAAAAGAACGCCGCCAGCGCCGCGAAGTACACGATGCAGATGCTGCGACGTGCGGATCTTCTCAAAAGCGAGGCGGCGGAGCTCTCGGCGGGCGACGTGGTTCCGACGCTGTTCCTCCCCATACCGGACCCTGGAGACCAGTCCTTCCAGCGCATTTAGGACTTCTCGCCCCGAGTCTCGCGTCACCCCCGCTCTTTTGACATTTATTTATTAGATGTGTATATCATGCACGTTCAGCTGTTTTGAGACGCACGCGTGAGCTGTGCCTCGACTTCGTGATTTTTATCTACTATTGCTTTTATAAATGCTTTCTCGCCTGCCTCTGTATATTTGCTATTACCGCGCAAGGTGGCCTGCCTCTGCGACCCAGCCCTGATGATGCGGCTGCTTCGCCCTTCAAGCGAGGCGAGCCAGCTCGTCCTTTGTCTGAGTTATCAAACTTCTTGCGGACCCTCGCCCAGGTTCTCGCCTCCGTCCGGCCGCCTTTCTCGGGGCTGGGGGGGGGGGGCTATGTTAGACCCCTCCCTTTTTGACTAACTTTTGTGATTCCGACCTGTTGTTAACATCATTCGAGTAGTTCCCGGCCTTGCCGGCTAGGTGGAAGCCCGGCAGCGTGATTCGTTCTAGGTCGCAAGTTATTGTCATTGAGTGACTTCCGCCCCCGCCAGCTAAGTGAGAGCCTGGAAGCGGGATCTTCTCGAGGCTAGGGATGACACCGAGTGACTCCCGGCCCTGCCAGCTAGGTGAGAGCCTGGCAGCGGGATCTTCTCGGGGTCTAAACACATTCCATCGAGTGACTTCCGGCCCTGCCAGCTAGGTGAGTGCCTGGCAGCGGGATCTTCTCGAGGCTAGGGATGACACCGAGTGACTTCCGGCCCTGCCAGCTAGGTGAGAGCCTGGCAGCGGGATCTTCTCGGGGTCCAAACACATTCCATCGAGTGACTTCCGGCCCTGCCAGCTAGGTGAGAGCTTGGCAGCGGGATCTTCTCGAGGCTAGGGATGACACCGAGTGACTTCCGGCCCTGCCAGCTAGGTGAGAGCCTGGCAGCGGGATCTTCTCGGGGTCCAAACACATTCCATCGAGTGACTTCTGGCCCTGCCAGCTAGGTGAGAGCCTGGCAGCGGGATCTTCTCGAGGCTAGGGATGACACCGAGTGACTTCCGGCCCTGCCAGCTAGGTGGGAGCCTGGCAGCGGGATCTTCTCGGGGTCCAAACACATTCCATCGAGTGACTTCCGGCCTTGCCAGCTAGGTGAGAGCCTGGCAGCGGGATCTTCTCGAGGCTAGGGATGACACCGAGTGACTTCCGGCCCTGCCAGCTAGGTGGGAGCCTGGCAGCGGGATCTTCTCGGGGTCCAAACACATTCCATCGAGTGACTTCCGGCCCTGCCAGCTAGGTGAGAGCCTGGCAGCGGGTTCTTCTCGAGGCTAGGGATGACACCGAGTGACTTCCGGCCCTGCCAGCTAGGTGAGAGCCTGGCAGCGGGATCTTCTCGGGGTCCAAACACATTCCATCGAGTGACTTCCGGCCCTGCCAGCTAGGTGAGAGCCTGGCAGCGGGATCTTCTCGAGGCTAGGGATGACACCGAGTGACTTCCGGCCCTGCCAGCTAGGTGAGAGCCTGGCAGCGGGATCTTCTCGGGGTCCAAACACATTCCATCGAGTGACTTCCGGCCCTGCCAGCTAGGTGAGAGCCTGGCAGCGGGATCTTCTCGAGGCTAGGGATGACACCGAGTGACTTCCGGCCCTGCCAGCTAGGTGAGAGCCTGGCAGCGGGATCTTCTCGAGGCTAGGGATGACACCGAGTGACTTCCGGCCCTGCCAGCTAGGTGAGAGCCTGGCAGCGGGATCTTCTCGGGGTCCAAACACATTCCATCGAGTGACTTCCGGCCCTGCCAGCTAGGTGAGAGCCTGGCAGCGGGATCTTCTCGAGGCTAGGGATGACACCGAGTGACTTCCGGCCCTGCCAGCTAGGTGAGAGCCTGGCAGCGGGATCTTCTCGGGGTCCAAACACATTCCAATTCTCTATGCAAACTGGCTATGGCAATACTGGGGGGGAAGAGGAATTCATTATAACCAACGTGTTGCTTACAGGCGCTTAGGGAAAAAACCTTTTCAGGTTGTCTCCACTCCAGGTGAGACTCAGGGTCTCGCCCTCTACATTTTGGAGCCGATAGCCCCCTGACTTCAAAGCCTCCTTCACAATAAACGGCCCCTCCCAGCTGGGGTTGAGCTTCCCTACGGACGTTGACCTCCCTGCCGCGTCTACCTTCTTCAGCACCAGGTCTCCTTCCGCGAACTGCTTGACCCTGACATGCTTGTCAAAGTATTTGACCATCCTTCTTTTTACCTCCTCCTGTCGGATGGCCGAAAGGTCCCTCAATTCTTCCACCATGTCAAGGGAGAGTCTCAACTCCCCCTCGTTCTCGGCTCGCCATTCCTCTCGGCCCTCTCTGGCCGCCCCGACTCGCGGCGTTTGGACTTCAAATTCTACGGGAAGCACCGCCTCGCACCCATGGGAGAGCTTGAAGGGAGTCTCCCCCATAGCCGTGTTAGGGGTGGTTCTCAGGGCCCAAAGAACTGCAGGGAGCTGCTCTACCTAGCTCCCCCTCAAATTCTCCACCTTCTTCTTGAGGAGATTGACGATGATCTTGTTCGCGGCCTCCACCAGCCCGTTACTCCTGCGGTGGTGGACCGAGGCGAACCTGAGGTCGATTCCAAGCTGCTCGTAGAAGCTGGTGAACTCGGCACTGGCGAACTGGGGTCCGTTGTCTGTGACGATGGCCTGGGGCAGCCCATGGCGACAGATGATCTCACCCCAAACAAAGTTCCTGATCACTTGGGAGGTCACATTGGCCAACGCCTTCACGTCCATCCACTTCGAGAAGTAGTCGATCATCACTAGGAGGAACCTTCTCTGACCGCTGGCCTGGGGAAACGGTCCAACCAAATCCATTCTCCAGATTACAAAGGGCCAGGGGGCCATGATACTCTTGAGCTGTTGGGCCGGCTGTAGCTTGAGGGGGGCAAACAGCTGGCACTTATGACATCTCCTTGCGAACTCCGCGGCGTCGCGACCCAGGGTGGGCCAGAAATACCCTTGCCTGACTATCCTCCCCTCCAGGGTCCGACTCCCGGAATGGCTCCCGCACTCCTCGGAGTGGACTTCCTCCAAGATCCTCTGCGCCTCGCCCTCGGCTACGCAGCGAGGCAGCATCCCGGAGAGGGTCTTCCTGTATAGCTGCCCGTCCTTAAGGAGGTAGTAAGCTGACTTGTGCCTCAGCTTCTTCCTGTCTACCCCCTCCGGATATTCTCCCGTGGAGAGGAAAACTACCACTGGGTCCATCCACGAAGCTTGCTGGTCGATCTCCATGAGCTCCCCTTCTTCGATGGAGGGGCGGAACAGGTCGGTGATGGTGCCCCCCGCCCAGGGGCCATGCTTCGCTAGCTGGTCGGCCTGTTCATTCTCTCCCCTTGGCACGTGTCGGATGGAGAAGGTCTGGAAGGTGCCTATGACCCCCTTCACTTTGGCCAAGTATGACTTCAGGGTGGGTTCCCTTGCTTCGAACTCTCCGTTGATCTGGGAAGTCACCATCATGGAGTAAGTGAGGACCTCCACATCCAGCACCCCCAGCTCCCTGGCCAGGCGCAGCTCTGCTATCACGGCCTCGTACTCGGCCTGGTTGTTGGTAATGGGAAAGTGCACCACCATCTGCTCAATCTGAGTCCCTTGAGGGCTTTCTAGGACCACCCCCACTCCAAGATAATGCCTCCCTGAGGCTCCATCCACCCTCACCTTCCAAGGAGTCGGGCGGGTGAGCTCCTCCTCCGCTACTTCTACCACGTAGTCGGCCAGGAAGTCGGCCATCGCCTGAGCTTTGATCAAGAGCCGCGCAACGAAGGAGACATCGAACTCGCTCAGCTCCACCGACCACTTGGCCAGCCGGCCTGAATGCTCCACCCCCTCGAAGATGTTGTGGAGAGGATGGTCGGTCACCACTCGGATTGAGTGTGCCTGGAAGTAAGGTTGTAGCCTCCGAGCCGAGATGATTAGTGCGAATGCAAGCTTCTCCAAGATCGGATACCGGAGCTCGGCCTTCCTTAGGACCCGGCTGACGTAATAAATAGGGAGCTGCCTCTTCCCTTCTTCGCGAACCAATACGGAGCTCAAGGCCTCTGCCCCGACCCCGAGGTATAGGAACAGGTCCTCCCCCTCCTTCGGCCCTTGGAGCAGTGGAGCCTGTGTCAATTGCAATTTGAGGGCCTGGAACGCCTCCTCGCACTCCTTGGTCCATTCAAACCTCTGACCACCCCTCAGCGTTTTGAAGAAGGGGGAGCACTTCTCCCCTGCCCGAGAAAGGAAGCGACTCAGCCCTGCTAGCTTCCCCGTCAACCGTTGGACCTCCTTTGCATTCCGCGGGGACCCCAGCTCCAGGATAGCCTTGATCTTGTCTGGATTCGGCTCGACCCCCGCGGGGGTGAGGAGATGCCCCAAGAACTTTCCCCGGCTGGCCCCAAAGACACACTTAAGGGGATTCAACCGCATCTTATATCTGCGCAGGGTGGCGAAGGTCTCCTCCAGGTCCCAAAGGTGGGAGTCTACATCCCGACTCTTGATCATGAGGTCGTCCACGTATACCTCCATATTCCTCCCCCTCTGCTCCTTGAAGACCCTATCCATCATTTTTTGGTAAGTGTCCCCAGCATTCTTCAGCCCGAATGGCATCATCTTGTAGCAGTAGCAGTCGTCCCCTGTGATGAACGAGACATCCTTGATGTCCGGGGGTGCATCCTGATCTGATGGTAACCTGAAAAGGCATCTAAAAAACTCATTACAGAAAAGCCGACGGCTGAGTCAACCAGCGCGTCGATCCGAGGCAAAGGATAATAGTCCTTAGGACAAGCTTTATTAAGTAAGGAAAAATCGATACACAATCGTCAGCGGCCGTCTCCTTTTTTAACCATCACAACGTTGGAGACCCAGCCGGGGTACTGAATCTCGGACACGAAGCCAGCCTTGAGAAGCTTTGCCACCTCCTCCCTGATGGGCTCCGCCAGCTTGTCCGCCGTGGACCTCTTTGAAAGTCCACCTAGTGTCAGCTATGTGCACCTATGGGGGGGGGGGAATAGGTGACGAGTAGCGCTTTTGCGGAATTTACGAACGTACCTGCACAATAAAAATAGAAAGCACAGCACACAGAATACACAGGCAAATTATAGTGGTTCCCCGACTTGGGTACATCCACTTTCCCCCTTCGACCTATCTCCCCAACAAGGGACGACTCGGTCACTTCTCCAACGGGATTGAAATCCAATCTCTACACTAACGGAAGGAACCCTTCCACACGTGAGAGTCAACACTCCCACAAAACGGGTTGCACCCAACCCTTACAACACGGAACAAAAGTTCATTTACAACAAAAGTAAATATAGAATGTATACGAGATACAAACTTCTTTCGGAGACTACGGTGTTCCTCTTCGTTTGACGACGTGTTCGTTAAGTCAACGAAGAGTCTACAACCTTGGTCTCTCTTGGAGAGGATCTCCCCGGAACCGGCGGCGGCAACACGAGCGGCGGCTAGCTTCGGGATCGGCGGCTACGATGATGAGCGGCTGCTGAACTTGGAGATCCAAACTTCGTAGCGAAGTAAACTAGGTCTACCAACGGTCACTCTAGGATCGGTCGTCTCGATCGATTCGGACGGGGGAGTTTTTCCCGGTCAACAAATCGAGAGACAAGAGATCTCTGGATAGACACGTGAGACCCAAGCTTTGCTAAGCTTCTGTCGCCGGAGATCACGAAGGAATCTCGAATGTTGACGGCGACCAACTAGCCCGAGCGCGACGGCGGCGGCGGAGAGGAATCGCGATATTAGGGTTTCGTAGCGGCTCGGTTTCGTTCTCTTTTCTCCGTACTTTTACTGTTCAAAATACTGGAATATATATACTGTAGATAACTCCAATATGACCGTTTGTGGGACCCACACTAGAAATCCCTAAGTCCGGTTCAAACTAGTCTAGAGGCAGAATCCGGTCCAGCAGCAACCTGAGAAAACGCTAAGTGAAAATCGGCGAGAATCGCAGGCGATTCTCGACGAATCGGCGAGAATCACCAAGTGATTCTCGATGATTCGTCGAGAATCGTTAGTGATTCTCGCTGAATCACTTATTGATTCTCAACGAATTTCACTTTGTATACATGAGCTGCTTGGCCACCGGTTCGGCGAGAATCACTAGTGATTCTCGCCGAATCTTACTTGGCACCGTTTTGAGGTAGCCAGAAGGAGTCGGCGAGAATCACTAATGATTCTCGTCGATTCGGCGAGAATCACTAGTGATTCTCGTCGAATTTTCCTTAGACGAATTTTCGTCTTCCACCCTAGAGCTGCTCCTTGATCCATACATGCTCCTTGTCTTCTCTTGCATATGAACGGCCCTGTACTTGAAAGTAAGTGAACTCCAATAGAGAGAGTACACGTAGGCCAACACACTGATCTGCTCAACGAGGGATTACGTCGTGCAGACCCGCGTATATTGACCTACTGCACCCTGACATTGGTGTGCACTTAGCGTGGAGGAGCTGCAAGTACAACTTAAGATGTTTCATCAAATACATTGTGAATTCATCTTAGCTTGACAGGTGGCTTCCTCAAATCTAGGTAATCGTGGATACAATACCCAACAATCTCCTCCTATTTGACGAAGCCAAAACCCTACTAGCTAAGATGAATAACACATATCAAATAATAAACATAGCATTCAGAAATTAAACATGCAGCACAAGAGAATATATGCAATCAGATCAGGACTTGAGTCATTCACAAATTCAAATATATATACCAATATAAATATATACACATATAATCCAGAATTGTTTCTATGACAACAATAATCATTAAATGTTCTTAAGACCAAGTGACAAGCTATAAGTTTGACTATTTTTCCTTAGCTAAGTCACCCTTAGGATTTTGAGCCAAGTACTTCTTGCTTTGCCTCTCCATGTATTCTTTGGGCTTCGGGTAATACCTAGGAGGAGCAACTTTATCTGCATCCTTGTTGTTTCTGAAAAAGATGTTGCGTTTCGCTTCAAACGTTTTGTGCGTTTCCCACTCATACTGGCTATATACTTCGTTTCGATTGATCTCTCCTCTTTCTTGCAGCCAGAAGGTGTCTAAGATGATGTTCCTTGAAACTAGACTCCACCTTTCGTTTCGTACATCCTCCTCATTCATTCGAGTTCTCTTTGCAGCCTGTGTCTCCTTGGAGGTCCCTTCTTGAACTTTTCTCTTTCCCCTGGCTTTTGCTAAGGCCTCTTGGTCAAACATGCTCCTCAGTTTAGCTTTGGAGAGAGCCCTAGCATCAGCGTCATTTGTGGGAATATCTGCAGCACTTGCACTTACATCCTCAGCAACACTTACTTCCTCAGCGTCCTTAGATGTCTCAGGGACATGAATACCGGCAGGATTGTCAGGCAGAACGACGCCTAACGTACCTAGCGCCTGTTGGAGCATCCACCAGCAGCTCTCATAGACATATTTACTTGATTGGGCGAAGTGTGTGCTCATGCTTTCTTGAAGCTCGGCCAACGTAGCTATATACTCTTTCTCCCCCTTTTTGGCTTCGACAGCTATGCAGTTGGCATATGAGTGCAGGGAGTCATCAATATGCTTCGTTGTCTTGGAGAATTCAGTGATCAGGGCCTGCTGATTGGCATTTAAAGTGACCATATTACCATCAAACTTCTGAATGTTGGTGGCTACAACGTGTGCGTTCTGATTTACGACAGCCAGAGTATCAGTATTCTTTTTCAAGCCGGCCATTAAGAGTGTGACAGCTTCGCCGGCCGCGGTATACTTCTCTTCAAATTTCTTCTCCATCACGTCCAACTTATGGTTGATTTCCACCATATTCTTGAGCATCAGATTTTCCGAAGTCTTAATCCTGTTCAGCAGTTTATTCTGGGCTTCATCAAATGAGACTTTAAGTTCATTCACAATGCCCTGAATGATATTGACAGTGTGAGTGGCTAGCTCATCTCATAACGGAATAGCCGGAGGCACTTGTGGGCCATGCATTTCAGCAGACGCATCTGTAGAGCTGGATACCATCACAGTCTCTACAGGAGGAATGTTGACAGTCTCTGTAGATTTATCTAACTCCCCCTCCACTGGTGCAGACTTGTCAGGTGGAGGTTCAACAGGATCCGGAGTCTCAAGTACTTCATGTCCCTCATTCTCATCTTCCTCTCCGTCCTCATCCAAGAAATCATCTATATCAGCAGCTTCTTCCAATTCTTGGTCACCAGTCTCCAGCACAGTGTCACTTACTTCTTGAGTGTCGGCCACAGCATCCCTGGCCACCTGGGCGATTTCAGATATTACATCCGTATGAGGGGGTAGAGTCTCCCCCTCGATTCCTGCAGTCACGGTATCAGGAATTTCACCGGGGGTGACTGCTGGAGAAACTTCCTGTTGCTCTTCCACAGCAGGCTGCCCGATACGCCGCTCCCATCGATCAAACACACTTGCATCCATCTTCTTCAAGTAGTGGAGAGGGACGCCTTTGCTCATGTCAAACTTGTCTCCGTTCAGCTGGTTTAGATATAAGCTTATGATGTGGCCAAAACTTGGAGTGCCCAAGGTGTCCTTGATATTTTGGAACAGCAACTCCCCCCAGTTGAACCTCTTGCGGCAGACAACAGCTATGAGGATCTTGAACATATTTCCTAAGATATGGTCATGCGAGCCAGGCTTGCAGATGAGCACTTTTCCAATAACGTCAGATAGGAGCTTCCCTTCTTCATTCATCTCCTTTCTCTTTATTGATCGAGTTCCTCGTGGAAGACCGCAAAACAAGAGAGTTCTGGTTTTGTCCTCGTCCTCCAGATAGTCCTCCTGCTCCGAACTAGAAAGCTGCAGGTAGCGAGTCAGCTTGCTGGCAGACATCTTTACTTTTGCCCCAGCCACCTTGCTCTTGATTATGGAGTCTCCATCTCGGAGTCTTGCGGTAGCGAAGAACTCCAGCACCTCTTTGTCCAGGATTTTGCAAGGGTGCTCCAAGACGAAGGTTAGCCCAGCCTCTTCCAGCATTAGGATGATGTTGCGGAATTCATCCGAGGCGTGAGAAAACCCAGTTCGAACCAGCTCGCAGCCAGAGACCAACCCTGCAGTTGTCCTTGGAGCCATTGTAGATCTAGAGATAGAAGCCCTACTCTAAGCATTAATGAACATTCAAAAAGAAAGCATTACTAGTGAGCGCGTCCAAGTACGGGTGAGGAAGAGGTTACCTAAGGGCATATACGGTGAGTTAGTTCGAGTGGAGAAGAATCGAAACTAGAAGAGTTCGTCGGTGAAGGCTTCGGCGGGATGCTTGCGGGAAACCTTTGATGGAGACGGATTAGAAGAGCTTTCCAGCAGGAGTCGGTGTGGTGTCCTTCCGGTAAGCGTCCCTTGCGGCGATTAGAGGCCCCTCGGCGAATGTCCAGCGGAGGAGAGTCGACGAGGTTTGGCGTAGACGGTGCGACGAGCTTGTTGCGGGTCGTCGGGAGATCTCTTGCGGGTTTCGGCAAGGCTGCGGAAGAACTTGGGAGAGCTCTTGCGGGTCGTCGGGAGAGCTTTTGCGGGATGCGAGAAGAAGGCGAGGGGTCGGCGGGTATTTGACTAGTTCGGTGAGATTTTGTCTAACTCGGCGGGATTCGTGAAGAAGGCGAAGAGTCGGCAGGATTTGTCTGACAGGAGATTTATTTAATTCGGTTTCTGATACCATTTGTCTAATTCGAAATTGAGAGGTCTCTTGACTAGAAATTTTCACGTTGAGAAGCTTGCAGCATTTTTGAAATTTTCTGATGTCAAGTTAATATAAAGATGATAAACACATGCATATTTTAAAGTCAATCTATTTGGATTTGAACGAGGCTTTTCCAAAAACTTCTTGATGTCAATTGTGAGTTGTCGAGAATCACGATGACATATCTTCGTTAACCCTTTATTGATGTGTAAAGGTTTGCATGCATCGAGTTAACCTATCCTTAGACGTGCATACATACACTAATATACAAAGAAGTATCTGTATATAATGATATATATATATATGTAATTGTCAATTGAAAACGACTCAAGTCTTAAAACTGATCATGAGTACCTGGGATTTTGAGAGTCATCGTTCTAGTCCCTCAGGTAGAACATATCAGAAGCTCAATGTGAGTATGCTCAAATTGATATCACAGTTGTTATTGCAGACGATTTTTCCAATTTAGTCTTGAGCCACCTACTGTCTAGTTCCCATCATATTCACGGGAACCTAGACTACCCTGCAAGAAAGAATTACTTTACCTTAGGAACCCAAATCATATTGGGTCCTAGGTTCCTGTTAGCATGAGCACGCCACTGCCTTCCTTCAGAAAACCTGTCTGGAAGACTATCTCTGTCCTGAGAATGTGGATAAGCCCTTGCAGTGGGCACAGAGGGGTTGTGCCAACAATCGATGGCAAAGTGTCCCACTTTGCCGCAGCACCAACAAGGGTGAATGTTGTATCGCCGTTTTCGACCTGATCTAGTGACTGATGTAGTCACGGTCCTAGGTCTAAACGGGATAGGGCATGTTCTTGTCACACAAATGTCTCTTCCATCGTGACACGTGGAAGGGTGGAAAGAATACATGTTGTAAGCGTTATGAGGCCGGGAAGGTGGTGCCATTCTTTCAGGCATCTCCCTTACTGAGGCCCCATAGAGCCTGACATCATGACTTCTGTCCTCTCTATCTCATGTCCTCGAGTGGTGAGAAGTCTTCTGTGAGCTGGGACATGCAGATCCACACTGTGTTGAGGAAGTGGCAGTGAATACAAAGGGCTCAGAATGAGCCTTAGGTATTCTCTCGTGGGTGGCCATGCCGGCCCTTGCACTCCGGGTGTCTCCACATGGGGACAGATCATCCTTACAGTGACCACGACTATTCCTGTGGTCATACCTGAAGGCATGATGAGTTGCCTTCCTGCTTGGAGTGGGGGGTCGGAATACCGTTTCCCCATTTCTCCATGCCTGGATAATCCGGGAAATCCACCTGGTTTCTTGCTTTCTCTTTATAGCATCAACTTTGGAAAAGTTTGATACTATACGTTTCTCATTCTCTAGACTACTCTCTAGAGCTGAGATCTTAGACTCCTTGACCTTGTTGGACGCCAATTGGAGAACCAACAAGATATTCAGTCGAGCAATCTCTCGAGCTTGCTCCTCAGCAAGTAGGTTGCTTTCCTGAAGGGCTCTCTTCAGGGAATCAGAATTTTCTGAAGGAGGGCAGTTCCTGTCTTCAAATATTTCAAGAGATACGGTGCAGGAGGAAGAAGTTACCTGCTCTTCTGTGTTATTGTCATTAGATCCAGTGACCATTGTTTCATCCACATCAGAGCTGCTTTCCTCACTGTCCTCTTCAGTCTCTGACACGGACACTGGAGCTCTGATGCAGTCCGAGGGATCCTTGCCTTCATCTTCAGAAGTGAGGACCCCCACATACGCTTCATCCTCTAATTGACAGCATATTCCAACTTTCTCTGACCCCCCCCCCCCCATCAGCTCAGAGATCGTCATCCACAGAGATTTAGCTGTCCTACATTTTTCCAATCTAGAGCGAGAGGCTCCAGACCAGATATCCATAATGATTTGACGAATCCTCTCATCCAAGTGAAATAGTGATAGTTCCGTCTCTGACATCTCAGCAATGCCCATGGGCACTTGGATCCCAGAGTCGGAGGTCTTCATGGGAATAAACGGACCCTCTTCCAGGATGAAGGATGCTCGAGGATCGATAGCATCAAGGTGAAATGACACCCTCATTCTCCAGATGGGATAATAATCCTTTGTGCATGCGGGGAGTTTGAGTGGCGGTATTTCATAATCCAGATCCATGCTTCTGACACTGGTGGCAGGATTCTACTCAAGGTGTTAACCTTTTTGATGAGGAACCTCGCTCTGATACCACTTGAAAGTCCACCTAGTGTCAGCTATGTGCACCTATGGGGGGGAATAGGTGACGAGTAGCGCTTTTGCAGAATTTACGAACGTACCAGCACAATAAAAATAGAAAGCACAGCACACAGAATACACAGACAAATTATAGTGGTTCCCCGACTTGGGTACATCCACTTTCCCCCTTCGACCTATCTCCCCAACAAGGGACGACTCGGTCACTTCTCCAACGGGATTGAAATCCAATCCCTACACTAATGGAAGGAACCCTTCCACACGTGAGAGTCAACACTCCCACAAAACGGGTTGCACCCAACCCTTACAACACGGAACAAAAGTTCCTTTACAACAAAAGTAAATATAGAATGTATACGAGATACAAACTTCTTTCGGAGACTACGGTGTTCCTCTTCGTTTGACGACGTGTTCGTGAAGTCAACGAAGAGTCTACAACCTTGGTCCCTCTTGGAGAGGATCTCCCCGGAACCGGCGGCGGCAACACGAGCGGCGGCTAGCTTCGGGATCGGCGGCTACGATGATGAGCGGCTGCTGAACTTGGAGATCCAAACTTCGTAGCGAAGCAAACTAGGTCTACCAACGGTCACTCTAGGATCGGTCGTCTCGATCGATTCGGACGGGGGAGTTTTTCCCGGTCAACAAATCGAGAGACAAGAGATCTCTGGATAGACACGTGAGACCCAAGCTTTGCTAAGCTTCTGTCGCCGGAGATCACGAAGGAATCTCGAATGTTGACGGCGACCAACTAGCCCGAGCGCGACGGCGGCGGCGGAGAGGAATCGCGATATTAGGGTTTCGTAGCGGCTCGGTTTCGTTCTCTTTTCTCCGTACTTTTACTGTTCAAAATACTGGAATATATATACTGTAGATAACTCCAATATGACCGTTTGTGGGACCCACACTAGAAATCCCTAAGTCCGGTTCAAACTAGTCTGGAGGCAGAATCCGGTCCAGCAGCAACCTGAGAAAACGCTAAGTGAAAATCGGCGAGAATCGCAGGCGATTCTCGACGAATCGGCGAGAATCACCAAGTGATTCTCGACGATTCGTCGAGAATCGTTAGTGATTCTCGCCGAGTCACTTATTGATTCTCAACGAATTTCACTTTGTATACATGAGCTGCTTGGCCACCGGTTCGGCGAGAATCACTAGTGATTCTCGCCGAATCTTACTTGGCACCGTTTTGAGGTAGCCAGAAGGAGTCGGCGAGAATCACTAATGATTCTCGTCGATTCGGCGAGAATCACTAGTGATTCTCGTCGAATCGACGAGAATCACTTGGTGATTCTCGTCGAATTTTCCTTAGACGAATTTTCATCTTCCACCCTGGAGCTGCTCCTTGATCCATCCATGCTCCTTGTCTTCTCTTGCATATGAACGGCCCTGTACTTGAAAGTAAGTGCACTCCAATAGAGAGAGTACACGTAGGCCAACACACTGATCTGCTCAACGAGGGATTACGTCGTGCAGACCCGCGTATATTGACCTACTGCACCCTGACATTGGTGTGCACTTAGCGTGGAGGAGCTGCAAGTACAACTTAAGATGTTTCATCAAATACATTGTGAATTCATCTTAGCTTGACAGGTGGCTTCCTCAAATCTAGGTAATCGTGGATACAATACCCAACACTCTTTTTCTGCTGAACGGGGCGTGTTCCCGGGTCCAGGTTAAGGCGGTGGCAGGCCACATCCGCGTCAACCCCCGGCATCTCCGCGGCGTTCCAGGCGAAGATGTCCACGTTCTTTTGGATGCACTCCAGCATCCTGCCTTGGTCCTCCATGGTCAGCCCCTCGCTGACGCGGATCTTTTCCATCCTCCCCCCTCGGGTGAGCACCTCCAGCTCCACCACTTCCTCTGCTACCTCCAGCCCGGATTATTCTGCCCATCCTTCAACATCCCCTTCCTCCGGGACGGGGACCTCTACCTCCATCTCTTCTCCCGCGCCCCTCACTTCGGCTACCTCCTCCTGATCTCCTCCTGCCGCCCCTCCTGCATGATCTTTCGCTTCTGGCTCCTCCCCTCCTGCCTTCTGCTCGACCTCCTCCATCCTTCGTCCCATCTCCTCGGCTCCCTCCTGCCAAGAGATGGTGTTCACCGCAGTGACATAACACTCCCGCGCCACCTTTGGGTCCCCCCTGACCCTGACCTGGACCCCCTCAGCGTTGAACTTCAAACACTGATGGAAAGACGAGGGGACGCAGCGGAAGGCACTGATGAGAGGCCTCCCGAAGATGGCGATGTAGCTGCTGGGGGAGTCCACAATGATGAACTTGCAGTTTCGGGACTGCCCCCCAGGGTGACATGGAGGCCAACTCCTCCCTCTACCTCCTTCCTTTCTCTTGAGAATCCGAACAAGGGCCCATCCGAGGCCAGCACCCTCTTAGCCTCCACCTTCATCGCGTCAAACGCCTTTTTGAAGACGACATTGACGGAGCTCCCAATGTCCACGAGGATCCTAGAGACGGTGAAATTTTCGATGGCGGCCTTGATGACCAGCGCATCACAGAACGGATCCTCGTGGTCTGGCATATCACTCCTGGAGAAGGTGATCCTCTCCTCCGGCGGCGGGGTTTGGGATGTAGAGGCGACGCTCCGCCGGTACATGGTGTAGAGGCTTGCCTTGCGGGAAGCCTCGATCCCCACTCCCCCGTGGATCACTCTGATCCCTCCTCGGGTCCCGACATCCACCCGATCTTCGCAGCGGTCCTCCTCCGCCCGAGGCAGGACTTCCTCGATCCTTACTTCCTGCCGCGCCTCCTGCTGCTGCTGCTGCCGCTCCTTATTCCCTCTCATCTCCAAGAATTCCGGGCACGTGGCCGTCGCGTGCCCCTCCTCCTGATGGAAGTCGCAATAGGGTAGCTCCACCCTGACCTCCCTTCTCCTCCTCCTCATGATCCCCCTCCTTGCTCCTAAAGCTATGGCCATGGCCTCCTCCTGATAGGGGAGCCGGGGCCTCTGGCCCTGCCTCCAGCCCGGTGGGTGGAACTGATCTTGCCTCCCCTGATGGTGACCCCTTTTGTAGTATCCTCTTGGTGGCTCTTGCCCCTGCCACTCAGGTCTCCAGCCCAGCCGGCGGTCGGGCTCCTGGTGCCCCCACCTCGGCTGTTGTTGCCACTGGAGCTGCCTTTGCTCCCTCTGCCTAGGTTCTCCCCTTCTCTCCTCCTGTGCCTTTTCCCTTCTCGACTCTTTCTCTTCTCAGTGGCCCACCTGGCTAGCTTTCTTGCGAACTCCGGATTCGACGCCTCCCCGTCAACCTATCTCGCCGCCCTCTCCATCAACTCCTCGTAGGAGAGGGGGGGAACTCTCTTCAGCTCCATTCGGAAGAACCCCTGCTGCAGGCCCAGGGTAAAGGCCATCATCAGACTATGGCCCGGCATCTCTTGGACCTGGGTGACTTTCTCCTGAAATCGATCCACATAGCTCCCCAACGTCTCGTTCACTCCTTGCTTAATGTGGAACAAGGACTCAGACTCCTTCTTCCTCTTCTTCGAAGTAGTGAACCTCAGCATGAACCCTCGGCGCAAGTCCTCGAAGCAGTAGATGGAACTAGCCGGCAGCTGGTGGAACCACTCCCTCGCCTTCTCCCGGAGAGTGATGGCGAAGAGCCGGCATTTGAATCCGTCCGACATCTATCGGATGGAGACCACGTCCTCGAACCATTGGAAATACTGGACCGGGTCTCCCTTCCCAGTGTAGTAAGACATCTCGGGCTCCCTGAACCCATATGGGACTGGAGCTGAGGAGACCAGCTCGCTGAAAGGACTGCCTCCCCCCACCGGGCGAGTCGGCGAGTCTCGCGAGCCCAACTCGCCGAACCTGCCTCAGCTTGCCGAGCCGGGGAAAAGCTCGCGCCCCGGGAGCTCGCATCCTCGGCCTTCCTCGGCCACTTCCTTTCCAGCTCGCCGGCCAGGGGCGTCCTCGCCCAAAGAGGGCGCGGCCGCGATCTGGGCTGCCGGAGTCGAGTACTCGGCCCGCGCGCCGAGTGCGATCTTGACGAGGCCCAGCACCTCGTTCCTGAAGTCCTCCAACATCCGCACTGTTGCGAGAGGCGGGGGGGGGGGGCGTCGAGTCCTGCCTGTCAGATCCTTGTCCTCCCGTCATTGAGCTCGCCGAAGCTTTTCTGCACTGACCACTGTCCACGCTCACTGCACCAAAATGTTGAAACCGGAATCCGGCCTCTTGTGGAGTTCGACCCTTGGGGAAGGGGTGGTCTCGCGCCTACTTTGCTCCTGCAAGAAAAACAACGAAGAAGACAAGAAGAAACAGACCCAAGGGCTCGGCAGGGAGGTCCCACCACAAACTCGGAAGATCTCTGAGCGCTTCCCCTCCTTAGCCAGAAGCCGAGCTAAGGTACCCTCAGAGAGCACTTGAAAACGAGAGTCAGGAGGCACTGAAAGCGTCCCCTCTGAGGTACCCATTGGGTCTTATTTATAGTTTTTTGGAATCTGAACTGCCAATAACCAAAAGAACTGACCTGAAAATACCAAAAGGCCCTTGGTTGGGTCTGCCAACAGCCAAACTCCGCTGTCCTGAGTAGCTATGCGCAGTCCAACCTGGTCTGCCAACAGCGTGGCTCCGCCGTTCTGAGGGGCTATTCGCACCCCTGGGGAGTCAGCTCGCCTCCAATCCCCCTCCGCGGGAGGCGGGCACGACCTGGCTTCAGCGGCCACGACCTGGCTCCAGCGGTCCGCCTATTCTTCCTGGGCGAGCGCAAGCCGGACCGCCACGACCTGCCTGTCTTCTGCCGGGGCGGGTAGGCAACCGGGTCGCGGTGTAGGGGCTGGCAGGCGGCCATCGCGACCCCACCGATCGGCTCGCTAGCCGCGGGTCGCTGAACCCATCCGCTTTGGTTAGCGATTCTCTGCGCAACCTGCTCGCTCGCCTCGCTCGCCAGAAATGGGCGGGAGCGGGCCAGCCCTCCTGCCGTATATCTATTTGCCGCTTGGGTGCGGGTCGCGGGGCTAGTTCCGTTCGACTTCCCTGGCGGGACCCGCTCGCCGGACACGGGGTTGTACAAGATCATGCAAACAGAAAACTGGCGTGAGTAGAGAATAGGTCGCGGGGCGATAAGGAGGCCACGCGAACAGAAAGGAGGTCGCGAAGATAGGTCGCAAACAGAGAAAAAAATAGGTCGCGAAGACAGGTCACGAACAGAGAGAGCGCAAAGAGAGAGGTCGCGCACACAGAGGACAACGACAAGGAAGAGAAGATAACCGCGCAGACAGGGCACAAGAAGGAGGGGACTAACCGCGCTGCCATAAGGGCACACATAATCAAGTGAAAAAGATCGAGTCCTCTGATACCATGTGTGAACAAAAAAAGAGAAACTGAAATTTGGACAATAACAGAGTTTTTTTATTTCCAAAAATTATATGTATTACAAAGGTATGACCTCCCTTTTATAGAATACAGGAGAAAAGAGATTACAAATAAGCAAAGTGGCACTAAAAACTTTTATAGTAACTAGCGTCTAGACATAACCAGACCACATAGGTCGTGCGGTTAGACGAGAAGGCTAACCCCCCGACCATAGCGACAAGCTGCCAGAGGAGAACGCTAAACCGCCCGGCTACCAACCCGCTGGAGAGAAGCCTCCAGACCACCCGGCTATCAAGCCGCCAGACCGCCCGGTCTCCAAACCGCCAGAGTCAAGTCGCTAGACCGCCCGGTCTCCATACTACAACACTCAGCTTCAATCCATGCGTTGAGTGCGTTGAGTGAATGGCCTTCACTCAACACCTCTTGACTTAGCCAATTCTTCTGTCTTGCTTAGACGTTGAGTGCGTTGAGTGAACTGGCTTCACTCAATACCTCTGGACTTGGCCAATTCTTCTATCTTGCATAGGCGTTGAGTGAACTGGATTCACTCAATGCCTCTGGACTTTGACAGATTTTTCTATCCATCTTTCCTTGAACTTTGACATCACACGACGCTTTCTTATATGGCGTTGAGTGAGTTGTATTCACTCGACGCTTTTGGACTTAGCCGGAATTCTTGACAGATCTTCAACTGCTTTTACTATTTGAGCTTGTCTCAACGCTTCTTTGTATATGCGTTGAGTGAACTGACTTTACTCAACGCTTGTGAACTTAGCCGCATTTTATTCCTTGCCAATGCTGAAGCTTTGACAGACTCAGCTATACTCGACACCTTTTGATATATGGCATTGAGTGAACTGTCTTCACTCAATGCCTGTGGACTTAGCCACAGAATTGCTTTGCAGACTGTTGGGCTTTGACTGTCCACACCTTACTCAGCGCTTTTTGGCATCTGGCGTTGAGTGAACTGGCTTCACGCAATGCCTGTGGACTTAGGTGATTTTTAGCCTTTCTAACATCCTTCTTTGACATCTGGCGTTGAGTGAACTGACTTCACTGAACGCATGTGGACTTAGATAGATTTATGTCTCTCCACTTCTCTACCTTATGACCACCTATCACAACTACTTGGAATACCTATCCAATCAATGTGACAAGGACCAACCTGCATGCATGAACTTGAACATACATCAAATACAACTATGTGTATATCATTAACTTGTTTGACTTCTACAAATCTGGGACATTGTGAGCAATGGACCCAGCAATCTCCTCTTATTTGAAGAAGTCAAACCCTCAAACAAAATTCTGAGTTAATGATATACACTAACATATGCAGCAATAAAACATTAAATTGGAAAACCTGTAACAAAAGAACAAGAGTATCAAGTTATAGGTTACCACACTTTCCTTGCCTGTAGAGTGATCATCATCACTTCCTGCTCCCATGTTTTGTTGTTGCATGGCCTTGATCATTTCCTTGATTTTTCCTTCTCCTCCCCCTTTTGACTTCTGAAAATAGTTAGGGAGGTGTTGGCCTCTGATTATCTTCTCCCCCTTTTTGAGTTCAGATAATCAACTATTGCAACAACTTGCTCCTTCTCTACATGAGGCTGAATCTATCCCTACAAGCTAGACTTGCTCCCCTCAACTGAAGCATCTTCTATCATCCTTCCTGATAGACACTTTAGTCTATTCTAATCAGGATAACACTTGAACGACTTGAAAAACTTGATACCAATGAAGGTATACCACTTGAAAAATATCCATGCCACTGAAGGTCTTTTTCACCTGTAAGAAGTAGTACAACCTGCAACAAAAACAACACAATTAGTAACTGAAGCTATGTTAGAAAGTAGAGACAAGAAGCGAAAAGTAGAGAACAAGCGAAAAAACTTTTGAATACAAATAAGAGATGTGGGACTATAATTTACAGGACAAGCGGACTATACAAAACAAACCGCACAAGCCGCGCGGTTAGACAGCAGGGCTAACCGCACGGCTACCACCAGAGAGGAAGAGAGACTGCCAAGGTAGACCGCCAGACCGCTCGGTCTCCAAGCCGACTGAGACAAACCGCCAGACCGCGCGGTCTTCAACCCGCCAAGATAAACTGCCAGACCGCCCGGTCACCAACTTCAACACTCCCCCTCAAGCTGGAGCATATATATCGATCATGCCCAGCTTGTCACAGATGTGGAAAAAGGAAGCGGACACTGGCTTGGTGAAGACGTCTGCCAACTCGTTGTCGGACGTGACAAATGGAGTGCAAATCTGTTTCTTCAATATTTCTTCTCGAATAAAATGACAGTCGACTTCTAGGTGTTTTGTTCTCTCATGAAAGACCGGATTTTTGGAAATGTGTATCGCGGCCTTATTGTCACAGAACATAGGAAGAGGATAGTTGTAAACCTCTCCTAAGTCAAGCATGAGAGCCCGCAACCACTTCAACTCACATGTAGTCGATGCCATGCTACGATATTCAGCCTCTGCACTAGACCTGGAAACGATAGACTGTTTCTTGCTCTTCCAACTCACAAGATTGCCTCCAACAAATGTGCAGAAACCTGAAGTCGATTTGCGGTCCCCTTTGTCATCCGCATAGCTTGAATCAGAGTAAGCTTCAACCCTTAGGTGACCATTCTTCTGAAATAGGAGTCCTTTCCCTGGAGCAGCTTTAATATACTCTAATATCCTCAGAGCAGATTGTAGATGACACTCCCTCGGAGCTTGCATGAACTGGCTCACCTTGCCAACAGTATAGGAGATGTCGGGTCTGGTTACCGTGAGATATATGAGCTTGCCCACCAGACGCCGGTATCTCGTAAGATCAGAGAGAAGAGGTGAGTCATATGTCCAAGTTTTGTCTTCTCCAGCAGCCATAGGACAACGTGCAGGTTTAGCACCAGTGAGTCCTGCATCCTTTAAAAAATCAAGAGCATACTTTCGTTGTGAAAGGACCATGGAGTTGGGCTTTCTAGAGATTTTAATCCCCAGAAAGTATTTCGGGGAGCCCATATCCTTTGTAACCAGATGTTGATGAAGGTGTTTCTTGGTCATCAGTATCTCATCCTGGTCATCGCCAGTAAGAAGAATGTCATCAACATAAACCGCAAGAACAACAAGACCAGAGGCGGTTTTTCGAACAAACAAGGAGTGATCTGCTGAGCTTCGTGTAAAACCAATGGCCGCAACAATACCACTGAACTTGTCAAACCAGGCACGAGGACTCTGCTTGAGGCCATAGATAGCCTTCTTTAGCCGGCATACCCGTGTCTCCCCCTGAGCAACATACCCAGGAGGTTGCTCCATGTAAACAGCTTCCTGCAGATCTCCATAGAGGAAGGCATTCTTAACATCTAGCTGCGAGATGGGCCAATCCCTGTTGACAGCTACGGAGAGAAGAACCCGAATAGTGCTGAGGCGAGCCACGGGCGAGAAAGTGTCAAAGTAATCAACCCCATAAGTTTGGGTAAAACCCTTGGCAACCAGGCGAGCCTTATAACGATCCACACTGCCATCCGGGAGAAACTTCACCACGAAGACCCAGCGACAACCAACAACATCAGTGCCGAAAGGAGGCGGAACAAGGGTCCAGGTACCCCGTTCAGTGAGAGTAGCAATCTCTTCATCCATGGCAACTTTCCAGTGAGGAATAGTAAGGGCCTCCTGGTAGGAACGGGGGGTGGTAGTGGCCGAGATAGCCAGGGCAAAGGCTCGGCGAGCAGGGGTAAGGCGATCGTAGGAAACAACCGCAGCAAGAGGATGGTGGGTACAAGCCCGAACCCCTTTGCGAAGAGCAATCGGGAGATCCAGGTCAGCAGGTGCCTCAGTATCCGGAGTATCCGTGGTGAAGAGAGCTGGCCCGGGATGAGAGAGAGATGGCAGCGGAGTGGAGGGAGAAAGCGGAGTAGAGGGTGGAGATGAGGAGGATGAGGAAGGCGGTGGAGTGGGTGGAGAGGACGGAACCTCAGTGGGAGCAGAGGGAAGGGATGGGTTGGTATGAGAAGTAGGAGCAGGAGGAGGAGAAGAGGAATAGAGCAGAAACGTTATCGAGGAAGTAGAGGCCACCACTCTCAGTCCCGGTAGCAATCGTCCGTTGGGAGTCCGGATCCTGAGAAGCACAAGAGGTAGGGGTGAATGTGACAGAACACCGTAGTTGCTTGCATAAAGAAGTAACCGATAATAAATTGCACGGAAACTTGGGCACATAGAGGGTATCAGCCAAGCAGAGAGATGGAGTGACTTGAACCATGCCCGTCCCATGGACCGGGGAGGGAGATCCATCAGCGACAATGACCGGGGGCAACTGAGCCTGTGTGTCAAGAAGAGAGAAACATTGAGGGTTGCCTGTCATATGACTTGTTGCACCAGAGTCGATGAGCCATCGTCCGTGAGTCACAACATGAGCACTACCAGAAGAGGTGACCACGGAGGCGGACAGGCTGGAGGAGAGGAAAGCCATGGAAGCAAGAGAGTAGCAAACCGCGACGAGAAGAACAAGCCGCGAGAAGAGAATAGAGCACCAAGCCATGCGACCAGAAAATAGGTCGGGCGGCTAGGAAGGCCGCTTCCAAGAAGCCGAGCAAAGCAGAGGGAAAGAAGTCGCACGACCTGGAAAAAGTCGGGCGAACAGAGGAGAACAAGTCGCACGGCCAAAGATGAGGCCGAGGCGACTAGCAAGCAGGAGCGGGTAGAAGGCAACAAGAAGTAAGCGGCGAAAAGGCAGGCAAAGGTCCAGCGGGGAAGAGGTCGCGCGGACTGAGAAGACCGAGCGAACAGAAGAGAAGAGAAGAGCAGGTGACCGCGACCAAGATGCGGGTGAAAAAGGAACAACCCGCACGGTCAGGCAGATCACCGCAGCAAACCGCGAGTATAGAGACAAGACACGCGGACAGAGACAGACCGCAACGACTAGGAAGTTGGAGAGGCAAGAAAGAACAAGGAGCGCGGCGACAACGAAACAGGTCGCTGCGACAAAGAGTAGTAGGAGAAGAGAACCAAGAAGAAGCAAGCCGCGCGAACAGGGCGGCGGTCAGAAACAAGCCGCGCGGATAGAAACAAGCCGCGCGGATAGAAGAGAGGGCAAGCCGCGAATCAAGTCGCAGAACGCGGAAAACAGGTCGCGAACAACAGAGGGCGCACAGAATCAGGAGGAAATGACCGTGTGCTCTGATACCATGTTAGAAAGTAGAGACAAGAAGCGAAAAGTAGAGAACACGCGAATAAACTTTTGAATAATTGAAATTTTATTATCCAAAAAAGATATCTATTACAAAGGTATGCCCTCCTTTATATAGAATGGAGGAGAGATGAGAGAATACAAATAAGAGATGTGAGACTATAATTTACAGGACAAGCGGACTATACAAAACAAACCGCACAAGCCGCGCGGTTAGACAGCAGGGCTAACCGCACGGCTACCACCAGAGAGGAAGAGAGACTGCCAAGGTAGACCGCCAGACCGCCCGGTCTCCAAGCCGACTGAGACAAACCGCCAGACCGCGCGGTCTTCAACCCGCCAAGATAAACCGCCAGACCGCCCGGTCACCAACTTCAACAAGCTATACTAAGTTCAACATACCCAACTCAAACTTGAAGGTGTTGAACTTTGCTTCATCCAGTGTCTTAGTGATGATGTCATCCACTTGCTTGTCTGTAGGGATAAACTCAAGACTGATATCTTCACATTCCACATGCTCCCTAATGAAATGATACATAATCTCAATATGCTTAGTCCTACTATGAGAGACAGGATTCCTAGCAATTGAAATTGCATTAGTAGAATCACATTACAAAGGAGTTCTACTTATCTGGAGGTTATAGTCCTGGAGCTGATGTTGGATCCACAATAATTATGCACAACAGCTACCTGCTGAGATGTATTCTGACTCAACTATTGAGATTGCAACACTAGTCTGCTTCTTGTTGCTATAAGACACTAGTCTTCCTCCTAAGAACTGATAGGTGTCTGAAGTGCTCTTCCTGTACTCTTTGCAGCCTGTAAAATCTGCATCTGAATAGCCTGTTAGTTCAAAATCCCTATTTCTAGGGTATTATAGGCCAAGATCTGGTATGCCCTTAAGATACCTCAAAATCCTCTTAGCAGCAAAGTAGTGAGATTCTTTAGGGCTAGCATGATACCTAGCACAAACACATGTATCATACATGATGTCTGGCCTACTTGCAGTAAGATATATAAGGGAGCCAATTATCCCTCTATACAAAGTTTCATCAGTAGGTTTCCCTGCCTCATCTTTGCCTATAGGCATACTTGACCCTATGTGAGTTTTCATAGTGGAGGCATTCTCCATACCAAACTTTTTGATCAACTCCCTGGTAAACTTATGTTGGGATATGGATAATACCTCTTCAGTTTGTCTTACTTGGAGGCGCAAGAAGAACTTAAGTTCACCCATACTGCTCATCTCAAACTTCTCTTGCATAAGTTTGGCAAACTTCTTGCAAAGGTTGTCATCAATAGATCCAAAGATTATGTCATCTACATAAATCTGGACTAGGATGATCTTGCCCTTAGATTCCCTTAGGAATAGGGTCTTGTCTATCTTCCCCCTTGAGAATTTGTTCTCAATGAGGAAGCTAGACAATATCTCATACCATGCTCTAGGGGTTTGCTTTAGCCCATATAGAGCTTTTCTAAGTCTATAAACAGAATCATGTGAGTTAGGAATAATAAAACCTGAAGGCTGTTCAACATAGACTTCTTCCTTTAAGTCAACATTTAGGAAGGCTGACTTCACATCTATATGGTAGACTTTAAATCCTTTGAATGCAGCATATGCAAGGAAGAGTCTGATGACTTCCAATCTTCCTACAGGGGAAAAGGTTTTATCAAAGTCAATACTTTCTTCTTATTTGTACCCCTTAGATACTAGCCTAGCCTTGTTCTTGATTATAATGTCACTTTCATCAAGTTTGTTCTTATAAATCCACTTGATTCTAATGACATTATGTCCTTGTGGTCTAGGAACCAGCTTCCAAACCTTTCACCACTTAAACTGGTTCAATTCCTCTTGCATTGCTACAATCCAGAACTAATCTATGTTGGCCTCTTCAAATCTCTTAGGCTCAACCTGTGACAGGAAACTTGCATACATTGTTGTATTAAGGCTCTTTCTTCTTGTCACCACTCCTTGGTTTGCATCACCAATAATCTGGTGTCTTGGATGATCTCTTAGATGTCTAACAGTTGTAGGCAATCTTCTTTCAACATCAGCTTCCGTGATAGCATCTTGCTGATCTTTATCCACTTTAATTGGGCCTTGCATTTCTTCTGGAATATCCACTCCATCTTGAACTAATGGAGCAGCATCTTTGATGATTGGTTTGTCCATCATCAGCTCTGTACCTGCAGTGCTAGAAGAGGAGCTTGACAGCTCACTATTAATCATGGTAGACTCATCAAAGACTACATGTACAAAATCCTCTACAACTTGACTCTTCACGTTGTAGATCCTATATGCTTTACTATGATTGTTGTACCCAACAAAAATCTCATCAAAGGACTTGACAGTAAACTTAGTCACATGGGACTTTCCAGTATGAAGCACTTAGCACTTACTACTAAAGATCCTAAGATAGCCCAGGTTTGGTTTTCTGTCCTTCAAGATCTCATAGGGAGTCTTCTTGTGGCTCTTGGTGATAGAGATTTTGTTAAGGACATGACATCCAGTATTTACTACATTAGCCCAGAAATATTCTGGCAGAGATGTGTCACTTAGCAAGGTCCTTTCAGCCTCTATGAGAGTTCTATTTTTCCTCTCAACAATCTCATTTTGCTGGGGTGTTCTTGGAGAAGAAAATTCTTGATGAATCTCTTGCTCTTCACAGAACTTTGTCATGCTATCAGACTGGAATTCAGTCCAATGGTCACTTCTGATTTTGACCACAGTACTATTAAACTCATTCTGAATTTGCTTGATAAACTTTATGAAGATATCAAGGGTTTCATTCTTTTTCTTAAGAAAGAACACTCAAGCAAACCTAGAATAGTCATCAACCAACACAAGAGTGTAGACTTTCCTACCTAGATTATGAACTAGAATATAACCAAATAAGTCCAAATGCAAGAGGTATAAACACCTCATAGAGTCTTTGGTCCCAATGCCCATGAAGGAAGCTTTGGTCTGCTTGCCCTTTTGGCATGTTGAGCAAATACCTTCCTTGGTGCATTTCATCTTGGGATCATTCCTAACTAGCTCTTCATTAAAGAGCTTTCCAATAGTCTTATAATTCAAATGAGTTAGTCTCTTGTGCCATTGTACACAATATGAGACTTTCTCATTTGCAACTGGACAAATAGGAGAGTCTTTATTAAGACTAAGGAAATTTAAGTAGTAAATATTTTCATTCCTACTGCCTGTCAAGATGACCTCTTGGTCACTTGACCTCTTAATCTGGCACTCATCCTTGTGGAAGGAAATGACATAACCAAGATCACATAGTTGGATTATGCTTATGAGGTTATGTTGCAAACCATCAACATAAGCCACTTTTGAGATTGTGACTATGTCATTGGTAATCTTACCATAGCCTCTTGTCACTCCTCGATCTGAACCACCAAAGATAACTTTGGGTCCATCCTTCACTGGAGTGTACTCCTTTAAGTTGCTCAATGTTCCTGTCATGTGCCTGGAACAACCACTGTCTAAGTACCATGTAGGGGTATAGACACTTGGATTAACCTACAATAAATGATTTATCTTACCTTAGGACCCCAATACTTATTGGGTCTTAGGTTTTGATTAGTCTGAAACACAAACTATCTTCATATAGAATTTCTGACAGGGAGGCTAACCTTTGCTCTCTGCACACTTGGATTGTGCCGGCAATTTAGGGCAAAATGCCCCACCTTACCACAACATGAACACTCATGGATATTATATCTTCTTTTCTATATAGGTTCTGTAGTTTGGTTAACTGTTGACTGAACAGAAGGAAGAAGTGCAGCAGCCTTCTTCAAGTTTCTTTCAACAAGGATCTAACTGAAGGTAAGTCTTCCAGCAGGCTTCCTTGGCTGGCTCTGACTGCCATTTACAGCAGACTTCTTTGCAAATGATGTGTTGTTTATAATATCAGAGATAGCTAGATTTGATCTGATAATAGATTTACCCTTGGTATGAACTTTTACTAGATGGGCTTGAGTGAAGGCAACTGCCTTGTTCTTGAGAGTGGAGGATGGGGTACCAAAAATAAATGGTCCAGGATGGGTCATTTAAATTTCCTCATGGGAAGCCTTAAAGGCACTCATTCCCCTACTATACCTTCCACCATAGCTGTGAACATCTTTGTTCACACTAGTGGATCTACCATTCATCCAGTGACCATAGATATTTTCTTGGTCATACCTATTTGAAGGCAACATCACCTTCTTAAAAGGGATGGGAGGCTTAGAAGTTAGAGGCTGCACTAGAGCTTTCCCTTTCCCTTTGGAAGTGGCAACTCTAGTGTTTCCCTTAAACCCCAACCTCTTCTTACCCTTCTGAGAGGAGAAGGAGTCTATCAAGGGCAACACTGTATTGGGCTTAAAGTAACTAGCCACAATTCTCTTCTCCCTCTAGAACTTCTCTTCAAGATCTCTAATGAGACTATCCTTGTACTTGATGGTGCCAATCTGGATGTGAGTAATGTTCCTGAGTTGGCTGACTTCCCTAGCCCTCTGATCCTATAAGGATGTTATCTCAGCCTACTGAGCAGCAGCTAGTTGAAGAGAGGCAATCTCCTCAGCTTGCTTTTTGGACAACTTCCTGCTCCTCTTGAAAGCATTTAGAAGTTCACCATACTTGTCAATCAGTTGATTAACATCTTTCTCAAATTCTGACC
The DNA here is from genome assembly GCA_039583875.1 of Platanthera guangdongensis. NCBI lineage: Eukaryota > Viridiplantae > Streptophyta > Magnoliopsida > Asparagales > Orchidaceae > Platanthera > Platanthera guangdongensis. The sequence continues at coordinate 45,158,681 of CM077152.1, forward strand.
CATCATCACCACTAGATGATGATGTCTTAGAATTTGGACTAGTCTCATAATTTAATTCAGAAGATGAGCTGGATAGAGAGTGTACCTTTGCTGGACCAGGCTGATCCTGACTGGATTCTTCATTAGACATTGTCATTAGCCCACAACGGTTGTATGCATCTTCATCCTCATCCTCCTCCTCTGAGTCACAGCCTGACTGTGACAAAGGGGCCCTATTACCTATCCTGGCAATAGGACAGTCTTCAGCTTCATCTGCAATTGCATCCAGCAGCCTAATAAGGGCTTCTTGTTCAGACTCAGACGAAGATGAGTCAGTCCAGCTCTTCTCCTTTTTGCAATGAAGGACTTGTCCGTCTTGCCCTTGTGTTGGTGTTGTTTCTTCTAACCATCCTCCTTTCTCTTGACTGGGCAGTCAGCTATTATATGCCCAAGTTTGTTGCAACAGCAGCAAACAACTTTAGAGGAAACATGTTTACTAGGCTCACAATATACCTACCTCCCTTGGAGTGCTTCTTCTCTGCCTTATAGTAGTCCTCCTTGTGATGAGAGGAGGAGGAAGGTCTACTCCTCCACTGCTTCCTCCTCATCAATTTCTGAAGCTGCTTGGAGAAGGGAACAAAGTCTTCATCTGACATGCTGCTGTCAGATGAACTTGGCCATGTGCTATCTGAGTCAGCAGGCCTCCTTGGAGGAGAGGGAACCCTCTCCTTCCTACTCTTGGTGCTGTCTGCTTTGAAGGCCAAAGACTTTCCCTTGGCATGGGATTTGCTGATGGTCTCCTCCTCTTTCCTGGCAGCCAGCTGCATCTCATAAGAGAGCAGCTTTCCAAACATAGTATGGGGAGGAGTATCAGCTAGCTTGGCTACCTATCTGATGGCACAAATCTTTGTGTCTCAGTCTTTTGTTAGAGACCTGAGAAACTTGTCATTCAGCTCATAATGGTTGAAGACCTCCCATAGGTCTTTAGCTCATTCACTATCCTGAAGAACCTTTCATAGCATACAGTTATGCTCTCTCCCTTGGACTGCTTGAAAGCCTCATACTCCTGGTTGAGCATGGATTTCCTGTCATCTCTGACCTCTTCAGTTTCCTCCATGTAGATCACTAGAGTGTCCCACATCTCCTTGGAGGTCTGACAGTGAACCAGATTCTGAAAGGTAGAATCATCTATGACACTAACAATTATGTTTTGTGCCCTCTTGTCCAGTGCAGCCAATATGACCACATCCTTAGTCATTTCAGAATATGTTTTTGGTGTCTGCACTGTTACATCTAGAGCTGAGACCATCATAGGAATGACAGGTCCCTCTTTGACTGTCACAAAGATCCTTGGATCAGAGGCCTCCATAAACAGTCTAACCCTCTCTTTCTAGATTCCAAAACTCTCCTTTATGTAGATAGGAAGTTTCATGGAACCCAGCTCCTTATGGTTCTCTCCCGAACCCATAAGTATACTTGTTTCAGCTAGCCTTTGTGATCTGCTCTGACTGTTAAGTCCTTCTTGAGCAACCTCTCTCTAATACCACTTAAAAGTCTTTAATTCCAAGGTAGCTAAACACCTAGAGGGAGGGGGTGAATAGGTTTTCTAGTCTTTTAAAATTTTCTTTAACTTGGTGTGTTGTGAGTTAGTTAGGTTAGCTTGCTTTCAAGACAATCCACAAAAACACACACGATATTTATAGTGGTTCCCCAGATTATGGGTACGTCCACTGTCTCTCACCTTTCTAGCAGCTTGTTAGACAACGCCCTTCTCCAAAACTCGGCTCCTAAGAGCTTACAACCCAGATCCTGCAGGTTCTCTCAGTCTCCTCCAAGTCCTATAACTCGGGCACAAGTCTCTATCTTAAAGCAAGCTTGCTCATATAACTCGATGATCAAAATACCACCTACCTCAGACTTGAACACAAGTCCTACAGCTCTGGCTATGGAGGTTAGCCCTACAACTCAAAGAGTAAAACTCTCCTACAACTCAGATCTGTTAAGATACTACCTCAGGCCAAAGGCCCTACCTCAGGCACACAGGCCCTACACTCAGATCAATAAATGATCCTACCTCAGCATTTATAAATAAGGCCTACAACTCAGATCCAAAAGGATCCTATAGCTCAGATCCAAGAATGGATCCTACAGAAAGAAAGGAGTTTGTTGTTGTTGATTTGACACCAGAGAAAATTTCTTTGTGCCTGCCTTCCTGGACTGAGTTATCTCAACCCTAATTTTCTTCACAGCAACAAAAATAAGATGTTCAATAAGCAGATGTTCATGCTGGAAGAAACTCAGAAACCAAGTTCCTAAACTTGCTGAAGAAAACTCTTCAATCAGCTAACCTGGAATGCAGAGACCAGATGGCTCTGCTCCTTCTTTATCAGAACCTTATCTGAACTTGATGTCGCAGAAGAAATTAGCTACAGCTAACTTGTTGGAACTTTTTGAATAGCTTGTTAAACTTTTAGGTTTCAAGCTCCGCAATAATGGCGAGAAAGATGACGTTCGGCCGCCTCTTTTCACAATGAATAAAACCCTAAAAGTTATCTTGCATCCACCGAACTTGTCCCTTTTATCTTCAGCCATACAACAGCTATATGACCCGTGGGCCCCACTGAAGTTGTTGGCTGCAACTTGTCTTTTATAGAAAAAGTCTTCCTGTAGACCTGCGACACTATTTGTCCTGTCATGTAGCTTTCTCTTAACTAATTTGAATCATGTCGACTTTTATTGACTTTTGCTGATATCAGCATTTGTGGACTTAGCCAAATTCTCAGATTCAATTCATGTGTTGAGTGCGTTGAGTGAATGGCCTTCACTTAATGCATCTGGACTTAGCCAATTCTTCTGTCTTTCTTAGGCCTTGAGTGCGTTGAGTGCGTTGAGTGCATTGAGTGAACTGGCTTCACTCAACTCCTCTGTACTTGGGCAATTCTTCTGCCTTGCTTAGGCATTGAGTGTGTTGAGTGAACTGGCTTTACACAATGCCTCTAGACTTAGACAGATTTTTTTGTCCATCTTTGCTTGATCTTTGACATCATACGACGCTTTCTTCTCTAGTGTTGAGTGAGTTGTATTCACTCGATGCTTCTGGACTTAGCCATAATTCTTGAAAGATCTTCAACTACTTTGACTGCTTGAGCTTGTCTCAACGCTTCTTGGTATATGACGTTAAGTGAACTGGCTTCACTGAACGCCTGTGAACTTAGCTGCTTTTTCTTCCTTGTTAATGTTGAAGCTTTGACAGACTCAGCTATACTCGATGCCATTTGATATATGACATTGAGTAAACTGCCTTCACTCAACACCTGTGAACTTAGCCGCAAAATTGCTTTGTAGACTGCTGGGCTTTGACTGTCCACACCTTACTCAGTGCTTCTTGGCATCTGGCGTTGAGTGAACTGGCTTCACTCAATGTATGTGAAATTAGGCGATTTTTAGCCTTTCCAGCATCCCTCTTTGACATCTGGCGTTGAGTGAACTGACTTCACTCAACGCCAGTGGGCTTAGACAGATTTTTGTCTCTCCACTTCTCTACCTTGTGAACACCTGCCACAACCACTTGGAACACCTATCCGATCAATGTGACAAGGATCAACCTGCATGCATGAACTTGAACATACATCAAATACAACTATGTGTATATCATTGACTTGTTTGACTTCTACAAATTTGGGACATTATGAGTAATGGACCCAATACTCCTCTTTGAGGTGATCGGCTTCGTCACAAGCTGGAAGCTGCAAGAGCCAGGTTAGGAGAGAAGACTTCACCTTAACCTGATGAACTTTGCTCTTGATCACAGTATCTTCATGTCGAAGCTTAGAATTCTGAAAGAACTTAAGAACTTCTTTAGCCAGTACCTTTCATGGGTGTTCTAAGACAAAAGAGAGGTCTATTGTTTCCAACATTAGAATCACATTCATGAACTCGTCTGAAGCTGAAGCAAACCCTGTTCGCACCAATTCTCCACCACCTAGCAAACCACTTGTGCTTCGAGGAGCCATGGAGAATAGAGGATTGAAATCGAACAGTGGATGTCGCTGGCTCTGGATTAACTGTGGAAGCCGATGGCTTTGGAATCGAACTGCTACTAACTGGAAGATCTCTGGAAACCTGGAAACTCTGTTGTACCTGACGAATTTGCTGGAATGGCTTGCGCGAAATCGAATCGTCAAGGAAGAGAGGACGAGCTATTCGCGACAGATGAAACATCGAGAAGACAATTTGGCGGAGACTGACGGCTTCGTTCGACGAGATTTGTATGGTCTGACCATAAAACTATTTATATATATAGATATTTAAAGTTTTAAAGAAGGAAACACGCGTACCTAAAAATTGGCGTCTCTTCGAATCCAATATAAGAAAGAAAAATTTGACCTAAGTCAAATTCGGCGAGTTTCGCCGGAAATAGAGCTAGATTCGTCAAGTGTCATCATGAGTACTAGACGTATTTCGACGAATCGGCGAGATTCGATGAGTGATATCCGATGAAATTTCCTTGGACAATTTTTTTCTGCTTAGTGAAGTACTTCTCGAGTGAATTCTTGTCTCCTTAGCCATTTTCACAAGTCCTTGTTCAGCATACCCGGTTCCGTTTTGAAAAACGAGAACTTGGCCTCGACTAGTGGCTTTGTGAATATATCTGCAACTTGCTTATCCGTCGAGACATAGCTGGGAGTTATGTCCTTTTTTCTCCACATGCTCCCGGATGAAATGATATCTTACTTCGATGTGCTTTGTCCTGCTGTGAGAGATTGGATTGATTGCAATCACTATTGTACTGGAGGAGTCGCAAATTATCAAAATCTCTTTGAACTTCAGGTTGTAATTCTCAAGCTGATTCTGGATCCAGAGAAGTTGTGCGCAACAACTACCAATAGAGATGTACTCTTATTCTGCAGTGGAGGTTACCCCACAATTTTGTTTCTTGCTGCTCCATGAGATAAGTCTTCTTCTGAGGAATTGGCACGTCCCAGAAGTACTTTTCCTGTCATCCCTGCTACTTGCAAAATCTGTATCTGAAAATCCAATTAGCTCTACATCATTACTTATTGGGGACCATAAGCCAAGATTTGGTGTACCCTTAAGGTATCTTTAAATTCACTTTGCAGCGACGTAATGAGATTCCTTCGAGTTCACCTGAAATCTAGCGCACACACATGTTGAGAACATTATGTCGGATCTACTGGCAATAAGGTAGAGCAAGGATCCAATTATGCTTATGTACTTGGTTTCATCAAAAAGTCTCACTTTCTCAATCTTGACCAGAGATATTGTTGAATGCATTGGAGTACTCATCGAGGTAGTGTTCTCCATTCCGAATTCTTAAGTAACTTTTTTGTGAACTTCATCTGAGAGATGAAAATTCCATCTTCAGATTATTTCACTTGAAGTCCTAATAAATACTTCTGCTCTCTCATACTTCTCATTTCAAACTTCCCTTGCATAAGTTTAGAAAACTTCTTGCAAAGGTTGTCTTCCGTAGAGCCAAAAATAATATCGTCGATATAAATTTGCACTAGCAAAATCTTGCCTTTTACTTTCCTAAAAAATAATGTCTTATATATCTTTTCTCTTGTGAACTTGTTCTCAGAAGAAAGGTAGACAGCGTCTCATACCAAACTCGAGGAGCTTGTTTTAAACCATAAAGAGCTTTATTAAGAAAATAAACATGTTCAGGGAAAGTGGAGTTGACAAAACCTGGGGGTTGTGCTACGTATACTTTCTTTTTCAGATTTTGGTTGAGAAATGTTGACTTCACGTCCATTTGATAGATCTTGAAGCCTTTGTGAGCAGCATATGCCAGAAACAACCTTATAGCTTCGAGTAGAGCCACTGGAGCAATGTCTGATCGAAGTCGATCCCTTCTTCTTGTTTGTACCCTTGTGTTACAAGTCTAGCTTTGTTCTTTATAATGACTCCATTTTCATGCAGCTTGTTTCTGAATATCCACTTGGTGTCGATCACGTTCTGTCCTTTGGGCCTGGGCATCAACTCCCAAACTTTACATCGTTCAAACTGATTGAGCTCCTCTTGCATGGCCATTATCCATGAGGCATCCTTGTTTTCTTCTTCAAACTACTTTGGCTCAACCTGAGACATAAAACTAAAATGTAGAATCTCGTTAGTAGTACCTCTTTTGGTTCTAACACAGTCGTCTGGCTCTCCAATTATCAGATCAACCGGGTGATCTCTCAGGTGTCTGAATGCTATAATTCTTCCTCTCCCAATAGCAGGTTTCGCCACATCCATTGCATCTCCTATAGGTTGAGGTAGTTCTTCATCTAGTTGTTCTTCATGCACCATACTTGGATCGACGACTTTGATTGAGCATGGAGCATCTTCCTTGACTACTTCTTCCAAGCTTAGATCCTTGAACTTGGTACCTGCATCTACACCAACAACACTAGACGAGCTAATATGAAGCATGCTTGTCTCATCAAATAAAACATTTATAGACTCTTCTACCACCAGGGTTTTCTTATTGAAAATCCTACATGACTTACTATGCCTAATATAACCTACAAAAATATCTTCAAAATATTTTTCACTAAACTTCGTGTGGTAATACTTCTCATTGTTAAGTACAACGTATTTACTGCCAAAGATCCTAAAGTAGGACACAGCCGGTTTTTTGCCTTTTAATAGTTCATAGGGAGTCATACGATGGTTTTTGTTGATTAGTGCTCTATTTTGCACGTGACAAACTGTGTTGACTACTTCAGCCCAGAAGTACTCTGGCGTTGAAGCATCATTTAACATAGTCGGACATACTTCAATGAGGGTTCTATTCATTCTCTCGGCAACTCCATTTTGTTGTGGAGTACGCGGGGAGGAAAACTCATGAAAGATACCTTGACTTTCACAGAATTTTGTCATGGCACCAGACTTAAATTCTGTTCCATGATCACTTCTGATTTTGACCACCAAGCAGTTTAATTCATTCTATATTTGCCTAACAAAATTTGTGAAAACTTCAAAGGTGTCTGACTGATGAGGGGCACAAGACCACCGAACACTTTTACTAATGAGGGGCACAAGACCAACTGGCTCTACGAAGGACTATTTGACGATCTGAGGTTGTTATTCTCAAGTCCTATGACGCAGAGCTTTATAGTCTTGGTCAATGCAGCCCGATCTCTGGAGAAGGATCTGAAGAGAGTTCAAGGTAAGAAGGACTCGGCTGTGAAGAGGTCAGACTTTAAAGTTCCAAGTTCGTCGAAATCTGAGCATCGAAAGTGATATAAGAAGCCCAAAACTTCAGGATCGAACACTTCATTGGTTATTATTGGAGCATCGTCTGGGCGAGGATGCCCAAATCTTTATTATAACTGTGGCAAATCGGGACATATAGCCCGCAACTATTGGAGTGGAAAATCAGAGAAGAAGACAGGAGCATCGTATGCTGAAAAATGGAAGGCGGTGGTGTCAACCACATTCTATCAAGCTCCAGCCCGACCAAGAGTCTACAACCTTGGCCAATAGGAGGTCATCAAGCAAGGCGATGTGGTGGCAGGTATGTGTTAGATTTTAGCTGTAATACTTTGCATACTTTGCGTCTTATGCTTCTGTCGTATGACTATCGTGTTTTAGGCTTTATCATGGTTATGGACTGTCCGGCTCGAGTACTATTTGATACAGGAGCTTCACACTTTTTCCTATCCGAGTACTTCGTGTCACGTATCGGAGTGCCCTCTTCTGTGGCTAATGATAGATTGGATGTGCTGCTACCTAATGGGTGTTCGATGCACGCGGATAGAGTCTGTTGTGTTAAAGTACTGATTGGAAGTCAAACTTTCAACTTGGAAGCGTCACTACTGCCGATAGTAAAGTTTGACGTGATCTTTGGCATAGATTGGCTCTCCGAGCAACGTGCATACATCGATTGTAGTTTGAAGACTTTCAAACTAGGGTTGAATACAAGCCAATAAATTACTTTCTCTGGTCTGAAGGGATCGAGCAAGACACTGATGTCTTTTCTCCAAGTATTTAAAGTAGTAGTTGTTCTTCACCCTATTAGAGGCTAAGAAGCCCAAGCTGGTTTGGTCAGTGTCCCGATGGTGTCGGAGTTTACCGATGTGTTTCCCGATGATCTCCCTGGAGTCCCACCTCAGAGAGAGATCGAGTTCACCATTAAGTTGGTGTCAGGTGACAAGCCGGTGTCGCAGTCTCCTTACCGCTTAACACCGAGAGAGATGGAGGAATTGAAGGCGCAACTTCAAGAATTGATAGAGCAGGGGTTTGTGCGTCCAAGTTCGTCATCTTGGAGAGCCCCGGTTCTCTTCTTGAAGAAGAAGAAGGATGGAAGTCTGCAACTGTATGTCGATTATCGGGAATTGAATAAACTAACAGAGAAGAAAAAGTACCTGATTCTGAGGGTCGATGATCTATTCGACCAGCTAGTTGGGTTGACTGTGTATTCGAAGCTAGACTTGAAGTCTGGATATTATCAGCAGAGAATCAGGGAAAGTGATATTCCCAAGATGGCATTCAGCACGCGTTATGGGCATTATGTGTTCACTGTCATACCTTTCGGGCTGACGAATGCGCCATCTGTGTTTATGGACTTAATGAATAGGACATTTAAGGAGTATTTGGATCGGTTCGTGATAATGTTCATCGATGATATCCTGGTGTACTCCCGGTCCAAGGATGATCATGTAGAGCACTTGCATATTATTCTGGAGACATTGAAGAGTAATTAGTTGTATGCCAAGTTCTTTAAATGTGAGTTTTGACTATCTTCTATGGCGTTCCTTGGTCATATTGTCAGTGGTGAGGGTATCGCGGTGGATCCAACAAAAGTTGTTGTGTTACGGGAATGGCCTGTGTTGTCTTCTGTAGCGGAAGTCCAGAGTTTTCTGGGATTTGCCGGCTACTACAGGCGCTTCGTGGAGAACTTCTTGCAGATAGCTTTATCCCTCACGGCCCTGACAAGGAAGGATCAGAAGTTTGTTTGGTCGCGAGCGTGCGCGCAAACTTTCAAAGAATTGAAAAGTCGTCTGACCACGACGCCTATTCTATGCTCGACATGTGGGACAGAAGGCTTTGAGGTCTACAACGATGCTTTAGGCGACGGCTTAGGCTGCATTTTGTTACAGCATGGGAGTGTAATAACTTATGGTTTGCGACAGATGAAAGTGTATGAGAGGAATTATCCAGTTCATGACTTGGAGTTGGCGGTCGTGATATTCGTGCTAAAGCTCAGAAGGCACTATTTGTATGGAGTAAAGGTCGACATTTACACAGACCATAAGAGCTTGAAGTATTTGTTGGATCAGAAGGACTTAAATATGCATCATCAAAGGTGGATGGAGTTCCTTGGGGACTACACCTTCAAGATACAGTATGTCCCTGACAAGGGTAATGTGGTTGCGAATGCGTTAAGTCGTAGAGCTCCCGCGCAGGCCAATTGGTTATTGATGCATGACGAGCGTCACGTTCGAGATTTGGAGGCCTTAGAGATCTCCTGTGTTGGTAGGAGATCAAGTGCTGAAGCACGTTTGAATTGGACAGAGGTATATTATGACCTCGTCGACTGGATTGGGCGGGCTTTGGATTTAGATGACAGTTTGAAATGCTACATGATTGAGTCTTTGGATGAGTCAAATACCCAGTTTACTGTAGATAATGGGTTGTTGTGGAATAACAATCGATTATGCGTCCCAAAGGTGGGTAAACTACTAGAAGAATTAATGTACGAGGCTGATTATACCAAGTACTCGATTCACCCAGGGAGCACGAAGATGTATAAAGACATGAAAAAGCTGTTCTGGTGGCCAGGACTAAAAAAGGACGCAGCGTTGTATGTAGCGAAGTGCCAGACTTATGCTTTAGTAAAGGTCGAATGTCAGAAGCCTGGTGGATTTTTGAAGTCTTTGTCTATATCGGAATGGAAGTTTGACGACATATCCATGAATTTCGTGCATGGCTTGCCGAGATTGTAGAAGGGAAACGACGCCATCTGGCTGATCATTGATCGTTTGACAAAAGTGTCACACTTCATCCCGAATAGGAAGGACGATTCCGTGGAAAAACTGGCAAAGTTGTATGTGGATAATGTTGTACGACTGCACGGTGTGCCCCGTAGCATCGTAAGTGACCGAGATGGGCGCTTCACATCTAACAATTGGAGGCTAATACATCAACTGTTGGGTTCCAAACTGAAGTTCAGTACGACCTTTCATCCACAAACCGATGGCCAGACCGAGAGGGTAAACAGGACGATGGAGGACATGTTTCGTATGTGCGCCCTAGATTTCGAGAAAAAGTATGAGGATCACTTGTTTATGATCTAATTCTCTTACAATAATAGCTACCAGGCAAGCATTCAAATGGCGCCCTTCGAGGCCCTATGTGGTAGAAAGTGGCGTACCCCGTTGTCATGGTTGGAAACGGGCGAGTCAAAGTTGTATAAACGGAAGGAAGTTGAAGACATGACTTCTATTGTTCGGACAATCAAGGAGCGGCTGTTGATTGCGTAGGATAGACATGCTAAATATTACAATGCCAAGCACAAAAATATTGAGTTCGTCGTGGGCGATTGGGTTTACCTGAAGATCAAACCGTTCAAGGGTGTGTCAAGGATTTGACGGCTGAAAAAGCTAAGTCCAAGATACCTTGGGCCGTGTGAGGTTATGTAGCATGTTGGTGAAGCCGCTTATCGTTTGAAGATTTTGACAGAGCTTAGTGGTCTGCATGACGTATTCCACATATCTTTGTTGCGGAAGGCGGTGCAAGAGCCTATGCAGGTAGTTACAGCGGATCAAGTGTCGATTGATGTTGGGTTGACAACGAAGGTCAAGCCCATTCGTGTTGAATACTCGAAATTCAAGAAACTTCGTAATAAATCTATCAGGATGGTCAAGGTCCATTGGGACAACTGTGGCTGTGAGGAGTTATCATAGGAGCGGGAACAAATCATGAAGACGGAGTTCCCCGAGCTTTTCGTTTGAGGAATACTTTTGTAGTATTGATACTCTTACGTTTATGTAATTTCGGGACGAAATTCTTTAAGTGGGGGAGATTTGTAATGCCCCAAGTATTTGTAGGCAGGAAAAGGAGTTACCGTGTGGCGTTAACGATACCGCGTAGTGGTAGCGTCAGGCGTCGAGATCGTCAAGTGAACCGGTTGACTCGACGTATTGTCTACCGCGCGGCGGTAGGTTGTTATCATGCGACATTAGCCAATTAATTGGTCGAGCTCTCTGGAAGTTATTGCTCGGCGGTAGGGATACCGCGGGCGGTAGCTTGGGCAATTTATTTGTCGAAGCTCTCAGGTTTTTACCGCACTGCAGTAGTAGCTGTCGTGTGGCGGTAGCAGGAGCTGTCATGTCGTAACCATCGCTAGCTACCACGAGGCATTAACATCCTATCGCGATGCGATACTGAAGCTATAACGATGTGGCCAGGTGTCGGCCTATGGTTGGAGGGCCTGGGTAGTGGCACATGAAACGAGACGTTGATTAACGGTACCACGCAGCGGTAGCTAGTTACCGCGCGGCGGTAGCTCGGTTTATAGTGTTGGTTTGGCCATTTTCACTTCATTCTTTTAGAATTTGAGAACCATGGGCTGGACGTTTGGAAGAGGAGACGCAGCGCCGGAGAAAGGAGATCTCGCCACTGTTTGAGATTTGGAGCTCGGATTCGTGAGGCGAGTTCGGATCTACGGAGGCAAAGCCGATACAGTCGTTTTCATCCGGCTAGAATCTCTTCCATGGCGCTGAAGCGGACTTCTAGGGTAATGATCCTCTTCCTTGGACATGTGAATTCCTTTGCTTTTGGCATTGAGGGCAGGCACTCCATGGACACGTGGAAGTGGTTCTCCCGATAGGTAGATCTGTGTATCCCCGTTAGTTTGCATTTAGATCTGGAATCGAAGTATGGAATAGGCATGCTATGTGAAGCCCATCCGGACAGGTTGGTTTTGATTAGTGATGCTTGTATGTTGTTGTATGCCTGAGAAGACTCTGTGTTTATCGCGTGGATTTCGGAGTCGCAGGGTGTGCAGATGGCTGCGTTAAGAGTACTGGATGTAGACTCCAGGAAAACACCCGAATTGGGGGAAGAATCAATAGTCTGTCCACTACCGCGCAACGGTAGCGCTATCACGGGCGATAGCTCCCAGTGAGTGATGTATTGATTGTGAGGCCTGTCTCTTGGAGACCTGATGGTCGTTTCTTGAGGCCTGTTTCTTGGAAACCTCGTGGTCATTTGCTGGGGCCTGTCTTGGGGAGACCTGGGGGTCATCTTTTGGTGAGGCCTGTATCGTGAAGACCTGGGGGGCCAGTATGTGGAGCTGAGAGCTTGTATGGCCCAGCTTAGGTGGTCGTGAGTGCTAGCCTAGGATCATGACAGGGTTATGGATCATACGGAAATGGGAAAGGGGATGCTGACCCACGTCGTGACTAGCGCGCCTAACGATTTGAGCACGGGAAAAAGCTACACTGTACCCAAGCCTATGTCGATCTACCTGTAGTGAGTCAAAGTGTAAATCACATGACTTGGTCATAGCCATAGGGGTGTTGTCTTTGGCCCTGTAAGACTAAAAGCTCAAACGTTGTTGACTGTTATAAAGAACGGAGGTGTGACTCTTGAGGTCATGTGCATCGAGAATGTGCCATGAGAGCCTGAGGCATTGGACGGTCGTGCCAACGTCTGTGGCAAATGGTGCTTAATTTGCACGTTTTGATTGTCAATATTTGTATATGCTAATCTTGCAGGGAAGGAGCACCGCCACCCCGGGTAAGGGGTGGGGTCATTATAATTTGGTCAGCTAATGCTGACCGTTATGTTTGCCACCGTTGCGGTGGAATGTCTCTTACAGGTGCAGCGGAGCCAGACAGGAAATAGCGGGCTGGAGCCCATAGCTGCTAAGCTGGCCCTTGAATGTCAAAACGAATTACCCTTTTACTTTATCGTTCATGTGTGGTCGGCCTGCGTGCCGATGTATGCAAGATATTTTATTTAAGTTGAACAATGTAAGGGCTTAATGCCAATACTATTTGTGTATTTAGTTTATCGTTCCTACTTTTATGTTAGTGCACATTCAATTGGTTGGGTTCCTGTTAACCTTTAAATTACCTCCGCTAGAATGCACTCTGCTATAGGATGTGTGTATTTGGATTATGGTTTCAATTAGAAAATCCTTTGACTGTTCGTAGTATATGGCGTCGGGCCCCGTCCAGACCTTCTATTATATGCTATGTGACGGACGAGGAAGTTACACGCGTGCCCGGGAAGCTCATCAGGTAACACAAGGTGAGTGGACTTGTCAGTGTTAGATAACTCATTTGTGATGGGATCCTTTGAGCGGTTATCACCCTCAGACACGATATGATTTTGGGTCAGTGGCAGATGACTACCTGGAGTGATGACTGCGTTGGGGACATGATGAGCCCCTAAGTCTTTTAGCAAGGTGAGCACATTTTCTTGACGATCCTTTTTCAAGCGCTTGCGTTCTTCCCCAGATGATTGGGATGTGGCAGCGCTGACTCTTTCTCGAATCAAGGCATTGCTTGCGGGCGAGTTGGTGGGGGTTAGCTAGGTGCGGTCTTTCGGTGCTGCGTGACTAGTGATTCGTGTGCTTTTCCTCGTCATTTTTGTCTGGTGGGGGTGCTTGCACAGGGCAAGCGTTGTTTCCAGAGAGTTGTTGCAGAGATGGGAACACTTTCCTATAGACAGTGCCAAACTTTTGCAATTTTTTGGTTTTCCTCCGGCCTGGAGAATCTTACCGCCTTAGCTCCAAGTTGGACCGAGCGCGCAAACAATCACGTGAAATCCAATTGACAAAGACAGGAGGCTTTTTTAAATGTGGAAAAACCGAAAAGGGTGAAAACCACATGGTTGGATCTGATTCGGACCAAAATCCACGGAGTGTGCGCAAGCGCGTTTGCGAGAGCGTTCTCATGAGCCTTCTCTCAGGCTCACTGAAGCGACCAAGTGAGCGTTGTGCGAACTAGAGAGAGCAGAGCAAATCACGAGCGAAGAAACAATCTAAGTCTCATGTTCTCGTTGGAAAACCTTAGAGCTCTCTTTAGTCTCTAGAATTGTTTCTCTTCAAATGAATGAATGTGGGTTAGTTTTCTGAAGGGACGTGTTGGTAATTGTATCTAACTGAGTCTTGAGTTGGCGAATGACGTCGATCGGTTTCTGTCACTTGGATCGCCAATTTTCACAAAATGACTAACGTACCCCTCGGGCGGTCTGAGCAGGTTGCCCGCCTCTGTGCGCGCACAAGGGAGTGCTTGGGCGATGCGCGCGTGCATGCAAGGGTGCGTGCGTCCAAGGGCGCTCGCTACGCGTGCCTGTGTGTTGTGCGCGCGCTGTGTGCACCCGGGTGCTTTAGGTGCGTTGTGCGCTCACTGACGCCGCGCGCGCTCGCGTTTTATGCACATGAACATTGGGCGCCCTCCCGGGCTTCGTGCATGCCCCCTAGGCGTGCTCCCGCGTGTAGTACGCACGTGCGAGGGTGTTTTTTGGTCCCTTTAAATGAGCATGGTCTGCGCGCGCGGCTCGCTCGATCAGGTGCTCAGAATTTGATGAAAATTTCAACAAGGCTTCATCTCGTCACCATGAGTCTACTGGTGGTGACGGTTTCTCAATCAGAGATCCAAACTCTAACATTCATCGGCAAAAGATCCGTTTGAGTGGAATGTCCACCCTGTTAAAACTCTACCAAAACATTCAATTGAATAGCCAATGTAGTATTTTTGGAGACCAATCCATTGACGGTTGTCAGCCCTTCCTTCGTCCCCACCCTGTGGTAGAGGGAGACCGGCCCGGTTTTGATTAGTTTCCTTTCTAATAGCTCTGAAGAATGTTTGAGGGGTCAAACAGACTCAGAATCAGTGGCAGAGCTAGGGGCGGGCTGCCCCCCCCCCCCCCCCCCCCCACCCCACCCCCACAGTTTTTTTTGCAAAATGGTTATTGGATTTGGATTACTCTCGTCGAGATAATGAATTTTGACCACTTATACGTCAAAAATGGTGGCCGTATGAGGGAGAAACAACTCTGCAAAGATGAAGACGTTCAAAAAAAATTGTTGGAGGAAGTTGATGTCCGGCCCCTTGTTAACATTCCTAGATTCGTCACTGCTCATAAGTGTGCGGAATTGAGCCCATTAGAATCACCTCGGAGAAACACACGGTCAAGGCCGTGATCTTTCGGGTCAAGCACAACCACTTTAATATTCATGCTTGTACATATTCAAACGATAGCTATATTTCTTATAACTATGTTAACCATCGCCACCGCTCAACCATCCAAGAGGGCCTAAACCCTAGCTTCAATATCCGTTATATACACAAACACATGCACCTAATCATATTGAGGCTGTGTTTGGCGCGGCTTATTTGCTCCGGTGAGGTTGGACAAAAACATCATTGTCATGTAATGTATGTTTAGTATGACAAATGGTACTATCGTTACCAAAAAAAAAGAAATTAATTTTGAGCATAAGATTTTAGTATGACAATGACGTTTCCGTCCAACCTCACCGAAGCAAATAAGCCGCACCAAACACAGTCTGAATTACAATTGATGATCAAATGCAGGTACAATCCTCTAAAATATATTACTAATTGAATGCTTAATTATGTGTCATTTTAATTCAAAAGTATCTTTCTTTACCTTAAAAATACAAATAACATATATGTAGATGCTCATTCAAATATCTTCATCAAAAATATAATATATACACATTAAGGCTATATTTGATTCGGCGGTGGTGGATGCATCTGGTAGGTTGAAACGTTACTTTTGAATCAGAGGGGGGGAGGTGGGGGTAAAAACGGAACGGATTGGGCCGTTTTTCAGGGTGTGACGGGGGAAACAGAGCAAACGCCGTCAGACAGCGTTTGTTTACCGGCCGTCTGGCAGCGTTTGCCCCGAATCGCCGACAAAAATGTCGCGCCAAACAAAGCATTAAATGCATAAAAAATTTATCTCTCTACTTTTTTCTTATATACTTGCAGGCTGTGGATTTAACTGCACTCAAAGAGCTAGTGTGCCCTCATTACAACCCCATTGGATGGATGCAAATAATTGTCGGGACTCCTATTCTATTTTTTGAAATTACAAAATCCTCTCCTTTGAATTTGCAATATTACAGAACGCGCCTACTCATTTAACATACATTACGAGTGAACCCATCCAGAGAGATGGTTTATTATATTAAAAGTTAATAATGTAAACTAGTAGTATGGTTTATATCAAGCCGAGTTCGAGCGATTCTAGTCCGGCTTGAAATCGAAACGGTTCAACTTCGAGTCGGCTTAAAATCGAATCGAGCCCGCAAATTGAGCAATTTTTTTCTTTTATTCCCAGTTGGCTCAAAATAAAATTGGGCAAGTTATAAATTTAGCAAATGAAGCACTTAATATTTTCATTTTTTTATTTAGATTTAAATTTTATTATTTTTTAATTTAAAATAAGAATATATTAATAAATATATAATAATTTAAATTAATTCGAGCTGAATGAAATCATATTTCGAGTGACTCATGGCTGGCTCGAAATTAGATTCGAGTCAGATTGAATCAATTCAAATTAAGTCGAATCAAGCTTAACCGATTTCGATTCAACCCTATATTCGAATGATTTTTCGAGTTTCGAATAATATGTTCTGCTCTACTCAGAAGCTTGTAGTATTATAATGTATAATTTATTTATTTATTGTTTTAATTTCAAATCTTGTGATGATTATGATAGCTTGCCAAAAAGTTCATGGATTATTTTAAGTTACTTTACATAATATCATAGTTTAATTAACATTAAAATTTCATGTTTTTTTAAAAATTTCATGAAACTATAAGAAAAGATACGATGTACTAAGGCATTAGTGAGATTATGACAAAAGATATGGCACAATGGCGACAAAGGATCCATATAGCCGACCTCACTATAGTGGGATAATGGCTTGAGTGTTGTTGTTACTCTCTAGATAACCCTTTTGAACTTTATATTAAATGAAGATTAAACTTATAAACTTATAAATGTTTATATTGACAGCCTCTATATGAATATTGACAGCCCAAAGATAATGACAGTCTAAAATATGCTATTATTTATGTCAGTCCAAAAATTAAATTTTTAAATAAACATTTTTAGAAAAAGTGTTCAACATGAAAGTTGTAGATCTCGATAGATTACAACTTTTATGTTGAACATTTTTCTAAAAATGTCATATAGGTTTATTTTCAAAAGACGCGGAACTCACATTTCCGCCTGGGTTCCGCGCCTTTTGAAAATATGCCTACTATATGATATTTTTAGAAAAAGTGTTCAAGAAAGTTGTAGATCTCACGAGATATACAACTTTCATGTTGAACACTTTTTCTAAAAATGTCATATAGATATTTTTAAAATACGCGTGTTGATTTTGTGCTAAGCGGTATATTATGTATGTTTTTTTATTATTTTGTTGGGCTGCTAATATAAGCTGCGCTGCCAAATAAACGCTCTTCTTTAAAATAGATTGCTTTGTCTTCATTATATTATTTATGAACATTTGATGTTGCTTATTTATGAACATTTGTGCAAATGTTTTTTAAATATAAGAAATAAACATAAAGAGATAATTAAATGTTTTTTAAAAAATATAATAACTGAGATTCAATTATAGGAAAGTTGACATTTTGAGAGCAATGTAAAATGCAACCATTATGAAATTGCAATACATTTAAAATACAAATCTAAATCCAAATGTGCTTCTAAAATTGAAAACCAAATGATGTTTACTTTCATTACAAATAGAAAAGCGGTTGTGAGAAATCAGTGATGGGATTACAGTTGTTAGAAAAGGAAAAGTAGAAAGAAGGGATTGTTGACATATGGGAAGAGAAGAGTAAAAAAGTCTTTTGTAAACGAGGATTCATTGTTTTTCAAAAAATCCCGAAAACACTTTTTATCACAAACATTTTCTCACCACTGAGAAACCAAATGCCTCTAAAACAGTGGTGGCGGTTGGGTTAGAAATTTTCCCACCACCACTGTCGTCATAAAGAGAGCCATAGTCTTACATGAAACCTAAGAATGATCATGTTGGTCTTTATTGATCTTATGTCACTCTTCTACTAAGCTAGTTTCGTTGGTATCTCAGTGCCATTTTGAGCTCCATGCTAATTTGGTGCCATGTGTTGTCTCATTGGTCTTAAGAGACAACAATAATCACTTTTTATACATTGAACATGTTAGGTTTGGCCTAACTCAACCTGAAAAACCGGCTCAAGAGGTGAGGGTTGCCTTGCCATATAAACAGTAACCAGAACGGTGTGGGATTTATTAACATCCCCCTCTCGCCCATAGCATGTACCGGACGGAACCGGGATACAAAACTTGGGCGGACCGGACGGAACCGGACAGAAACTGGATAGCCTCTGATATTTGGTTTGGCCTATTGTACTCAACCTGAAAAACCGGCTCAGAGGGAGGGTTGCTTGCCATTAAACAGAAAAATGGGATTGATGAGAACATTTATGTGTAATATTTTAGTATTTGATGAAATTTGTAGAATATTGGGGTGCATATAACCTCCTCCCCCATGATCCCCACTAACTTGGTGGGATCATGAGTTTGACCGTCACGCACACATTATCGCCACACGCGATCGAACGTGCACCGTCAGATTTGCCAACACGACCGGCCGTCGACGCCATCATCACCGTGTCGAACGGCCAGTGACCAGTCGGCCACACCGGAGCTATGCCGCAACCACCCGTCCCCGTGGCCGCCACCCGTGGCCGTGGGACGCTACCCGAAAGGGACGGCCATGTCCGACCGCCCCTCCCCGCGATCACTTCTTGTGGCCGCGGAGCGCAGCATACAAGGGGAGGCCGCGCCCGGCCGCCCCTCCCCGCGGCTGCCTCCCGTGGCTGCGGGGCGCCGCCCGCAAGGGGCGGCCACGCCCGACCTCCCCACCCCGCGACCGCCTTCCGTGGTCGCGAGATGCCTCCCGCAAGGGGCGGCCGCGCCCGGCCGCGCCAGGCCTCCCCACTCGGCGGTCGCCTCCCAAGGCCAGGGGGTGCCTCCCGAAAGGGGCGTCCGCGCCCGGCCGCCCCTCCCTGTGTTCTCTCCCGCCACGGATGGTCGTCCCACCGATCACGGCTCCTCCTCTCCCCTCGCAGGCAACCGACCACCAGTGAGACAACCACTCTTTCATAGCAAGCCTTCCCCTTCGTCCAGTCATTCTGCTGTGATCTCTGCCGTCCATTTCGTGGATAACCACCCACTAACTGCCACGATTAGTGGGTGGTTATCGTTAATTAAAAATCAGCTTGCATTTAGTAAATATTATACACATAATATCAGCCCGAAACTATATTAAGTGTGGTCTACAATTAGCAATCGTGGGTGGTTACGGTCTGCGGATAGTCGTGTAACCACCGTAAGTACCTCTGGGAGCCTATAAAAAGGTCTCAGGACCCTCTTCATTTTTAGCTTCTCTCCTCCCAACTTTCTTCCTCGGGTCGGAGCTCTGTCGGAATTCTCTTATGAGCCTTCTCCACCAGCTGGGCCATCGAAAATCTGTCAAAGTTCACGACATTCTAGAGAAGAAGACGTTCTGTACGCCATCCCGCCAAGCCTCCTACGTGCGCACTGCTTCTCAAGCCCTCGCCAACACCGCTTAGCGCACTTCGCCACGGAGTTGGCCCACCAAGCAACGTTTGAGAACGCATGTCTCCATCAAAGAATAGAAGAAAACAACTTAGTGTGAGGCAGACTGCTGCCCACCAAGCACTCCACAATCTCTCATCTCACTATTGTAATGAGAAGCGACCTGTCGCCCTCTGTTCTCTATACAATCTATAAACAACCATCAATAGTGAAGTATAACCGACATTATACTGGTCACGTGGTTTTTTACCCACTTAAGGGGTTTTTCCACGTTGAAATTATCTTGTGTACTTCTGCTTATTCTGTGATTATGTGCGCACTCGACCGCTCAATGGGCTAAGGCGGACTAGTTTAGTCTGGTCTACCAGGAGGGTTGAGTTGGCTGCAACAGTTTGGCGCCGTCTGCGGGAACCACGTTCCCCCAAAGCTCGACGAAGTCTTTAAAGAGATTTTGAATACAATACCTCATACACAAGGGTACTCGTGACTAACAACCATGAGCACTCGCACTACGCAGGGATCCGCCATACAAGGACTCGATAATGTCAGACCCTCCAATTCCATGATAAATGTCCCACGATAAGAAGAAACGATCGGTGTGCCAGACAACGTGCTCATAGGAAGGATCACCAGCCTAGAGGAACAGCAAACTGAGGTGCTCGCACTTCTTAGAGATCTGAGAACGGCCCAGGCAGCCATTGCACCTCCAGCGTCCGCTGGCTAGGCCCCACTGCCCACAATCCCTGCTTTGGAAAACCATCCAAAAGTGAGCTCTGAAGAATAATCAGAAGCCGCAAGTACTTTGTACCCTGCCCATGCGGCTAGGATTGCTGAAGCTGGGCAGCGACAACAATGCCAACGGGCAGTCACACCTAGAATGCCCATCAGAGAGGAAACCAGAGAATTCCTAGTAGAGGAATATAGTTAGATCGGTCGAAGGACTATATATCTACATCGCCCTACCCAAGCAGGATCCCCACTAGCACAGCAGATTTTGGCACATCCAGTCCCGACAGGATCCAAGTTACCCAATATCGAGACTTACGATGGGACGGAAGACCCCTTGAAGCATATTAATTACTTCACCATAGAATTGCGAATATACATGCCCCAAATCAACTACTCTGCCAGGTTTTTCCCACCATGCTAAAAGGGAAGACCCGAATATGGTTCCACTCCCTCAGAGAAGGAACAGTTCATAGTTTTGTAGAGCTGACTCAATATTTTCTAAAACAATTCGTGGCTAATCAAAAGATTTTGAAGGATCTTTCTCATCTATTCAGCATCTGTCAGAATGAAAGAGAAACCCTTAAGAAATTCTTCCACTGATTTACATCTGAGGCAAGACAAATACTAGGGGTTGATCCCGAGCTACTCTGAGGAGTCTTCTTAGGGGGACTCCACCCCAACGGATTATACTCATCATTAATGAGGGTAACAGCTCCTAGATACTGTGATCTTGTACGGAGGATATAAGCTCAAATCGCGGCCGAAGAGGCCATAAAAGCTCACCGCCGATAATTTGAAGGAGCAACAAATAGAAAGCGAGGAGAACCAGCCCCACGTCAGCAAGGGTAGCACCGAAACAGCGCACGACCACAAGAGCAACGCTGGGACCACCCTCCCAGATCTTACCAAGAATACACACCCCTGAACACTTCACGTGCAAACATGTTATACGCAATTCAAGATATTCCCGCATTGCGAAAGCCTAGAGAAATACTGGAGGGGAAGGGGACCAAACGAAGTACTGTGAGTTCCATAAGGGAACGGGACACACCACTAAAGAATGTGTAAAACTAAAAGATGAGATTGAGCACTTGATTCGCCAAGGAATCCTAGAAAGGTTCCTTCAAGACCAGACCCGAAATAATCAAGTGCAACCTAGGATAGAATAGTCGCAGCCCCAAAATTCGCAGTGGGGCAAACAAGTAATTGAGATAATGGAGGCCATCTCTAGTGGTCACCCAGCCGCCACCAAAGTCATCATGCGACCCCTAGAAGAAAGCTAAAAGTGTTGGAGTCAACGGTTCATGAATCCTTAGTTTGATAATATCAATTCCCATGTTGTATTTAATCACATCTTGTGTTTGGTATAGTGTGCAGGTTTACAGGTTCAAGTGAAGCAAGGAACTCTTTTCTGTCACCTACTGTCGCACACTAAGCTCTACCGTCGGGTGGTAGCCTGATTAAATAGATAGCGCGCACGGGATCTTACCGCATGACGCTAGCGCTACCGCCATGGCTAGTCTGGGGACGCTAACTTCCTACCGCGTTGTACTAGCTCACTCGACAATCATAAAGTTCGTCGAGATGACTGGACCAACGCCAGGCGTTAACTTCCTACCGTGCCGCGCTAGAACGAAAAAGTGGGAAATATTCTTTTTGAATATTTTTCCAAATATGTGTGACAGTTGTCACATCAACACGTGAAGATCTACCGCCGGCGGTAGCCCGTTTTTAAAAGATGTATAAAAGGCGTTTCGTTTTCTGATTTCCTAAGAGAGACGAATTGAGACTCGGAGAATTCATTCCTAGGGTTTGGTAGTCGCCTCCGAGCAACGTTCCGCCGTCTCCATTAAGGGAAGAGAAAAATGCCTCCCTCCCGTTCATGCATGAAGATCTCCTGCGAGCCAAGGACTTCAACGACTACGTGGAGTTGATCGGTTGCAACCAAACGAATATCGCAAGCACCGGTCCTGGATCGCTCAAGAAAGAAATTCTTTTGAGAGAGATTAAATCATAAATTCTTCTTTTATCTTTTTGTACTTTTCTCTTTTTCTGCGTGCTTGTGGTGAGGGAAATCG
The DNA here is from genome assembly GCA_039583875.1 of Platanthera guangdongensis. Lineage (NCBI taxonomy): Eukaryota > Viridiplantae > Streptophyta > Magnoliopsida > Asparagales > Orchidaceae > Platanthera > Platanthera guangdongensis. The sequence goes on from CM077152.1 coordinate 45,181,090, forward strand.
ATCGATGAAGGTTGTCGAAATCCAGGGAGGATTCCATGAGAAATATCCCGAGGAAGGGGCGTCTAGATCGGGTGATCTAGCGGGGGCTATAAGACACTTCCTTGTGTGAAGGTGAAGAGCCAGCTCGAAGACTTTTGGAGGGAAAGGGAGAGAGCCAACCGGTCCGGGCAGTAGGTCGGTATAGAAAACCAAAAGTGTTTCTTCATTCACCGCCTCTGATCTCTGACGTCACGGAGATCAAACTTTTGTAATTATAAAACATTTTTTATTTTTTGATTCAATAAAACTATTTGTATTTTTATTTCTACGTATAATGTCTTGGTTGTTCTCCGGTGGATCTCTGAAGGGGGTGTATTTCTCCAAGGCGAAATTTGCCCTGGAAAATGAGGTCTGTGACCTGCCGCCACGTGTAACACCCCAAAACACAAAAGAGCGACGGGAGACGTTTCGGGCCAAATTTGGAATTTGGCAGGGGGCACACGGCATGGGACACGGGTGTGTCCCAGGGCGTGTCGAGCTGGTTCGACGATTTGGTCGTGTGTTCGACGATTTTGGATTCGACGATCGTCGAGCAGAGAACACGGCCTGGGACATGGGCGTGTCCCAGGGCGTGTCGAGAGGGGTTCGACGATTTAGCCAAAGATCTGGCAAATCGATCAGGCAGTTTTCTGGGTTCGACGATCGTCGAGCAGCGGTCGACGATCTGGTCACAATTCTGCGGTCGACGATATATCAACGTTCTGCGGTCGACGAATTGTCGACATTCTACGGTCGACGAATGGCCAGCGATCTTTGTTCGACGAATGGCCAGCGATCTTCGTTCGACGAATGGCCAGTGATCTGGGATCGACGTTTTGGCAGCGTTCGACGATCTTGGTTCGACGATCGTCGAGCGCGGGACGTTATGTGGCATGTTTGACACTCGACGCGAAGTGTCGACACACGGGTTTTGGTGGGAGTTGAATAATTGTTCCGACATTGTTTTGACGCGGACGTGTCCTGCTCCTGTTGGTGATTCGTGCGGTGTTTAGCCCCATTTGTCCAGGTCGGACCTGGATCGTATCCGTGCATCCCTTTTTGTGGGATCCGACGGCTGTGGTTAGTTCCCGATGGGGTTATACCCGAGTACAGGGTTTCAAAACCCTTATTCTTCTGTATGGTTCTCTGTCTAAATCTTAGAGAGAGGGGAGAGAAAAAGAGGAAGAAGGAGTCTAGATCCAGTCGTTGGAGGAGTTTCAGAGCTCCAAATCGTGAGCCGACTTCGGATCTACGAAGGCAAGGAGATTGCGGTGCTTTACATCCGCGTACATTTCCATGGCGCCAAGGAAGAACGCTAGGGTAACGATTCTCTACTTGAGCATGTGAAGCTCTCCTTCTTTTGCATAGGAAGCCCGCTCTCGCGAATTTGCGGTGAGTTGGAGGCGTTTCTTCGGATAGATATGTAAAGTCCCCATTGTTTAGAGTCTCTATTTGAGAACGGACATAGGCATGATGTGTGAAGCCTACCCGGACAAGTTGGTCTGGATCGGTGATGTTGCATTGCATAATGGCCGGAGAAGACTCTGTGCGAATGTTTGTTTTTCGGGTTTTCTACGAGGTAGATTGCAACAGGGAGCCTTGGGGATTAACTCCAAGGTGCACCCAGAAAACTGGGCAGACGCGTGGTTCTGCCAATTTGGAGGCCTGGGAGCCAACTTGAACATAACCGGGTTATGTGAAGTGTGTAACGGAAACGGGACTCGGGAGAAGTTTGACCCGCACATATGGCTTAAATTGTCGTTGCAATGTGAGCACGGGTTAGATGGAACCGTACCCGTTCTATGTCGTTCGGTTAAAGCGACCTAAAGGTATGTGATACTTGTCATTGGCATAGATGAGGGTCTTCGGCGGTCTATGGCTTAAAATGACGTGACCCATGCCGGGAAGACAAAATGCTCATAGTGTGGCCGTCAAAGTGGCGGTGGTGAGATCGGGGTGTCTATGGCTTAAATTGACGTGACATTGATCGGTTCACCGAGAATGTGCCCTGAGTGCACGGGGTGTGTGGTCGTGTGTGCCAACGCCTGTGATGCAATGTATATATCTATACTGCTTGGTTATGCTAATAAGTGCAGGGAAGGAGCATCGCCACCCCGAATTGGGGGCGGGATCGTTATAATTTGGTCAGCATTGCTGACCGTTGCTTTTGTTTGTCACTGTGCGGTGTATTGTGCTTGCAGGTGTTACTGGACCAAGCGATCAATAGCGGGCTAAAGCCCAAATTGCGAAGCCGGCCCTCGAAGGCCTAATTGGAGTGTTTTACTTGCTTTTGTTCATGTATGATCGGCCTGCGTGTCGTGGTATGGAAAACATGTAATTTGAGTAAACCATTTGTAAGTCCTTAAGGCCAGTACTTGTGTATGTACTTCATTCCTTTTTGGCTTGTTAGTGGACATTCATGCTTGTTGTTGGGTTCTTTTAATTGCAACTACTTAAACTGCTTTCACTAGAATGCTCAGTGTAGGACGTTGTGATTGGTTGGATGGTTTCCATTGAGTAACCACCCAGTCTGTCCGTGGTATATGGCGTCGGGCCCAGGCCGGACCTACTGCTATATGCTATGTGACGGATAGGGGGTGTTACAATTTGGTATCAGACTACTGGTTTCGATCAGGCTTAAATGAATTCGTGGATGAATTCTTTTTAAGGGGTGGTGAGCACATGTCTATGCTTCATCGTTATAACAACAAAAGAACCCATGAATGTCCACTTATGAATGAAAATACACGTGTTTGGGGAACCTGCGTGTTCTTATAATTGTTGTTTGCAATATTGTTTGGTCACTTAACAGTGTTTTGTACCACTATAGGTGACCAGAAGCGGTGCTGGGTCGTCGGAACGTCGAGTTTCTGAGGCTAGAAGTGCACCAAATGATGCTCCCGCAACACCTCTTTCGGCCGAAACCATTCGACTGGTGGCTGAAGCAGTGTTTGCAATGATCAATGCGCAGCCTGCAAGGCAGGTGCAGCAGCCCGCTCCTGCGATGGAGCAGGTACCACTGCAAGCGGCTGAGCAGAGAAGGGTGGAACAGGTAGTAGAGGAACCGGTGGTGCCGAGGAGGGCAACCGAGAGACAGCTCAAACATGTCATGAGCTTTAATCCTCTAGTATTCTCGGGGTTGGGAACCCCATCTCAAGCTGAAGACTGGCTCTCCCGTGTGAAGAGAGTCTTGACAGCAATGGAGACGGAAGAATGGCAAATGACCACTATAACTACATTCCTGTTGGATGGAGACGCTAGGTTGTGGTGGGAGGGTTTGGAGCTGCTGTTGGGTACATTGGTTTAAATGTATCTGATTTGAAGAAGCCTCACCCAACTCAATGATATACATCAAAATGTATTTGATGTGTTTTGAGTTTACTTGTGCAGGTTAAGTATTTGCAGGAAAGATGAAAAAGTTTCTAAGTCCATGTGTCGACACCCAGAGGGAAAGTGTCGACACTTAAGAAGACCTGTGTCGACACCCAGGCAAGCAGTGTCGACACTTGGAGTCATTGTGTTGACACCAGGGATGCAGAGTCGACACCTGACAGAAAGTGTCGACACAAGGAGCTGTGTCGACACTCAATGAAGAAGAGTGCAGTGAAGCAGTGTCGACACATAACAGTTGTGTCGACACCCAGTGAAACTGTGTCTACATCAGAAAGTGTCGACACTTGGAAGATGTGTCGACACTCAGCAAAAGTCAGCAGAGACTAAGTATAAGTGTCGACACCCAGAGCAATGTGTCGACACACAACAGAAGAGTCAACACTTGAAGAAAATGTCGACACAAGAAAGAATGTGTCGACACTCAGCTGAAGACTCAACACTTGAAGAAAGTGTCGACACAAGGAGTTGTGTCGACACTTAGCAAAGTTCAAGAATATTCTAAGTACAAGTGTCGACACAAAGGAGATGTGTCGACACACAGCAAAAGTCTCAACATTAGAAGAATGTGTCGACACAAGGAGCTGTGTCGACACTCAGCAAGTTCAACACATGAAGATGTGTCGACACAAAGGTGTTGCGTCGACACTTAGAAGAATTCAACAAAATACTGAAGTACAAGTACTTGTGTCGACACTCATTATCAGTGTCGACACATGAAGAAGAAGCAGTGTCGAGATATAAAATCTACAACACAAGGAGTTGTGTCGACACCTTGTAGGCTAGTGTCGACACTTAGTCAACTTGTGTCGACACTTGGTCTATAAGTGTCGACACTTAAAGACAGACAGTCTCGACACTTTTAGACAGTTACAGAATTTTCAAGAACTGACTGGATGACTTGACAGCTGCCATTCCAGCCGGTCTACTGCACCTGTCAGAGTTGTCAGAAATCAGTTATGAACCGGACCAGCTGGTTACCATGAAGAAGGCCTGTAAATAGGCTTACACTGTCTACAGAAATGGATTGATTGAAAACAAGTTCAAGTGATCATTAACAAGAAGAAGATCTAGCTATTCCTTGAAGAATCTAGTGAAGATCTAAGAAGTTGGAGAGAGAGAGCTCCATCCAAGAAGTCAGCCATTGGAACCAGGCTGAGAAGAAGGGATCAGATTTATTCTGAATCTTAAGTAGCAGAGATCAAGGATCAACTACAGAAGAGATCAGTCTTATTGTGTTCTACTTTCAAGAAGCTTTGAAGAAAGCCAAGTCAGATTGATTTCAGCTGAGTTCTTCCAAGAACTCATCAAGAAACTCACAACTCTTCTCTCTTTTCTCTGAGTTGTTGAGTTACAATTTTTGTATTCATATTATCTTGTAGGATCCTTAGGGATCTGAGTCTTTGTAAGCCTGTAATTATAAAGGCTGAGTGTAGGGCTTGAGTGCCTGAGTGTAGGAGATTTGAATCTCTGAGTGTAGGCCTTTTGTGGCTGAGTGTAGGCCTTGGTGGCTGAGTGTAGGCCTTGGTGGCTGAGTGTAGGCCTTGGTGGCTGAGTGTAGGCTTTGTGAAGAAGCTGAGTTGTAGGGCCTTGGGCCTGAGTTGTAGGAACCTGTTTTGGGGTTCTGAGCTAGTGGAGGAGTTTGGCCGAATCTAGTACATTGCTAGATAGGCGAAGGGGGAAAGTGGATGTACCCAAAGCTTGGGGAACCACTATAAATCTGGGTGTCTACTGTGTGCTTGTGATATTCTGTGATTGCTGTGTGATTGATGTGTACAATTAGATTTAATTTTGTGATTATAAGTTGAATTCTGCCTAAAAAGTTAAAAAAGATTTAAGTCACCTATTCACCCCCCCCCCCCTCTAGGTGATTAGGTACAATATCTTTCAAGTGGTATCAGAGCCAGGTTACTCAAAAAGGGACTTAACTGTCTGAGTAGATCCTGTTGGCAGATTCAGTATAAGTGAATTAAAGAATCAAGAAGATCAAGAACCATGGGTTCCACTGAGAATCATAAGGAATTGGGATCCATGAAGTTACCCATTTGCAGAAAGGAAATCTTTGGCATTTGGAAGGAAAGGGTGAGACTGTTTATGGAAGCCTCAGACCCTAGGATTTATATCACAGTGAAAGAAGGGTCATATGTGCCCATGAAGGTTTCAGTCTTAGATGCAAATCAGAGAACACCTAAAGATTTCTCTGAAATGACAAAGGATGAAATTGTTCTAGCCACTATGGATAAGAGGGCTCAAAACATCATTGTGAGTGCCATAGATGATGCTACTTTTCAGAATTTGATACACTGTAAGACAGCTAAAGAGATGTGGGATACTCTTATTGTGTACACGGAGTGTTCTGAAGAAGTGAGGCAAGACAGAAAATCCTTGCTCAATCAAGAATATGAAAGTTTTAGACAAGGTAAAGCTGATAGCATAACTGAATGCTATAAAAAGTTCTATAGGATTGTGAATGAGCTTATGTCTTATGGAAGAGAGTTCAGTAATTATGAGCTCAATGATAAGTTTCTAAGGTCCCTTACAAAAGATTGGGACACCAAGATCTGTGCCATTAGGGAAATGGCAAAGTTGGCAGAAATTCCTCCACCAACACTATTTGGAAAACTGCTATCCTATGAGATGCAGTTGATGGTGAGGAAAGAAGAGGAGAAATCTACAAGAAGTGAACATAAAGAAAGGATAGTGGCCTTTAAAACAGAAGCCCCCAGAAAGTACAGAAGTAAGTCACCAACTTCACCTCCAAAAGCAGCTGAAACTGAGTCAGATGAGTCAGCAAGCAGAAAATCTGAAAGCAGTGAAAGTGATGAGGACTTTGCTGCCTTCACAAGACATTTTCAGAAGTTCTTAAAGAAGAAACAGTGGAGGACAAGGCCTTCTACTTCACAGGGTAAAGAAGACTATTATCAGAATAAAAAGTCTTCAAAGAAAGACAGGAAAAAGACCAAGTCTAGCAAGGCAACTCTTTCAAAAATTGTGTGCTATTACTGTAATAGACAAGGACATGTTGTTGCAGACTGTCCAGAGAAAAGGAAGGAGTCAAATGATAAGAAAAAGACTCAATACAAGGGAAAGAAGGAAAAGTCATTTGTTGCCAAAAAGGATAAGAGCCTGTCAGACATTTCTTCATCAGAAACTGAGTCAGATGTTGAGGCATATATAGGGTTGTTTGCTGAAGAAGAAGAAGAAGAGTTCATTCAGATCATGAACTCTATATATGAACAAGAGGACAGTCAATGCCAAGGGCTAATGGCATTGACAGAAAGTGATAAAATCCTGGAGCATCCAGGACCTAGTAAGGTACAACATTGTTCTTTAAGTTCAATTTCTTGTGCAAGTTCAGAAACAGATTCATCATCATCAAATGATGAGAATGCATCTGAGTATGAAGAGGATATTCATCAATTGATAGATGAATATAAAGTTCTGTTGCAAGCATTTAAGAAATGCAAATCCTTGGCCAAGAGTCAAGATAAGGAGATTGCAAGTCTCGAAATGGCTGCAACTGATTATGAGAAGATATTTGATCAAAAACTTAATGAGATAGCCAGACTGAAGCACATAACTGTGATTCAGATGGGGACTATAACATATAAGAATGATCAAATCAAGAGTCTGGAGATTAGTCTTCAGAAGGAGAGAGATCTTGTTGCTAGGTTTTCTAAACCTAAGTCAGTTCTACCTTTAATTGATGAATTTGTTCATCACAAAGGTAAAGCTGGACTGGGTTTTACTAAACCTGCAAGGACTGTTCAGTCCAAGTCCAAGGGCAAAGCCCCAACTCTCAACAAACCAGCTGTAGATAAAACAGCTAAGACTGTACCTAAGCAAAGGTACAATAAGTTTGAGTGTTGGTGTTGTGGCAAGGTAGGCCACTTTGCAATGGACTGTTGGCACAATACTAGTGCCAAAGTGAGTAGCAAACTGCCTGTTGGAAAACCTGCAGGTAGCTTTGTAAGGAAGCAAACTAACCAGTACCAAGGACCCAAGAATTCTTTGGGTTCTAAGGTTCACTAATCTGTTTTGCAGGTGAGTCCAAGTGGTCATGCCCCAATATGGTACTTGGACAGTGGATGTTGCAGACATATGACTAGAACAAGGGGTTTACTAAAGGACTACACACCCATCAAGGATGGTCCAAAAGTTACCTTTGGTGGTTCTGAAAAAGGAATCATCAAGGGTTTTGGTAACATATCTAACTCCTATATTACAATTACTCAAGTGGCCTATGTTAAAGGTTTGAAACATAACCTTATTAGTATAAGTCAATTGAGTGATGTAGGATATGACATCTCATTTATCAAAAATGGTTGTCATATCAGGAGGTCAAATGATCAAGAGATCATTTTGACTGGCTATAGAAAAAGAAATGTCTACTACTTAGACATTATGGTTGAGAACAATGGTTCTCCAGTGTGTCTAGTAGCTGATGAGACAGTCTCTCATTGTGTCAAATGGCATAAGAGGCTAGCCAATCTAAACTACAAGACAATTGGCAAACTCTTTAGCAAAGAGTTAGTGAGAAATGGTCCTCAAGTTAAGTGTATTAAAGATGGTATTTGCTCAGCTTGTCAAAAGGGCAAGCAGACTAGATCCACCTTTAGAAGCATTGAAAAAAAAATGTTGTGAGGTATTTATACCTCTTGCATATGGATCTCTTTGGTCCAATGCCAGTTCACAGCCTGGGTAGGAAGGTCTATACCTTTGTAGTTGTAGATGACTACTCAAGGTTTTCCTGGGTGTTCTTCCTTAGACAGAAATCTGAAACACCTAGTGTCTTCTATAGTTTTGTCAAACAAATTCAGAATGAACTGGATAGTACAGTGGTCAAAATAAGAAGTGACCATGGTACTGAATTTCAGTCTGATAGTATGGCAAAACTATGTGAAGAATTTGGGATATTTCAAGAGTTTTCTTCACCAAGAACACCTCAGCAAAATGGCATTGCTGAGAGGAAGAATAGAACCTTGATTGAGCCTGGTAGTACCCTATTAAGTGATACATCACTACCAGAATATTTTTGGGCTGAAGCAGTTAATACGGCATGCCATGTTATTAATAGGGCTACCATTACTAAAAGCCTCAACAAGACCCCTTATGAGGTTGTGAAAGGTAGGAAACCAAACCTATCCTAATTCAGGATCTTTGGTTGTAAGTGCTTTATACTTAACAATGGAAAGTCTTACTTGACTAAGTTTGTTGTCAAGTCCCAAGAGGGAATTTTTATTGGGTACAACAACAACAGTAAGGCTTATAGAGTCTACAACTTGTCTACACAAGTTGTAGAAGAATCTGTACATGTAGTATTTGATGAAACTAGACTTATTAACAATGAGTTGTCTAGTAGTGTATGCAGCTCCACAGGTATAACAAAGAAGATGGACAAGCTCACTATAGAAGAAGAACCTTCTACAAGACAGCAAGTAGAAGATAGTGGCTGCTGTCCAGGGGGAGTACTATATGTACCTGATACAGATGAAGTTCAAGGAGTGCAGCAAGATGAAGAAACTGAAGAAGTTCAACCTGAAGTCAGGATGCCTCCAGCCAATAGGCATCTAAGAGATCATCCAGCAGAACAAATCATTGGTGATCCAAGACAAGGGGTACAAACAAGGAGCAGAAATCTGAATGCAGCAATCTACTCCAGTTTTTTATCCCAAGTTGAACCAAAGAAGTTTGAAGAAGCCATCCTAGACCCACATTGGATTGAGCCAATGCAAGAAGAGCTGAATCAGTTCAAGAGGTGCAAGGTCTGGGAACTTGTTCCTAAACCTAAAGACCACAACATAATTGGGACCAAGTGGATCTATAGGAATAAGATGGATGAACATGGAGTCATCATTAAGAATAAAGCAAGATTGGTTGCTAAAGGATATAGGCAGGAAGAAGGTATTGACTTTGATCAAACCTTTTCTCCAGTAGCCAGACTGGAAGCCATAAGGATGTTCCTTGCCTATGCAACCTTTTAAGGATTTAAAGTTTACCAAATGGATGTCAAGTCAGCATTTCTGAATGGTAATCTTAAAGAGGAAGTCTATGTGGAACAGCCATCAGGTTTTGTTGATTCAACTCAACCTTATCATGTCTATAGACTTAGGAAAGCATTATATGGGTTAAAGCAAGCCCCTAGGGCTTGGTATGAAACTCTGTCTAGTTTCCTCATTGAGAATAAGTTCACAAGGGAGAAAATAGACAAGACTCTATTCCTTAGGGAATCCAGAGGCAAAGTAATACTAGTCCAAATATATGTAGATGACATAATATTTGGGTCTACTGAAAGTAGTCTTTATAAAAAGTTTGCAAAACTAATGCAAGGACAATTTGAGATGAGTAGTATGGGAGAACTTAAGTTCTTCTTGGGTCTCCAAGTAAGACAGACTGAGAATGGTTTATCCATATGCCAGTCTAAGTTTACCCTAGAACTCATAAGGAAGTATGGTATGGATTCATCCAGTACCATGAAGACTCCTATGGGGTCAAGTATGTCTCTTAGCAAGGATGATGCAGGGAAACCTGTAGATGAGTCTTTGTATAGAGGGATAGTTGGCACCTTATTATATTTGACTGCAAGTAGACCAGATATCATGTATGCTATATGTGTCTGTACAAGGTATCAAGCATGCCCTAAGGAGTCTCATTTGACAGCAGTCAAAAGGATATTGAGATATCTAAAGGGCACTCCTTATCTAGGCCTCTGGTACCCTAGGAATGGAGATTTTGAACTAACAGGTTATTTAGATGCAGACTTTGCAGGATGCAAAGAAGATAGAAAAAGCACAACTGGAACCTGTCAATTCCTAGGTGGAAGACTGATTTCATGGAGTAGCAAAAAGCAAACCAGTGTGGCTATCTCCCCTGCAGAGTCAGAATATGTGGCTGCAGGAAGTTGTTGTGCTCAACTTCTATGGATACAACATCAGCTTGAGGATTATGGATTTCAGGTAAGTAGAACTCCACTATTTTGTGATTCTACTAGTGTTATATCAATTGCACATAATCTTGTTTCCCATAGTAGAACTAAACATATTGAAATAAAATATCATTTTCTTAGAGAACATGTAGAAAAAGAAGATATTTTACTGGAATATGTTAGAACAGATAATCAACTTGCTGATATGTATACTAAGCCCTTAGAAGAAACTAAGTTCAATAGGTTTAAAATTGAACTAGGTATGATAAACTTAGAATAAGTTTATAGAAATGGCTAAGTCAAAAGGTGTCGACACACAGAGATATCTGTGTCGACACAGAAAAGTGGTGTCGATACTTCAGGGAAACGGTGTTGTTGGAACATCCTATTATTAATTTGGGTCAGGATCACTATGTCCCTAGGAATCTGTGTTTTGACCTTCTGTATAGCTTAATAGGTCAATTAGAATTGAGTCTAAGGGTCAGTAGTCTAGGATTGGAAGCTGCTCTGAAGACCCAAGTTTTTCTGGAGACTAAGTCCAAATCGTCGAGCTCAGCACGACGTTTCGTCGAACTCCGGTCGACGATCGTCCAGCTCAACTTTGGCAGATCGTCGAGCTCCATTCAACGATCGCTGAGCTCAACTTCTCAATATCGTCGAACTCAGTTCGACGATCGCTGAGCTCAGGTCGACGATTTTGGCTCTGCACTGGATCCTTATCTCTGAGCTCAGTTCGACGATCTTTGAGCTCAGATCGACGATTTCTTTGCTGCTTGCATTTTCCAATTCGCTGAGCTCAGCTCGACGATAGCAGAGCTCAGTTCGACGATTTCAGTTATCTTTCAGAATTCAGATTCAAATCAGATAGAAGTTATTCTGCATTTAATTCAAAAGATCTGCCAGCCGTTTTCATTTACTTCTGGAGCAAGTTTCAAGGGATTTTTCTAGGAACAATTCAGTGGACTTTCCTTCAGAACATATTATGCAATTAAGGCTGTAATTAATTCAGACCAACGGCTATCTTTGACAGAGCAATTTTTTATTCAGACTCAGAGAATAAAAGATAGAATGTTTTTGAATCAGACAGAGCATAGATAAGAAAAAAGAGAATAGAGATTGATAAGAATAGAGGACACCTCTCAATATACAGAGACTCTGAAAAATATTCTGTCAACAAGAATTCAGAAGAACACTCATCAAGAGATCAAACCTTCAAACATTCTTCAGATCTCTTCAGCTCTCAAGTGTTCAAGGCCAACATCATTTCAAGACTCCAGACACTCAACATTTCAGCTTGCTGAAATCATCTTTTGCTGGAGATCCATCTTTGAAGGCCTATCACCCTCAGCAAAGCTCATCTTCCTGAAGATTAAGGACTCAGGGGGAGCTTTGAAATCAATCCACATAGTCTTCTCAGTTGCTTGAGAAAGAGAAGACTGCCATCACTCTCTCACCCCCATTCTGTAAAGGGTTTTTCAAACTCCCTTCAAAAGTTTGAATCTGGTTTTTGAGCACCTTGTCAAAAGCTCATTGGTGGCAAGACACCTGATCAAAAAATCTGATTTGGTTTTTGAGCACCTTATCAAAAGCTCATTGGTGCCCAGGACACCTGATCAACTCATCCTGCAGTGGATTCCTGCCTAGGGTGGTAGAAGAGTGGATGTACCCAAGTTGGGGAACCACTATATTTCCTTGTGTCATCTGGTTCTGCATGTTTTCTTTTTGTTTCTGGCCTAGATTTTCTTGTGCTTAGGTTCTGCATAGCTTAGTTTTGTGGTTTATTTTACTTCTGCTTCCCTGCTTACACTCATTACAACAATTGTTGTAAAGCTTTGCAAAAGTTTTTTCCTTGTGTTTTAAAAAGCACCATATACTCTATTCCCCCCCCCCCCTCTAGAGTATATCAGATCTAGTTTCCCCTTTCAATTGGTATCAGAGCCAGGTTGGTTAAACATACCATATCTGTTTGGTTGTACAGGCTAACACCTGAACCCCAAAGATCCCAAACTAGATCCTTCAATTGTTTGCTAGTATTAGATTTAGCTTGCACAAATCATGGCCCAGAACAAAGATTATGCTAGCACTAGACCTCCGGTGTGCAATCTGTCAAAGTTTGCACTTTGGAAAGCAAGGATTAGACTATACATGAACTCTATTGACGAAGATATTTTTAATTCTGTTTTGACAGTGTGTCCAAGACCTCCAGAGAGCACAAGCACAAATGCTGTTCCACCTCCATCAGGAACAGATGCTGACATTAAAAAGTGGAAAGTAGCTGATGCCAAGGCAATGAACATTCTAGCTCAAACAATGTCAGATGATATTTTTCAGAAGGTAGCTGAATGTAATTCAGCCAAGGAGATCTGGGACAAGCTCTCAGAAATAGTTTCAGGATCAGCTGATGAGAGAAAAGACAGAAGATCCCATCTCATCTCCCAATATGAGAACTTCAAGAAGGGAGAAACTGAATCAGTGGGCGACATGTACAACAGACTGAGTCTAATTGTCAGTGAACTGAGGACATTAGACAAAGAAATCTCACTGACAGAACTTAATGATAAGATCCTAATGTGCTTCCCCAGCACTTGGGATTCAAGAATCTGGCCAATTAAAGATGCCAGAAGTCTGAATGAGATCACAACTGAAGCTTTGTTGGGTAAGCTCAAATCTTATGAGCTACTCATCAAGAACAGAGAGGAAGAACAGAAGGCTGCTTCACCAGCCACAAGGAAAGAGAAGACTATAGCATTTAAGGCAGCTGAGGATCTGCCCGAAGAAAAAGGTACAGGCAATGATGAACTTCTCAGCCTGTTGGCCAAAAGATTCTATAAGATGACCAGAAAGGACTTCAGAAGAAGATCATACAAGGAGCAGGATAAGCCAAGGTATGACAAGTCCATTGGCAATAGCAAAGACATTATTTGCTTTGGTTGCAGGAAACCAGGGCATATGGTTCCTGACTGTCCAGAAAACAAGAACAAGGACAGAAGGGACAGAAAAGAAAGAAGAAAGGAGAAGGACTCCAAAAGGAATGGAAATAGCAAACCTTCCTCCAGCAAAAATAAGCACACAAGGAAAGGATTTGTTGCTGAATCCTGGAGTGAGACTGAAGAGGAGTCAGAAGCCTCTTCCAGCTCAAGTGATGATGAGGATGATGCAGAGGAAAAAGAATTCTGCATGATGGCAATCAATGCCTCACAACACAACTCAGAGGAAGAGGAGTCAGAGTCAGACTCAGAGACTCAACCTGAAGAAGATCAGGTAATCAGCTCTTTTGATTTCACTTCAGAAGATTTCAAACTTGAATTTAAAGCACTATGTTTAGACCTGCTAAAGTCTGAGAAAGAGATCATCTCTCTCAGAAATCAATTATCTGAACAAAATGCTTTAAAATCAGAAAACCTCATACTCTCTCAGGAGTTGGAGAACTATAGGGAACATATAGCTTCACTGAAGAGTGAGCTCTCTGAGGCCAAGAAGCTTGAAAAATCTCTCAATGGGAGAAGCATCAAGCTGATGGACATCACAAGCACAGTGAACTCAAGATTCAACAGTACACTGGGCTTGGGTGCCTCATCCAGCCAACCTATTGTTCTAACAACCCTATCAAGTTCATTTCTGACAAGGGAAAGGGAGTTGTAGAGGTTGCCAGGAAAAATTCTGATCTGCCTCAGAAAACCAAAGTCCAGTACAAATCGTCGAACGGAGATCGACGATCGCCGAATGGAGATCGACGATCGCCGAACGCAGCTCGACGATCTCAGGAAATATCGTCGAACGCAGATCGACGATCTCAGCCAAGATCGTCGAACGCTGCTCGACGATCCCATATACCTGACCTCAGCCATAGTCGACCGTCGAACAGAGCTCGACGATCGGACCCACGATCGTCGAACGCAGCTCCACGATCGTCGAACAGAGGTCAGAGCTCTGGAAATTTTTTCAAAGGCAAGTCAAAATTGAATCCTAAGGGTTCTTCATCCCAAACCTTTAACCCTTATACTGAATGGATTATACCTCCAAGGAGATATCATCCTGAAGGATATAAGAGTCAGCCAGGGATATCTTTCATTTCTGAATTTAAAGGTTATCAACCTAGGCCCAAGGTAAACTGGGTCAAAAACAAGTGAATTGCTTCATGTGCAGGTGAAGACCTATCCAACATCTAACCAGCAATGGTATTTGGATAGTGGGTGCTCCAAGCACATGACAGGGAACAAGGACAACCTCAATTCCTTTAGAGCCAAGCTTGGACCCAAAGTTATCTTTGGTGATTCCAACTTTGGACAAACTAAAGGATATGGAGCAGTCCAGATTGGTTCTGTAACCTTCAAGAAGGTAGCATATGTGGAAGGACTGAAGCACAACCTAATCAGCATCAGTCCAGCTATGTGATGAAGGCTACCAGGTGACCTTCAGCAAAACCTTATGCAAAATCAAGTCAGAGGACAACACAACTGTGTTGACAGGTAAAAGGAAAGGTAACATCTACCTAGTAGATTTTCTTTCAACTACTTTAGATATCTGTTTATTCAACTCAGTTTGTAGACCAAATGTTTTATGGTATAAGAGATTAGGACACCTAAACCTTAGAACTATTGCTAGGCTCTCCAAGGACAACCTTGTTAGAGGACTACCTTCTGGCCCCTACAAGAAGGAAGGACTCTGCAAGGCTTGTCAATTAGGCAAGCAAACTAAGAACAGCTTTAAGTCACTTAATAAGAGTGATTCACCTAGGATATTGTATCTGTTACACATGGATCTATTTGGACCCATCACAGTACAAAGCCTAGGAGGGAAATCCTACACTTTAGTGATTGTAGATGACTTCTCTAGATTCACTTGGGTGTTCTTTCTAAGGAAGAAGTCTGATAACTTTAAGTGTCTGACAGAGTTTCTCAAATGTATAAAGATTGAGTTCAATACTCACATTGCCCTGATCAGAAGTGATCATGGGACAGAGTTTGATTCTCTTCTTATGCAAGAGTTCTGTCAGAGTGAAGGGATCAGGCATACTTTCTCAGCTCCTAGAACTCCTCAACAAAATGGGGTAGCTGAAAGGAAAAATAGAACCCTTATTGAATCTGCCACTACATTGTTGTCAGATGCTCATCTACCTCTATCCTTCTGGGCAGAGGCAGTGAACACCTCCAACTATGTGCTGAACAGAAGCCCGATACATAAACTGAAGGGAAAGACTCCCTATGAATTACTCAAAGGGAAGAAACCTAAAGTTGACTATTTCAAAATTTTTGGTTGCATTTGCTATATTCACAATAATGATAAGAAACATTTAGCAAAATTTCAAGCCAAAGCTGATGAAGGAGTGTTTCTGGGATACTCCATGATCAGCAAGGCCTATAGGGTCTATAATAAATCATCATTGAAAATTGAGGAATCTGTTCATGTTTCTTTTGATGAAACTAACATGTCTTTCAAGGAGAAGATTTCTTCTACCATAGAACCTTGCAGGAACACTCTCTAGTTGAAGATATGAACAAGCTACAGGTTGCTCAAGAAGATGAAAGCAGTGAAGATGAAAGCAATGCTCAACATATTGAAGCATAACCTGAAGAGCCAGTTGTTGTACCACAAGAGGAAACAACAACACAGGTTGGTGAACAATCAACACCCCCTGTTGATTCAGTAACATCAAGAGACCATCCAATTACCCAAATAATTGGAGAAATCTCAGCTGGTGTGCAAACCAGAAATCAGGTCAACCAAAACCTGTTGCACACCTGCTTCCTTTCTCAAATTGAACCTCAGTCCATTCAAGATGCAGAGCAAGATCCACACTGGATCATTGCCATGCAAGAGGATTTGCATCAATTTGAGAGGAACAAAGTATGGGAACTAGTGCCAAAGCCAAAGGAGCATTCCATTGTTGGAACAAAATGGGTATTCAGAAACAAACTGGATGATCAAGGAGTAATAATAAGGAACAAGGCAAGGCTAGTTGCCCAAGGATATTCTCAAGAAGAAGGAATTGACTACGACCAGACCTTTGCACCTGTTGCAAGATTAGAAGCCATCAGGATATTCTTAGCTTATGCAGCTCACAAAGGCTTCAAGGTTTATCATATGGATGTCAAGAGTGCCTTCTTAAATGGAGACATCAAAGAGGAAGTCTATGTCAGACAACCTCCAGGTTTTATCTCTCCAACTCATCCTGATTTTGTTTTTAGATTAAATAAAGCATTATATGGTCTCAAGCAAGCTCCTAGAGCATGGTATGAGACCCTAGCATGCTTTCTTTTGGAAAATGGTTTTATAAGGGGTAGAGTAGACCAAACTCTTTTCATTAGAACCCATAAGTCCCATACCCTACTAGTACAAATCTATGTAGATGATATCATTTTTGGCTCTACTGACTCCTAATTGTGCAGAAGGTTTTCCAACCTAATGCATTCTAAATTTGAGATGAGTAGCATGGGTGAGCTATCCTTCTTCCTAGGATTGCAAGTCAAACAACATGCTGAGGGCATCTTTATTTCTCAAACCAAATATGCTAATGAGCTGGTTAAGAAATTTGGCATGTCTGAGGCATCTTGTATGAAAACACCCATGCCTACCAATGCTGTATTGGATGCTGATGAACATGGGAAACCTGTTGATCAGACAACATATAGAGCAATGATTGGCTCTTTACTGTATCTTACAGCTAGTAGACCAGATATAATGTTTGCTACATGCATATGTGCTAGATTCCAAATTAGCCCTAGAGAGTCACACCTCACATTAGTAAAGAGGATTCTTAGGTATGTTAAAAGTTGTCCAAATCTAGGTCTCTGGTATCCAAAAGATTCAGCATTTGAGTTAACTGAATTCTCTGATGCTGATTATGCTGGATGCAGAATTGACAGGAAAAGCACCAGTGGAACTTGTCAGTTCCTTGGTGATAGACTTGTCTCTTGGTTTTGCAAGAAACAAACTTCTGTGTCAACTTCAACTGCTGAAGCTGAATATATGGCTGCAGGCAGTTGTTATTCACAAATACTGTGGATTCAAAATCATCTCCTAGACTATGGTTACAACTTAGTGAAGTCAAAAATCTTTTGTGACAATACAAGTGCTATCTCCATAGCTCAAAATCCAGTCCTCCATAGTAGGACAAAACACATAGAGATTAGGCATCACTTCTTAAGGGACAATGTTGAGAAGAATAAAATTGAACTGCAATATATCCCAACTGATTTACAAAGGGGAGATATTTTCACCAAGCCCTTGGATGAAAAGAAACACACCTTCTTCCTAAATCAGTTAGGAATGTTAGATGGAGGAAGTCTCAAATAATACTCAAGATTTTGAAAGCTAAAAATTGACCAAGACTAGGCAAAATTTCTGATTTTCCTTAGTATCTAAAATTTCTCTGATCTCTGAACTGCGCTCGACGATTTCCCCAAAGATCGTCGAACGGAGGTCGACGATTTCCAGGATCGTCGAACTGAGTTCAGCGCTCCTCAGATAGTATGAACTATCTCTTCTGGTCAACGATCGTCGAACGGCGCTCGACGATTCTGTTCACTGAACGATCGTCGAACGGAGCTCGACGCCTTTCCAGATCGTCGAACGGAGATCGACGATTTTGGAGTCTCTTCAGATTCCTTTAGAAGCCTCGATCGTCGAACTGAGTTCAACGATCTTTCCATTTCTGCGTCGAACCCTAATATAAAACTCATTTTTCGCCGTCGTTCTCTCTTGCGCTTTCAATTTCTCTGCAAGAATTTTCTTCCCTCCAAACAGTTCTACACTTGGTCGTTTTGTCTGTTGATTTTTGCAGGTACAATGGCCGTTTCAGTTGCTGTGCTAGCCGCCATGAAATTTGATGCAGGTTTTGATATTGATCTCGACTCCTTCAACACAACCGATCAAGTCTTCCAGGACATTCTCAGTTTGTTCAAAGATCAGCACTTATCTGCCCTTATGACAACCAGAATCAAACTTGCATCTGATGAAATCAAAGAATGGGTATACACTGCCCACAACCTTGACAACAATACCATAGTTGGTTCTATTGGTGGCACCCAGGTACCTCTGACCCCAACAGTATTGACAGAGGTTTTTGGTTTAAGGAATGGTGAAGACTCTGCTGACCTTTCTGGAGAAGAATTCTCAGATGTACTTGCCAGGATGGGTCATCCTGAGGGGAACCCTAGCAAGTTGTTTAAGAGGAACCTGTCAGTGGAATACAGGTTTCTGGCTGATGTAGTAGGCAAGGTTCTCTTGGCCAAACATTCTGCTCATGACACCATCTCCAGATATCAGCTCTGCCTCATGGGAGCTCTGGTGGACAGAAAAAGCTTGAACTGGGGAGAAGTATTTTTTGATCTGCTGAAGAAAAAGATAAACAAAACATTTGTGAACTTTGGAAGAATACTGGGAGTCTTCCTCCAGGCCAAGTGCCCTTCTCTGCTAGTCTCCTCTGGAGTGCACATCAATGCCTCCAAGAGACTCACATGTGCCCTTTTTGGGAAATGGGATAGGCAAATCATCAACCCCAGCAGGCCCTCTCCATCTGCCCCTTCAGGCACCAGGACTCTAAGAGTCACTCCCCCCCAGGTCTCTGCCCCTGCAGAAGACCTGCCTGCTGCTAATGTTGCTGCTTCTCCTCCTCCAAGCCCAACCCTACCAATTCCATCCACCACTCCAGCTACCTCCACCATTACAATCTCAAGCCCATCTCCAACCTCTATTCCATCTCCAATAATTTCCTCTCCACCAGCAGACCACTTCCACCCACTTTTCTCCTATCCCCCACCAGATGTCACCTCATCCCCATCCCTTCCATCCTTCACTCTCCTGGATGAATCCTACATGGATGATTCCCCCTCCTCTCCTCCAGAATTGCCATCCTCCTCCACAACTTTTCAAGACCTTCTCAACCAAATTATTGATCAACCCACCTTCACTCCCTCCATATCCATTCCTCTATCCTCCATCTCTACCATCCCCTCTCCTGAACCATTCATTCCACCCTTCAGCCCTCCTCCTCCAGCTCCATCAGCCATCCCTGTACCCTCTACCTCTGCTCCTCTCATTGAGCATGTAGATCTCCCAGCCCTTGCTGATCAGTTGTATGAGCTCCTTGCATCTAGGCTCTCTCTTCTCATGGAGGCCTCTTTAGCTCCTCTACAACAATCAGTGGCAGCTCTCTCTGCCAGGCTTTCCTCTTTCCTTACTCCTCTAGCAGCACCCCCAGCAGTGTGCCTTGATGCACAGGTATCTGCATCCAGGCAGGGGGAGATGCCCTATGAAGCCAGCCTTCATGCTGCTGTTGCTGCTGCTGCTCCTCCTGTTGTTTCTGCTTCTGCTACTGCTGCTGGTTCTGTGTCTGCTTCTGCTGCTGCTGCTACACCAGTACTAGCAATAGACCTAAGGTCTTTGCTATCTACTTTTGATACTGCTTACTTCTGCTGCCTCCCAGAGCCCAATGCTGGCCAGCTCTCTGAAGATCTGTCCAAGGCTCTAGTGCCCTTCTCTTGCTGTGACCCCAGAATCATTTCTGATTTTATTCTGTCAGTGACTGCTGCTTCTGATGATGTTACTACTGCTGCTGCTGCTGAAGATAATGTTCCAACTGCTGCTGTTGAGCCCATTTCACAGGATTTTCTGATGACAGAGGCTGTTGCTTTTGAGCCTGCTGTAGAAGTTGTTGTTTCTGAAGCTGCTGCTGCCCTCATGCCTGAAGTAATCACTGTTGTTTCTTCTGTTGCTCCAGTACCTAGTTACATCTGCTGCTGCTCCTGTTGCTGCCCCTTCTGCTTCTGCCCCATCAGCTGCTGTTAAATTCAAAGAGGATTTGATGAAGAAGATTGATGCCTTGTATGATGCACAAAGTTCTGAATCTGAGGATTATAACACTGCTTCTGATGACTCATCTGCCACAATTGCAAAGAAAAGAAAGGCAAGAAGTAAGGCTTTGAAGAGGGTTCCTCCTGCCAAGGTTAGAGATGATAATGATGTTCCCTACTATATTCTGCACAACTGCCCAATCTCTGAGCATTGGATGCAATTCTCCAAGAACCAGTTAAAGGCTATGAAGAAGAAGAGGAAATATGAGAAAGGTTCCTCTCAGTTCAAGCACCCTCATCCTCCTCCACCACCTCCACCTGATGCAGGTGCAGGTGGCAGCTCTGCAAGTTCAGGCCCTGCTAGAAGCCAGGCTCCCTACCAACCTCATGCAAGAACATATCAAAGGGAAAGCCAGTCTAGGGGGTCTTACTCTAAAAGGGGAGGATATAGGGGAAACCAAAGAGAAACTCAGGTTTACTCCAAAGGACACTCCAGGCAGCATCCTTACTCTAGGGGAGGACATGTTTCTGCTGATACATCTTCTGGTCCTTTCCCCTACAAGCTCAAAGATACTGTGACTGCCAGGACTCCTCAAGATACTTCTTCCAACAGGTATGAGCCACCTGTTCCATTTGAGGACCCTGAGAAAAATCCTATGGCTTGGACTGCAAGAATGAAAGAGCTGGCTGCCTTAGATCAAATAAAGAAAGCAAAAGATCAAGGGCTAGACACTTCCAATATCTCTACCATGTCAGAGCAAAGGCAGAAGGAATTAGAGAGATATGCTTCAAGCAAATTTTTTGATGCAGACAGGTACATGGAGTTGCATCCTGCTGCAGTGGTTCCAAGGACTTCTAAACAACCATATCTGGGAGCAGCTGATGATACAAGATCAAACAAGGAAGCATTAAATCCTAACAGGGAAATTAAAATGGTAAAAGGCAAAGAAAAGGAATAACTCTATAAGGTGATAATTCTTGGTTTCTCTGACTGCCTTCTGGATATCATGCTTTTATATATCTCTGTGATGGTTCTGTGATGTATAGCTGCTATTGTTTTTATGATTCTGTGACTGTATGATGTTGTTTGTTTTTCCTATGTCTGTAAATAGTTTTCCTAACCCAAATAGGGGGAGATTGTTGGAACACCCTATTACTAATTTGGGTCAGGATCACTATGTCCCTAGGAATCTGTGTTTTGACCTTCTGTATAGCTTAATAGGTCAATTAGAATTGAGTCTAAGGGTCAGTAGTCTAGGATTGGAAGCTGCTCTGAAGACCCAAGTTTTTCTGGAGACTAAGTCCAAATCGTCGAGCTCAGCACGACGTTTCGTCGAACTCCGGTCGACGATCGTCCAGCTCAACTTTGGCAGATCGTCGAGCTCCATTCGACGATCGCTGAGCTCAACTTCTCAATATAGTCGAACTCAGTTCGACGATCGCTGAGCTCAGGTCGACGATTTTGGCTCTGCACTGGATCCTTATCTCTGAGCTCAGTTCGACGATCTTTGAGCTCAGATCGACGATTTCTTTGCTGCTTGCATTTTCCAATTCGCTGAGCTCATCTCGACGATAGCAGAGCTCAGTTCGACGATTTCAGTTATCTTTCAGAATTCAGATTCAAATCAGATAGAAGTTATTTTGCATTTAATTCAGAAGATCTGCCAGCCGTTTTCATTTACTTCTGGAGCAAGTTTCAAGGGATTTTTCTAGGAACAATTCAGTGGACTTTCCTTCAGAACATATTATGCAATTAAGGCTGTAATTAATTCAGACCAACGACTATCTTTGACAGAGCAATTTTTTATTCAGACTCAGAGAATAAAAGATAGAATGTTTTTGAATCAGACAGAGCATAGATAAGAAAAAAGAGAATAGAGATTGATAAGAATAGAGGACACCTCTCAATATACAGAGACTCTGAAAAATATTCTGTCAACAAGAATTCAGAAGAACACTCATCAAGAGATCAAACCTTCAAACATTCTTCAGATCTCTTCAGCTCTCAAGTGTTCAAGGCCAACATCATTTCAAGACTCCAGACACTCAACATTTCAGCTTGCTGAAATCATCTTTTGCTGGAGATCCATCTTTGAAGTCCTATCACCCTCAGCAAAGCTCATCTTCCTGAAGATCAAGGACTCAGGGGGAGCTTTGAAATCAATCCACATAGTCTTCTCAGTTGCTTGAGAAAGAGAAGACTGTCATCACTCTCTCACCCCCATTCTGTAAAGGGTTTTTCAAACTCCCTTCAAAAGTATGAATCTGGTTTTTGAGCACCTTGTCAAAAGCTCATTGGTGGCAAGACACCTGATCAAAAAATCTGATTTGGTTTTTGAGCACCTTATCAAAAGCTCATTGGTGCCCAGGACACCTGATCAACTCATCCTGCAGTGGATTCCTACCTAGGGTGGTAGAAGAGTGGATGTACCCAAGTTGGGGAACCACTATATTTCCTTGTGTCATCTGGTTCTGCATGTTTTCTTTTTGTTTCTGGCCTAGATTTTCTTGTGCTTAGGTTCTGCATAGCTTAGTTTTGTGGTTTATTTTACTTCTGCTTCCCTGCTTACACTCATTACAACAATTGTTGTAAAGCTTTGCAAAAGTTTTTTCCTTGTGTTTTAAAAAGCACCATATACTCTATTCCCCCCCCCCTCTAGAGTATATCAGATCTAGTTTCCCCTTTCAGGTGTCGACATATCTAGGAAGTTGGTGTCGACACTTCAGAAAGTTAGTGTCGACACATGACAAGTCGGTGTCGACATATCCAAGGTGGTGTCGACACTTAGGCTTTACTCAGAATTATCTAAGTAAAGTCTCGACTAAATGTCGAGTTATGTGGTGTCGACACATAAACAAGTGTCGACACATATATCTGTTGACTAAACTTGTGTCGACACATAGGTGTCGAGACATTATAAGTCAGTGTCGACACAATTCAAGTTAGCTGACCCGCCTTTTCATCTTCAAACCTAGAAAGGTATAAATAGGATTTTGTCTTATTCTGTCGACACGCTTTTAAAAGTTTCGAGACCAAACTTGTGTGTCGACACCTCTCTTCTCTCCAGTCAAATTCTTCAAATCCTAATGGCGCCAAAGCTCGAGGAGAACGTCAATGAAGGCTATGAACTGGTGTGGAATGCGTTTGATGAAGCAGACCCAGAGATCAAGACTGTGGTAACCCTAGTTGCAGACTCAGGGTTAGAATTTCTTGTTTCTGAGCCGACTAAGATCTGGAAGAAGGAAGTACTGGAATTCCTAAATGGAGCAACCCTAGACGACACTGGATTCAAGATCAAGTCCAGGGTCCATGGTGAAAAGGTTAAGATCTCACCAAAAAGTTTGAGGAAAGTCCTTCAGTTACCAAGAACTAAGGAAGAAGAAGAGGTTACTGCTTCCAGGACTAGAGATGCATTGGCATGGTGTGGTCTGGATTCAAAGATGAAAATAGGATCTATTTTCAATAGAAAAGGAATGAACAGTCAGGGGAAATTCCTCTCAGAAATTGTTGGAAAAGTAATCTTAAGCAAACCTGGAGGGCATGACAGGGTATCTGCCCATATGTTCAATCTCATGACCAGGATCATCTTCAGCCTAAAAACTGATTGGTCTATAGTAGTTTTTGAAAAGATCAAGGAGAGTCTGAAGAAGCCCAACTTGGGCAGGATCTTAAGTCTATACCTTGCTGGTATTATACCAGAAGTTATGAGTCAAGCTGCTGGCAGTAAAATCAACCACATGAGAAGAATGGACATGAGGATCTTCTCCAGATGGGACAGGGTGTTGTCTAAGGAGATGCCAACCCCTGAGAAGATAACTCCTGAGAAAGTAACTCTACAAAAGAAGAAGAAGAAAACTGCTCCAGTGGCTCAGGTTTCCACTAGCAGCTCTGGTAGTGAAGAGCAAGTAGTCTTCACACCTGATGAAGAAGACACAGGAACTGCTGTAAAGTCTCCAGCTCAACAAGTAGTTGCTGAAAGACAGGGGGAGCTACCTCAAGCTAGCCCCATACACAAGGATTCAGTCCAGGGGGAGCCACTAGTTGTGGAAGAGCCAACTCCTCTTGAGAGTGAGCAAACAACCAACATCATTCTTGAGGTAATCACTGAGCTTAATGCTTTAGATTTCCCTATAGAGGATACTATTTTATCTGATTCATTAAGTAATGATAATTAACAAACTCAGCTGGTTAGCCAAGTCCCAGATGTTGTCATGGAGGACACTTCTGTTGAAGTTCAAGTAGTTTCTGATCCAGTGGTAGTTGAGCCAAGAATTTCTCCAGCCCATTCTCCACCAGAATATACAATGGAAGATCTATTCCTTAACCTGGATCAAACTGATTTTGACAAGGAAACTGCTGCTGAGGGGGAGAATGCTCCAATTGAGGGGGAGCAAGTAGTACTTGTAGAAGAGCCTGCAAGGCAAGAACCTGAGAAAGCACCAGAAGTGCAGAAGGAGTTACCTCCAAGCCCTAAGGAGAGGGTAGATATAGCCAGCACCTCACCTTCTGAAGATGAGGAGGCAACAACGGCTAAGAAAAGGAAATTTCAAGTCTTCAAAAGAAGAAGTCAGAATTATAAGAAGGCTCTACAAACTATTGCTCCACAGCCTATATCTTAACCAGCACCATCTGTTGATTACAGTGCTCTAATGGTTGCTATGCAAATCAAGCTGGATGAGCACATGCAAGCCATTGAGAAGTATGTGGATGAAGGGCAAAAATCATTACAGTTTGATCTAGCCCAAGATATAAAGTCAATAAGATTTGAGATGAATCTTAATAAAAAGGAGATGACTGACTGGTTCCACAAGAGAGGGAATGCAGTGGTGTACTTAGCTACACATCAGGAGAAAATAAAAGCTCAAGTGGATGAACTTGAAGTCAAGCAAGGCTATGTACTTGAGAATCAGATTAGGATGAATGATAACCTGACTGCTTCTCACAATGTCATTGTAACAGAGATGAAGAATCTAGCTGCAAGGCAGACTCCAGCTAATGCTACAGCTACAGCAGATTTTGACAAAGCATTCCAAGAGAAAATAACTGCTGTTAAGACTGCAATTCAAGATTCTCAGAAGATCATAACTGACAAACTCCAAAGGTTGAAACCTTACTTTAAAGATGGAGTCAACTATTTGGATGCTCAAATTAGATTTCAGAAAGATGATGTAAGAGATCACATAGCAAGAGAAGTCATAAAGGGGGAGAGGGTATTAGTCAAAGCCAGCTCTGATCATGCCAAGTGGATATCTAATTCTATCAGAGCTACTTTGGGTTATCCTCCTCTTTGTGATGATGATAATGTGGCTGAATCTGGCATTAATCCTGCATATCTAGGAGGGGAGCAACCTAAAGTAGCTCAAGTTATCTACCCTCCTCCAGATTTTGATATGATACATGCTGACATACAGTCCATGTATAGCCCACCTGAGGGAAAGGAACATGTCATCATAGAGAAAGTTGTTCAGCCAATATCTGAAGCTATGCAAGAAGCTATGCAGAAAGAAGAAGAAGTCAGGCTGTCTAAAAAGAGGTTCAGGGAACAAGCTGAACAAAGACCTGACTTTGAGCAGTGGAGCCCCACTTCAAGAAACATAATCTTAACTGTATGGAAAGCTGCAAAAGATAACATTCAAGACAGAAATAAATGGTTTTCTGAACTAGAATGGAGGAAACATGAGACAAGGCAAGAAGCAATAGTCCAATATAGAAGGAAGGCCAAGATGGGAAAGCTACATCCTACTGCTCAGGAGCCTAGCAAGTACTTTCCCAAGCCTTATCATTATTTTGAAAGGCAAAAGATTAAAGCTGAGGAGCTTAAGAAGAAGGAGCTGAAAGGGAAGAAACCTGTTGATACTGAAGATGCTGAAGCTCCTATGCAAGCCAAGATTCAGTCAGGAAAAGGGATAGTGATCAAAGATGCTGATCAAAAATAGCATAGAAATTTTCTTAAGTTTACTATGTAATCTTTTGATGTTAAACATTCTGTAAACTTTTGAAATATGAATATGACAAAGCTGTTAGAACAATATGCTGTGTGATAAATTTGCTGTGTGTTCAATTTATTTCATAATTGTTCTGAGAAAATGTCAATGTATACATGTTTGATTGATACATGTTTATGTTTGCCCTGTTATTTAATCATGCTTTACATAATACTATGATTTTATTCTGTATGGTGTATATCATTGACTAAGGGTTATGACTTCTCCAAATAGGGGGAGATTGTTGGGTACATTGGTTTAAATGTACCTGATTTGAAAAAGCCTCACCCAACTCAATGATATACATCAAAATGTATTTGATGTGTTTTGAGTTTACTTGTGCAGGTTAAGTATTTGCAGGAAAGATGAAAAAGTTTCTAAGTCCATGTGTCGACACCCAGAGGGAAAGTGTCGACACTTAAGAAGACTTGTGTCGACACCCAGGCAAGCAGTGTCGACACTTGGAGTCATTGTGTCGACACCAGGGATGCAGAGTCGACACCTGACAGAAAGTGTCGACACAAGGAGCTGTGTCGACACTCAATGAAGAAGAGTGCAGTGAAGCAGTGTCGACACATAGCAGTTGTGTCGACACCCAGTGAAACTGTGTCTACATCAGAAAGTGTCGACACTTGGAGGCTGTGTCGACACTCAGCAAAAGTCAGCAGAGACTAAGTATAAGTGTCGACACCCAGAGCAATGTGTCGACACACAGCAGAAGAGTCAACACTTGAAGAAAGTGTCGACACAAGAAAGAATGTGTCGACACTCAGCTGAAGACTCAACACTTGAAGAAAGTGTCGACACAAGGAGCTGTGTCAACACTTAGCAAAGTTCAAGAATATTCTAAGTACAAGTGTCGACACAAAAGAGATGTGTCGACGCACAGCAAAAGTCTCAACAGTAGAAGAATGTGTCGACACAAGGAGCTGTGTCGACACTCAGCAAGTTCAACACATGAAGATGTGTCGACACAAAGGTGTTGTGTCGACACTTAGAAGAATTCAGCAAAATACTGAAGTACAAGTACTTGTGTCGACACTCATTATCAGTGTCGACACATGAAGAAGAAGCAGTGTCGAGATATAAAATCTACAACACAAGGAGTTGTGTCGACACCTTGTAGGCTAGTGTCGACACTTAGTCAACTTGTGTCGACACTTGGTCTATAAGTGTCGACACTTAAAGACAGACAGTCTCGACACTTTTAGACAGTTACAGAATTTTCAAGAACTGACTGGATGACTTGACAGCTGCCATTCCAGCCGGTCTACTGCACCTGTCAGAGTTGTCAGAAATCAGTTATGAACCGAACCAGCCGGTTACCATGAAGAAGGCCTATAAATAGGCTTACACTGTCTACAGAAATGGATTGATTGAAAACAAGTTCAAGTGATCATTAACAAGAAGAAGATCTAGCAATTCCTTGAAGAATCTAGTGAAGATCTAAGAAGTTGGAGAGAGAGAGCTCCATCCAAGAAGTCAGCCATTGGAACCAGGCTGAGAAGAAGGGATCAGATTTATTCTGAATCTTAAGTAGTAGAGATCAAAGATCAACTGCAGAAGAGATCAGTCTTATTGTGTTCTACTTTCAATAAGCTTTGAAGAAAGCCAAGTCAGATTGATTTCAGCTGAGTTCTTCCAAGAACTCATCAAGAAACTCACAACTCTTCTCTCTTTTCTCTGAGTTGTTGAGTTACAATTTTTGTATTAATATTATCTTGTAGGATCCTTAGGGATCTGAGTCTTTGTAAGCCTGTAATTATAAAGGCTGAGTGTAGGGCTTGAGTGCCTGAGTGTAGGAGATTTGAATCTCTAAGTGTAGGCCTTTTGTGGCTGAGTGTAGGCCTTGGTGGCTGAGTGTAGGCCTTGGTGGCTGAGTGTAGGCCTTGGTGGCTGAGTGTAGGCTTTGTGAAGAAGCTGAGTTGTAGGTCCTTGGGCCTGAGTTGTAGGAACCTGTTTTGGGGTTCTGGGCTAGTGGAGGAGTTTGGCCAAATCTAGTACACTGCTAGATAGGCGAAGGGGGAAAGTGGATGTACCCAAAGCTTGGGGAACCACTATAAATCTGGGTGTCTACTATGTGCTTGTGATATTCTGTGATTGCTGTGTGATTGCTGTGTACAAGTAGATTTAATTCTGTGATTATAAGTTGAATTCTGCCTAAAAAGTTAAAAAGATTTAAGTCACCTATTCACCCCCCCCCCCTCTAGGTGATTAGGTACAATATCTTTTAGCTACATCTATTGAGAGGAAGGCAACTTACAGATGTCTCGATGGAGGAGTTCTCGAGACTGTTCTTGTCTAGGTACCTCCCTTCGGCGCAGAGTATAGCGTTGGAGAACGAGTTCCTGAAGTTGGTTCAAGGAGACAGTAGCGTGGATGAATATCTCCACGAGTTTACTCGATTGAGTCGATATGCTAGCTCCACCATCGCGGATGAGGAGCGCAAGATGAACCGATTCTACAAAGGGTTGAGAGATGATTTGAGGCTACTACGTACTCTCGGGGCCTATGACGCAGGGTTTCTTGACCTTGGTCAACACGGCCCGGTCCTTGGAGAAGGACATGAAGAATGTACAAGCAAAGAAAAGCGTTGGTGACAAGAAGTCGGAGTTCAAGGTGTCGACTACTACTAAGTCTGGCTATCGAAGGTTCTACAAAAAGTCTAGGACTTCGGGTCCAGTCCCCTCTTCTGGTGCTTCTGGGGCGACTACGGGTCGTACCCCGGGTGCATGCTTTACTTGTGGAAAGTCAGGGCACTTTGCCCGCGATTGCTGGAGCGGACGTCCCAAGTCCGAAAGGAAGTCGGGAGTGACTTATGAAGAGAAGGGCACGGCGGTGGAGTCAACCGCGTCCCATTATGCTCCGGCCCAACTGAGGGTTTATATGTAACACCCCAAAACTCAAAAGAGCGATGGGTGACGTTTCGGGCCAAATTTGGAATTTGGCAGGGGGCACACAGCCTGAGCACGGGCGTGTCCTAGGGCGTGTCGAGCTGGTTCGACGATTTGGTCGTGTGTTCGACGATTTTGGATTCGACGATCGTCGAGCAGAGAACACGACCTGGGACACGGGCATGTCCCAGGGCGTGTCGAGAGGGGTTCGATGATTTAGCCAAAGTCTGTGTTCGACGATTTTCCAGCAATCTACGTTCGACGATTTGCCAAGGATCTGCGTTCGACGATCTGGATGCGTTCGACGATTTTGCCAGGGATCTGCGTTCGACGGTCTGGCTGCGTTCGACGATTTTGCCAGGGATCTGTGTTCGACGATCTGGCTGCATTCGACGATTTTACCAGGGATCTGCGTTCGACGATCTGGCTGCGTTCGACAATTTTGCCAGGGAACTATGTTCAACGATTTGGCAGCGTTCAGCGATCTTGGCTTGACAATCGTCGAGTGCGGGGCGATTGTGGCGTGTTTGACTCTGTCGACGCGGAGTGTCGACACAGAGGTTTTTGAAGGATCAAGCGCATAACCAACTGTTCCAAAAGCCCGGACTTTTGGAACAGTTGGTTATGCGCTTGATCCTTCAATTGGTATCAAAGAAGGTCACGGGTTCAAGACCGGGGGAGCTCTATTAAATCCTGATTTTTCCCTTCTACCTGTGTGGTTCCGGCGGGTCAGGCAACCGTGGACATGTGGTAACCCCACCTCTGAGCCGTGAAACCGTGGACATGTGGTAACCCCACCTCTGAGCCGTGTGGGCCATGTAGTAACCCCACCTCTGAGCCATGTGGGCCATATGGTAACTCCACCTCTGAGCCGACGGGTTGTGTTGGACGCCGGGGGGGATTGTTGGGTCCGGCGTTCCTTCACTTGACCCGTGGCGCTCTTCTACTTATTTAAGAAATTAAGTAGCACCCTTTCCAACAGTCCGGGCTTTTGGAACAGTTGGTTATGCGCTTGATCCTTCAGAAACCATCCAACCATTCCAACGTACTACACAGAGTCATTCTAGCAGAAGCAGTTTTAAGAGTTGCAATTAAAAGAACCCAGTAACAAGCATGAATGTCCACTAATAAGCCAAAAAGGAATGAAGTACATACACAAGTACTGGCCTTAAGGCCTTACAAATGGTTTACTCATATTACATGTTTTCCATACCACGGCACACAGGTCGGTCATACATGAACAAAAGCAAGTAAAACACTCCAATTAGGCCTTCGAGGGCCGGCTTCGCAATTTGGGCTTTAGCCCGCTATTGATCGCTTGGTCCAGCAGCACCTGCAAGCAACAAACCACCGCACGTTGGAAAACAAAGGCAACGGTCAGTAATGCTAACCAAATTATAACGATCCCGCCCCCAACTCGGGGCGGCGATGCTCCTTCCCTGCACTTTATTAGTATAACCAAGCAGTATAGTAATATCACTACATCACAGGCGTAGGCTCGCACGGCCACACACCCCGTGCACTCAGGACACATTCTCGGTGATCATGGTCAAAGTCCGCCGACTCACCACCATCCCTTTGGACGGCCAAACAATGGGCATTTTGTCTTCCCGGCATGGGTCACGGTAATTTAAGCCATAGACCGCCAAAGACCCTCATCTATGCCAACGGCTCTAACCGAACGACATAGAACGGGTACGGTTCCGCGTAACCCGTTGCTCACACCGTAACATTAATTTAAAACATATGAGCAGGTTAAACTTCTTCCGAGTCCCGTTTTCGTCACACACTTCACATAACCCGGTTATGTTCAAGTTGGCTCCTAGGCCACCATGTTGGCAGAATCACGCATCTGCCCAGTTTTTTGGGTGCACCTTGGGGTTAATCCTCAAGCCACCCTGTTGCAATCTACCACGTAGAAATCCGAAAAACACACATTCGCACGGAGTCTTCTCCGGCCATTTATGCAATGCAACATCACCGATCCAGACCAACTTGTCCGGGTAGGCTTCACACATCATATCTATGTCCGTTCTCGAATACGGACTCTAAACAACGGGGACTTTACATATCTACCCGAAGGAACGCCTCAAGCTCACCGCAAACTCGTGTGAGCGGGCTTCCTATGCAAAAGAAGTAGAGCTTCACATGCTCAAGTAGAGAATCGTTACCCTAGCGTTCTTCCTTGGCGTCATGGAAATGTAAGTGGATGAAAAGCACCACACTCTCTTTTCCTTCGTAGATCCGAAGTCGGTTCGCGATTTGGAGCTCCGAAGCTCCGCCGGTGATCGGATCTAGGCTTCTTCTTCTTCCTTTGCTCTTCCTTCTCTCTAGAATTTAGACAGAGAACCAGTAGCAGAAGAATAAGGGTTTTGAAACCCTGTACAAGGGTATATCCCAATCGGATTAACCACCAGCCGTCGGATCCCACAAAAGGGAAATGCACGGCTACGATCCAGGTCTGACCTGGACAAATGGGGTTAAGCACCGCACGGTTCACCAATCTGGAGCAAGACACGTCCGCGACCAATCAAATTGTGTCGAGACATTTAGTCAATATCCCGCCAAAACTGAAAGTGTGAGTTATATCTGATATACTCTAGAGGGGGGTGAATAGAGTATGGTGCTTGCTAAAAACTTTTACAACAGTTGTTGTATTCTAATGTGAACAGAGAAGCAAATAATAAAAGGTAAATCTAATCACAGAATGATCATAGAGCAATCTAGACACAAAGCAACCTAGTCACAAACCACAGCCAGAAACAAAAAGAAAAACAAGCAACCAGAAGACACAAGGAGCTATAGTGGTTCCCCAATCAATCTGGGTACATCCACTCTTCTACCACCCTAGGTAGGAATCCACTA
Source organism: Platanthera guangdongensis (assembly GCA_039583875.1). NCBI lineage: Eukaryota > Viridiplantae > Streptophyta > Magnoliopsida > Asparagales > Orchidaceae > Platanthera > Platanthera guangdongensis. The sequence continues at coordinate 45,212,961 of CM077152.1, forward strand.
CAGGATGAGTTGATCAGGTGTCCTGGGCACCAATGAGCTTTTGATAAGGTGCTCAAAAACCAAACCAGATTTTTTGATCAGGTGTCTTGCCACCAATGAGCTTTTGATAAGGTGCTCAAAAACCACACACAAACTTTTGAAGGGAGTTTGAAAAACCCTTTACAGAGGTGGGGATGAGAGAGTGATGAAAGTCTTCTTTTCTCAATCACAGTGAGAAGACTATGTGGATTCAGTGATGTTGTCAAAGCTCCCCCTGAGATCTGTAGTTGTTCAGGAAGTGAAGCTTTGCAGTAGGGTGATAGGCCTTCAGAAAATTGATCTCCAGCAAATGATGATTTCAGCAATAACTGAAATGTGAGGTGTCTGGAGTCTTGAATGATGATGGCCTTGAACACTTGAATCAAAAGAGATCTGAAGATTTCAGTTTGTTGATCTCCATTTGGTTTTGGTGTTCTTGTATGAATCTTGAGACTGAGAATGTTTGGAACTCTCTTTCTTTCTCTGTGTAATTGTTATTTTTAGAGTTGTTGCAGAAATTGTTGTTGCAGAGAGTTTTTCTAACTTCTTGTTCTTCTTCTAGTGTCAGGAATAAAAAAAATCTTGTATTTTATTCCTTTTTCTCTGAATAGAAATGATCCTTTGTCCAAGATAGTCGTTGGCCTATCATTAAATGACTTCCTTAATTGCAATTGTCTTCTGGAGGAAAGTACAATAAAACATTCCTTGAAAATCCCTTGAAACTTGCTCCAGAATAAATGAAAACGGCTACAAGATCTCTGAATTAAATGCTGACAATAATTCCTCAACTGTCTGAATTTGAATCTTGAAAATCGTTGAACTCTTTAGAAAAACGTCGAACTGAGTTCCACTATCGTCGAACTGAGCTTAGAGATTTGGACTTAGACAGAAACAGAGATCGTCGATCTGAGCTCAACTATCGTCGAACTGAGCTCAGAGATTGAGAACCAAACTGAAGTCAAGATCGTCGATCTGAGCTCGAAGATCGTCGAATGGAGTTCGACGACTTGTTGAAGTTGAGCTCAGAGATCGTCGAATGGAGTTCGACGATTCGTCGAAGTGAGCTCACCGATCGTCGAATGGAGTTCGACGATTCGTCGTATTGAGCTCGACGAAATGACTTAGTTTCCAAACTGAAAAACCTGGTCTTGAGGGCAGCTTCCAAACCTAACTACTAACCCTTAAACTCAATTCTAATTGACCTTTAGATCTATACAATGAGGTCAAAACAGGTTTCCTAAGAGACATAGTGATCCTGACCCAAATCAGTAATAGGGTGTTCCAACAATCTCCCCCTATTTGGGTTAGGATTACTATTTACAGAAATTGGAAAATTATAAACATACAGAACAACAACATAACAACAAAACATTGCAGAAACACGGATATTATCTCAGACATATCATAAAACAACATATATTGTCACCGTACAGAATTACTCCTTTTTCTTGCTCTTTATAAGTTTTATTTCCCTGTTTGGATTAAGAGCTTTCTTCTTAGATCTTATGTCATCAGCTGCACCTAGAGATGTTTGTTGTTTTGGCCTTGGTACTACAGCTTCAGGGTGCAGCTTCATGTAGCTTTCAGAATCAAAGAACTTGCTGGAGGAGTATCTTTCCAGTTCCTTTTTCCTTTGTTCAGATAAAGTAGTAATGCTAGAGGTGTCTTTGCCTTGCTCTCTGACTTTCTTAATCTGATCCAAAGCAGCTAATTCCTTCATCCTAGCTGTCCAGGAAGTTGGATTGTTCTCTGGATCCTCAAAGGGAACTGGAGGCTCATATCTGTTTGAGGGATTGTCTGGAGGAGTTCTGGATGAGACTAACTCTTTAAGCTTGTAAGGAAATGGACCTGAAGTAGTATCAGATGGACCTGGTCCTTCCCTTGAGTAAGGATGTTGCCTGGAATAGCCTTTTGAGTAGACTTGAAATTCTCTTTGGTTTCCTCTATAGCTTCCTCTCCTTGACTGATAGCCTCTGGATTGGCTTCCCCTATGTTGAGATCTTCCTTGAGGCTGATAAGGGGTTTGGCTTCTGGCAGAGGGTTGAACAGCAGAGCTTCCACCTGCACCTGCATCAGGTGAGGGAGGAGGTGGAGGAGGATGATGGAACTGAGAGGAACCTTTCTCATACTTTCTCTTCTTTTTCATAGCCTTTAGTTGATTCTTGGAATATTGCATCCAGTGTTCTTTAATGGGGTAGTTATGCAATATGTAGTAAGGAATGTCATTTGTGTCTTTGACTTTAGCTGGAGGAACTCTTTTCATTGCATTGCTTCTTGCTTTTCTTTTCCTTGCTATAGTAGCAGAAGAATCATCTGAATCAGTTCTGAACTGATCACTTTCTGATCTTTGTTCATCATACAGTGCATCAATCCTTTTGAGATAGTCTTTCTGTTGTTGTGATTGAGTAGGAGAAACAGTAGTGACAACACTGGTAACAGCAAAAGCAGAAGGAGGAGTAGAAGCAACACTGGCAGAAGAGGTTGTGGCAGCAGCAGTAGATACAGCAGTAGATACAGCAGATTCAGATACAACAGTTACAGCAGTTTCAGAAACAATACTTTCAGATACAATAGTTTCAGCAACAGAAATATCATCAGCAATAACAGTAGGCTCAAGGTCAAATGCCTCTGTCTGCATATCCTCAGAAACTAAAACATCAGCCACATCAAAACTAACAGAAACAGCAACATTTGCAGCAGTAGGAGCAGCATCAGCACTTTCAACAGAGACTGAAGGAGCAGCAGCAATAGAAACAGCAGGGGAAGCAGCAGAAAGGGACTTTAAAAAAGAATTAATGAGATTGGTGTCACAGCTGAAAAAGGGCACAATGGCCTTAGACAGATCTTCTGATGGCTGGACTGCATTATGCTCTGGAAGACAGCTGAAATATATATAATCAAAATCTGATAAAAGTGACCTGAGGTCCACTGAGAAAACTGCAACTTGTGGTGTTGAGGCTTGAGCTTGAACTGAGGTAACAGTAGCAGCAGGCAATCTAACCACTTCATGAGGCATCTCCCCCTGCCTAGATTCAGTCAGGACTGGATCAAGGCACCCAGATGAAGGGATTGCCTGAGGAGGAATGAGGGAGGAGAGCCTGGCAGACAGGTCTGCAACTGACTTTAAAAGTGGAGCCAAGGAGGTCTCCAACAAGAGGGATAGTCTGGGAGCTATCAGCTCATAAAGTCTGTCTGCTAAGGCTGGAATATCTACATGCTCAATAGGGATTTGAGCAGAGGTAGGGACTGAAGGTGGAGCAGCTGGAGATGTTGGTGGAGAGCTGGTGGATGGTGGAAATGAAGGTTGAGATAAGGGGATTGTTGAAATGGAAGATAATGGAGTGGAAATAGAGGGTATGAAGGAGGGTTGTGCAATGATATCTTGAAGTAACTGTTGGTATGATGTGGATGAAGAGGGTTGATCAGGAGGGGATGAAGGGGAATCATCCATAAAGGAATCATCCAGAAGTGTGAAAGATGGAAGTTGAGATGATGAATCAATTTCCTGATGTGGGTAGTGATGTAGAGGATGGAAGAGTTCTTCTGTGAGAGGTGGAGGTGGAGAAATTGAAGTTGGAGATGGGGTTGAAATAATGATTGTGGAGGAAATTTGAATGGTGGAGGTGACTGGTGGAGATGAAATAAGAGGTGAAGGAGGAGAAGAAGATATAGGCAAGTCTTCTGCAGGGGCAGAGACTGGAGGGGAAGAGACTGCAACAGCCCTTGTGCCTGAAGTGGTAGATGCAGAGGGCCTGCTGGGCTTCACTATCTGCCTGTCTCATTTGCCAAACAGGGCATGGTAGAGCCTCTTAGAGGCATTGATGTGCATCTCATTTGAGACAAGCAGGGCAGGGCATCTGTTTTGAAGAAACAGCCCTAATATCCTTCCATAATTCACAAAATTCTTGTTGATTTTCTTCTTAATCAAGTCAAAGAATACTTCTCCCCAATTCAGTTGTTTCTTATCCACTAGAGCACCCATCAAGCATAGGTGATACCTGGAGATGGTATCATGGGCTGAGTGCTTGGCCAATAGAACTTTTCCTACAACATCAGCCAAAAATCTGTATTCCACAGATAAATTCTCTTTCAACAGCTTGCTAGGGTTTGCATCAGAATGACCCATTCTATCAAGCATAATAGAAAATTCTTCTCCAGACATCTCAGCAGAGTCCTCTCCAGAATTTAATCCAAAAATCTCTGTCAGAATAGTAGGTGTCAAAGGTACCTGGCTTCTAGAAATTGTTCCAACAACTGTATTTTGATCCTGGTTGTGGGCAGTATATACTCATTCTTTTATTTCATCAGCGGGCAATTTGATTCTGGTGGACATTATAGTAACTAGCTTTTGCTCCTTGAAAAGTTCTAGAATGTCTTGGAAAATCTGATCACTGTTATTGAAAGAGTCCATATCTATATCAAATCCTGCATCAAATTTCATGGCGGCCAGGACTGCAACTGAGACGGCCAATGTTTCCTGCAAAAATCAACAAACAAACGACCAAATGTAGAGAAGTTTGGAGGGAAAGAGAATTTTTGCAGAAAGTATGAAAGCGCAAGGGAGAACGGCGCCGAAAAAAGAGTTTTATATTAGGGTTCGACGCAGAAAAGGAAAGATCGTTGAACTCAGTTCGACGATCGGGGCTCCTAAAGGAAACTGAAAGGTCATCAACATCGTCGATCTCCGTTCGACGATATTTGAGAGCGTCGATCTCCGTTCGACGATAGTTCAGAAAACAAAATCGTCGAGCTTCGTTCGACAATCGCTGACCTGGAGAGATAGTTGAACACTATCTGAGAAGCGCTGAACTCTGGTCGACGATTTCGGAAAGCGTCGATCTCCGTTCGACGATCGGGGGAAAATCGTCGAGCGCAGTTCATAGACCAGAAACACTCTATACACTAGAAAAATCAAGATGTTTGTCTAGTCTTGGTCATTTTTTAGAGTTTTAAAATCTTGGAACTTATTTTAAACTTCCTCCATCTAATATTCCTAACTGATTTAGGAAGAAGGTGTGTTTCTTTTCATCCAAGGGTTTGGTGAAAATATCTCCCCTTTGCAAATCAGTTGGGATATATTGAAGTTCAATTTTATTTTTCTCAACATTATCCCTTAAAAAGTGATGCCTAATTTCTATGTGTTTTGTCCTACTATGGAGGACTGGATTTTGAGCTATAGAAATAGCACTGGTGTTATCACAAAAGATTTTAGACTTCTCTAAGTTGTAGCCATAGTCTAGGAGTTGGTTTTGAATCCACAAGATTTGTGAACAACAACTACCTGTAGCCATATATTCAGCTTCAGCAGTTGAAGTTGACACAGATGTTTGTTTCTTGCAAAACCAAGAGACAAGTCTGTCACCAAGAAACTGACAAGTTCCACTGGTGCTTTTCCTATCAATTCTGCATCCAGCATAATCAGCATCAGAAAATCCAGTTAAATCAAATGCTGAATCTTTTGGATACCAGAGACCTAGATTTGGACAACTTTTTACATACTTGAGAATCCTTTTTACTAAGGTTAGGTGTGACTCTCTAGGGTTTACTTGGAATCTAGCATATGTTGTCTGATCAACAGGTTTCCCATGTTCATCAGCATCCAATACAGCATTAGTAGGCATAGGTGTTTTCATGCATGATGCTTCAGACATACCAAATTTCTTAACCAATTCTTTTGCATACTTGGTTTGAGAAATAAATATGCCTTCAGCATGTTGCTTGATTTGCAATCCTAGAAAGAAGGATAGCTCACCCATGCTACTCATTTCAAATTTAGAATGCATTAGATTGGAAAACCTTCTGCACAAATTTGAATCAGTATAACCAAAGATAATATCATCTACATATATCTGTACTAGTAGGGTATGGGACTTATGAGTTTTAATAAAAAGAGTTTGGTCTACTCTACCCCTTATAAACTCATTTTTCAGGAGAAAGCATGCTAGGGTCTCATATCATGCTCTAGGAGCTTGCTTGAGACCATATAATGCTTTATTCAATTTAAAAACATAATCAGGATGAGATGGAGAGATAAAACCTGGAGGTTGTCTAACATAGACTTCTTCTTTGATGTCCCCATTGAGAAAAGCACTTTTTACATCCATCTGGTATACTTTGAAGCATTTATGTGCTGCATATGCTAAGAAGATTCTAATAGCCTCCAACCTTGCAACTGGTGCAAAAGTCTGGTCATAATTTATGCCTTCTTCTTGAGAGTACCCTTGAGCAACTAGCCTTGCCTTGTTCCTTACAATGACTCCTTGATCATCCAATTTGTTTCTGAACACCCACTTTGTTCCAACAATGGAGTGATCCTTAGGCCTTGGTACTAGTTCCCAAACTTTGTTCCTTTCAAATTGATGCAACTCTTCTTGTATTGCAATGATCCGGTGTGGATCTTGCTCTGCATCTTGAATGGATTGAGGTTTAATTTGAGATAGGAAGCAAGTGTGCAACAGGTTTTGGTTGACCTGATTTCTGGTTTGCACACCAGCTGAGATGTCTCCAATTACTTGGGAAATTGGATGGTCTCTTGATGTTACTAAATCAACAGGGGGTGTTGATTGTTCACTAACCTGTGTTGTTGTTTCCTCTTGTGGTACAACTGGCTCTTCAAGAGGTTTCTCTTCATGATGTTGAATGTCTTCTTCATCTTCACTGTTTTCCTCTTTTTAAATGATTTGTAATCTGTCCAAGTCTTCAACAAGAGAATGTACCTGCAAAGGTTCTATGGTAGAAGTGTTCTTCTCCTTGAAAGACATGTTAGTTTCATCAAAAGATATGTGAATAGATTCTTCAATTTTAAGAGTTGATTTATTATAAACCCTTTTTAATAGGTCTAAACATAGTGCTTTAAATTCATACTTAAAGTCCTCAGAATTGAAATTAAAAGAACTTATCACCTGGTCCTCTTCAAGTTGAGTCTCTGAGTTTGACTCTGAATCTTCTGCATCAGAATTGTGTTGTGAGGCATTGATAGCCATCATGCAGAATTCCTTTTCTTCAACATCATCCTCATCATCACTTGAGCTGGATGAAGCTTCTGATTCCTCTTCAGTCTCACTCCAAGATTCAGCAACAAATCCCTTCCTTGTGTGTTTGTTCTTGCTTGAGAAGGGTTTTCCATTGCTGTTCTTCTTGAAGTCCTTGTCTTTTCTTCTTTCTCTCTTGTCCTTTTTGTCCTTGTTTTTGTTCTCTGGATAGTCAGGCACAATGTGGCCTGGTTTCCTACAACCAAAGCAAATAATTTCTTTATTATTTGATTTATCATACCTTGGCTTGTCATGTTCTTTATATGATCTCTTCCTGAAGTCCTTTCTGGCCATTTTGTAAAATCTTTTGGCCAGTAGACTAAGCAGCTCATCATTGCCTTGGATTTTGTCTTCAGGCTGATCTTCAGTGGCTTTGAAAGCTATTGGCTTTTCCTTTCTTGTGGTTGGTGAGGCAGTCTTCTGCTCTTCTTCTCTATTTTTGATGAGCAGCTCATAAGACTTGAGCTTGCCCAAGAGAGCTTCTGTGGTGATCTTATTGAGACTTCTGGCATCCTTGATTGGCCAGATCCTTGAGTCCCAAGTGCTTGGGAAGCACATTAGGATTTTGTCATTTAGCTCAGTCAATGAGATCTCTTTATCCAAAGTTTTCAGCTCATTGACTATCAGACTGAGTCTGTAATACATTTCAGCTACTGACTCAGCTTCTCCTTTCTTGAAATTCTCATATTGGGATATGAGGTGGGATCTTCTGTCTTTTCTTTCATCAGCTGATCCTGAGACTATTTCAGTTAGCTTATCCCAGATTTCCTTTGCTGAGTTGTATTCAGCTACCTTTTGGAAAATTTCATCAGACGTAGTCTGGACTAGAATGTTCATAGCCTTTGCATCTGCAACTTTCCATTTCTTGATGTCAGCATCTATTCCTGAGGGAGGTGGAACAGCACTTGTACTTGTGTTCTCTGGAGGTCTTGGACACACTGTCAAAATAGAATTAAAAATGTCCTCATCAATAGAATTCATGTAGAGTCTAATCCTTGCCTTCCAAAGTGCAAACTTGGATAGATTGCACACTGGAGGTCTGGTGCTAGCATAATCTTTGTTTTGGGCCATGTTTTGTGAAGAAATATTCTAATAACAAAATCAAAACAAGCAGATCTAACTAGGGATCTTTGGGTTCAAGTGTTAGTCTGTGCAACCACTGAGATGTGGTATTTTTAACCAACCTCCCTCTAATACCAATTGAAAGTGTGAGTTAGATCTGATATACTCTAGAGGGGGGTGAATAGAGTATGGTGCTTACTAAAAACTTTTACAACAGTTTTTGTATTCTAATGTGAACAGGGAAGCAAATAATAAAAGGTAAATCTAATCACAGAATGATCACAAAGCAATCTAGTCACAAAGCAACCTAGTCACAAACCACATCCAGAAACAAAAAGAAAAACAAGCAACCATAAGACACAAGGAGCTATAGTGGTTCCCCAATCAATCTGGGTACATCCACTCTTCTACCACCCTAGGTAGGAATCCACTGCAGGATGAGTTGATCAGGTGTCCTGGGCACCAATGAGCTTTTGATTAGGTGCTCAAAAACCAAACCAGATTTTTTGATCAGGTGTCTTGCCACCAATGAGCTTTTGATAAGGTGCTCAAAAACCACACACAAACTTTTGAAGGGAGTTTGAAAAATCCTTTACAGAGGTGGGGATGAGAGAGTGATGAAAGTCTTCTTTTCTCAACCACAGTGAGAAGACTATGTGGATTCAGTGATGTTGTCAAAGCTCCCCCTGAGATCTGTAGTTGTTCAGGAAGTGAAGCTTTGCAGTAGGGTGATAGGCCTTCAGAAAATTGATCTCCAGCAAATGATGATTTCAGCAACAACTGAAATGTGAGGTGTCTGGAGTCTTGAATGATGATGGCCTTGAACACTTGAATCAAAATAGACCTGAAGATTTCAGTTTGTTGATCTCTTTTTGGTGTTGGTGTTCTTGTATGAATCTTGAGACTGAGAATGTTTGGAACTCTCTTTCTTTCTCTGTGTAATTGTTGTTTTTAGAGTTGTTGCAGAGAGTTTTTCTAACTTCTTGTTCTTCTTCTTGTGTCAGGAATAAAAAAAATCTTGTCTTTTATTCATTTTTCTCTGAATAGAAATGATCCTTTGTCCAAGATAGTCATTAGCCTGTCATTAAATGACTTCCTTAATTGCAATTGTCTTCTGGAGGAAAGTCCAATAAAACATTCCTTGAAAATCCCTTGAAACTTGCTCCAGAATAAATGAAAACGGCTACAAGATCTCTGAATTAAATGCTGACAATAATTCCTCAACTGTCTGAATTTGAATCTTGAAAATCGTTGAACTCTTCAGAAAAACGTCGAACTGAGCTCCACTATCGTCGAACTGAGCTCAGAGATTTGGACTTAGATAGAAACAGAGATCGTCGATCTGAGCTCAACTATTGTCGAACCGAGCTCAGAGATTGAGAACCAAACTGAAGTCAAGATCGTCGATCTGAGCTCGAAGATCGTCGAATGGAGTTCGACGACTTGTTGAAGTTGAGCTCAAAGATCGTCGAATGGAGTTCGACGATTCGTCGAAGTGAGCTCACCGAGCGTCGAATGGAGTTCGACGATTCATCGTATTGAGCTCGACGAAATGACTTAGTTTCCAAACTGAAAAACCTGGTCTTGAGGGCAGCTTCCAAACCTAACTACTAACCCTTAGACTCAATTCTAATTGACCTTTAGATATATACAATGAGGTCAAAATAGGTTTCCTAAGAGACATAGTGATCCTGACCCAAATCAGTAATAGGGTGTTCCAACAGTTTCCATTGAGTAACCACCCGGTCTGTCTGTGGTATATGGCGTCGCGCCCCAGCCGGACCTACTGCTATATGTTATGCGACGGATAGGGGGTGTTACAATTTGGTATCAGACTACTGGTTTCGGTCAGGCTTAAAATGAATTCGTGGACAAATTCTTTTTAAGGGGTGGTGAGCACATGTGTGTGCGTCATCATTATAACAACAAAATAACCCATGAATGTCCACTTAGGAATGAAAATACACGTGTTTGGGGAACCTGCGTGTTCCTATAATTGTTGTTTGTAATTTTGTTTGGTCGCTTAACGGTGTTTTGTACCACTATAGGTGACCAGAAGCAGTGTTGGGCCGTCGGAACGTCGAGTTTCTGAGGCTAGCAGTGCACCAAATGATGCTCCTGCAACACCTCCTTCGGCCGAAATCATTCGACTGGTGGCTGAAGCAGTGTTTACAATGATCAATGCGCAGCCTGCAAGGCAGGTGCAGCAGCCCGCTCCTGCGATGGAGCAGGTACCACTGCAAGCGGCTGAGCAGAGAAGGGTGGAACATGTAGTAGAGGAACTGGTGGTGCCGAGGAGGGCAACCGAGAGACAGCTCAAACATGTCATGAGCTTTAATCCTCCAGTATTCTCGGGGTTGGGAACCCCATCTCAAGCTGAAGACTGGCTCTCCCATGTGAAGAGAGTCTTGACAGCAATGGAGACGGAAGAATGGCAAATGACCACTATAGTTATGTTCCTGTTGGATGGAGACGCTGGGCTGTGGTGGGAAGGTTTGGAGCTGCATCTATTGAGAGGAAGGCAACTTACAGACGTCTCGATGGAGGAGTTCTCGAGACTGTTCTTGGCTAGGTACCTCCCTTCGGCGCAGAGGAAGCGTTGGAGAACGAGTTCCTGAAGTTGGTTCAAGGAGACAGTAGTGTGGATGAATATCTCCACGAGTTTACTCGATTGAGTCGATATGCTAGCTCCACCATCATGGATGAGGAACGCAAGACGAACCGATTCTATGAAGGGTTGAGAGATGATTTGAGGCTACTACGTACTCTCGGGGCCTATGATGCAGGGTTTCTTGACCTTGGTCAACACGGCCCGGTCCTTGGAGAAGGACATGAAGAATGTTCAAGCGAAGAAGAGCTTGGGCGATAAGAAGTCTAGGTTCAAAGTGCCGACCACTTCAAAGTCCGGCTATCAAATGTTCTTTAAGAAGTCTAGGACTTCGGGTCTAGCTCCTTCTTCTGGTGCTTCTGGGGCGACTAGGGGTCGGACCCCGGGTGCATGTTTTACTTGTGGGAAGCCGGGGCACTTTGCTCGCGATTACTGGAGCGGACGTCCCAAGTCTGAAAGGAAGCCAGGAGCAACTTATGAAGATAAGGGTAAGGCGGTGGAGTCAACCGCGTCCCATTATGCTCCGGCCCAACCGAGGGTTTATAATCTTGGCCAACAGGAGGCCATCAAACAGGCGAATGTGGTGACAGGAAAAATTTAAATTTATAGCAAGTTAATCTTTTAAATACTTGTTATGTGCTTGTTACCTTACCACTGCTTGTTTAGGATTTGTTTTGATTTGTGAGTATCCGGCAAGAGCACTCTTTGACACGGGAGCTTCACACTCCTTCTTGTCCGAAGGATTCATATCGCACATCGGAGTACCTTCTTTGATGGCGAAGGACAAGTTGGATGTTTTGTTACCGAATGGGTGTTCTATGCGCGCGAATAAAGTCTATGGTGTGAAGATTCACATTGGGAATCAAGAGTTCGATCTACAAGCGTCGTTACTACCGTTGGTGGAGTTTGACGTTATATTTGGCATGGATTGGCTCTCGTAGCAGCAAGCCTATATTGATTGTGGTCGCAATGAAGTCAAGTTGGGAGCAAGTCGTGAGACGACTTTTACGGGCTTAAAAGGGTCGAGCAAGACGTTGATGTCTGCTCTTCAGGTGGTGAAGGCAGTTCGTGCTGGTGCAGAGTTGTTCTTTACACTAGTGGAGGTTGTAAAGCCAAAGCCTACGTTGGATAGTATATCAGTGGTAGCTGAGTACCCTGATGTGTTCCCCGCAGATCTTCCTAGAGACCCGCCTCAACCGGAGATAGATTTCACGATTGAGCTAGTGTCAGGTGCAAAGCCTGTGTCACGATCTCCGTATCGGCTAGCGCCTAAGGAAATGGCGGAGCTGAAGGTGCAACTTCAAGAGTTGTTGGAACAAGGGTATGTGCGTCCAAGTTCTTCGTCTTGGAGCGCACCGGTCCTCTTTGTTAAGAAGAAGGACGGGATCTTGAGACTCTGTATTGATTATCGGGAGTTAGACAAGCTAACGGAAAAGAACAAGTACCCAATCCCAAGGATCAATGATCTTTTTGATCAGTTGGTCGAGTCGACGGTGTACTCTAAGTTGGATCTCAAGTCTGGTTACTATCAGCTGAGGATAAGGGGGAGTGATATCCCGAAGACAGCGTTCAGTACGAGATACGGGCATTACGAGTTTACGGTCATGCCGTTTGGGCTGACAAATGCGCCGCCAGTGTTCATGGATTTGATGAACAGGACCTTCAGGGAGTACTTGGACCATTTTGTGATCGTCTTCATCAACGATATTTTGGTGTACTCGCAGAGTGAGGAAGATCACTTCAGGCATCTTCATTTTGTTTTGGAGACGCTAAGGAGGAATAAATTGTACGCCAAGTTCTCGAAGTGCGAGTTTTGGTTGTCCTCAGTGGCGTTCCTCGGTCATATAGTGAGTGAGGAAGGTATTACGGTGGATCCGGCGAAGATTGTTGCGATACGGGAGTGGCCTGAGCTTTCTACGGTAGCGGAAGTCCGGAGCTTTCTAGGGTTTGCCGGCTATTATAGGCGCTTCGTAGAGAACTTCTCGCGGATAGCGTTACCTCTCACTACTTTGACGAGGAAGGAGCAGAAGTTCGTTTGGACGTCGGAGTGCGCACGAGCTTTTGAGGAGTTGAAATGTCGGTTAACCACGACGCCTTTGTTGAGTTCGCTTAGTGGGGACGAAGGTTATGAGATTTTTAGCGATGCTTCGGGCAGTGGTTTGGGTTGTGTGCTGTTACAGCATCGAAGCGTTATAGCATATGGCTCAAGACAGCTGAAGGTGCACGAGAGGAACTATCCGGTCCATGACTTGGAGTTAGCAGCCGTGATTTTTGCCTTGAAGCTGTGGAGACATTATTTATACGGTGTGAAGATTGATATCTACACCGATCATAAGAGCCTGAAGTATTTGATTGATCAGAAAGATCTGAACATGCGGCAACGTAGATGGATGGAGTTCCTGGGGGACTATACATTCAAGATCCACTACGTGCCTGGTAAAGGTAATGCCAGTTGCGAACGAGTTGAGTCGTCGGGCCCCAGCTCAAGCCAATTGGTTGTCGGTTCATGACAAACGGTTGGTTCGGGAGTTAGAGGCGTTGGAGATCTTTTGTGTTGATAAGCAAGCAAGTGCTGAAGCAGTACTGAATTGGACTGAAATCCAATATGACCTGGCTGATTGGATTTGGCAGGCGTTGGATATGGATGTCCACATGAAGCAACTCTTGATAGAGGCTCTGGATGGGTCAAATTCCTAATTCGTTGTGGAGGACGGATTACTTTGGAAAGACGGTCGTCTGTGCGTCCCAAGAGTGGGCAATTTACGGGTGGAATTGTTGTACGAGGCGCATCATACTAAGTACTTGATTCACCCGGGGAGCACGAAGATGTACCGCGATGTTAAGAAATTGTTCTGGTGGCCAGGTCTGAAAAAGGATGTGGCGATGTGCGTGGCGAAGTGCCAAACTTGCGCCTTGGTGAAGGCGGAGTGCCAAAAGCCGGGAGGATTCTTGAAATCCTTGTCTATTCCGGAGTGGAAGTTCGACGACATTACTATAGACTTTGTGCACGGGTTGCCAAGGTCGCAAAAGGGGAACGATGCCATTTGGGTGGTCGTAGATCGTTTAACGAAGGTGTCGCATTTCATTCCGCATAGGAAGGATGATCCGGTTGAGAAATTGGCAAAGTTGTATGTAGATAATATTGTGCGGCTTCATGGTGTGCCCCACAGCATCGTGAGTGACCGAGATGGGCGGTTCACGTCCAATGATTGGAGGCTTGTGCAGCAGATGTTGGGAACAAAGCTGAGTTTTAGCACAGCCTTTCATCCGCAAATGGATGGGCAGACCGAGAGGGTCAATATTACAATGGAAGACATGCTTCGCATGTGTGTCCTGGACTTTGGAAAGCAATGGGAAGACCACCTATACTTGGTGGAGTTTGCGTACAACAATAGCTACCAGGCGAGTATTCAAATGGCGCCCTTCAAGGCCCTATATGGTAGAAGATGTTGCACGTCGTTGTCCTGGTTGGAAACGGGTGAGACAAAGTTGTAAAAGCGTCAAGAGGTGGATGATGCTACTTCATTGGTGCGAACCATTCGGGAGAGGTTGCTAATCGCTCAGGACCATCAGGCGAAGTACTATAATGCCAAGCACCGGAACGTGGAGTTCGCTGTGGGCGACTGGGTGTACTTAAAGATCAAGCCGTTCAAGGGTGTCTCGCGGGTGCGGCGATTGAAAAAGTTAAGCCCGAGGTACCTTGGGTCGTTTGAGGTTCTAGAGCGGATTGGTGAAGCAGCCTATCGTTTGAAGCTATCAGTCAAGCTTAGTGGTCTACATGATGTATTCCATATATCGGTGCTACGGAAGGCGGTGCAAGAGCCTACGCAAGTGATCGCGGTCAATCAAGTGTCGATTGATAGTGGGTCGACGACAAAGGTCAAGCTTGTACGAATTGAGGATTCAGAAGTCAAGCGGCTACACAATAAAGAGATTAGGATGGTCAAGATCCGTTGGGACAATTGCGGTCGAGAAGAGCTCTCTTGAGAGAGAGAGAGCAGATTATGCTTGACGAGTACCCGGAGTTGTTCCGCTCAGGTACAATTTTAATTTTATGCTTATCTTTCCTTCATGTAATTTCGGGACGAAATTCTTTTAAGAGGGAGAGAGCTGTAACACCCCAAAACTCAAAAGAGCGACGGGTGATGTTTCGGGCCAAATTTGGAATTTGGCATGGGGCACACGGCCTGGGACACAGGCGTGTCCCAGGGCGTGTCGAGCTGGTTCAACGATTTGGTCGTGTGTTCGACGATTTTGGATTCGGCGATCGTCGAGCAGAGAACACGGCCTGGGACACGTGTGTGTCCCTGGGCGTGTCGAGATGGGTTCGACGATTTAGCCAAAGTCTGTGTTCGACGATTTTCCAGCAATCTGCGTTCGACGATTTGCCAGGGATCTGAGTTCGACGATCTGGCTGTGTTCGACGATTTTGCCAGGGATCTGCGTTCGACGATCTGGCTGCGTTCGACGATTTTGTCAGGGATCTGTGTTCGACGATCTTGCTGCATTCGACGATTTTGCCAGGGATCTGCGTTTGACGATCTGGCTGCGTTCGATGATTTTGTCAGGGAACTTTGTTCGACGATTTGGCAGCGTTCAGCGATCTTGGCTCGACGATCGTCGAGCGCGGGGCAATTGTGGCGTGTTTGACTCTGTTGATGCGGAGTGTCGACATAGAGATTTTGGCGGGATCTTGACTAAATGTCCCGACACAATTTGATTGGTCGCGGACGTGTCTTGCTCCGGATTGGTGAACTGTGCGGTGCTTAGCCCCATTTGTCCAGGTCAGACATGGATCGTAACCGTGCATTTCCCTTTTGTGGGATCCGACGGCTGGTGGTTAATCCGATTGGGATATACTCGTGTACAGGGTTTCAAAACCCTTATTCTTCTGCGGCTGGTTCTCTGTCTAAATTCTAGAGAGAAGGAAGTGCAAAGGAAGAAGAAGAAGCCTAGATCCGGTAACCGACGGAGCTTCGGAGCTCCAAATCGCGAACCGACTTCGGATCTACGAATGCAAAGAGAGTGCGGTGCTTTTCATCCGCTTACATTTCCATGGCGCCATGGAAGAACGCTAGGGTAACGATTCTCTACTTGAGCATGTGAAGCTCTACTTCTTTTGCATAGGAAGCCCGCTCTCGCGAGTTTGGGGTGAGTTTGAGGCGTTCCTTCGGGCAGATATGTAAAGTCCCCGTTGTTTAGAGTCTGTATTCGAGAACGGACATAGGCATGATGTGTGAAACCTACCTGGACAAGTTGGTCTGGATCGGTGATGTTGCATTGCATAAATGGCCGGAGAAGACTCCGCGTGAATGTGTGTTTTTCGGGTTTCTACGTGATAGATTGCAACAGGGAGCCTTGGGGATTAACCCCAATGTGCACCCGGAAAACTGGGCAGATGCGTGATTCTGCCAACATGGTGGCCTGGGAGCCAACTTGAACATAACTGGGTTATGTGAAGTGTGTGACGGAAACGGGACTCGGAAGAAGTTTGACCCACGCATATGTTTTAAATTAACGTTGCGGTGTGAGCAACGGGTTCGGCGGAACCGTACCCATTCTATGTCATTCAGTTAGAGTCGTTGGCATAGATGAGGGTCTTCGGCGGTCTATGGCTTAAATTACCGTGACCCATGCCGGGAAGACAAAATGCTCATTGTTTGGCCATCCAAAGGGATGGTGGTGAGTCGGCGGATTTTGACCGTGATCACCGAGAATGTGCCCTGAGTGCACGGGGTGTGTGGCCGTGCGAGCCTACGCCTGTGATGTAGTGATATTACTATACTGCTTGGTTATACTAATAAAGTGCAGGGAAGGAGCATCGCCGCCCCGAGTTGGGGGCGGGATCGTTATAATTTGGTCAGCATTGCTGACCGTTTCCTTTGTTTGCCACCGTGCGGTGGTTTGTTGCTTGCAGGTGCTGCTGGACCAAGCGGTCAATAGCGGGCTAAAGCCCAAATTGCGAAGCCGGCCCTCGAAGGCCTAATTGGAGTGTTTTACTTGCTTTTGTTCATGTATGACCAGCCTGTGTGTCGTGGTATGGAAAACATGTAATATGAGTAAACCATTTGTAAGGCCTTAAGGCCAGTACTTGTGTATGTACTTCATTCCTTTTTGGCTTGTTAGTGGGCATTCATGCTTGTTGCTGGGTTCTTTTAATTGCAACTCTTAAAACTGCTTCCGCTAGAATGACTCTGTGTAGGACGTTGGAATGGTTGGATGGTTTCCATTGAGTAACCACCCGGTTTGTTTATGGTATATGGCGTCAGGCCCCTGCCGGACCTACTGCTATATGCTATGCGACGGATAGGGGTGTTACATTATAATCTTGGCCAACAGGAGGCCATCAAACAAGCAGATGTGGTGACAGGTACGGTTTAATTTGTAGCAAGTTAAGCTTCTTTAAATACTTGTTATGTGTATGTTACCTTACCACTGCTTGTTTAGGATTTGTTTTGATTTGTGAAAATCCGGCAAGAGCACTCTTCGATACAGGAGCTTCACACTCCTTTTTGTCCAAAGAATTCATATCGCGCATCGGAGTACCTTCTTCGATGGCGAAGGACAAGTTGGATGTGTTGTTGCCCAATGAGTGTTCGATGCGCGCGGATAGAATCTGTGGCGTGAAGATTCGAATTGGGAGCCAGGAGTTCCATTTGCAAGCGTCGTTATTGCCGCTAGTGGAATTCGACGTTATATTTGGCATGGACTGGCTCTCGGAGCAGCAAGCCTATATTGATTGCAGTAGCAAGGAAGTCAAGCTGGGAGCAGGTCGTGAGACGACTTTCACGGGCTTGAAGGGGTCGAGCAAGACATTGATGTCTGCTCTTCAGGTGGTGAAGGCGGTTCGTGCTGGTGCAGAACTGTTCTTTACACTAGTGGAGGTTGCAAAGCCTAAGCCCGCATTGGGCAGTATTTCAGTGGTATCGGAGTACCCTGATGTGTTCCCTAGCGATCTTCCTGGAGCCCTGCCGCAGCGGGAGATAGATTTTATGATAGAGCTCGTACCAGGTGCAAAGCTTGTGTCACGCTCTCCATATCGGCTAGCGCCTAAGGAAATGGCAGAGCTGAAGGTTCAACTGCAAGAGTTGTTGGAGCAAGGGTATGTGCGTCCAAGTTCTTCACCTTGGAGCGTGTCGGTCCTCTTTGTTAAGAAGAAGGACGGAAGCTTGAGGTTATGTATTGATTATCGGGAGCCCAATAAGTTGACGGAAAAGAACAAGTACCCGATCCCCCAGATTGATGATCTATTCGATCAGTTAGTCGAGTTTACGATGTACTCAAAGTTGGACCTCAAGTCCGGGTACTATCAGCTGCGAATAAGGGAGAGTGATATCCTGAAGACAACGTTTAGTACAAGATACGAGCATTACGAGTTTATGGTCATGTCGTTTGGGCTGACTAATGCGTCGTCAGTGTTCATGGATTTGATGAATAGGACCTTCAGGGAGTACTTGTACCATTTTGTGATCGTCTTCATCGATGATATTTTGGTGTACTCGCAGAGTGAGGAAGATCACTTAAGGCATCTTCATTTGATTTTGGAGACGCTAAGGAGGAATCAATTGTACGTCAAGTTCTCGAAGTGTGAGTTTTGGTTGTCCTCAGTGGCGTTCCTCGGTCATATAATGAGTGGGGAAGGTATTGCAGTGGATTCGGCGAAGATTGTTGCGATACAGGAGTGGCCTGAGCTTTCTACGGTAGCGGAAGTCCGGAGCTTTTTGGGGCTTGCCGGCCATTATAGGCGCTTCGTAGAGAACTTCTCGCAGATAGTGTTACCTCTCACTACTTTGACGAGGAAGGAGCAGAAGTTCGTTTGGACGCCGGAGTGCGCGCGAGCTTTTGAGGAGTTGAAATGTCGGTTGACCACGACGCCTGTGCTGAGTTCGCCGAGTGGGACCGAAGGTTATGAGATTTATAACGATGCTTCGGGCAGTGGTTTGGGTTGTGTGTTGTTACAGTATGGAAGCATTATAGCATATGGCTCGAGACAGCTGAAGGTGCACGAGAGGAACTATCCGGTCCATGACTTGGAGTTAGAGGCCGTGATTTTTGCCTTGAAGCTGTGGAGGCATTATTTGTACGGTGTGAAGATTGATATCTACACCGATCACAAGAGCCTGAAGTATTTGATTGATCAGAAAGATCTGAACATGCGGCAACGTAGATGGATGGAGTTCCTGGGGGACTATACATTCAAGATCCACTACGTGCCTGGTAAAGGTAATGCGGTTGCGGACGCATTGAGTCGTCGGGCCCCAGCTCAAGCCAATTGGCTGTCGATCCATGACGAGCGGTTGGTTCGGGAGTTGGAGGCGTTCGAGATTTCTTGCGTAGACAAGCAGTCAAGTATTGATGCACTCTTGAATTGGACTGAAGTTCAATATGATCTGCCTGATCGGATTCGGCAGGATTTGGATTTGGATGGCCACATGAAGCAACTCATGATAGAGGCTCTGGATGGGTCAAATTCTCAATATGAAGTTGTGGATAGATTGCTTTGGAAATACGGTCGTCTTTGCGTCCCAAGCGTGGGCAGTTTGCGGGTGGATTTGTTGTACGAGGCTCACCATACCAAGTACTCGATTCACCCGGGGAGCACAAAGATGTACCACGACGTTAAGAAACTGTTTTGGTGGCCGGGTTTGAAGAAGGATGTGGCGCTCTACGTGGAGAAGTGCCAAACTTACGCCTTGGTGAAGGCGGAGTGCCAAAAGCCGTGAGGATTTCTGAAGTCCTTGCCTATTCCGGAGTGGAAATTCGACGACATCACTATGGACTTTGTGCACGGGTTGCCAAGGTCGCAAAAGAGGAACGATGCCATCTGGGTGGTCGTAGATCGGCTAACGAAGGTGTCGCATTTCATTCCGCATAGGAAGGATGATCCGGTGGAGAAGTTGGCAAAGTTATATGTGGATAACATAGTGTGGCTCCACGGTGTGCCCCGCAGCATCATGAGTGACCGAGATGGGTGGTTCACGTCCAATGATTGGAGGCTTGTGCAGCAAATGTTGGGAATAAAGCTGAGTTTTAGCACAGCCTTCCATCCGCAGATGGATGGGCAGACCGAGATGGTCAATAGAACTATGGAAGACATGCTCCGCATGTGTGTCTTGGACTTTGGAAAGCAATGGCAAGACCATCTTTATTTGGTGGAATTTGCGTACAACAATAGCTACCAGGTGAGTATTCAAATGACGTCCTTCGAGGCCCTTTATGGTAGAAGATGTCGCACGCCGTTGTCCTGGTTGGAAACGGGTGAGTCAAAGTTATACAAACGTCAAGAGGTGGAGGATGCTACTTCGTTGGTGTGAACCATTTGGGAGAGATTGCTTATCGCTCAGGACCGGCAAGCGAAGTACTATAATGCCAAGCACAGGAACGTGGAGTTTGCTGTGGGCGACTGGGTGTACTTAAAGATCAAGCCGTTCAAGGGTGTCTCGCGGGTGCGGCGATTGAAAAAACTAGGCCCGAGGTACCTTAGGCCGTTTGATGTTCTGGAGCAGGTTGGTGAAGCAGCCTATCGCTTGAAGCTATCAGTGGAGCTTAGTGGTCTACATGATGTATTCCATATATCGGTGCTACGGAAGGCGGTGCAAGAGCCTACGCAAGTGATCGCGTTCGATCAAGTGCCGATTGATAGTGGGTTGACGACAAAGGTCAAGCCTGTACGAATTGAGGATTCGGAAGTCAAGCGGCTACGCAATAAAGAGATCAGGATGGTCAAGGTCCGTTGGGACAATTGCAGTCGAGAAGATCTCTCTTGGGAGAGAGAGCAGACTATGCTTGACGAGTACCCGGAGTTGTTCCGCTTAGGTACAATTTTAGTTTTATACTTATCTTTCCTTTATGTAATTTCGGGGCAAAATTCTTTTAAGAGGGAGAGAGCTGTAACACCCCAAAACTCAAAAGAACGACGGGAGACGTTTCGGGCCAAATTTGGAATTTGGCAGGGGCACACGACCTTGGACACGGGCGTGTCCCAGGGCGTGTCGAGCTGGTTTGACGATTTGGTCATGTGTTCGACGATTCTGGATTCGACGATCGTCGAGCAGAGAACACGGCCTGGGACACGGGCGTATCCCAGGGCGTGTCGAGAGGGGTTCGACGATTTAGCCAAAGATCTGGCAAATCGATCAGGCAGTTTTATGGGTTCGACGATCGTCGAGCAGTGGTCGACGATCTGGTCACAATTCTGCGGTCGACGATCTGTCGATGTTCTGCGGTCGACGAATTGTTGACATTCTGCGGTCGACAAATCGCTAGCGATCTTCGTTCGACGAATGGCCAGCGACCTTCGTTCGATGAATGGCCAGCGATCTTCGTTCGACGAATGGCCAGTGATCTGGGATCGACGTTTTGGCAGCGTTCGACGTTCTTGGTTCGACGATCGTCGAGCGCGGGACGTTATGTGGCGTGTTTGACACTCGACGTGAAGTGTCGATACACGGGTTTTGGCGGGAGTTGACTAATTGTTCCGACATTGTTTTGACGCGGACGTGTCCTGCTCCTGTTGGTGATTCGTGTGGTGTTTAGCCCCATTTGTCTAGGTCGGACTTGGATCGTATCCGTGCATCCTTTTTGTGGGATCCGACGGCTGTGGTTACTCCCGATGGGGTTATACCCGAGTACAGGGTTTCAAAACCCTTATTCTTTTGTGTGGTTCTCTGTCTAAATCTTAGAGAGAGGGGAGAGCAAAAGAGGAAGAAGGAGTCTAGATCCAGTCGTTGGAGGAGTTTCAGAGCTCCAAATCGTGGACCGACTTCAGATCTACGAAGGCAAGGAGATTGCGGTTCTTTACATCTGCGTACATTTCCATGGCGCCAAGGAAGAACGCTAGGGTAACGATTCTCTACTTGAGCATGTGAAGCTCTCCTTCTTTTGCATAGGAAGCCCGCTCTCGCGAGTTTGCGGGGAGTTGGAGGCGTTCCCTCGGGTAGATATGTAAATTCCCCGTTTTTTAGAGTCTGTATTTGAGAACGGACATAGGCAAGATGTGTGAAGCCTACCCGGACAAGTTGGTCTGGATCGGTGATGTTGCATTGCATAATGGCCGGAGAAGACTCCGTGCGAATGTTTGTTTTTCGGGTTTTCTACGAGGTAGATTGCAACAGGGAGCCTTGGGGATTAACTCCAAGGTGCACCCAGAAAACTGGGCAGACGCGTGGTTCTGCCAACTTGGAGGCCTGGGATCCAACTTGAACATAACCGGGTTATGTGAAGTGTGTAACGGAAACGGGACTCGGGAGAAGTTTGACCCCCGCATATGGCTTAAATTGTCGTTGCGATGTGAGCACGGGTTAGATGGAACCGTACACGTTCTATGTCGTTCGGTTAAAGCGACCTAAAGGTACGTGGTACTTGTCGTTGGCATATATCTATAATGTTTGGTTATGCTAATAAGTGCAGGGAAGGAGCATCGCCGCCCCGAATTGGGGGCGGGATCGTTATAATTTGGTCAGCATTGCTGACCGTTGCTTTTGTTTGCCACTGTGCGGTGGATTATGCTTGCAGGTGTTGCTGGACCAAGCGGTCAATAGCGGGCTAAAGCCCAAATTGCGAAGCCAGCCCTCGAAGGCCTAATTGGAGTGTTTTACTTGCTTTTGTTCATGTATGACCGGCCTGCGTGCCGTGGTATGGAAAACATGTAATATGAGTAAACCATTTGTAAGGCCTTAAGGCCAGTACTTGTGTATGTACTTTATTCCTTTTTGGCTTATTAGTGTACATTCATGCTTGTTGCTGGGTTCTTTTAATTGCAACTATTTAAACTGCTTCCACTAGAATGCTCTATGTAGGCCGTTGTGATTGGTTGGATGGTTTCCATTGAGTAACCACCCGGTCTGTCTGTGGTATATGGCGTCGGGCCCCGGCCGGACCTACTGCTATATTTTATGTGACGGATAGGGGGTGTTACACCACGCACTAGTAAGGTAGCGCCCTGCGGTAGCTTCCAGAACTGGTTTTCCTGGACCAAAATATTTCAAATTTCCAATTAATGCATAAAACCTTATTCACCCCCCTCTAAGGTTGGTCACACAATCCAACAAGTGGTATCAGAGGGAGGTTATTCCAAAATAGTTTCACCACCGGGAATATGGTCAACCTCGATGTTGAATCGACTAGTGGGGATGAAACCTTTTACACAGAAATTTGTTAACACCACCTTTATTCACAGGAGAGAACTATAACAAATGGAGAACACTGATGAAGAAATTTCTTATACTACTAGACATAGAAGTATGGAACATAACATGTATTAAGCCCCCAAATAATTTAACTAACTTTGAGTGTCATATAAATGCTAATTCTATGAACAGTTCTTTTGTGGGCTTGGTCAAGAAATTTTTAAACTCATCTACACGCTTCCCACTGCCTATGATATATGGAAATTTCTTGAGACTACTTATAATTCTCTTTCTGCAAATGATGAGTCCGAGCAATTTCTTGTGGATCCAAGTGAAGAACCAAATGGAGACTTGCCCTTGGAAAAAGACATGGCAACCACATCACGAGAAAGGGAAGAGGAAATCTCAGCCATGGATGAGGAAATACACGAAGGAGTCAAAGACACTCAATGCTCCGATCTTGCCGCATCCAAGTGCATTGTAAGGCAGTCTAATTCCCCTCTCTTTTGTAACTCTATCTCTACATTGTGTGTGTTAAACAATGTTAAACGTAGAATTAAGAAGTTGATGAATATTAACTCAAAGTTACGTTTAGAAAATAAGAAGTTGAAAGCAAATGACAATGATACTGTAAAATCTTCTAGTGGCATGCCTAGCTCTTTCACATGCTCTTTAGATAACATTCTTACACCATGTATAGATTATAATGAATTAGAGGAAAAATATAAAGTTCTTGAAGAAGAGTTTCATTTTGCAAATGAACAAAACAATAAATTATTTTTAGAAAACTCATCATTGAAAAGTGATTGTGCTGAATGCAAGAATTATAAAGTTGAAATTGAAGAGATGAATAAGACATTTGAGGAATTAAGGAGTAAGTACGAAGCTCAAGTTGAATCTATAGTCTCCACTCTCAAAAACGGCACAGTCTCATACAATAAAGCTAGACATAACCTCAAAGTGAAAAATAAAGAATTAATTATAAAAATCAACATGTTTAAGGAAATTATGTTTAAAACTCGCAAAACACAACTACTAAGCTTCACGCAAAACCTTAAAGCATGTTGAATATGAACCATCATTTAAATGCTAAGCTGATCAAAGGGAGTAGAAAACCTCAAGCTAAAGCAAGTGAAATTCCTAACTATAGAAGTCACCCTTGCTTGGAAAACCAAATTACTCCCTACTTAAGAACAAATGAATGTAGATTTTCCTTAAACAACCACTACACTATGAGTCCTTATGTTAAGCCAGAGAATTTTACCTTGGAGAATCATTTTAACATATATAAACCTCAGACGCAATATTATTCAATTGAAGATCATCACATAGAGACTCGTAGGAATATCAATGAAAATCTGCAACATAAACATAAACTTAAACTGAAGTACGAATGGAGGCCCATAGTTAAAAATGACGGACCTAACTACTTGACATGGCACATTCATCATTATCATCCCAAGGTGTATCACGCAGAGTTTGGGTACCCAAGAGAACCGCCCCACAGGGTTGCACTTGGATACCTAAATCACATATTCAATAACATCCACAATCTGTGTGAAGTAAGTCCTAAATTAACTACACTATATCTTACTTAACGACATGCCTACTAGTTTGTCTGTTTTTCCTTCTTCTCCTATTTTTGGTAAATATGTTTATCCTATTACGTGTTATGTTTTTGTTCGATGTTTTGAATCAGCACGATAGATAGTTTCATAAAAATAAGAACGATAAAGAATCACGCTAAGTTTGATGTTAACACAAAGCTAATCAAAAGAAATAAAACTAACCTCATAACAGATACTAACTACTAGCAAAAGTGTTCAACCTATTTTATTACAACATAAAAGCATAAAAAATCATAGGAAGCTACTCCTCAGAAGAAGTCGAAGAAATGTTGAACTTGCTCATCATTTTCTTAAGCATCTTCTTCATGCCTTTCACCTCCTTCGCCGTCTGCTTAATCTCCCGCCCTGCTCCTCCACCATACCGTAGATGTCCCGGCTAGTTTCCCTAAGGGATCCTGCATGGGGTAACGGAGGTTGTGCAGCAGGTGGCCGCACTCATGATGTAGTAGGAATCTCACCTACTCTATAGATCTGGGGGTAGCTGTCAATAGGGTACGTCGACCAGTTGATGGCAGGGTACTTCTCTATGAGGACACTCTGGATCACTCCGCCCAACGGCGGAGTGTTCAACCGCTGGCGGTCGAGAGATTTGAGCCGATAGGTGTAGCGCATCATCGATAGGATAAGATCAGAGATGTTGAAGTGCCTTCCAGCTATGATACAGAATGTCACCATAGAAAGTTGAGTCGTGATCTTCATGGTGTCCCCAACCTTGAACATCGGGGAGTGATGCAGAACGTTTGGGATTATGCAGGCATCTGGCGTAAGCGTGTCCATGGAGGTGACGAGATCTCGACATCCTTCCACACCATGGAGAACCTCGTTGACCTCTATCCAGTCCCGGGTAGATCTAAAGGACTCAATGATGTCGAGGTGCTCCCCATCGAGGAACCAGACGTAGTTCTGTTCAAGAGCCTTGTGGAGTATCATCACAATCTCAGTATTGATACATGATTGCACTCCTCCACCCAGCTGTGTGTGAGTTGGATCCCTGAGATTGTTGTAGAACTCGCGAGTAAGCACTGACGAGAAAGGAGCACTGGTCGAAATCGCGGATAGAACTCCCAAATGATCTAGGTAACTATAGATGTGAGCATCGATGACCATCAGGACGCTTACGGTCACCTCGGCTATTGCGGGGAATGTGGACGCAGGTACTCGAGACCAGTGTGAACCATATGAGCAGGACTCAATGATGTCAGTGTTGACCCTATGATAACAATCTTGTTCTTTTTCCCCGTTGTCATAGTTTCTCCTCTCAGACATTTTACATGTTTATGAACCATGCCAACCACTCATAACAAATACTAAATGTAGAGTCTTCCTATGCTTTTTTGTTTTAAAAGGGGTGGGACCAAGAACAAGTTCCTGACATGGAGTATATACTGCTGTCATATTTTATTGGCTCTTTGTTTTTTTGGAAATAGATAGATCGCATAGAGCTTCATTATCTAGGCCAGCAACAAACTGTGAATTTATTATTGCATTAATGTTATCGTTTTGGATTTCATGATAATCTTATCATGATTTAAATTTGTAATAGCAATGAGTATAATTTGCGGAGGAGATTCAGTGATACTAAGAGAGTATTGAAACTATTAGAGCCTTCTCATGTTATTTAATTCCTCAATTTTCCCAACATTTGTTGTGGAGAAGGTGGCATTTGCATTACCAATGTGAGATTCAACATATTCAGGGGCCTTTGGAGCTTCTTGTTTCCATTATACTTGAACAGCTTGAGCATGTTTTCAAATTATTTTGAGCTCTCATTGCTGATACCACCATTTCAACAAAAGGAATTTTCCTCGCTATTTTTCTCCCCTATTGTCGTCTTCAACCCTTCAATATTTTTCTTCTACTTCTTCCTAGCTCTCCCAGTGACCATGCTCTTGAGGACGATCATGTTAGTGAAGGGCTTCTGAATAGATATCATTGATTCCCTCCTACCACCCACTGCTAGAGCAAAGCTAATAGCTAGGGGTAATATAAAATTCAACTTCTTTGGGAGTGGAGGTGGTAGCCATGAAGAACTCCTCTTCTTAGTCATAGTCGCAGTGACTTCTCAACATTCTTAGGAGGAAATAGTATTTTTTGAGATGGGTTTCATCCCCTCGTGGCTTTTGTTGATCATGCTAGTAAGATTAACTTTTCCTTTTTCATAAGAAGCCGTCATGCTTTCAATAAAAATGGCATCACTACTTTCATTCCCTGAGATTAGAAACTGTGAGCCACACTTTCTAAATCTGGTATGGAGGATAAAAACAACAATTTTCTCCACACCCTCCTTATTCATTGATGGAGTTAGGACCAAAATTTTCTTTCCTTTCTTCGTGGCTTTAACCCCAAGCATGGCTGCCACATTCATCGATGCAACACTCTTATTCCCCTTCCCCTAATACAACAACATGGATCTAAGTATTTTGAAAAATGTATTGTATGTGCTAGCAACATCAATCTCCCCATATATTTTACCCACTACCATTACAAATTTAAATAAAAGTAAGAGAATCATGAATATCCAAAATGATAACATTAATGTGGAAATACATTCATAGTTCATTGTTGGCTAAGATGATGAAGTCTTATGTGATCTATCTGTTTCCAAAAAATAAAGAGGCAATAAAAGGTGGTCGTAGTACATGCACCATGTCATGAACTTGTTTTTGGACCTGCCTCCCAGGAAACAAAAATCATAGGAAAACTCTACATTTAGCAGTTGGTAAAAGTGACATGATTCATAAGCGTGTAAGATATTAGAGAGGAGGAACTATGACAAAGAGAGAAAAACATTGGATTACTACCGTAGGGTCAACTATGCCAATACATGGGTACCTTCAAACTCTCCTTATGGCTATTGAAGGACCATTTTTTTGATCCTTAGAGGATTCTAGTTATATGTATTCTTTTGAATAAAACAGATGGAGTGTGGGTAAAAAAGTTCTACGATGTGTATTTCTTGTATATCGAATGACTTAGGCTACAGTCCATGTTATGACTCAGGACTGACCCAAGATCATACAAGGATCACTGTGGCCTCACCCAACAACGTTCGGGTTGTAGTCCAAGCACCCAACCCATCTCCATCAATAGGAGGGTTGTTGGTGTCTACAACCTCCCTTTGATAAGGAAACTTGATAGTTAAGTGTGCAGCACAGGGACTTCCCCGGAGGTCACCTATCCCAGTACTACTTCAGTCTCAACACGCTAAACTACGGAATTTTGGAACTCAATTGGCAATGAGAAGTTGAAAAACTCTATAGTTAAGCATGTTGAGGCTAGAGTAGTACTGTGATGTGTGACCTCCTGGGAAGTCCCTGTGATGCACACTTAACTATCAAGTTTGGCTCATCAAAGGAAGGTTGTTGTCACCATCAACCCGTCTATTGATTGAGAGGGGTTGGTTGCTTGTCTGCAACCCGAATGATGTCAGGTGAGGCCACATTGATTCTTGTGTGATCCAGAATAGGTCGGCCCTGGGTCGTCACATATGGAAATCCCAAAGTATATCTTTTTAGGCTTCATTTGGTTCGGCGGCGGCAGGAGCACCCGGCGAGTCAAAACCGGGCTTTGGAACCGGAGGGGGAGATGCGGGGGTCGAAACGAAGCGAGGGGTGGGGTGGGATGGGGCGATTCGTCCTTGCTGCGGGCGCAAACGGGGACGACAGGTCATTTGGTTACCCGCCGTCCGGCGGCGTTTGCCCCAAACGGCGCCAGAAAATGTGGAACCAAACGAAACCTTAAGTGTAAGTATTCATGAACTCGCTTAAACTCCCTTTTATTTACAAATTTCTCCTCCTCTTTAATAAATTGTATGGCTTGTGTAGAAACTTTCTCTATTAGCTCCAAATATGATACACATGTGTAATAAATGCTAATTTTGATATAACTCCCGCTAACAGATGAGGTTTATCATTTAATTGAACGTCTTTCATACTATCGTCACGATATTAATTTATGCATTCAAGATTTTTTCCAATTGACTGTGACCTCCCTCAACGCAGTTTGTGCAAGGATTTCCCAAATGTACACCTTTATCATTTCACATTAAAATAAAATGATATTTTTATAGTTCTATCCAAGTGGTCGTAACATAACCCAAAACATTAAAATAAACAACAAAAAATCAACAACAAATGTAATGAAAACAATATAATAACCACTCACTAAAATTGCATCGATCAATTGTTGTCATTCAAATATGAACTTATCAAATTCCTAACATTTTTATTTATGTACACTCGGCATAAAATATTCTTGAACAGTAAAAAGATAGTTGTAATGAGTAATGACATTCATACTGGTAAATTCTCTATCTATTACCAAATTAGTTGGCATAGGATTTGGTGAAAATATGGTTTTGAATTATTTTAAAGATCAATCATTACTAGACTGTGTTTCATCAAACAAAAACGAAAAGCATAAATAGAAGGATTTAGTTATATAGATCATTCCAATAATGCATAGCAGGGACATCTGATATATGTTAGTCTTATATGCACAATCTAGTTGAAAAAAGTTGAAAACATATTCGTTAATCTGATTGAAACCGAATGTGCAAAAAATTGATTTTAATTTCGTATTACTTCCTGTTGCGGGCTAACTCGATGCCCCGGTCGGACCGGATTCAATTGGACCATCTTAGCTTGTGGGAAGGTCGAGCGCGCACACAGTCAGAGAGAAAGAAAGGTTGACTCAGGATGTGATGACGTGGAAAAATCCCTTAATTTGGTAAAAAAATCACGCGACTGGATCTGTGCCGGTCTAAATCCACTAGCTGTTTGTGATTACAATGCGTTCTGAGAATCTGGGCGACAGGTCCTCCCGTTACAACTTGGGGTGAGAGAGAAGGTCTACGGCTCCCAGCGGGTAACAGGCTACGCCGCGGGAGCGATATGTACACTGGAATGTGTGATATGGCACTGGCGCTCTGAAGCTTGGAGCGCGGGTTCGTCGTGCGCCTACTTGCAGGGGGTCGCCTTCCTCCTTCTACTCGCTCCGGGACTTAGGCGTTTTGTTGCTGGTGGTGCGCTGGTGGCTCGTGGTGTCTCATGGTGGCTGGAGAATGATCTGAGGGAGGAGTCCGGCAGAGCTATCGCGTGAAGAAGAAGATGACTGGAAGCCAAAAGATGATGAATGAGGAGGCCCTGGGGCTCCTTTTATAGCCTCTAGGAGAGGTTCATGGCGGGCCCCACCACCAATATAGTGGGTTAGTGGATGATTACCCACCAGATCGGACGGCGAGGAAAGCCCACCATGATTGGACGGCGGGCAGGTCGTCCATGGTGATGGGGCGGCCAGGCGGTGGCCTGGCTGGCAGCCTGGCGGCTTGGCCACGGCCTGCAGCGGCAAGGCCGGCCTGGCCTCGAGCCCGGCTAACGGTCAGGACGCCGGCGTCCTGGCGGCGTGGTCGCGGCCTACAGCGGCAAGGCCGGCGACCCGCCGACGAGCCTGGCAAGCTGCCAGGCCGGCGGAGGCCTGGCGGCCTGGCTGAGGCCTGCGGCGGTGAGGCAGGAGGAGACCGGCCAGGCCGGCGGAGACCGGCCAGGCCGGCGGCGGCGGTTTCCCCCTAAATGGGGCGGTTTTCCTAAGTGGGGAAAGGGAGTGGGCCCCACCCCCCATGTTCTCCTCATCATGGGAGGTGGGGTTGACTAGTCAACCCCATGATCTCCCATTTTGGGGGAGATCATGGGGGAGCCTTCCTTATAAATGATGGTGTAACTCATCAATTGCCCCCCAAATTCTTCTTGACGGAGAGCGCAGCGAGCGAGGGAAGAAGGATTTCCTGCTGCAACCCTTTCCCACTGTAGTGACAAATTCTGGAGAGAAGGTGGAGACGGTGAAGGGCAGTGTTTCGAAGGTACTCAGAGCGATCTTGCCGCAGGAGAGCCAGCAGGCGAAAACGCCGAACCTGGCCATGCGCGGCCTGGCGTGCGCCCCGGGCGACCTGGCCGGCTAGCCGTGCATGGCCGCACGCGTAGCAGGTCGTATGTACGGGTGGTCGCACGCTGCAGGCCGCGCGCGGCCGCGGCTGGCGGCCACGCACGCACGGCAGGCCGGGCGCGTGGCAGGCCCGGCGCGCGGCAGGCCGGACGCGCGGCAGGCCGGGCGCGCGGCAGGCCGGCGCGCGGCAGGTCGCGCGCGCTCATGTCACGCGCGCGGCAGGCCGCACGTGCTCATGTCGCTCGCGCGGTAGGCCGTGCGCACCTCGGCCATGCGCGCCCAGGCCGCGCGCGCCCCAGGCCTCGTGTGCCCAGGCCGCGCGCGCCCAGGCCGCGTGCACGTGCGCCCAGGCCGCGTGCGCGTGCGCCCAGGCCGCGTGCGCGTGCGCCCAGGCCTTACGCTCCTATGCTCGGTGCGTACCGAGCCGCGTGCACGCAGGAATGCGCTGACAGCTTTTTTTCCCTTGACTGGGTGTGTGGTGCACACTTGTTTTGCGCGCAGTTTGGGCAAACATGACCCCTTTTATCTTTGCGCTATGTATTTGCATGTTTTTTTGTTTTAGTTGGTCGTACTGTATTTTGCCTTTTGTTCAACATTTGTCGTTGTTGCCCTTAGGCGCTGGTTGCCCCTTTTTCTATCATTTCAGTTGTTTTGTTATGACATTATTTCTTTCATGCCATCTTAGTTGCTTTCGTTTGCATGGCTCTGGTCTGTGGCTTTGTTTGCGCGGCTTTAGTCAATGGCTTTGTTCGCGTGGCTTTAGTCCACTTCTTTGTTTGTGCGGCTCCAGTTCGTGGCTTGGGTTGCACGACTCAGGTCCGCGGCTTAGTTTGCACGAGGGCTGATCGCGGCTTCTTCGTGAGGGGGGCAGGCCCCCACGGGTTGTGCGAGTCAGGCTCGCGGCTTAGGTTGCACGAGGGCTGCTCGCGGCTTCTTCTTGAGGGGGGCAGGCCCCCACGGGGTGCGCGAGTTAGGCTCACGGCTTAGGTTTAACGAGGGCTGCTCGCGGCTTCTTCGTGAGGAGGGGCAGGCCCCCACAGGGTGCGCGAGTCAGGCTCGCGGCTTAGGTTGCATGAGGGCTGCTCGCGGCTTCTTCGTGAGGGGGGCAGGCCCCCATGGGGTGCGCGAGTCAGGATCGCGGCTTAGGTTGCACGAGGGCTTCTCGCGGCTTCTTCGTGAGGGGGGCAGGCCCCCACGGGGTGCGCGAGTCAAGCTCGCGGCTTAGTTTGCACGAGGGCTGATCGCGGCTTCTTCGTGAGGGGGGCAGGCCCCCACGGGTTGTGCGAGTCAGGCTCGCGGCTTAGGTTGCACGAGGGATGCTCGCGGCTTTTTCGTGAGGTGGGCAGGCCCCCACGGGGTGCGCGAGTCAGGCTCGCGGCTTAGGTTGCACGAGGGCTGCTCATGGCTTCTTCGTGAGGGGGCGGGCCCCACGGGGTGCGCGAGTCAGGCTCGTGACTTCGGTTGCACGAGGGCTGATCGTGGCTTCTTCGTGATGGGGGCAGGCCCCCACGGGGTGCGCTAGTCAGGCTCGCGGCCTAGGTTGCACGAGGGCTACTCGCGGCTTCTTCGTGAGGGGGGCAAGCCCCCACGGGGTGCGCGAGTCAGGCTCGCGGCTTAGATTGCACGAGGGCTTCTCGCGGCTTCTTCGTGAGGGGGGCAGGACCCTACGGGGTGTTTGAGTGCATCAGATTTCCTGTTTGAGTAGACAATATTTGCAGCAACATGATGCAATACTGAATAAAGATAACTTGCGCTGGTTTTGGCCCGCGGCTTACACATATCATCGAGTTCTTTTCCGACAGAAAGAAATGTGTTTCACAATTTACAAAAACATAAAGTTGGACATCATTGATAAAATCGGCGCAGGTTTTTCCCATTCCAGGTGCGGTGAAGAGTCTTTCCTTCGGAATTGCGTTGCTTGTATGTTCATGGCGTCACCATAGCCGTGACGACGAAGGGTCATTCCCAGGTTGGAGATAGCTTATTGCCTTGCGTTCCTTTCCCAGTCGCTTCCAGAGTGCAGAGGACCAAGTCTCCCACGTTGATCGGTCGGGGATTTACCTTATGGTTGTAATAGCGGGTTGCACGTTGCTAGTAGGCCGCGGTACAGAGAGCAGCTTCTTCGTGGATCTCCGAAATCAAATCTAGATTTTCTCGGAGAGCGTCGTCGTTCGCCTAGAGGCTGAAGTTGGAGACCCGGGGGCTTGGGACGCCGATGTCGACCTGGATAATAACTTCAGTTCCATAACAGAGATTGTACGGTGTTTCTCCAGTTGGGGTCCTCTCCATTGTCTGGTACGCCCATAGCACGTTGGGGAGCGCGTCAACCCACTGCCCCCAGCATCTTCAAGTCGCGCCTTTAGTCCCTTCAGAATGGTTCGGTTGGTCACCTCTACCTACCCATTGGATTGGGGGTGCGACACAGTCGTATGCCGTAACTCGATTTTTAGGTCCCCGCACAGCCTGGTGAAAGATTTCTCCGTAAACTGAGTGTCATTGTCGGTGATGATAATTGCTGGTATGTCAAAGCAGCAGATGATGTTCTTCCACATGAACTGCTTTGCGTTCTCCTCAGTAATCTTGGCGAGAGGCTCCGCCTCCACTCACTTGGTGAAGTAGTCGATGACTGATAACTTCTCAAATGAAGTTATCTTTGCCTAATATTTATACTTCATAATTAGTAAAAAGGAGCTTAAATGGTAATAAATATGATTAATTATTGTTTTAATGTTTATGGTACTAAGTTGGTCTTATTCCATGGTTTTTATGCAAGATTTGCCGAGGAAATCAACTTGGAAGAGTAATGCATAATTCTTATTTTCGGCCTGGACCAGTTACTGTAACATCCAATTCTGAAACTGCAACATTTGTCTGTCCGAAATTCAAATTTTAAATTTGAATTTCCGCCGTTTTTAATTATGGAAGGATGCATCTCTTCAGCAAGGGTGAACATTTTAATGCCAAAAACTGACCAAAATGAGGGAGATTGAATTTAATTTTCGGATCAAAAGGGAAGAACACCATCTAGGGGTGGCTTGGGAAGAAAACCTCCATTGGAGAGCAACGACGAGAGGAAGAAGAAGGAGATCTTCGTGCGGATCAAAGAAGCGACTCTAGGAAGAGATTCCTGCAGCGATTAAGCGTGAACCACTATGTTTTGTAAGATCTACTTCAATATTTTGCGTGATTTCTCCAACGCCATGAACTAATTCTTCCTTAATCTTGTATTATGAGAGTACTAGGTTGTGTATGATAGATATTTTCTAGTTTATTTTGTTGAAAATACTTGGTAAATGTTGTTTATCAATTTTATGATCTTTATTTCTGAAATGTTTGGCCAATATTTCACATTTATGCTACTCTTCATAAATCGAGAGAGGAGTTGCGGTAGTATATCATAATTTTGATATAGCATTTGAAGAGAGAAGGAGACTTCCTCTTGGTGTTAGCAACTTAGGTTTTTGTTCTTTTAGCGGTTCTTATTTCACCCAAGGGGAAATATAGAACTAGGGATTGCCGATATCAAGAGATACGGTTCTCTATTTTAAGATCGATGCAAGTTACGCTCACCACGCATTTTCACAACAACACATTCACTTATTCATCATACTAAACCTAGGAAATCGTAATATGAGATTATTTCTCTCATTTGATAAGAAAAGTATTTTTCTCAAGATTCGTAGTAATTTCATTTAGAAGTCTGCATTCTTAATTTTAGTAATTCAAGAAAATCACTAATCTCGTCCTACTTGGATTTAAGGAAAAGGCCTAACTGGTATTTGCAAGCATTGAACCAATCACCTCCCTGTGGAAACAATTCTTACTCACTTTTTATTACTTGACACGGCACGTCCACTTGCGTTTTAAATACGCAAACCATTTCGGGCGTATCAAGTTTTTGGCGTCGTTGCCGGGGAGGTGCGAAAGTCAGTGTTTCTTTTTTGCAATATTAGTGAATCCCTAGTAATTAGAGATCAAATTTTGTTTTTTGTCATTGTTAATTTTGTTATTATTATTGCTGCGTTGTTTGTGATTGTTTTGTTTGAGTAGTTATTATCAATTATCAATTGTTGGTGTGCTTATTTTATGTCCAGATATCGATCACCGGAGTTACTACCTTTAAACCTAGAGATCAAACGGACGTGTAGACAGAAGAGGAGAACGTTTCGATTAGGAAGTGATAACGTAATAACAATGAATCCTAATAATCAAAACGCTCCTAATGAAGTTAACCAGGAAGGCTTAGGTCAAGAGGGTCAGGTAGAACAGAATGGACAACCTGCTGAAGTTAGGCAAACCTGTCGCGAGTACAATATGCCTTATAGGGGTGGACTACAGTATAGCATTATCAAGCCTTCCATTGAAGCCAATAACTTCAAAATTGACTCCATGACCATGAACCTAGTGCAGCAGAAGCAATTTAGTAGACTGAATCATAAGGACCCAAACTCCCATTTACGAACCTTCATGGATGTGTGTGACACATTCAAGATTAATGGTGCGTCAGATGAAGCGATTAAACTCCGCCTATTTCCATTCTCTCTGTCGGGTAGAGCGAAGGAGTGGCTTGATTCCCAATATGGTCTCACCACTTGGATGCAAGTGGTTGACTTGTTCTTAGCCAAGTACTTCCCGCCCGCAAAAACAGCGAAACTAATGCGAGACATTAGTACATTTATGCAAGGGAATGGGGAAACGTTGTATGACGCATGGGAGCGGTTCAAAGAACTCTTACGAAAGTGTCCTCACCACGGTTTGCAGATGCACCAACAAGTGTAGACATTTTATAATGGCCTCCAGACATCTACGATGATCCAAGAAGATGGAGCTGCAGGAGGTTCTCTCATGAACAAGTACCCTGAGGACGCATACGCTATCCTTGAAGATTTATCTTCAAATAATTATCAGTCATTTGATCGACAGGCTCCTTCTTCGGTAGGAGGTCTTTACCAAGTAGATCAGTTGACCTCTTTCGCCGCACAAATATCGGCGCAGTTCAACTCTATGAACAAAAGATTAGATGCCTTGACTCTAAGTCAAACCCAACCACACCCACAGGTAAATAACATAGTTGCCCCTTCATTCCCCATGAACTCATCTCTTTCTGTAGAACAACTTGTTGGTCATAATGAGGAGGTTAACTATGTAGGGGGACAACCAAGGTATAATAATAATAATCATCATCACAATCATAATAATAACAATACATTTTCTAACTATTATAACCCTGAAGTGCGTAATCACCCGAACTTCTCGTGGAAGAACAACACCGGTTTGGCACACCCACCCGGTTTTAATTCGAATCCACACTCGAATCCACCTCATAACAACAACTATAATCACCAAGGAGCTGCTATAAAATATTCTGAAGAGATGATTGTTGAATCAATCCAAAGGAGTGACGCCCGCATCACTAGTTTAGAGGGTTCCTTACGGGTAATTGAAACGCAATTAGGGCAGATTGCGAGTGCATTGAGTCTTAGACCCCAAGGAACACTCCCAATGGATACCATTCCAAATCTGAAGGGAGAAAAACCTCACTGTAAGGCTGTCACTTTAAGGAGTGGAAAGGAGTTGGTGGGAGCACCGGAGAAAGAACAATCTAGGATGAATAATGAATGAAATGAGTTGGAGGAGGCTAGATCTGAGGTGCTTAGTGATGAGTTGAGACAAGAAGAGAATGCTAGCGAAGGAGTGGAGGTGTTAGGAGAAAAGGAACGTGAGCCAACCGTTGAAAATTCAAAGAAGAAGAGTAGTGCGATAGTCTATCCACCACCACCATTCTCTTAACGATTAAGGAAAAGAAAATTAGACCATCAATTCCAGAAGTTTATGGAGATATTCAAGAAATTACAAATCAATATCCCTTTCACGGAAGCATTGGAACAGATGCCAAGCTACGTGAAATTCATGAAGGATATCCTATCGAAGAAGAGAAGATTTGGAACGAATGAGACGGTGGCACTCACGTAAGAGTGCAGCGCCATTCTCCAAAAAAAACTCCCACCCAAGTTGAAAGATCCGGGGAGTTTCACTATTCCATGTTCCATATGATACAAATTTGAGGGCAAGACATTATGTGATCTAGGGGCGAGCATAAACTTAATGTCATTATCGATATATAGAAAGCTAGGTTTGGGAGAAATCTCTAAGACTTCCATAACCCTGCAGTTGGCCGATAGGACCCTAGCATTTTCGAAGGGGATAGTTGAGGATGTGTTAGTAAAGGTGGATAAGTTTATTTTCCCAGCAGATTTTGTGGTATTATATATGGAGGAGGACAAATAGGTACCAATCATTGTAGGGAGACCGTTCCTAGCCACGGGTAGGATGTTGATTGATGTGTAGAAGGGAGAATTGACAATGAGGGTGAACTACGAGCAAGTAACGTTTAACTTACTTAAGGCAATGAAATTCCCCCATAGAGAGGAAGATAACATGGAGGTGGTCAATCACGTGTCCATTTATGACTATGAATCGACTCGTCTACTGTCCAATGAACAAGAAGTTTAGTTGACTCACCTATTGACTGGGGAGGATTCATCTGAGGGGGAAGAAGAAATGCAAGAATGCTTACAAGCATTTGAGAGACAGATTGCTTGGGTTCAAAAAACGGAACCATTAGAGATATCTGAGAAAACCGTCTCAGTAAAACCCTCTATCGAAGAGCCACCACTGTTAGAATTAAAACCCCTTCCTGAACATCTTGCTTATGCGTTCTTAGGTGAGAACGACACTTTACCGATCATTGTCAATTCCAAATTAGAATCTGAACAACTTCTAAGGCTTATTGGGTTGTTAAAGAGATACAAGTCGGCAATAGGTTGGACGCTAGCGGATATCAAAGGGATCAGGCCATCACTGTGCATGCATAAGATCCGCTTAGAGGAGTCATGCAAGGGATCTATTGAGCCCCAACGCCGTCTAAGCCCACCGATGAAGGAAGTAGTACGGAAAGAAATTATAAAATGGCTAGACGCAGGCATCATCTACCCTATTTCTGATAGCTCATGGGTGTTGCCAGTGCATTGTGTCCCAAAGAAAGGAGGACTGACGGTCGTAAGGAATGAGAAGGGAGAGTTAATATCTACTAGAACAGTTACTGGTTGGCGGATTTGTATAGACTACAGGAAACTGAACAAAGCCACCAGGAAGGATCATTTCCCCCTTCCTTTCATCGATCAAATCTTGGATAGACTGGCGGGGAATGACTTCTTCTGCTTTCTAGATGGTTACTCAGGGTACAACCAGATTATGGTAGACCCAGAGGATCAAGAGAAGACTACCTTCACTTGCCCCTTTGGGACGTTTGCATTTAGAATGCTTCCATTTGGCCTATGCAATGCACCGGCTACTTTCCAACATTGCGTGATCGCACTCATCGCGGACCTTTTAGAAGAGGGTGATGGCCCCGAAGATTATGGGATCGAGGTCTACATGGATGACTTCTCCATCTTTGGGAAGTCTTTTGATGCTTGCTTGATCTGTTTAGATAAGGTGCTCGCACAGTGTGTGGAGACTAATTTAGTATTGAACTGGGAGAAATGCCACTTCATGGTCCGTGAAGGGATGGTGTTGGGACATCATGTATCTAGAAGAGGGCTAGGAGTGGATAAGGCGAAATTAGACGCGATAGAGCAGTTACCTCCACCCAAGAATGTAAAAATGTTGAGGAGCTTTTTAGGACACGTCAGTTTCTATCATCGATTTATCAAAGACTTCGCAAAGATAGCAAAGCCATTGAGTGGTTTATTAGAAAAAGATGTGAAGTTTTATTTCAGTGATGAGTGTTTAGAAGCGTTCATTGAGCTTAAACAACGTTTGACTACGGCACCTATTGTTGTGACACCTAATTGGAAAGAGCCATTTGTTTTGATGTGCGATGCGAGTGACTATGCGGTGGGAGTTGTTTTGGGTCAAATGCGGGAGAAAATATTCCATACAATAGCCTACGCTAGCAAGACCCTCATTGACGCCCAAGTCAACTACACTACCACAGAAAAAGAATTATTGGCAGTAGTCTTTGCGTTTGAAAAGTTTAGGTCATATCTCCTATGCACGAAGGTTATAGTATATACCGATCATGCTGCAATTCGTTATCTTATGGAGAAACGAGATGTGAAACCTCGATTGATCCGGTGGGTACTTCTACAAGAGTTTGATGTGGAGATCAGAGATAGGAAAGGAACGGAAAATCCGGTTGTTGACCATCTTTCTAGGATTGAGAACACTACCCAATCGGTACCTCTTGAGATCAATGAGAAATTCCCCGATGAGTGGTTATTGGCCATAGCTGAAAGCTCAGCACCCTGGTATGCGGACTTTGTAAATTATTTGACAAGCAATATTATGCCACCTGAACTACCCTACCAACAAAAGAAGCGATTTTTACATCAGGTAAGGTCTTACATGTGGGATGATCCCTTATTGTTCAAAGTTGGCGCGGACGGAATTGTACGGAGATGCATACCCGAGGAGGAGATGAGAGCAATACTAGAAAAATGTCATAACTCCCCTTACGGAGGTCATTTCAAGGGAACGAGGACGGCAATGGAGGTGCTTGAGGCTGGATTCTATTGGCCTAATTTATTTCGGGACGCCAATGTATTCGTGAAACAATGCGATAGATGTCAACGGAGTGAGAATATACATAAGAATGAAGGAATGCCCATGAACATAATGTTGGAAGTCGAATTATTTGATGTATGGGGTATAGATTTCATAGGGACGTTCGTGAATTCGAATGGTAATTTATTCATATTATTGGCTGTGGACTACGTATCTAAGTGGGTGGAAGCAATCGCGACGCCCAGGAATGATGCAAAGATAGTCCTTAACTTCTTAATACACCATATATTCAGTCGATTCGGAATCCCGAGGGCAATCCTTAGTGACGGCGGAAGTCATTTCTGTAATAATCAGTTCACCGCGTTACTAAACAAATTTGGGATAACTCATAAAGTCGCATTAGCATATCATCCCCAGACGAATGGGTTAGCGGAAGTATTCAATAGGGAGATTAAGAAAATTCTAGAAAATACAGTGAGCATCAACCGTAGAGACTGGTCACAAAAGCTCGTTGACGCATTATGGGCATATCGTACTGCCTTCAAAACCTCCATTGGACTAACCCCGTACCAGATGATTTATGGAAAGTTTTGTCATCTGCCTCTAGAAATGGAACACCGGGCATTCTGGGCTATTAAGAAAATAAACTACGATTTCTGTGATGCCGGTAAGAAGAGACTTTTACAATTGAATGAACTAGAGGTGATTCAGATGCAAGCATATAATAACTCGAGAATCTACAAAGAGCGCACGAAGAGGTGGCATGATCGACGGATGAAGGAGAAACATTTTGAGTCGGGATAGCTTGTTCTTTTATTCAATTCTCGCTTGAAATTGTTCCCCGGTAAGCTCAAGTCACGCTGGTCGGGCCCGTTCAAGGTTAAAATCGTGCACCCCTATGGAGCTGTGACTATTTTAAATGAAATTGATGGAACCGAATTCAAGGTAAATGGAGAGAGATTGAAGTTATATTTGGGAGGCGACATTGACCGAGTAGTGTAGCGTATAGAGCTTGTCTAATCAAGCAAAGTCCTGACGGGACTCATAAATCAGGCGCTTGGTGGGAGGCAATTCATTATATCTTACTATAAAATATATATATTTGCATGTTGAATTAGTGTTAAAAATTTCATTTTTCATAATTTATTTGTTTTTGTAGCTATAAGATTAGAATGGCGGGTCCCTGATGCATGCGCATGAAAATCTAACAAAATTCCGCAATTTTAGAAAAAAAATCGAATGTGGTGAAAACGGGGGTCTGCAACACTATGAAATGACGTTGTCATTTCTAGTTCTCTGCCTGCTCAAGCCAAACTCTGATAGGCGCTGAACCGGAAACCGGTTTGAGTAAACCGCCGGTTCAGCTCGTTATCGCAACAACGAAAAATGACGTTGTCATTTCCTGTTCTCTGCCTCCCCAAGCTGAATGGCGCTAGAAGGTGAACCGGTGCCCGGTTTAAGTGAACCGCCACGGACGGTCCAAAGAGACGTTTTAGTTCAAATTAAATCCAGCGGTTAGGGTAATTAAGCGGGATTAAGTCTTGCTAAACTTAATTAATACTAATAACATAAGACTTAATTAAATTAATATATAAACAAATCCTAAGTCACGCGAGGCGATTCGTCGAGCGGGAGAGTAGATCGTCGAGCGGGAGAGTAGATCGTCGAGCGGGAGAGTAGATTTGTCGAGCGGGAGGGTAGATAGTCGACCGGGAGAGGAGATTTGTCGGGCGACGGTGATTCCACAAGCAATAAGGCGACTCCTCGTGCAGCGACTTCCGACTTGCTGCTACTGAAAAGACGGACAGCGAGAGGTTGCGGCAACGTCGTTTTCGAATCGCTGGACACCGGCCTACAATCGAGAGGAAGAAGAGGATTCCGGGTGCACGGCAGCCATGAGGGAGACTAGGCATGCGAAGAAGGTTGCGCCGGAGAATGCTTCTAGGGCCCATTCAGGTATACCTAACACTCACGCATTTCATTATAGAATCTCCTTCATTTAGATCCATGCTTAATAGAACGCATACTCCAGACAAATAATTGAAGAAGAAGAAACAAAAGGAGAAATCGATTATCAGGAAAGGTATAAGATTTCAAAACGAAATGACAGAGTTAAGGTTTAAGGAGTTGAGAACCACTCCATTCATCATGGAGAGAGGATTTAAAATGGACAAGCGGGCTTGGAACTTAGCATACGCCAACCAGATCTGTGCCTTAAACTGGGAATATTTCTGCCACCAAAGAACTGAAGCTGCTTTATCCCTCGTCTACGAGTTCTACGCAAACGCGATATCAGCGGAGGGAGAGACGGCCATTGTGTGAGGGACAGACGTCACTTTTTCGACTCAAAGAATTTCTGAGTTGTTTGAATTGGGAGACGACGCTCTCGAAGGATACACTACGGTCTTATCCTCAGTCACCCCCCAACAAATGTCAGAAGTAGTTTGCATCCCATCAGGACCGGTATGGACCAGCGTGGCATCCAAGTGCATGAAAGCAACTTGCTTAACTAGACAAGCCAAGGTTTGGCTCCGGTTCATCAACGCCACCATACTTCCAACAAAGCATCTCAACAACGTGCCTATCCACAAAGTTGTTATCCTATATTGTATACTCAAGGGCATAAGATTTAATGTGGGGAATGTCATCGCGTATAGGTTGAAGGAGAAGATACGGGAGAAGAACCATAAACAACTATGGTTTCTTGTCCTTATCACGGATCTGTGTCGTGCGGCTGGGGTGCCGGAAGAGGAAGATGATGTGACGAAGAAGTTGAAGGGCCACATAACCAAGATGGTGGTGGAGGTGTGCATTAAGGTTGCTGATGATTCTCCCATGGAACAGCCCTCTCAGGCTCATGATGACAAACCTATGGATATTGAAATTCAAGAAGAAGATGGAGGAGGTGATCCTGATGCTATGATGGAGAAGATACAATATATGAAGGCTTATTTGCGATGTCATCATCTATATGTGCAGGAGGAATTAGATGAGCAAAAGGCTATTCTATACAAGTTATTGGAGAAAGCCAAGCTCCCTAGGCCACAATCCAAGTTGAGAATGCGGAAGCAGTTTGATAATGAAGGTTATTTGCTTAACTCTGACTGCATTCGAGTGGATCCTCGCATTCGTCAAACTAAAGATGAAGAAGAAGGCGATGCTGAAGATAAGGAAGGAGGTGATGCTAATGAAGAAGAAGGCGATGCTGAAGATGAGGAAGGAGGTGATGCTGATGACGAAGAAGGTGATGAAGAAGGGGCTGATGAAGACGACGAAGGTGATGACGACGCATAGGCAGTCTTGTTTTCTTTTTGTTTGGTTTTGATTACCTGATGATTGGACTATGTTTTGTGGACTTTATTTGGATACGGAGCTCTGCTATGAACTTTATGATGTTTTTATTTTTTTGGGCATAGTTCCTCTTATATGTTATCATGGTTATACGTTTTTATTAGCCAAGATTCCACATGGTGCACTTTTATTTTGGTGGTAATGTTTTATCAAGTATACTTGCTTCTATTATTGACCGGTTGCTAATATTTATCTCTTATAGCACTTCCATTCTGTTGCTTCATATATCACTTCAAGTGCAGGTAATGCGACTGTGTTCACCAACAAAACTCCTTACGCAAATCAAGGAGCACATTCTAGGACGTATTGGTCATCTTGCGAACATGTGGATCATTCCTCACGCGACTTCAATTATTCATGGGAGTTATTTACTTTTAACTGCTTTATTCTTCATATACGTATGCTCATTCGTCAAAGTCATTAATTACAGCAACGTGTTAAGTGTGGAGGGGTGTATTATTTTCACAACAAGTTCTCGAGAAGTAGAGTTGCTATAGTCTAGCAACGCTTTAAGTGTGGAGGGGTGCATCCCTTTCACATTGGGTAAGGGCTACTTTGATTATGAATTCAATGATACTAATTAATGCTCTTGATTAATCTATGGGTTACTCGAAATTTATTCAATGATCGGTAGGGCATGTCAATCTTAAGAACCCAATTAATGAATTTGAAGCTAGAAGGATGTTGGTTTGGCTGAGCTCATTTAAAATTTTTTATGTACTTTCATTGCATGCTTTCCTACTTTGTCCTCTAAATCCAATGGGGAGTGGTGAGTAAGAGCGAAGTAAATGATGTACACCAAAGCATGAGGTTAGTTAGTTAGTC
The DNA here is from genome assembly GCA_039583875.1 of Platanthera guangdongensis. Taxonomy (NCBI): domain Eukaryota; kingdom Viridiplantae; phylum Streptophyta; class Magnoliopsida; order Asparagales; family Orchidaceae; genus Platanthera; species Platanthera guangdongensis. The sequence continues at coordinate 45,256,120 of CM077152.1, forward strand.
CTTTTTGATCATTCACGCCATTAGTTGAGCTTGAACCATTTGATACACATCGTTCCATGACTAAATTCCATATGTCCCCACTGGTTGTGTCTTAAGAAGTAGTCTATTGTGAGTGTTGCAAATAAAATAAAAATTTTATAGTGATATGCGGCCTGAATATATGTACACATACTTAGAATGATCTCAACTATGATAAAAAAAAGGTAAACAAAAGAAAAGTCATAGTGATATGTGGCCCGAGTATGTGAATGCATACTTGGAATGATCCTAACTGTGATGATATTAAAAAAATGGAAAAGAAGAAATATCATAGTGACATGTGGCCTAGGTATGTGCACTTATATTTGGAAAGATCCCTACTATGATTAGTCTTAGAAAAGCGTAACGAATCTCACAATATGGCGAATTTTTAAGATCATTAACTAGGGAGCTTCATCCCATTATCAAAGTATTCCTAAACGCCGAGCAAAGCTTGAATATATCCCATTTTCATTGAAACTACTAACTCATATGGAGGCGAAATCAATTGCTTAACATAGGCTTATCATTACCTGTAGATGTGGGGGTGCAAAAGGAAGTATTGCATTAGAGTACATTATTTCTATGATGATTATTTGAGCTCTAGTCCATCATCTAACTAATGGATTTGTGAATTGTTGGATTTCAATTGATTGTCAAACCTATCATTATAGTAAAACACACCTTTTTGAGTGTGCCCCCATTAATTGATTTTTCAAGAAAAACAAAAATATTAAGTATCATTGAATCGTGCACTGCGTATTGTCCTTCACCCAGGTTATTGTTGTGAACTTGTCTTTGCTAGGGACTAGCAAGAATTTAAGTGTGGAGGTGTGATAACTTCTCAAATGAAGTTATCTTTGCCTAATATTTTTACTTCATAATTAGTAAAAAGGAGCCTAAATGGTAATAAATATGATTAATTATTGTTTTAATGTTTATGGTACTAAGTTGGTCTTTTTCAATGATTTTTATGCAAGATTTGCTGAGGAAATCAACTTGGAAGAGTAATGCAGAATTCTTATTTTTGGCCTGGACCAGTTACTACAACATCAAATTCTGAAACTGCAACATTTGTCTGTCCGAAATTCAAATTTTAAATTTGAATTTTCGCCGTTTTTAATTATGGAAGGATGCATCTCTTCAGCAAGGGTGGACATTTTAATGCCAAGAACTGACCAAAATGAGGGAGATTGAATTTAATTTTCGGATCAAAAGGGAAGAACACCATCTAGGGGTGGCTTGGGAAGAAAACCTCCATTCGAGAGCGACGGCGAGGGGAAGAAGAAGGAGATCTTCATGCGGATCAAAGAAGCGACTCTAGGAAGAGATTCCTGCAGCGATTAAGCGTGAACCACTATGTTTTGTAAGATCTACTTCAATATTTTGCGTGATTTCTCCAACGCCATGAACTAATTCTTCCTTAATCTTGTATTATGAGAGTACTAGGTTGTGTATGATGGATATTTTCTAGTTTATTTTGTTGAAAATACTTGGTGAATGTTCTTTATCAATTTTATGATCTTTATTTCTGAAATATTTGGCCAATGTTTCACATATATGCTACGCTTAATAAATCGAGAGAGGAGTTGTGGTAGTATATCATAATTTTGATATAGCATTTGAAGAGAGAAGGAGACTTCCTCTTGGTGTTAGCAACTTAGGTCTTTGTTCTTTGAGCGGTTCTTATTTCACCCAAGGGAAAATATAGAACAAAGGATTGCCAATATCGAGAGATACGGATCTCTATTTTAAGATCGTTGCAAGGCACGCTCACCACGCATTTTCACAATAACACATTCACTTATTCATCATACTAAACCTAGGAAATCGTAATATGAGATTATTTCTCTCATTTGATAAGAAAAGTATTTTTTCCAAGATTCGTAGTAATTTCATTTAGAAGTATGCATTCTTAATTTTAGTAATTCAAGAAATCACCAATTTCGTCCTACTTTGGATTTAAGGAAAAGACCTAACTGGTATTTGCAAGCATTGAACCAATCACCTCCCTGTGGAAACGATTCTTACTCACTTTTTATTATTTGACACGGCACGTGCACTTGCGCTTTAAATTCGCAAACCATTTTGGGCGTATCAATGACCATGATGATGAACTTCCTTTGTCCTTAGGCTTGCGGTAGAGGGCCGAGGACGTCTATTCCCCACTGAGCGAATGGCCAAGCTCCTTGCAATATGTGAAGGGCAACGGGAGGTTGTCGAAGAATGTTGGCGTGTAGCTGATAACTCTTGCACTTCTAGACGAAGTCTGTCGCTTCCTTTTTCATGGTTGGCCAGAAAAAACCTTCGCGCAAGATTTTTCGGGCCAAGGTCTTTCCGCCCAAATGCTCCCCGTAGACTCCCCCATAAACCTCGTGGAGGGTATACTCAGCATCAGTTTCCATCAACCACTTCAGGTAGGGCCCTGTGAAGGATCGTTTATACAGTTCTCCACTGATCAGCGTGAAGGTGGCCACCCTCATGCTGAGGCGACGAGCCTCCTTTGGGTCTTCTGGCAACTGCTGGTTCTCTAAGTACTCTACCAATGGAGTGATCCACGACTCTTTAGATTCCCCGATTTCCACCACCTCCCAAGGCCCCGGAATGTTGGGAAAGGCAGTTTCTTCAACTCGACGCCTTCTTGACTGATAGCAAGAGGGAGATGTGGCTAGCTTTGATAGGGCATCTGCCCGGCTGTTCTGCTCTCTAGGGATGTGGAGAATTTGGGCTTGTGGTATCTGAAGCAGGAGAGATTTCGCGAGTCGGAGGTATTGGGCAAGCTGTTCACTTTTCGCCTCAAATTCTCCTTCCACTTGGGAGACGATGAGCTGGGAGTCAGAGTAGATCGTTAACCTTTTGACGTGACAGTCGATGGCGAGCCGGAGTCATGCGATTAATGCTTCATATTCTGCTATATTATTGGTGGCGAGAAACTTCAATCGGATTTCGTATTCTAGAGTGACGAGCTCTGGGCTTATGAGAAGCAGCATGATTCTGGCGCCTTCTATTCCGGAAGCTCCATCAACGTACATAGTCGACCCTTGTTCTGGCTCTGTTGGAGTGCCCTCTGGTTCTGCTGGCAGAGTATTTTCGACGAGGAAGTCCGCTAAGACCTGAGAGTTGATGACGGGGCGTTGCAGAAAGTGGATGTCAAATTCACCTAACTCGACCGCCCACTTAACCAGCCGGCCCGATGCCTCTGGCTTTTGAAGAATAGCACGAAGAGGTAGCTCGGTCAGAACTTTGATGATATGTGCCGGGAAGTAGGGGCGGAGTTTCCTTGCTGAGAAAACGAGTGACAGGGCTGTCTTATCCGTAACTGAATATCGGGTTTCAGTGTCTGAGAGGATCTTACTAAGGTAGTAGATGGGCGCTGACCCCCCCCCCCCCCCCCCCGTCTTTTACCAACACGGAGCTCAGAGCGGATGGTGTAATAGCGAGGTACAGAAAAAGAGTCTCTCCTGGGGCTAGTTTTGATAGAAGCGGAGGGGAGGACAGGTACTGCTTCAGTGACTCGAAAGCTGATTGAAATTCGTTCGTCCACTGGAAGCCTGTGGTTCTGGCTCTTCGGAGAATCTTGAAGAAGGGGAGGTATTTTTCCCCGTTTCGTGCCAAGAATCGAGAGAGTGTTGTGATTCTCCCGTTTAATCGTTGCACTTCTTTAATAGATCGAGGTGGTGACATGTCTTCCAGAGCCTTAATATTTTCAGGGTTGGCCTCTATCCCCCGCTGGGTTACCATGAACCCCAAGAATTTCCCTGACGTTACCCCGAAGGCACACTTTGTGGGGTTAAGCCTCATGTCGTACTGTCGAAGGATCTTAAAACACTCCTCGAGGTCTTCCAAGTGACCTTCCCGACAGATGCTTTTAACCAGCATGTCATCGACATATACCACCATCTTCTTACCGATAAGGTCTTTAAAAACCCTATTCATGAGCCGTTGATAGGTGGCTCCTGCATTCTTGAGCTCAAAGGGCATTACTTTATAACAATAGATCCCTTTGTCAGTTCGGAAGGCGGTATGCTCCTCGTCCGTAGGATTCATTCAAATCTGGTTGTACCCAGAGTATGCATCCATGAAGCCGAGGAGTTGGTGTTTGACGGTCGAATCAACCAACTGATCAATTCTAGGGAGAGGGAAGCTGTCTTTGGGGCAAGCTTGATTAAGGTTGGTGTAATCCATGCACATCCTCCACTTTCCCAAAGACTTCTTTACTAAGACAATATTAGCCACCCAAGTTGGGTATTTTACTTCTCGGATGAATTGGTCGCTGAGGAGCTTTTCTACCTCTTCTTCAATTGGCTGGTGACATTCCGGAGCGAAGTTTCTCTTTTTCTGAATGACGGGCTTGCATGCTGGGTTGATGGTAAGTGAGTGTTGAATAATGTGAGGATCTATGCCTGGCATATCTTCCGGAGCCCAGGCAGAGATATCCATGTTCTTCTGGAGATAGGCTATCAATTCCTCTTTTTCCTGTTGCGGCAAGAGCAACCCGAGCTGGATCGTGCGAGCCGGGCTTGTCGGAGAAAGGGGTACTTCGAACAACCCTTCCATGGGCATCCCCGCTGCAATATCGTCTCATCGCGCAGGTCGAAGTCATCGATCTTTAACATGGTGGCCTTGGTTGGTTGCACCTGCTTAGAATAGCAATTCCTGGCGGCCTCCTGGTTGCCGCGTACGACTCTGACCCCTCCTGGAGTGGGGAACTTCATTGCTAGGTGCAGAATCGAAGGGATGGCCTTGAAGATGGACTGGACAGGCCTCCCGAAAATAGCGTTGTAGGTGGAGCTTGAATCTACCACGATAAACTGGACTTCGTGTGTCACTTGCCTTGGAAATTCCCCCATGGTAACTGGGAGGGAAATCATGCCCATTATCTGAACTGGATGGTTATCGAAGCCGTACACTGGTCCGTCCGCCGGTGTTAGATATTGGCTGGAGAGCTTCATGCTCTGAAGGGTGGAGTAGAATAATACGTCGACTGAGCTTCCGTTGTCGACGAGGATTTGCTTGACATTATAACAGGGGTCTCCGACCCCGGCGCTGATCACGAGAGGATCTTGGTGAGGTGTTCGGAGCCCGATGAGGTCTTCATCTCCAAAGGTTATGGTGGTGTCATGTCTGCATTTCTTGTCTTCATGGGAGCCTCCTTGCATGCCTATTGAGATGATTTGAGCTGAAAGAACGGGTGATCCGACAATGGTTTCAATATTTTTGACCATTTGCCTACAACCGGCTCCTCTCGGGGGAACGTCCTGTTGATCTCTGGGCGACCTAGGCAGGTCTTGCTGGTCCGGCATACGTCCCTGCAAAAACCTTCCGAGGAGTCGTAGGCGGACATGGCGCTTGATTTCCTCCTTCAGGCGAGCACAGTCCTCGGTGGTGTGCCTTGTTGTTCGATGGAACTCACAATACTTGGACTGGATCATTTCTGGGATTATGGGTTGGATGCTTGGGCCGATGTAGCGCTGGCTCATTCTGGATGGCATAAAGCACATTTGTGTGTGTGGTGTTGAGGGGAGTATAATACCTGGGTGGTTGATCCCTCTGATGGTCCCGTCGGTGATGCTCGTTCTGGCGCCCTTCTTGGAATCTACCTTCTTGGTGCTAGGGGGCCGGTTCCTTCTCCCTTCTACGTTTCTAGGCCCCATCGAACTGCTGGCGATGGGCTTAAATAGCTTTGTCGGCGGCGATCTGAGCCTCCACCCGATGAACGAGGTCAGGATAACTCGGGACTGTCTCTCTCATCAACGCTGAGTAGAAGCCGCTAGGTCAGAGGCCTTCAAGGAATACCCCTCGCAACAACTCGGGGTCAACCCCTGGAATTTGACGGGCCTCCGCAGTAAAACGGCAGAAGAATTCCTTCAGGGTTTCTCCTTCGTTCTGGCGGATCCCAGACAGGTGGGAGGGGTCGCGAACGATCCTGCGATTGGCGATAAACTGATCGACAAACTGCCTTGTCAGTTCCGTGAAGTTGGCGATGGTTCCTGCCCTTAATGAATGGAACCACGTTTGGGCCTGGCCTTTTAGAGTGGCCGGAAACACTTGGCAGAGCAAATGGTCTGGGGCATTATAGATCCTCATTATGGTGGTGAAGTGATTAACATGCTCTAGTGGATCGTCGGTCCCGTCAAACGTCTCAATGTTCGTGAGCTTGAACCCATACGTAATTGGATGGTCGAGAATTTGTAGTGCCAAAGGGGAGCCTTGACAAAGCGGTCGGCGGGCGTGAACATTTCTTCTTCCTGCCTGACGGTATTCTTCAGTGATGACCACTCGAATCTCTTCTCGAGTAAATCTTTCAAGCGGAGGAAGGTGGGCGTCATTGACAGGGTTCTGACGATGGTGGTCTGCTCCGGCCCCTCTCTAGGCCTGGGGAGCGGAACTGGCGGCTTTAGAGTATTCATTGGGCCATTCCTGCCTTGAAGGAACTTCCTGGGTCCTGCGCTGATTCAGCTGTGGCGGAAGATTTGCCAGTGCTTGTGGCACTGCATGTGCATGAGGTGCTCCTACGTTTCGGAGAAGGGTGAGCATTTTAGTTTGTTGCTCTTCCATCTGGCGAACATGCCCCTCCAGGGAGGTGACGGGGGCAGAAGCAGCTTCAACCATTAGCAGCACGTCTACCAAAGAGTGAGAGAGCGTCAGATCGACGTGTCCGCCAAGGGCGGATCCTTCAGAGGTGCGAGTGCTTCTCTTTTCCATTGGAGCTGTACTTGGAAGCGGCGGGGCTGGTGATCTAGTTCTTTTGAAGGATGCTAGGAATCGGTTTTCTCACAGACGGCGCCAAGCTGTTGCGGGCTAACTCGATGCCCCGGTCAGACCGGATTCAATTGGATCGTCTTAGCTTGCGGGGTGGTCGAGCGCGCACACAGTCAGAGAGAAATAAAGGTTGACTCAGGATGTGATGACATGGAAAAACCCCTTAATTGGGTAAAAAAATCACGCGACTGGATCTGTGTCGGTCTAAATCCACTAGCTGCTTGTGATTACAATGCGTTCTGAGAATCGGGGTGACAGGCCGCTCCCGTTACAACTTGGGGTGAGAGAGAAGGTCTACGGCTCCCAGTGGGCAACAGGCTGCGCCGTGGGAGCGATTTATACACTGGAATGCGTGAGATGGCACTAGCGCTCTGAAGCTTGCAGCACGGGTTCGGCATGCGCCTACTTACAGGGGTCGCCTTCCTCCTTCTACTCGCTCTGGGACTTCGGCATTTTGCTTCTGGTGGTGTGTTGGTGGCTCGTGGTGGCTGGAGGATGATCTGAGAGAGGGGTCCGGCAGAGCTATCTCCTAAGGAAGAAGATGACTGAGTGCCAAAAGATGATGAATGAGGAGGCCCTGGGGATCTTTTTATATCCTTCAGGAGAGGTTCATGACGGGCCCCACCATCAATGTAGTGGGTTAGTGGGTGATTACCCACCAAATCGGACGGCGAGGAAAGCCCACCATGATCGGACGGCGGGTAGGTTGTCCATGGTGATGGGGCGGCCAGGTGGTGGAGGCGGCCGGCCGGCGGCCCGACGGCGGCCTGGCTGGCGGCCTGGCGGCATGGCCGCGGCCTGCAGCGGCAAGGCCAGCCTGGCTGCGAGCCCGACCAGCGGCCAGGACACCGGCGGCCTGGCGGCTTGGCCGCGGCCTACAGCGGCATGGCCGGCGACCCTCCAACGAGCCCGGCTCACGGCCAGGCCGGTGGCGGCCTGGCCGCGACATGGCTGAGGCCTGCGACGGCGAGGCAGGCGGCGACCGGCCAGGCCGGCGGTGGCTAGTCCGGTGCCGGCGGCGGTTTCCCCCTAAAGGGGCGGTTTTCCTAAGTGGGGAAAGGGAGTGGGCCCCACCTGTAACATCCCGACTTTTATTGGGCCCCCAGAGCCCTAGTGGGCCCAATAAAAGTGGCCCGAACCCTACCCATGACCCGGTGGGAGATAACCCTAGATATGAAATAAAGCTAGAGAACTCCGAATTGAGTTCTGTTAGTTCATGTGACCTTGTATAGTCGATACGAGTGCATCAGAACTCGTTCAGTTGGACCCCGAGGTCATATAGTGGATGTGACCATTCCTCATAAAACGCAACGAGAGCGAGATTTTGGATATCGTGCTAGAGAACTCCGAATTGGGTTCTGTCGATTCTTGTGACCTTATATAACCTAGACGGGTGCATCGGGACCCGTCGCGTCACAATCCAAAATCTAACGACAGATTTAGACACTTCAATCGTTTTAGCGCGCTGCGACGTGCAAATTTTAGACTTTCGCCAAACGGACTCCGATTCAATCCCAATTAGTAGCGTTGGACTCGTGTGGTCAATACGAATTCAACGGAAGTCATCCCAGTCAATTTTGACGACAATTGGTCAACTCGTGGTCAAATCAAGCTTAGTCGTGCAACAAAAAGCGTGCGCCCACCAATTATGACACAACACCCGAACTTTGACCCGACCCCAATGACTTGGACCCACTTTAACTTTGACCAGCAAGGGGGGACCCACCCTAGGGTTGACTTGGTCAAACACCCATAAAAACCCATTTTTTTGGAATTCTCTCCAAATGGGGGGCCCACCCCCTCTTCATGACCACTTAGGGTCTGCCCCTCACCCACTTTGCCCCCCCCCCCCAACCAGCAAACATCACACTATAAGTGGAGGCCCATTCACACCATTATTCCCCCTCTCTCTCTCTTTCCCACCTTAAATGTAACACCCCCTATCTGTCACATAACATATAGCAGTAAGTCCGGTCGGGGCCCGACGCCATATACCACAGACAGACCGAAGGGTTAAGCAATTGAACCATCCTTTCAAACCAACGTCCTACACAGAGCACATTCTAGCAAAAGCATTTTAAATGTTGCAAATAAAGAACTCAGTCATAGCATGAATGTCCACTAACAATAATAACCCATATGGAATGGGCGTACAAATACACAAGTACTTGGCCTTATGACCTTACAAGAGTTTACTCAAATAAATAGTGTCTTCCAAACCTCGGCACGCAGGCCAGTCACACATGAGAATAAAAGTAAACATTCATATATATGCCTTCGAGGGTCGGCTCAGCAACAAGGGTTTTAGCCCGCTATTTGTCACTAGGCTCCGCAGCACCTACAAGCAACAATCCAACGAAGCGGTGACAAACAAAAGCAACGGTTAGCTAAAGCTGACCAAATTATAACGACCCTGCCCCTTAACTCGGGGCGGCGATGCTCCTTCCCTGCACTTTATTAGCATAACAAAACAAGATAGTGAAAGTACAATTTAAGCACACTTCACCACAGGCGTAGGCACACACGGCCACACACCCCGTGCTCTCAGGGCACTTATTCGGTGAACTCGGTCCACCACCGCCACTTGGACGGCAAACTCGTGAGCATTTTGGTCTTTTTCAGCCGAAGCCTAAGACTCTCTCCATCTATGTCAACGGCAAGTCTCACGTACTTTAGGTCACTTGTACCGAACGACATAGAGCGGGTACGGTTCCGCCTTACCCGTTGCTCACACCGCAACGTCAATTTAAGCTATATACGCGGGTCAAGCATCCTCGAGTACCAAATCGATCACACACTTTACATAACCCAGTTATGTGCAAGTTGGCTCTCAGGCCACCAAGATGGCAGAATCACGCATCTGCCCAGTTTTTTGGGTGCACCTTGGAGTTAGTCCACAAGGTTCCCTATTGTAATCTACCGTGTAGAAAACCAGAAAAACAACCATCGGTGCGGAGTCTTCTCCGGCCATTCATGCAATGCAACATCACCGATTCAGACCAACTTGTCCGGGTAGGGTTCACACACCATGTCTATGTCCGTTCTTCGATTCCGGACTCTACATGCAAAACAACGAGGACTATTCATGTCTACCCGAAGGAACACCTCACACTCACCGCATACTCGCGAGAGCGGGCTTCCTATGCAAAAGGAAAGAGGACTTCGCATGTCCTAGATGAGAATCGTTACCCTAACATTTCTCTTTGGCGCCATGAAGATCTAGACGGATGAAAAGCACTGCAACGTCCTCGCCTCCGTTGATCTGAACTCAGCTTGCGATTTGGGGCTCTGAAGCTCCACTGGCGGTCGAATCTCTCCTCCTACTTCTTCCTTGCTCTCCTCTCTCTAGAGCTTTTAGAAAGAGAAAACTCAAAAGGAATGAGGGTTTCTAACCCTATTCCCGGATATAACCCAGCAAGAACCAGTCTGGGCCCTTGGAACCCAAAAGAAGGAAAAAGACGGCCATGATTCGTACTTAAAATCCATTTTTTGGGCCAAACACGGCTTGTGACACGCCCGTATTCAAGGCTGTGTGCCTCAATCGACGTCGAAACTGTCGCATCTAGACCAGGACACGGGCTCTTGACACGCCCGTGTCACACCTGACACACCCGTGTCATTCAGTACATGCCTGTATTGTGGGGCGAGTTCCTCCATCGACACAGGAACAAACACAACCCGAAGAGAACACGGGTACTCGACACGCCCGTGTCACATTTGACACGTCCATGTTAAACCCGAACACGCCTGGGCTCCAAGCCGTGTTCCTCCCCTGACACACCTCAGCTAACTACCCAAGCAGGATACGGCCTGGGACACGCCCGTGCCTCAGGCCGTGTTCGCTGTCTCGATGATCGTCGACTGCATTTTCGTGGACGATACAGCCAGATCGTCGAACTCGAGCACGACACGGACTTGGGACACGCCCGTGTCCCAGGCCATATAACCCCTACCAAGTCCCAAACTTTGCTCAAAACGCTGCCCGTCCCTCTTTTGAGTTTCGTGGCGTTACAATTCTCTCCCTCTTAAAAGAATTTCGTCCCGAAATTACAGAAAGGGAAATATACACAAAACTTAAACGGTACCTGAGTGGAATAACTCTCAGTACTCCTCAAGCATAGTCTGCTCTCGCTCCCACAAGAGCTCCTCCCGACCACAGTTGTCCCAACGGACCTTGACCATCATGATGTCTTTATTACGCAATCGCTTGACTTCCGAGTCCTCAATGCGAATGGGCTTGACCTTCGTCGTCAACCCATTATCAACCGGTACTTGATCGACCGCGATCACCTGCGAAGGCTCTTGCACCGCCTTCCGCAGCACCGATATGTGGAATACGTCATGTAGATCACCCAATTCCGATGATAGCTTTAATCGATAAGCTGCTTCGCCAATCCGCTCCAGAACCTCAAACGGTCCAAAGTATCAAGGGCTTAGCTTCCTCAAGCGTCGTACCCGTGAGACCCCCTTGAACGGCTTAATCTTCAAGTATACCCAGTAGCCAACAGCGAACTCAATGTTCCTATGCTTAGCATTATAGTACTTAGTCTGCTGGTCCTGAGCGATTAGCAATCTTTCTCTAATGGTTCGTACCAATGAGGTTGCATCTTCCACTTCTTGCCACTTGTACAGCTTCGACTCACACATTTCCAACCATGACAACGGCGTGTGACATCTCCTACCATAAAGGGCCTCGAAGGGTGCCATTTGGATGGTCGTTTGGTAGCTGTTGTTATAAGCAAATTCCACCAAGTACATGTGATCTTCCCACTGCTTCCCGAAATCCAAGACACACATGCGAAGCATGTCTTCCATCATCCTGTTGAATCTCTCGGTCTGACCATCCGTCTGCGGATGAAAGGTCGTGCTGAAAGTCAGATTTGTTCCCAACATTTGTTGCACCAACCTCCAGACATTGGACGTGAACCGCCCATCTAGGTCACTCAAGATGCTGCGGGGCACACCGTGAAGCCGCACAATGTTATCCACATATAGCTTTGTCAATTTCTCCATCGAATCATCCTTTCTATTCGGAATGAAATGCGACACCTTCGTCAAACGATCTACGATCACCCAGATGGCGTCGTTTCCCTTCTTTGACCTTGGCAAACCATGCACAAAGTCCATTGTAATATCGTCGAACTTCCACTCCGGGATAGGCAAGGACTTCAAGAAACCTCCAGGCTTCTGGCACTTCGCCTTCACCAAGGCGCACGTTTGACACTTCGCCACGTAGAGTGTCACATCCTTCTTAAGTCTTGGCCACCAGAATAACTTCTTCAAATCACGGTACATCTTCGTGCTCCCTGGGTGAATCGAGTACTTGGTATGATGAGCCTCGTACATCAATTCCGCCCGCAGTTTACCCACATTCGGGACGCACAGACAACTATCCATCCATAACAATCCATCCACAACATCAAATTGGGAATTTGACTCATCCAAAACCTCAACCATGATTTGCTTCATGTTGCTATCCCCATCCAGAGCCTGCCGAAACCGATCAGCTAGGTCACACTGCACTTCTGTCCAGTTCAATTGCACTTCGGCACTAGTCTGCTTGTCAACACAAGAGATCTTTAATGCCTCCAACTCCCGAATCAAACACTCGTCATGAACCGACAACCAGTTGTCTTGCGTAGGGGCTCTGTGACTCAACGCATCCGCAACCGCATTGCCTTTCCCAGGCACATATTGAATCTTGAATGTGTAGTCCCCTAGGAACTTCATCCATCTTCGTTGTCGCATGTTTAGATGTTTTTGATCCAACAAGTACTTCAGGCTCTTGTGTTCGGTATAGATATCGACCTTCACACCATACAAGTAATGCCTCCATAGCTTCAGGGCAAATATTACGGCCGCTAACTCCAAGTCATGGACCAGTTAATTCCTCTCATGTACCTTCAGCTGACGCGAGCCATAAGCTATCACACTTCTATGCCGCAGTAGAACACAGCCCAATCCACTGCCCGAAGCGTCGTTGTAGATCTCAAAGCCTTCGGTCCCACTCGGCGAACTCAGCACAGGTGTCGTGGTCAACCGACTTTTCAACTCTTCGAAAGCTCGTGCGCACTCAGGCGTCCAAACAAACTTCTGATCTTTCCTCGTCAGAGTCGTGAGGGGTAACGCTATCCTTGAGAAGTTCTCCACGAAGCGCCTGTAATAGCCGGCAAGCCCTAAAAAACTCCGGACTTCCGCTACCGTAGACAACACAGGCCACTCCCGTATAGCAAATATCTTCGTCGGATCCACCGCAATTCCCTCTCCACTAACTATGTGACCAAGGAACGCTACTGAGGACAGCCAAAACTCGCATTTGGAGAACTTGGCGTATATTTGGTTCCTCCTCGGCGTCTCCAATACCAAATGCAGATGCTTAAAGTGATCCTCCTCACTCTGCGAGTACACCAATATATCGTCGATAAAGACGATCACGAAGTGGTCCAGGTACTCTCTAAAAGTCCTGTTCATCAGATCCATGAACACAGATGGCGCATTAGTCAGCCCAAACGGCATACCGTAAACTCATAATGTCTGTATCTCGTACTAAAAGTTGTTTTGGGGATATCATTTTCTCTTATCCTCAGCTGATAATACCCGGACTTAAGATCCAATTTCGAGTACACCGATGACCCGACTAACAGATCGAACATATCATCAATCCTTGGGATCGAGTACTTGTTCTTCTCCGTTAACTTGTTTAGCTCTCGATAATCGATACAGAGTGGCAAACTTCCGTCCTTCTTCTTCCCAAAAAGGACCGGTGTGCTCCAAGGCGACGAACTTGGACGCACATAATCCTGTTCCAACAGCTCTTGAAGTTGAACCTTCAGTTCCGCCATCTCCTTAGGCGCTAACCGATATGGAGAGCGTGACATAGGTTTCACACCTAGCACTAGCTCAATGGTGAAGTCTATCGCCCGCTGAGGTGGGGCTCTAGGGAGATCGTCAGGGAACACATCAGGGTATTAGGATATCACTGGGATGCTGTCCAAAGCAGGCTTAGGCTTCGAAGCCTCCACTAACGTGAAGAACATCTCTGCACCAGCACGAACCGCCTTAACCACCTAAAGAGCAGACATCAAAGTCTTGCTTGACCCTTTCAAGCCTGTAAATGTCATCTCACGACCAGTTCCCAACTTGACCTCCTTGCGATTGCAATCAATGTATGTTTGCTGCTCCGAGAGCTAGTCCATACCAAGGATCACATCGCACGCTACTATCGACAATAACGATGCTCGCAAGTTATCAACGTGACTCCCATGTCTTACCTTTACGCAACAAACTCTATCCGCGTGCATAGGACACCCATAGGCAGCAGCCCATCAAATTTATCCCTTGCCATCGAAGAAGGTACTTCGATGCGCGATACAAACTCTTCGGACAAAAAGAATGTGAAGCTTCCGCATCGAACAACGCTCTCGCCGGATAATCGAAAATCAAAAGAAGCCTAACACAACCAGTCATAGACTAATACGCGTAGGGCAACAAGTATTTAAAGCTAACCTGCTATACATACCTGTCACCACACCAAACTGTTTCATGGCTTCCTGCTGGCTAAGGTTGTACACTTTTGGCAGGGTTGGGTCATAATGCGATGTGGTTGCCTCCGACCCCTTTCCCTTATCCTCGTAGGTAGATCCAGGTTTCTTTTCGGACTTCCGACGTCCGCTCCAACAGTCTCGGGTAAAATGTCCTGGCTTCGCATAGTTAAAACATATAATTGCTTTCCTCCCAACGGCTGCTCCAGATCCAGTCTTTTGTGCCACTGGGATACCACTACGTGCTTTGACACTCTGTCCTATGGCTGCTCCTACCATAGCTTTCTTTATCTTCTTTGCGCCATTACGATAATCTCGGGCAAAGTGCCCTCCCTTGCCACAATTAAAACAATCATATGGAGCCTGTCTAGTAGACATTTTAGACCTCTTTTTCCTCCTCCTTCAGTATGCAGACTTTGCAGAATTTGGAGAGTTTAGTACCCTGAACTTCAACGTTTGATTGGCTTTTGCCAAATCTACTTCCAAAGATCTAGCCGACTCCACCAAGGCTCGGAATACCAATAATTTTGGTCCTAATAGTAAAACTCGTAACTCACTGCGTAGGCCATTATAAAATCTATCGACCATAGACTACTCGCTCTCCACTTCAGAGCCTGGGTAACGTCTTATCATAAGAAACGCCTGCAAATATTCCTCAACTGAGTGCGTACCCTGCACTAGAAGCATGTTCAACTGCTGACCCAATGGTCCTTTAAATGTCGTTTGCTCCATCACTCCACCCGGCGTTGGAGTTATCTCAGGAATAGGGGACTGCACACGTCTTCCATTTTGTGCATCCATCACAGCAAAGACGGCTTCAACCACCACTCTTATGGTTTCAGCGGAGGGAAGGGTTGCAAGCACGTCATCAGGTGCACTACTTTCCTCAGAAAGCGAGCGTTCTGACCTCCCTGTGCCACTCCTGGTCACCTATAGTCATACAATACACTGTTAAGCGACCAAACAAAATTGCAAAAAGCAATTATAGGAACATGCAGGTTCCTCAAATATGTGTATTTTCATTCCTAAGTGGACATTCATGGGTTCTTTTTATGTTATAATGATGACACACACACATATGTGCTCACCACCCCTTAAAAGAATTCGTCCATGAATTCATTTAAGTTGATTGAAACCAGTAGTCTGATACCAAATTGTAACACCCCCTATCCGTCACATAGCATATAACAGTAGGTCCGGCCGGGGCCCAACGCCATATACCACAGACAGACCGAAGGGTTACGCAATGGAACCATCCTTCCAAACCAACGTCGTACACAGAGCACATTCTAGCGGAAGCATTTTAAATGTTGCAAATAAAGAACCCAGCCACAGCATGAATGTCCACTAATAATAATAACCCATATGGAATGAGCGTACAAATACACAAGTACTTGGCCTTATGGCCTTACAAGAGTTTATTCAAATAAATAGTGTCTTCCAAACCTCGGCACGCAGGCTGATCACACATGAGAATAAAAGTAAACATTCATATATAGGCCTTTGAGGGACGGCTCAGCAACAAGGGCTTTAGCCCGCTGTTTGCCACTAGGCTCAGCAGCACCTGCAAGCAACAATCCACCAAAGCGGTGACAAACAAAAGCAACGGTCAGCTAAAGCTGACCAAATTAAAATGACCCTGCTCCTTAACTCGGGGCGGCGATGCTCCTTCCCTGCACTTTATTAGCATAGCAAAACAAGATAGTGAAAGTACAATTTAAGCACACTTCACCACAGGCGTAGGCACACACCGCCACACACCCCGTGCTCTCAGGATACTTATTCGGTGAACTCGGTCCACCACCGCCACTTGGATGGCAAACTCGTGAGCATTTTGGTCTTTTTCAGCCGAAGCCTAAGACTTTCTCCATCTATGCTAACGGCAAGTCTCACATACTTTAGGTCACTTGTACCGAACGACATAGAGCGGGTACGGTTCCGCCTAACCCGTTGCTCACACCACAACGTCAATTTAAGCCATATGTGCGGGTCAAGCATCCCCGAGACCCAAATCGATCACACACTTTACATAACCCAGTTATATGCAAGTTGGCTCCCAGGCCACCAAGATGGCAGAATCACGCATCTGCCCAGTTTTTCGGGTGCACCTTGGAGTTAGTCCCCAAGGTTCCTTGTTGCAATCTACCGTGTAGAAAGCCCGAAAAACAACCATCGGCGCGGAGTCTTCTCCGACCATTCATGCAATACAACATCACCGATCCAGACCAACTTGTCCGGGTAGGCTTCACACACCATGCCTATGTCCGTTCTTCGATTCCGAACTCTACATGCAAAATAACGGGGACTATTCATGTCTACCCGAAGGAACACCTCACACTCACCGCATACTCGCGAGAGCGGGCTTTCTATGCAAAAGGAAAGAGGACTTCACATGTCCACGATGAGAATCGTTACCCTAACATTTCTCTTTGGCGCCATGAAGATCTAGACGGATGAAAAGCACCGCAACGTCCTCGCCTCCACAGATCTAAACTCGGCTTGCGATTTGGGGCTTCGAAGCTCCTCCTCCTTCTTCCTTGCTCTCCCCTCTCTCTAGAGCTTTTAGAAAGAGAAAACTCAAAAGGAATGAGGATTTATAACCCTATTCCCGGATATAACCCAGCAAGAACCAGTATGGGCCCTTGGATCCCAAAAGAAGGAAATGTACGACCACAATTCGTACTTAAAATCCATTTCCTGGGCCGAACACGGCTTGTGACACGTCTGTGTCCAAGGCCGTGTGCCTCAATCGACGCTGAAACCGTCGCATCCAGACCAGGACACGGGCTCTCAACACGTCCGTGTCACACCTGACACGCCCGTGTCATTCAATACATGTCCGTGTTACGGGGCATGTTCCTCCATCGACATAAGACCAAACACGACCTGAAGAGAACACGGGTACTCGACACACCTGTATCACATTTGACACGCCCGTGTCAAACCCGAACACGCCTGGGCTCCATGCCGTGTTCCTCCCCCAACACAGCTCGGCTAACTACCAGAGCAGGACACGGCCTGGGACACGCCCGTGTCTCCGACCGTGTTCGCTGTCTCGACGATCGTCGACTGCATTTTCGTCTACCATACGGCCAGATCGTCGAACCCGAGCACGACACGGCCCTGGGACACACTTGTGTCCCCCCAGACCGTGTGACCCCTACCAAGTGCCAAATTTGGCTCAAAATGTTGTCCGTCCCTCTTTTGAGTTTCAGGGCGTTACATTAAAGCCCCAGCCCAAAGGGCTAACCCCATTTCCCCCATGTGGGGGAAATCTCCTTGACCTCCAGTTGTCCTTGGACAGCTAGAGGGTGGGATTAATCCCTCCCTAAGGAGGGATTAATCCTACACCAAGTAGAGAAGGGGAGACCCCTCCCCACTAGCCTATAAAAGGCCCCCCTCCCCCTCTTCCCCCTCAAGCTCTCTGAGCAACTCCTCCCCCTTGCCCAACCTCTACTAGAGCCTAGGTGGCCGGAAAAATGCAAGCCAAGGGGCCTCCCCCTCCACCACCACCACCTTTGGCATGGCCTTACCACGCCGACCCCTCCGAGCCCACCAAACTCAGGTGGAGACTTTCTCCCTCCCCCTCCCTATTCTAGACATCGTGCATGCGCCACCCGGTAGCCGGAGCGCCGTCGGCGCCACCCGAGCCATGTTCTAGGCTGGGTGGTGCCCAAGGAGGAAAGCTCCTCCCCCAGCGCCGGTGGTGGCGCTGGGGGAGTGCTAGACCACTGGGGGCGGCGACCCCCAGTGGCGGAGAGCGGCGGTGCCGCCAGAAAATGCGGCTCCGGCGGTACCCGCAAAACAGAGCAGTGCTCTGTTTAGAGCTGACGGTGGCGGTCGGCGGCGTAAGGCCTCCAGGCCCCCGCCGGCGAGAAGCCCGACCCCCGGCGCGCCGGCCGGGGGTGGAGTTGTAGGCGGCCAACCACACGAGGAGCGGGGGTGGCACTGTGGCGCCGGGAGCAGAGCCCCCGCCACCCCAGGCTCTCGGGTTGGGTTTTCCGGTGGCGGTCGGTGGCGCCAGGCAGCCGAACCACCACCCAGAGGGTCGCCGGCCCCGGCGAGTCAATTGGGGTCGACGACGGTGGCTGGTAGAGGCTGGCCGGCGGTGGTGGAGGCTGCCCCACTCCACACCGCCGAGAAGCATAGCGGCCGTCCGATCTCAAGAAGAGATCGGACGACACTGATTTTATTAATCTCCCACGCCTCCTCTTCTGTGCCCCCCACAACGGATCCATGGTCGATCCGCTGTGGGAAAGCACTGGCCTAATGCGCTGTGCAGCTCGATCTCAGCCGCAGGATCTTCTTGATCTGCTAATTGCAGACCATTTCTTATGAGAAATTTGTTGAAATTTCTGGACCAAACCTAGGCCCCTAGGGGAAAAGTGACCAACATGAAAAATGTTCCCCATGATGAGGGATTTCTCGACAAAACTTTTGAGAATTTTTGGAGTTGATTTAGTATTTTTAAAAGCCAAAATAAAATTTGTTAGGCTACATTAAAAGCCCAAAATACTTTGGAAAATTATAAAAAAATTACTAAACTCATTTTAGGCCCTCCTAAAGGTTGTATCAAAATTTGGGGTCATGGGAATAGATTTTGATATTTTTCCTAAAATTTGGAAGCCTAGGGTTGCGCCCGGAACGTATTCCGCACATTTTCCCTCGAAGGTGGAAATTGGAGTACGTAACCACCCCTTTATAATCAAATAAGTAATTCAATACTACCCAGTCTTGTACTTGTCAAGTTTATTTTGTACCTTTATTTCAGTACTACTTTAGTCTCGTACTGGTCAAGCTTAATTCAGTACCACTCCAGTCTCGTACTGGTCAACCTTATTTTAGTACTTTCAATTCAGTACATCTCCAGTCTCGTACTGGTCAAGCTTATTTTAGTACTTTCAATTAAGTACAACTTCAGTCCCGTACTGGTCAAGCTTATTTCAGTACCGCTCCAGTCTCGTACTGGTCAAGCTTATTTTAGTACTTTCAATTCAGTACATCTCCAGTCTCGTACTGGTCAAGCTTATTTTAGTACTTTCATTTCAGTACTACTTTAATCTCGTACTAGTCAAGCTTATTTCAGTACTTTCTATGTAGTATTACTCCAGTCTCGTACTGGTCACATTTCATTCCAACACTTTAAATAAGCAGCATAATCACCACACTTGTCCTCATTGCAACTTACTATTATAATCTCGGGTCCTGATCTGACGAGCAGTTGTTGTTAAAGTTGAGGCTTAGTTGGGGATAACCGGAGTTGAAGTAGTCCTCCAGGTCTAGCCCCAAAATAATGTGCTCCCACGCTCCGTGTTGAAAGTAGAGCTAAGTGCTGACGCCCGAAGTCTAAAGCCTAGTAGGGCAGGCCGACGTAGACCCGATGTATATTATGTTTGCCTTTTGTTTGATTGTTTGTAAATTGCTTGCGGTGAAATAGTGGCGGGTCAGTCCCTCTCACAGACTGTTCCTACCGATGCGGGAAGGTCGACGACTCAAGGCGACGGGGAGATGGGTACCATGGGTGACCGACCGTTATATTCCCCGTCAGGTTTACCTCCACTGATCGGCCAAAATGATTCGCCGGATGTCGCTCACATCCAAGAGTACACAAGGTTGTACGTTAGGGCCTGAGGGTTGTGCGGTACGACCACCCCCAGAAGTGGCAGGACTGGCCACTGTCACCGACGGCCACATCGGTGAGGCCCGCGGGGCTCGCTACCCTGTTAGAACAGAAGCGGTCCAAACTATGTCGACATAGGGTTTTTGTACGCGGCTATGAATGCCTGCGGTGTGCGCACGACTATGAATGTATGCGGTGTGTGCGCGGCTATGAATGCTTGCGATAGAATACAGGGTGTGAAAACCTGATGTGCTGATGTGCAAGTGGAGCCTTGTTATAACTGATTTAAATTGCTGCTGCTTTTCCCAGTTATACTATCCCGCACTCTTTTATAGTTGCTCCTAGCTATACATATATGAAATGTTGTGCAAACTCTCGCTTGCTTCGACTATTTGCTTCTGTTGGGTGGGTGTATGCTCATCCCCAGGATATGGACCCGGGGAGCAGATTTATTTCCACTTAATTCTGTGACTAACGGTTATTTAAATAACCATTCACATGAAATGGAGCTTCGTAGTGACCCGCTGCCGCAGGAGATTACGCCAACGGCTAGCACTACTCGAGCAGATGCACCCCCGCCGTCCCCAGAGTTTAGAGACGTGAGTACCGTCGAGCAACATAGAGAGAGAGTGTGTGTGTGTGAGGGTTATATGTAGTACATGTATAGCCCACGAGCTTATATAAACGCTTAGGCTTCGGCCCTAGAACCTCTGTATTATTTTGATGTGATATATATATATATATCTGCAGTGATTTCCTGTTAATGCTTCCACTATACTCTGATGGGTTGTGAATGTTGTGATTCGAGCCGAGCAAGGCGGTCATCTAGTGCTTAGACAGGGTGGATCGTTTCCCCTAAGGAGCACTGTGTGGACGTCTTGGGCCAGTAGTACCCCTCCGGCCCGACCCAGGCAAAAAGGTTGGGGGGGGGGGGGTTCTACACCACCCCCATGTTCTCCTCGTCATGGGAGTGGGGTTGACTAGTCAACCCCATGATCTCCCATTTTGGAGGAGATCATGGGGGAGCCTTCCTTATAAATGATGGTGTAACCCATCACTTCCATTGACTTTTTTGAAACTTACATAACATGCATTTTCTATACACCGATACAACAATTATATAGGAGAATGCCCCCTCTAACTTCTTCTGTAACTTACCTCTTGCATTGTACTTCACAACATATATGAGTAAAAATATTGCATTGTATTCTTATAATTGTAGTATTTGCAATGTTTTTTTTACTTTTCACAACAAATAATATTTTGTAGGATTTTACACATTTACTGTTCATCTGCTGAACTTGTTTAGCCTCCTCCGCATCTAACTTTTATGCATGCATGCACTTCCAAATGAATTTTTTTATGGTTATGCACCCCACAAATTACCTCAACTCTCCACTCATATAAATGTGCTACTTTCACTCTTTTTACAGAAAATAAACAACTACAACGCTTGAAGTTGAGCTACGAAGGCGCTTCTTCATCAAACCCTTCTTGTTTTGATTATCTCGATATTGACCACTTTCACCACACCCTAACATAACTCAAGGTTTAAGACACCCAATAACCGAATCAAACGACTATATTGTTATAACATAGTCAATACTTTTATCAACACGTCAATCCCAATCTACTAATTCTTCCTTTAAACTAAATATTGTATTTAAAATGAATGCTCACATCAAATTCAATGTTATGATCTTTTCCCTCAGTTGCCAACACATTTATTAAAGTTAAACATGAAGCTTTAAATGTTTTGAACTATCCATGCTTATTTTCTAAAAGTTGTCCACAAGCAATTTTTTTTGACACAAACATGAAAACAAGTGTGACTCAAGCATGAAAACAAATTAATTTCATCGAACATTCCGCTCGTAAATCATGCATATATTTTTTTCCTACATGTACATACTTAGGCATTATTGAGATTATAACAAAAGATAGGGCACAATGACAGACAATTTCCATAGAAGATCCATATAGCCAACCTCATTATAATAACATAAAAGCTTGAGTTTTCTTGTATATATACTTTTGTTTTTATTTAATTTTACAACATTTATGTTGTATAGAAACTAGATAGAAGTTATACAACCTTTCCTTGAAGATTTCTCGCGTCGATCCGCAAAACTACCCGAAGGCTGAAGATACATGGAAGGGCGACGAAAGTAAGAGCGAGACCTGAGAAAAGCCAGAGCCTCTCTGTCGCTCATCGCCGGCGATGCCTCTTCTTGGACGTCCCCGGACCCGGCAACTCCAGTACAGTCGCTGCTAGGAGGGAACGCGAGGAAGAAGACGGGTTTTAGAAGAAGAAAAGGAAGTGGAGATGGCGGATACGATCCTTGAGATACAGGAGTCGAGCTGGGAGGAGCTGAGGAAGGAGGCGAGGAAGATAGAGGGGGATCTTGACGTTAAGCTATCTTCCTATGCAAAACTCGCTGCTAGATTCACGCAGTCTTCAGGTAACCCCCTTTGCGTCGCGTCTACTGAATCTGACATCAAAATACGATGTGAAATCGGGCTTTTGGTAGCATTTGATGACAATATGTGGGATCCCAAGGTTTCCTCTTCGTTAATGTCCTGATTTTCACTTTTGCGGATTCACATTGTTTGTTTAATTAGCGCTGAATTCTAATAAGCTGTTTAAATAAAATCTGTCATGTTATACTGGTGACCTATTTGAGTGGGTGATGGTAGTTCAAGAGGGAGCAGTTGGAGATGGAGGTAACACAGCACTTTTGAAAATCAGGATCGAAATCAGCATAAAACGTTATTTTGGGATATGTTGTTCCAAATGAAGGTTATTCAAATGGGGAAAACAGCATTTGAGTTTAGGGTCTCCTTGGCTCACCAACTTCGATTTGTACACTTGTAAATTCTACATGTGTAAATCAAGTTTCTTCCAAATTATATAGTCCCATCTATTAAGGGGTAAAGGTATAAAAAATTATCTGTAGTAGGCCTCATTTGGCACAGCTTATTTACTTAGATGAGGTTGGTCAAAAACGTCATTATCATAGAATGTATGTTTGACAAGACAAAGGTTATGACCGCTACCAAAAAAATAAACTAGTTTTGAGCATAAAACACATGAATTTTTTTAGGTGAGGTTGGGTGTTCACGAACGACGGTTCAGGACCACTGCATTCACGACCGCCACCACCGCGCCAAACGAAGCCGTAGTTGGGGGTGTTTCTAAACAAAACTGCATTCTTCAAGGATTGTTATAAGGATTACTGTTTAAGTTTGTTATATGATTCCCAAAAGTTATTTTTTTCCTTGTAACAAGGATTGTTGAAGATAGCTATAGAGTTATATGGCTCTTTGATCATCTTCTTCCTCCCAGGCGTTTGTCAACCCACTTATGCAGTTGCTTAGAATCCACTGCAAAACTAGTCAGATGGAATCATTTGCGTCCCGTTTGTGATGTCAGATTCCTCTACACATGATCACCGTTCCAAAATGTGACTAGGTAATGTTTTGGCAAGATCGCTTGCAAAATTCCATGCAGTGGGGTGCCACTAGATCCTTCCTTGTGATGATCCATGCTTACGAGGATTTTATTGTTTGTCCGGTTGGTCATATCAGAATGCCGTGCATATTACAACCTTTTTTGACCAATTAAAATTTTCTTTGGTTGACAAAAAGAATATCCCCTTTAATGGTCACCCAACCAAAAATAAACTTAAAGCCATGTTTCACATGCACCTAACCCAAACATTTATGCTCCACATGCGTTGAACTTAGAAAACCAAGCATATGTTAGAATTAGGAATAATTGCATGGATTTATAAGCATGCATTCTTCAAATTGGCAAACCATATAGATATACTTATTTTGTAGCCAACCTAAGCAGTCATGCTTAGGTTGAGTATAACCACATACTTGGATGAAGAAAGAATACCATATACTAATGTTTGGATTGCACTCAATCCAATCTCATGGGTGCTCAAAATTAATGCATCTCTACATATGTTACAACTCAATGCATGCTTTTCTTCATATCCAGACATGATTATTCTCTAAAGTACTAGATGTACATATATACTTGTGTTAGGTGCAACCTAGTTATCATTCTTAGATTTGGTATAAACGATGTATCTATGCATGAATTGCAACTTAATATTCATTATTAGGTAGGCTGCAATAAAATGCACTTTACTTGAATTCCATTGATAGCCATTAAGTTGGTTGTATTTGAATCATCTATGCTTGAGTTGGGTGGAACACACTGTTATGGGCAAAGCTAGACACCCTATGTGACCATATGTGTTATTTTATTAATGTCGTGTCTTTATTTAAATCAAATCTAGCGCAGTTTCTTTAAAATATGACGAGTCTTTTTGAGAACATTAATTGTTAAGAGTCATGAGTCATTATGAGGTATTATGGTCATTATTATCATGTAAGCCTGTTTAAAGGCATGAGTTGTATGGAATGAAGGCATCTGAGAAGTTGGTTTATTTCTTTGTCTTGCATGAGATATTGAGATTGTGGTAGCTCTCTCTTTTTCGAGCACACCCCGCTCAGGCAGCCGCAATTCTGGCTTCTTAGTATTCTTCGCCTTCGTCGTCCTCGTCTCTTGCCATTCTCCACGAACTCTACCGATGTTTTACGGCGTGCCCATGACAACTTGGTATCAACATCATTCAATCCCACATTATTTTCTTCGTCGCCATCTCCACGACCACCCGACCACACGACCACACGACCACACGACCACACGACCACACGACCACACGACCACACGACCACACGACCACACGACCACACGACCACACGACCACACGACCACACGACCACACGACCACACGACCACACGACCACACGACCACACGACCATCCTTCAGACGCCATTTGAATATCACCGCTACTTCTTCACCGTCCATAAATAAATCGACATTGCTTACTGGCATTAAAATTTATCACTGTCGTCGAAGTAACACTCATCTCAGCGTCGAAGCCGCACTATCCATTGTCGTCCAAGTTACCCTGCACAGTGTCGCTGAAGCTACTGGCATGTGCATCATCGTCGCCGAAGCTGCGAACCTGTGCATAGCTGTTGTTGAAACCTACCTTGCAGCGTTGTTTTTACCAACAAAATCTTTGGCCTTCTCCTTTTCCGCTGGATACTCGCAGAAGAGTAGCCACAGAGCCAAATTTCGAGCCCCTAGCCCCTTTTTGAGCCTAACACCCCTCCTTTTTTGTCGCTTGCATCCTAATACATTAATACAACAACAACACTCAAGCCTTTATCCCACTATAGTGGGGTCGGCTATATGCATCCTTTGTCGCCATTGCGTCCTATCTTTTGTCATAATAATGCCTAAGTACATAATGTCTTTCCTTATAGTTTCACTCCAAGTCTTTATTGATCTACCCTTTGCTCGTTTAACATGCCTAGTGACTAAACTCTCACAACGCCTAACATGTGCCTCTAATGGTCTCTTTTGTACGTGTCTAAACCATCTTGCTTCTCGCATCTTCTATGCAATTGGTGCTACTCTTGTGTTATCCTAATACATTAATGATTTATATTTTTAATTGATGTTGGTGTTTTAGTCGCTGAAAAATTTAATTTTCTGATATATCTTCATATAGATGAGAATTTAGAGCTTCAGTTATGAAGCTTAAGTTTTAAAAATGTTGAAAGTGGATTAACCAACTAATTCTATAGAAATTGTGATAAACATTTTGTCCAAGAGTATGAAACCAAAGAAGATCAACCGGGGGAAGAATAAAAGTATTTCTCGAAGAAAAAATAGATCCTAGCCAAGACCCATAGTTCTGTCGGATAAACAAGATCAACAAGTACCAGGGGTCAAGACCAGCTAACAATATTAGCCATGTAAAAGGCCATATTCCACCCCTGGTTTTGAAGATAGCAAATACCAACCATATAGAAGGCCAGATATCGCCCCTGGTTTTGTGGGTGGGACTTGTTGGCAATAATTCCTTTCCTTTGGTCACTACCAAAAGCCCTCCTTTGGAAAAATTGTGGAAGGATTTCTTGCCAAAAATAAGTCCAATAACACAGTCGACATTGCTAAGATGGAGGTCTCGTAAGGTTATACAGACAAGAAGGGATTAATCATTCGTCCACGTGTCCGTTTTAACGGTCCATAGTCCGCTACAATTTAATTCTGTTATTATGAGCGGTTTTTTCACAATAAAAACACAACAATTCTAATATATAACACACAAGAAGTACCTGGAGAAAATATAAAATAACAAATGATTCTGTTGTCTCTACACCAAACAATTCAATGTTTGGAGTTTTGAAAAATTAATTCATGTTTCCATATTTTAGAAGTTTCACAAGGATTTTAGGAACTTTTAATACACTTGGGAAGTGTAGAAGTTTCTAAAAATTTTAAGTTTAAGATAGGCTTCAAGTGATAGAAAGTTTATGAAATACCGACTCTTCCTCGAGGGGTGTGTACCTGATACTCGATACACTAGCTACTTTGTGGATACACTTGGATTTGGTAGATCATTCTGCATATTATGATATGAGAGTACTTTTCTGAAGTAAACAAAGGTTGACTCCAGTTCTTTTAGAAAAAGAAAATTGTGACTTATAAATGCAACATGTGGTGTTTATTTATTATAAATACAAAATGTGCTCAAGATTTCTTTTTATCGTTAAAATTATGGAGAATTTTACTTATATTTGAATGTTTTTGTTTATTATGTATTTGATGATTAGATCTTTTAAATTGGTTGTGTTTGTGATTGTTCAATAGAATTTTTCTATGCTATGTATTCTCTCTATTAAAGAAATGTGTACATATCTATATTTACATATCTATATCTACATATCTATACAAGTGACAGTGCACGGGGGGCCCGCGTGCGGGCGGCGACATTCGGAGGGGGCGGCAGAATTCGGCGGGGGCGGCGAGATTCGGCGGTGGTGGCGAGATTCGGCGGGGGCGGCGACATTCGGCGGGGGCGGCGACATTCGGCGGGGGCGGCGACATTCGTTGGGGGCGGCGACATTTGCAAGGACGAGGACATTTGCAAGGGCGAGGACATTTGCAACGGCGAGGACATTCGGCGGGTGTGGTCCATATTTTTATATGTATATATAAAAGATAGTTCAATGTTGTCCAACAAAAACCATTTGTTGTGATGATTATCATCTTTGCTTGACTTATAGGGAACCTGAGTTCGATTTCCACCATTGACAATTTTTGTGAGATAAAAAATCGGGTCATATGACCCGCTTTTTTCAATAAATTTAGAGGTAAAATCGTAATTTTATGTTGTAGTGTACTCTACACCTTAATATAAGCCTAGGACACCATATCATAGTAGGTGTAGGAGATATAATAAAAAAGATGTGAGTAATCAAACGGTCCGTATTAATCATGCCATCATTGACGGATCTGATCTTCCAAATGCCTTTTAAATTTCATGCTATCTGTAGGCCACATTATTTCTTTTTAAGGTAGTATAGATTTACATATCTATATGTACATATAAAGTTGTATATATATATGTACATGTATAAATATTGATATACACATATACATATATCTATATACTTGTATGCATATACAAATATTCACATACAAATGCATATCTATACATGCACATACAAATACGTATCCATATATGCATATATACATACTACTAGTCGTGCACGGGGCTATGCTCGCACATGACTTCTTTTAGTTGCGAACGGGCTCCGCCCGTACATGGATGCTTTAGGTAGACATGCTCCATCCATGCATACCTAAAAAGAGATAAAAATAAAGTATTAAAAAGCCTCAAAAAATAAAATCAAAAACATCCCGCTCACTCGGTCCCACCTCTCTCCCCTAGTCCCGAGCCATTTGAGTAGGTTTAAGAGGTATATGAAAAACTTTTCCTCCCACACCATCCCCATCTTCCTCCTTTCTCTCATGCAAAGATCGTACGACTCGTATGTTTTGATGGTCTTATACGAGGACCATGAACTTCTTTAAAGAGTATGCTTCACTTACGCACACACATGTATGCATGCACATACAAATATATATGTATATACATACATACATGTGTGTGTCTGTGTCTGTGCACATGTGTAATATATAAATCAATTTTAATTATGATTTTCCCGACGTACCCATATCCTCATCTTTTGATTTTTATCATACAACTGTACCAAATATGGCGAACCCTGTACTCGTATCCTTATCGCCGTTATCGGTGCTTAATAGTATAAAGTGGATTTAAAACCAATGAGAATGGATGTGACTCCTTCGCTCTGGCTTAATTTTGGGATTTAATGTTGGTGACTTCAAAATGCAACTTCACAGTTGACAAGTATGATGTTAGAAGTTATGTAAAATGATTTGTGCAAAATAGAACTATCATATTTTTTAGTTCTCAACATGAATGAATAGAGGAGGATTTATAAAATAGATGCCAAATAGCTTGGAAATGAATAATGTTATGGAACATGCATATAATTATTCCATGAATGAAAAAAATTTATCTTTTTAATGGAATTTTAAGTTATAAGAGGTTACCAAATGATTGGAGAAGCAATGTTTTGCTGACAACATTTAATAACATATTAGATGTTAGAGATTATGTTAATTATAGAGAAATCAAACTTATAGGTCTCATAAAACTATGAAAAAAGGTTATGAAGCATATGCTTGGAAAAAGTATGTCAATTTCATAAAATCTATTTAGTTTCATGCCTAAAAGATCTACTATAAATGTTAATTTTGTTCTAAGATAATTGATGGAAAAGTATAGGGAGCAAATTTTTTGTCATATTTATTTATCAGACATATTCTTGAGTATGACAATATATCTGATTTGATATTAATGGCATGTATAATATAATACTAACTATTATTAGTATTAGTTCTGAGGCGAGCAATGAATTTTGAGTCACAATATATTCATATCAAGCATCAAACATTGAATCGTTATATTTTGTTGTTATAATGAAGATGTTGTGGGCTCACCCTAGAACGTTGGTAGAGATGCCGAAGACGGGGATGATAGAGGCGGAAGATATTATGGAGCCGAACCACGACTGCGTAAGTGGGGTGTGCTCGGAGAGAGAGAGATCTACCACATTCTTATACAAGACATGAAAATTGACCATCTTCTTGAATACCTTCATTCCAAATAACTCGTTCCATTTAAATAGGCTTACAAGACCGACACTTCTAACTTCTAACCATGACACTCCTAACTCCCAACAACTAATAAATGCACGAATAAAGCACAAAGACAACATTATAAAAATCCAACTTGATAACTGGGCGTTAAGCCTATAACATCTCTCTCGCCGTTCAAACTGAGCTTGACCTCACACTCAAGGTAGATCGAATTCGGTGTTGACGCCACCCAATGTCCTCGTCATCAGAGTCATCCACGACCAGTTAAAAGAGCCTCTTGCAGCAGCGTCCACACGTATAATGCTCTTCACAGTTATAGTATAATTTTTTTGTGCGACGTTCAGACATTTCCACATGAGATAGCTGGTAAATATGCAGTATTTGGGTGCCCTTGGTTCATTCATTCTGATTTCCCGCTCCTGGGGGTATATATGTACCCTCATCCAGCTGATGTCGAGTTCACCCATTCTGGCTAAACTCTTAGCAGTCACCAAGTCCCGAAGTGCCTCAAATTCGATGTCTATTTGCAGTCATTCATGAAACTCAGCCGTAAAGATTGCGACTTGCATTTTAAGGGCATCATAGCGTGAGCCTGAAGAATCTTGAATTGTTCCAAATATGCATCCGTAAACCCTGTTTGTCTTAATGTCATGAGTGCACCAAGGGGTTGTTGCTGATGCGAGGATCAAATCACATGTTGCAGAGCCGCTTGAATGCCTCCCATGTCAGCCCTAGCTGATTGACGCGCAAAGGAGAGGAGAACCAAAGCTGAGCTGAGTCAATAATGTGGAAGGATGCCATACTAATCCATTCCACCGCCGATGTTTATTGGTGTTCATATAATTGCTTACACTTAGTTAGCCAACCTAATGGATCTGTTTTCTCATCGTTGGTTAAGAATTCCAGCTTGGTGTAGTGTGGCACCATAATAGCTTCAGGGTGTACATGGGTCGGTGGATCGTGGCTTATAAGTGGCAGTGGAGGTGCTTGACTACTACTGGCTTGGTCACGTGCTGGGGGAGTAACGACTGGAATGACGGTTGTCTGATCATTGAGTTTGTTGGTGAATGTGACAATGTCTACTCAATGACGCGCGTCAGGTTCCTGAAGGCGGGCTTCTAGGCATGTCATGAATGATTGCATCATTGGCTTCAACGTACTTGTCACGACCCGTCTCGACGAAAGTCAGAGTGCGCTTCGGGCGGGCCGTGATGCCACAGACATGAGCGAAAAGAAACCATGCCTGTTAAGGCGGATATCGAGAAAATTTGAAATTTAAATAGCTGTTTTGTTTAAAAGGTTATGGTTTTTAAAAAAAGGTATATATGCTGAAGCGCTTAAGATTTTAAATTAGTGAAAATTTAATGCACATGTATTGTCTTGTAAAATTTAATGCTACACACAGTAATGAGAATGTCATAAAATGATCTAGTACAACAGAAACATCGCAGGAGTTGTTCATGATACAAAAGAAAATGTTTTACCATAACTAGTACATGATAAACAAACAGACAGTAAAAGATTCAAATACATAAAACCTGATGCAAGCAACTACAAAGAAAAAACCTCCAAGCAAAGCTGCAGCTGAACGGGAAGTAACTCAGGGGGCAGGAGACACAGTCACGAAACCTAAGACAAATTCAAGACAGAAGGAAAATGCCTTAGAACTTAAGATTTAAACATGAGCAAGTTAATTATTTAGAATGTGAGCAAAAACAGACATATTCAAGTACTGATCTATCTTGTACAGAGCTACCAAACATACCAAAAACCAGGTCAAACAGACATTTCTGAAAAATTAGCCTACTCTGGAGTATAACCTAATGTAAAATGTTGTAAGTCGTGATCGATGAAGTGTAGGTGCTATAGCGGGCGCACATGGCTCACGATTAGATCTAGGCGCAAGTCTTATCGGAAAAGTAATCCTGCTTGCCGTGACCATGCCAGCAGACAGATGCCCTGTTAGACGCTACAATTCAAAGATTTGCTTACAACTACAGATTTGTCTTTATGTTTCGTACTTAGGTGGTTAATTATCATGTTATGTTATGTCAACATTATGAGAATTCGGAATTTTGTAGAAAAGGCATTTGTAAAAGAACATGTATCCAGATTAAATCTAAAGTTTTGCAAGTGAGAGAGGGTTCTCTACTTGCCTTAACTGACGTCAAAAACGCTAGCGACAGCTAAATGACGCAAGCGAGGTTAACGGCTCTAGCTAAACCTGTTCCAAGATCAAAAATGTACTTCAAAGCAATAATAAGGTTCCTACACTTGCACCCGCATTTGATGACAGCGCTACACAACATGAGAGGAGTTTAGGAATTAACCTCCCTCGAGAGTGAGGGAGGTTAATTGCTACCGCGAGAGATCAGGGATTTTGGCGGCGGTTGGATGCGAAAAGCCCTAATTCGGAGAGGTCTTGGAGCGATTCCACCACCTAGATCCGAGGAGATGCACCGGAAAACACAAATAAGACTGGATTAGTCGAATATACGACGAACACACATTGAATTGACGTGGTTACATCGATTGGAGAGCGAAAATTAGCAAAAACATTAAGAAAAAATTGAACTTAGGAGGAAAGATGAGTTTTCTTACCCAAGAGAAGCCAAATCGGGGCTCCGAAATCTACAAAGAGGGGTTTAGAGCGAAACCCTAGGAGTCCCTCACGAAAACCACCGACCGGAACTATGATGAGCTAGGGTTGCCGGAGAAGAAAAGATGTCCTTGCCCTCACTGGCCGGAGAAGGAGAAAGGAGGGGAGAAAGTCGATGGGCCCCTTGGATGCAGCTGGCCAAGAGGGGAGGGCTGCTGTGGGATTGTCGGCCAACGGGAGAGTCGGAGACGACGAGGAAGCAAGAGGAAGGGGCGCCGGGCCTGGAGGAGGGATTTGCCGGCCACTGGAGGCGGAGGAGTGGGCTGCCGGGCGCTCGGGAGGCGGAGACGGGATCGCGGGTCGCTCGTCTTCGCGGAGACGGGGCTGCGGGCTGCGGCTGTGCGGGTTGCGAGATTTTGAGCACCGGTTCAGTTTCTTTTAAAGAGGGGGGGGTAGGTTTAGGTTTGGTTAGTATAAGTCTTTCTTTATAATTTTTTTATTCTTATTCTTATTATTATTATTATTATTATAATAGTTAGGGGTTGTTACATTCTCCCCCACTTAGGAAGTTTCGTACCGAAACTTTCCTGAGAACTCTCTGAATGATACTAAACAACGAAGTTTCAGATGACATATACTTCAAACAGAAGTTTGCGGATAAACGCATGAAAGGTAACTCGGAAAGATACTGAAATAACAAGGAAGTCTGACTTAGAGACGTACCAAGATCAAGAGAAAAATTGCGGATACTTACTGCGCATGTCAGACTCGAGTTCCTAAGTGTACTCCTCAGAATTGCCATGCACCCAAAGTACCTTCACCATCAGAATGGTTCTCTTGCGAAGCTTGCGTTCTTGAAATTCGACGATCTTCGAAGGCTCGATCGGATAAGACAGATTGACTTTAGGAATCACTGGAACTTCTTCAAGAACACGATTTGGATCGTGGATGTATTTTCGAAGCTGACTGACATGAAAGACATCATGAACACCGACCAAAGAAACAGGTAGCTCTAGACGGTAGGCAGATCCTCCTACACGTTCTGAGATGGAGTACGGTCCCACGAACCTCGGGCTGAGCTTATGATGGCGACCGAACCGTTTCACCCCAGGATTAGGAGAAACCTTCAGGAACACTTGATCGCCCACAACAAACTCTAACGGACGGCGACGCTGATTTGCATACTTTCTCTGCCTCTCAATGACACGACTGAGCTGAAGACGAGTCTTCTTGGTGGCTTCTTCCATTTCCTGAAGTAACTCTGTGCCCAACACCACCTTCTCACCAACCTCTGACCAGTAGAGCGGGGTCCTACAACAACGCCCGTACAATGCTTCGAAGGGAGCCATCTTGAGACTCTCTTGATAACTGTTGTTGTAGGCGAATTCAACCAAGGATAAATGTTCATCCCAAGCTCTCTTGTAGTCCAAAATATAACACCATAGCATATTTTCGAGAATCTGATTAACTCTCTCAGTCTGGCCATCGGTCGTCGGATGATACGCGGTACTCAGGTTGAGATCAGTGCCCAAAGCTTGCTGAAATACTTTCCAGAAGTGTGATACAAATCTCGAGTCACGATCAGAAACAATCCGCAGAGGAATCCCATGGAGCCTAACAATCTCAGAAACATAAATCCGGGCCATCTTCTCGGTGGAATGACCCTCCTTATACGGGATGAAATGGGCCAATTTAGTCAAGCGGTCTACTATGACCCAAATCGCATCATGTCCCCTCGGAGTGCGGGACAAACCCGTGATGAAGTCCATAGAGATATCTTCCCACTTCCATTCAGGGATAGACAGAGACTGCAAAATTCCACCAGGACGCTGTCGCTGAGCTTTCACCTTCTGACACGTCAGACATCGAGAGATGAAGCGTGCGATATAATTCTTCATAACAGGCCACCACACGATCTGCTTCAGGTCATGATACATCTTGTTGTTGCCAGGATGACCAGAGGTGCGGGACTCGTGAGCTTCTCGGCAAATATTATCCAACAACTCAGGGACATCGGGAATACATAGGAGACCTCGGAAATGTAGAACATCGTCAGAGATAAAATCTAGAAGAGTACCAAGTTCAACCTGTCGGCGAATGCGCTGGAGTGCGGGATCAGATGGTTGCAGATCCTTCACATGCTCTACCCATAATGGACCAGAAACTTCTCCTTGGGCTCCAGGTGAGAAGAATATGTCCATCCGCTCGAGGTCATCAATCAGGGCCGCGAGAGAAACTGACATGGGTGCACAGGTGGCAACTGAAGCCTGACGACTCAAGGCATCCGCCACTGAATTGGCTTTCCCGGGCACATACGTGAGCTGCAGGTCATAATCTGCTATGAATTCTAGCCATCGCCTCTGACGAAGATTGAGATCCTTCTGAACGAAAATATACTTCAAACTTTGATGGTCAGTGAAGAAGTGACACTTCACACCATAGAGGTAGTGACGCCAAAGCTTCAAAGCAAACACCACCGCAGCGAACTCCAGATCATGAGTGGGGTAGTTGCGTTCATGGGTCTTCAACTGTCTCGACCCATAAGCAATAACACGATCTTCTTGCATCAGGACACAACCCAAGCCCACTTCGGAAGCATCGGTATAAACTGAAAAGTCCAACCCCTCTGAAGGAAGAGCTAAAACTGGCGCTGAACACAAACGTTGCTTCAATTCAGAAAAGGCCTGCTCACATTGATATGACCACTCGAATCGGGCATGTTTTTGGGTTAGTCGTGTCAGGGGAGCAGCAAGAGAGGAGAAGTCTTTGACGAAACGCCGGTAATAGCCCGCTAAACCAAGGAAACTGCGAATCTCAGTAGGGATAGAAAGCTGCTTCCAATCCATAACAGCGGAGACCTTGGCAGGATCAACAGAAAGTCCATTGCCTGAAATGACATGTCCCAGAAAGGCAACACGATCCAGCCAGAACTCACATTTCGCCAATTTGGCATAGAGCTGGTGTTGACGAAGAGTGGAGAGAGTGAGTTTAAGATGGGTAGCATGCTCCTCATGAGTCTTTGAGTAGACCAAAATATCATCAATGAAAACAATGATGAATTTATCCAGGTAGTCGCGGAAAACACGGTTTATCATATCCATGAAAGCAGAAGGGGTGTTAGTCAACCCAAAAGACATCACCAAGAATTCAAAGTGTCCATACCGAGTCCGGAAGGCTGTCCTGGGGATGTCGGATTCCTTGATCTTCAACTGATGGTAACCCGACCTGAGATCTATTTTGGAGAAGACGGTATTGCCTTTGAGCTGGTCAAATAGGTCATCCACGCGCGGGAGGGGGTACTTATTCTTGATGGTTACCTTGTTCAGGTCCCGGTAGTCGATGCACAATCTCATGGATCCGTCTTTCTTTTTAACGAAGAGAACAGGGGCTCCCCAAGGAGAAGAGCTGGGACGAATGTACCCACACTCAAGCAACTTATCCAATTGCGACCTAAGCTCCTCCAGTTCTCGCGGTGTCATGCGGTATGGAGCTTTAGATATGGGGCGCGTTCCAGGCTCTACATCGATGGAGAACTCTACTTCACGAACAGGAGGCATCCCATGCAACTCGGCGGGGAACACGTCAGGGAACTCAGAAGCAATCAGGATAGACTCCATTTGTGGTATGACAACATCTGAATGTGAAACATAAACAAAGCAGACAAAACATCCCTGGCTAAGAAGTCGAGAGGCGCGCACAGCAGAAATTACCTGCAGGTGGCTGCGGGTGGTCCTAACATGGACGCTGTAGTCTTTGCCATCGATACTGAGATTGACCCTCTTTGCCACACAGTCCAGTTTTGCTCGATACGTGACCAGCCAGTTCATACCCAAAATTACGTTGAATTCTGTCATATCCAGTACTATGAGATCGACGACGACTTGCAATTCACCAAGCAGTATTGGACAATTGAGAATGCCTCTAGTTGACAAGTGCAGATGACCGGGCACAAAAATCTCGAAAGGGACTTCGAGTGACGAAGTAGACCAACTATGGAGATCCACGATATGACGCGCTATAAAAGAGTGAGATGCCCCAGAATCGAATATGATTTGCATCCACTTGTTCTTGACCCTAAAACTCACTAGAAATGAACATTACGGGCACATTCAAGATTATTTGACACTAAGGCAGCAAATGAAAAGATGCAGGAAATTAACAAAAAAACTTTACATAAAACATACCAGAGATGACAGAGGTAGATGCGAGCGCCTCGCCCTGAGTGGTGACGTTCAACACATCCTTGCCCTTATCTTGCGCACCAGAAATAGCCTGCAGAGGCTGAGCGGGGATCGGACTTTCCTTCACGGGGCAATCTTTAATCTGATGTCCAAACTGCCCACATCTGAAGCAGGTATTCATCTTGCGGCGACAATCTCCCACCATGTGACCCGATTTCTTGCAGTAAGTACAGACGGAGGAGGCAGAGGCAAGCGTAACCCGGGGTTGTTGTGCGGGCACAACCATCTTCTGCTTCTTCAGGAGGGAGCGACAGACTAGGATGGTATGGCCAACTTTATGGCAGTAGGCACACACCTCCTGTGACTTGGGACCTTGCTCCTGAGGTGGAGCACTCTTACGCTTGTGGTCAGGTGCAGCGACATTGCTTGTACCATGTTGAACTTTCTTGGCAGTGCGGTCCAACTCAATAGCCTCAACCTTCAAGTTGGCCCCAACAGTCTCGGCGTAGGTGGTGGCGCCGTGGGCTACCACATGCTGGCGGAAGTCATGTCG
This sequence comes from Platanthera guangdongensis, assembly GCA_039583875.1. Lineage (NCBI taxonomy): Eukaryota > Viridiplantae > Streptophyta > Magnoliopsida > Asparagales > Orchidaceae > Platanthera > Platanthera guangdongensis. The sequence continues at coordinate 45,292,522 of CM077152.1, forward strand.
GAGGCCCTTCACGAATCGACTGATCTTCTTAGACTCATCGGACACGAACTCTGCGGCAAGAAGAGATAGACGAGAGGACTCTATCTCATATTCAGTCACGGTCCTGCCGGGCTGCTGAAGGGACAAGAACCTTTCAGCTAACTTATCTCGCTCCACGACCGAAAGAAACTTTTCCATGAGCGCATTCTTGAACTGCTCCCAGGTCATTGCGGAAGAATTGGGGAGACTGCGGCGCTGAAGCCACCAGGTGTATGCATCCTCGGTCAGCTGGTAGGCCGCAAGATGAACCTTTTGTGCCTCAGGGACACCGACATACTCGAAGTGCTTTTCCATCTGGGAGAGCCACTCTGAAATGACGAAGAAATCTCGACTGCCATTGAAGGACGGCGGATTCAGTCTCTTGAACATCAGCGTATCTGCCATCGCTACAGGAGGAGCAACTAGACCTGGCACGAGCGGGACCACCAGGGTGTCAGTACGCAAGCCCGTTCCTGAACCAGGTGCAAGAGGCGTGGTTCCAAGAGCGGCGATAGCAGGGACTCCAGCTGTCCCTGCGCTGCCAGAATCAGGAGCTGTGTCAGGAGTTTGACGATCTTCCTCTAAGCGAGTGAGACGCTCGAGAATCTGCCTCAACAGCTGGGCAGTGGCGTCTCCATGAGCTGCCCCGGCGGGGGGGGGGGGGTTAGCCTTCTTGCGCTGAGATCTCTTAGGGGCCATCTAGACAGGGACATAAAGAAATCGATTAAGAGAGACAGTTACGTTAATCATAAAAGATTACAAAACAGCAGGTTCTAGCATTTTGATACTGTCGAATACATAAATCATATATTAGTTACAGCATTTTCATTGGACAACTCTAGGTAATGCTCATGTTAAAATGACAAGAAATCACATGCAATGTCAAACAATTTATAAATCCATGTGTGTACAATCATCATCTGTTGTTTTTGACTTAACATTTGTGTAATGAGTTATGTTATACATGCAATGCAATTATGTTTAAAATGCATTCTTACGAATGCTCATGAATGGATACACATGTCATGTTAAGCGCCCATATCATTTAACATGACATGCATATTATGATTCTAATGTCATCGCACTTGAAAATATTAAACCGTCCATACAATTTAATATTCGGAAGCGGTGTATAGACTAGTGAAAATTCATATGCACAAAAATGTTAAGTTTGCCCATAACCCCTTAACATTCGTGTGCATACTACTCATGATTATGAGTGAGTGTGTGCAATGTTTCAGTCGCGAACAACAAATAATGACAGGGTGAGTGAGATATGATGCATGTTCCTGTATTTACATAATAGAATTTAAAATACTTGATAATTTCAAAATACTTTGTTTTCCTTTTTTTGAGCTAAACCTGACTCTGATACCAACTGTCACGACCCGTCTCGACGAAAGTCAGAGTGCGCTTCGGGCGGGCCGTGATGCTATAGGCATGAGCGAAAAGAAACCATGTCTATTAAGGCGGATACATAGAAAATCTGAAATTTAAATAGCTGTTTTGTTTAAAAGGTTATGGTTTTTTTAAAAAAAGGTATATATGCGGAAGCGCTTAAGATTTTAAATCAGTGAAAATTTAATGCACATGCATTTCCTTGTAAAATTTAATGCTACACACAGTAATGAGAATGCCATAAAATGATCTAGTACAACAGAAACATCCCAGGAGTTGTCCATGATATAAAAGAAAATGTCTTACCATAACTAGTACATGATAAACGAACAAACAGTAAATGATTCAAATACATAAAACCTGATGCAAACGACTACGAAAGAAAAACCTCCAAGCAAAGCTGCAGCTGAACGGGAAGTAGCTCAGGGGGCAGGAGGCGCAGTCACGAAACCTAAGACAAATTCAAGACAGAAGAAAAATGCCTTAAAACGTAAGATTTAAACACGGGCAAGTTAATTATTTAGAATGTGAGCAAAAACAGACATATTCAAGTACTGATCTATCTTGTACAAAGCTACCAAACATACCAAAAACCAGGTCAAACAGACATTTCTGAAAGATTAGCCTACTCCGGAGTATAGCCTAATGTAAAATGTTGTAAGTCGTGATCGATGAAGTGTAGGTGCTATAGCGGGCGCACATGGCTCACGATCAGATCTAGGTGCAAGTCTTATCGGAAAAGTAATCCTGCTTGCCGTGCCTATGCCAGCAGACAGATGCTCTGTTAGACACTACAATTCAAAGATTTTCTTACAATTACAGATTTGTCTTTATGTTTCGTACTTAGGTGGTTACTTATCATGTTATGTTATGTCAACATTATGAGAATTCAGAATTTTGTAGAAAAGGCATTTGTAAAAGAACAGGTATCCAGATTAAATCTAAAGTTTTGCAAGTGAGAGAAAGTTCTCTACTTGCCTTAAGTTGACGTCAAAAACGCTAGCGACAGCTAAATGGCGCAAGCAAGGTTAACGACTCTAGCTAAACTTGTTCCAAGATCAAAATGTACTTCAAAGCAATAATAAGGTTCCTACACTTGCACCCGCATTTGATGACAGCGCTACACAACATGAGAGGAGCTTAGGAATTTACCTCTCTCGAGAGTGAGGGGAGAAGAGGCTACCGCGAGGGATCGGTGATTTTGGCGGCGGTTGGATGCGAAAAGCCCTAATTCGGAGAGGTTTTGGGGTGATTCCACCACCTAGATCCGAGGAGATGCACCGGAAAACACAAATAAGACTGGATTAGTCGAATATACGACGAACACACGTTGAATTGACATGGTTACATCGATTGGGGAGCGAAAATTAGCAAAAACATTAAGAGAAAACTGAACTTAGGAGGCAAGATGAGTTTTCTTACCCAAGAGAAGCCAAATCGGGGCTCCAAAATCCACGAAAAGGGGTTTCGAGCAAAACCCTAGGAGTCCCTCACGAAAACCACTGGCCGGAACTAGGAGGAGCTAGGGTTGCCGGAGAAGAAAAGATGTCCTTGCCCTCACTGGCCGGAGAAGGAGAAAGGAGGGGAGAAAGTCGATGGGCCCCTTGGATGCAGCCGACCAAGAGGGGAGGGCTGCTGTGGGATTGTCGGCCAACGGGAGAGTCGGAGACGACGAGGAAGCAAGAGGAAGGAGCGTCGGGCCTGGAGGAGGGATTTGCCGGCCACTGGAGGCGGAGGAGTGGGCTGCCGGGCACTCGGGAGGTGGAGATGGGATCGCGGGTCGCTCGTCTTCGCGGAGACGGGGCTGCGGGCTGCGGCTGTGCGGGTTGCGAGATTTTGAGCACCGGTTCAGTTTCTTTTAAAGAGGGGGGGGGGTAGGTTTAGGTTTGGTTAGTATAAGTCTTTCTTTATAATTTTATTATTCTTATTCTTATTCTTATTATTATTACTATTATAATAGTTAGGGGTTGTTACAGTACTCATTTGATCAGATGAGTCCCACATATCGCGGATCATAGGTGGAGATAAAATTGAGGGAGCATAGGTGACTGGATGACTCCATTCACTTAAGGCGGTTGAAAGATTTGAGTTGCGACAAGACCCACAACGCTACCCTTTGATGCCACCCAGTAATAAAACACCCCTTTTTGAATTATAAGTAATTAATTAATCATTTACATGATTAAATAATTGTTTACTCAAAAATGTATAAGCTACATGCGGCTTAAAGGAGGGCACGAGGGCGTGTTTGCTTTGTGATGGTGTGAGGCTCAAGACGCTATCGACTTTTAGTTCTAGCGGACTATGTTGATTCGGAAGATGCAGGAGATCGATAAAAGCCGTCAGAATCTTGATCCCTTTTCCTGCTCTTGATGCGGATGCGGGAGTTTTTGAGATCTGTTCGCCTTCTCTGGATATAGGCGCGACTAAGCAAGAGGCACTCACGCAACATTGTACTACTCTCTTTGCTGTCGACGACGTACGAGGGTGATTGTATGGCCTCGACGAGGGTGTTGATTCGGTGGCTGAGCCAGCCGGGATAGATGTTGTATGTTGAGGACATTGCTGAAGATGAGGTGCAATGTGTACAGAGCGAAGGAGAGGTGTCGATGGAGGAGTGGGCCTTCGAGGATGACGTTGCTGAAGATGATTTCGTCAACAAAAAGCCAATGCTTCAACAAAGGTCTTTGCGGAAGTGTGGAGGAGGTAATCAAAGATGGCTACAAAAGGGAAGCATGGAGGAAGAAGGGGCGCTCTGATACCAAATTGTTATGGGCTCGCCGTAGAATGCCAATAGAGATGCCAGAGGATGGACGTAGGCGGGGATGACTGAGGCAAATGATACTATGGAGCCGGAACCATGTCTACCTAAGCAGGGCATGCTCTGAGGGAGAGAGAGAGAAATCACAAATTCATACAAGACAAGGAAATAGACTAACGTCTTGGATACTTTCATTCCATACAATGCATATTTTAAATAGTGCAATAAGACTCATAGTGACACTCATAACTTCCCACCATTACACTCCTAACTCCCAGCAACTAATAAATGCATGACAATAATTAAGAAAACACCAAAGACAATATAATAAAAATCCTACTCCATAACAGGTCATGAAGCCCATAACCGAAGTCTAAATTTTTTTTTTAGTCAACATAATTCAGTGAGATATCTATTGAGTTAAGAGAACTTGCAGAATGAAAATATTGTTTACAAGATAAAGGACTTCGAAAGATCGATCACATATGCAATTTTAGTCTGGGCGTTGTTAACACTTACCAATCCATTTTTGTCGCAGATAAAGAGATACCTAGCTATGGTAGATTTAAGTATATTTGATATCATTCAATAAATTGGGGATGAGGATGATGATATCACCTCTAGAATTAAGGCTTGGTGGCTAAAATAGAGAAGTAACTCAGGCGCACTATATGATAAGTGCATATCTTGAACTATTTAGGCTCTGTTTGGTTGAGCTGTTGCTGATGGTAAGCTGTTGATGATAAGCTGCTGAGAGAAAAAGTGTTGATTCCGAAAAATGGAGTTTGTTAAAAAACTGTTTGGGTGAAATGAAGTTTGCAAAACAGAGTTTTCAAAAAGTTGTTTGGAAACAAAACAGAGTTTTTAGTGAAATTTTTCTTCCCTATTTTTTAATTACGAACAATTTAATTTTTAGAATAAACATATATTTTTTAATAAAATAACATCAACACTCAAAAAAATGTTCCATACAGCTATTTTATAGTACTAACACCTGTCTTTTTGTCCTATGTTCTAGCTTCATACGACTGCTCTGCTATGATATTACACACAACAAATATAACATACACACACACATACACACATACACACATACACACACACATATATATATATAACACGCATATATAATATACACACACACATATAACAACACAAACCCGCACATACATATAACACACACACACTCAACAACACAAACCCACACATACATATAACACACACACAGGACAATCACACATCAACACACACGCACACAACAACACACCCACACACCCACACAAACACACATACAGGACACTCACACAACAACACACACAACAAAAACACACACACACATATAACATCACACTCACACAACAACACAACAACACACAATAGAAAATGCAAGAAAAAATTTAACATATTTGTTATCCTGCACCTACTTGTATGATCCTCCATCAAGTACTGAAGCTAAAGAAAAATAAGCGGAGAAGACATGACGGATCCGGGAAAAAGAAGAGTAAGGATACCTGGTATATTGGAGGCTGCGTGAGGAAGAAGAAGATGTATGGCTCCGGGAAGAAGAGGCGCACGCGGATCCAGCAAAAACCTCCAGTCTTATCACTGCCGTCGTCGAGGATCGTCGTCGATCGGGGAAACAGAATCGGCGCTGCTATCGCTCTAGGTCAAGGAGCCGATTGGGATTAGCGGGTTGTTGCGGCGGAACGGGGAAAAGATTGCGGCTGAAGAGGTATGGCTCCGGGAAGAAGAGGCGCACGCGGATCCAGCAAAAACCTCCAGTCTTATCACCGCCGTCGTCGAGGGTCGTCGTCGCTCTGGGAAGCAGAATTGCCGCTGCTATCGCGCTAGGTCAAGGAGCCGATTGGGATCAGCGGGTTGTTGCGGCGGAACGGGGAAACAAATTGCGTCTGGGGCTATACATAAAGCTGCGGAACCTAATAAACGCGGTTTCCAAAATCATCCGAGCCAAACACTGTTTTTTTGGCAAAATGGCGTTGCGTTTCCACCGCACCGGAGGTAATAAGCTCAACCAAACGCCACCTTAGTCAACTATGTTCTATGGATTTGAGTGTTATGCAATAAAAAAGTCCTTGATATCTAGCTGAGTTGTTAGAATAGAAATGGTCGGATGATTGTGTATTAAAAAAAGATTGATTAATGAGTGCTTATATTAGGAGTACCATCTATCCAAGATAATATCATAGAAAATAGACTTTATTGGTTTGAGTATCGAAAGTTAGAAAGTGCATCTATTAGATGAGTAGATAGACTTAATGTTGAAGGACTGTGGAGTAGGACGGAAGTAATGAGTGTGTAATCATTCTCTAACGAAATTCTAATGGATGAATGCAAGTGTAGTGTCCTGGAGGGATCTAAATGATGTTATGCTTCGGCAATTTTCCGACAAGAAATTACAACAAATTATGAAATTCTAGGCAATGCAAACATGCACGATAGAGATTAGGTGTTAGAAACTTTTAGAGAATACTAGGAAAAATAATGCATTGACCCATTAACTTGACCAATGTAGGATATTATGTTTAGTCTCACATTATTTGTATAACTAGATCTTACTCTCCTCTCTCCTATATATTTGTACTCATACTTGTTTTTTTGGTATTCAAGAAGTATATACAAGATTTGGACCTTTCTCTACATGGTATCAGAGGTAAACGGTCCAGCCTGTTTTTCTCTAACCGCCCAGTCCTCCTGTTAACGGGGCGACTGTTTTCTTGCTTAACCGCACTGTTTTGCGTCTTCCTTCTGTTCTAACCGTCTCCTTCTTCTCTCCCGTGGATCCACCTCCTCTTTCTATTCTACGCTCTTTTATAGCCTTCATCTCTCTGGCACGTGGACCCACTCCCGTGCGGTTAGATTTTCTTAACCGCCACGAGCTGCTCTCTACCCGCTGCGGCTACCCCTCTTCCCGCGGTTAGATCCAACCGTCTGGCCTCAAGTTCTACCCGTTGCGACCTATCTCTGTCCGCTGCGACCACCCTTCTCTTCTTGTCGCACGACCTCTTCTCGTTCTTATCGCTGTGGCCTCTTTCCTTGCCGCGCGATCTCTTTGTCGCAAGGAATCTTATCGCTCTTGTCGCAAGGAGGTCTTTCCCGCTGCGACCTGTCTCTGGCCTCAAGTTCTCTCCTTTACGCGCGGTCTCCTTCTTGCCGCAAGCAGTTCTTTCTTGCCGCAAGCAGTTCTTTCTTGCCTTGCCGCTCTTCTCTTGCCATCTGCCTTGTCGCTTCACGCTTCTCGGCTCGACTTGGCTGTTTGCGCGGATTGCTTCTACCGATCTTGTTGCGGTTTGCTTCTAACCGCACGGTCTGGTGCCCGTTCACCATTTTTGATCTTGGTGCGGTCTGCCTCTAGCCGCCGCGACTTGTTTCTATCCGCTGCGGGCTTTCTTCTATCTGCTGGTCGTGACCTTTCTTGCCGCTGGTGCGTTGTCGCCTTGATCGCTGCGTACTATCTCATAGTCGCTGCTTGTGCCCGCTGCGGACTGTTCCTTGCAAGATGTTCAGCTGTCCTCCGGGCTCTATGGTGTCTATTTCCGATTGTGGTACCTCCTGCCTTGCTCATAACTCATCTTAAATTTTGGATTTCGGGGCCTCTCACCACATTACCTCACGGAAACCACCACAATATTTGAATTTTGTGCATCCCAAGTTCATCACTATTGCTAGTGGGGACACCATTCCCGTTTCTGGCGCGGCAGATATTCACCTTGCTCCCTCCATCACTCTCCACTCTGCCCTTCATGTTCTGGGGTCTCCTTTCAACCTTCTCTCTATTGGTCGTCTTAATACTGATCTTGATTGTGATGTAATTTTTTCTTTCAACTTGTGTGTTGTGCAGGATCGCAATACACAGACTATCATCGGAAAAGGGCATCTGTCGAATGGTATCTATATCCTTGACCCTCTCCTCCAACAGTGTTGTCCTCTATTAGCTCTGTTGGTTGACATCGACGTCTTGGTCACGGTCCTCTAAACATACTCAAAAATCTCTCCCCGAAGTGTCCCTCCAAGAGTTCACGTGTGAGTCTTGTATCTGTGAGAAACATCATCGGTCTACGTTCTTCCACAAACTACTCGGAGTCCTGATCCCTTTGATCTAGTACACTCCAATATTTGGGGACCCTACAAAATTGCTAGTGTTTTTGGATATCGTTACTTTGTCACATTTGTAGATGACTACTCTCGGGTGACCTGACTGTATCTCTTTCGTGACCTCTCTGAATTACCTGGTGTATTCTGTACTTTTTTCATTGAAAATCGCAACTAGTTTTCCACTACAATTAAAACCCTCCGCACCGATAACGCCCGTGAATACACTAGTCATGCCTTTGTACACCTATGTGCTGAGTTTGAGATCATCCATCAAACCTCTCGTGCATATACCCCCCAACAAAATGGCGTTGCTGAACGCAAGAGTCGTCACCTGCTTGAGGTCACTCACTCTCTTATGATTCAAATGAATGTTCCCAAACAGTATTGGAATTTTGCGGTTTCTACCGCCTGCACTCTTATTAACCCCATGTCTTCCTCTATTCTCAATTTTGCTGTTCCCTTCAATCTTCTTTTTCTCTCCAAACCTCCTTTCTCCATCACCCCTCACGTGTTTGACTGCGTGTACTTTGTTCATCATCTTGACCCGTCCACTGACAATCTTGCTCCACGTGCCACTAAATATATGTTTGTGGGTTACTCTCGGACTCAGAAGGGCTACATTTGCTTTTCTCCAAAGGATCGCAAGGTTGTTACTTCTGCTGATGTCACCTTCCTCGAAGATCAGCCATACTGCTCTCAACCAGCTGATTCTCCACTTCCGCCACCTCTTCCGCGGCCTGCTATCCCTGTTCATTCAAACCTTCCACCTCTTCTTCCCACACCAATCCCACCTAAACCACCTATCATCCGTGTGTACACTCGACGTCCTTCTTCGTCTACTACCCTACGGGAGATGCCCTCCTCTAATGATGTTTTGCAGCCTGCGGATCCAACAACAGGTTCCACTGGCCACCTGATGACAAACTATGTCTCTTTTCACCGCCTCTCTCCGGAACTCCAACAAAGTGTTCTTTCTTTATCCTCTATTTCCACCCCTAATTCTGTGCAGGAGGCTCTCCAATATCCCGGGTGACGGTTGGCTATGAACGAGGAAATGTCTGCTTTTGGGCAAACCACACGTGAGATCTGGTCCCGTTTCCTCCTGGACAATCTTGTGTGGGATGTAAGTGGGTGTTTGCCGTCAAACAGGGTCCGATGAGACAGTTCACCGTTTGAAAGCTCCTATAACTCGTGGTTTCACTCAACAACAAGGTCTGGATTATGATGAGACTTTTTCTCCAGTCGCTAAACTCAATACTGTTCGTGTGTTGATCTCCCTCGCTGTTCACCGCCACAGGGCATTGCACCAACTGGATGTCAAAAATATTTTTCTTAATGACGATTTACAAGAGACCGTTTATATGCAGCAACCTCTCAGGTTTGAGACCACGGGGGAGTCTCTTGTCTGTTGTCTGAAGAAATCTCTTTATGGTCTCAAACAATCTCCTCGGACATTGTTTGATAAATTTAGTAAGATCGTTAGTGCTGTTGGGTTCACTCGGAGCTCACCGACTTCTCTCTGTTCACTCGTCATCCGTCCAACAATCACAGTGATTCTGTTAGTATATGTGATGATATTTTGATTACAGGAGACGATCTTCCAGGAATACGATGATCAAACAGCATCTGGCGACTGTGTTTCAACAAAGGACCTGAGAAGCCTTCGATATTTACTTCATGATGCAGGTTATTCTAGATGCAAGCCTGTGATACTCACATAGATATCAATCATAAGTTTTGTGCTCATGGCTCAGACTCTGATTTGCTACTTCCGAATCCAGAGTATTATCGTCGTCTTGTGTGAAAGATGATATATCTCACTGTTACGAGATCTGATATATCATTTACTGTTGGAGTTGTCAGTCGATTCATGCATGAGACACGCATCTCTCATCTTCAGGCAATCGAGCGTATTCTTCGATACTTGAAGACTGCTCCTGGACAAGGACTTGTATACAAGCTCTCTTCATCCCCTTATCTCTGATTGCATACTCTGATGCTGATTATGCTGGCTCGTTGGATGACCGTCGCTCCACAAGTGGATACTGCACTTACTTTGGAGGACATCTTATTACATGGCGCGGTAAGAAACAATCCGTGGTTGCTCGCTCATCTGCTGAGACCGAGTATCGATCGATGGCAGCAGTTGTGTCTGAGCTCACATGGCTTAAGGGTCTCCTTGATGATCTAGGAGTCAAGCTCTCCTCACCCGCCACTTTATTTTGCGACAGTCAAGCTGCTATACACATTGCCAAGAATCCGGTCTTCCATGAACGGACAAAACATATTGAAGTTGACTGTCATTTCATTTGGGAGAAGGTTTAGTTGAAGAAGATAGAGTTAACACATGTTCCTGCTGCTCAGCAAGTTGCTGACATCCTCACCAAGGCCTTACCACGACGTCTCTACTATCAGTTCTTGTCCAAGCTTGGTGCCTATGACTTGTACGCTCCATCTTGCGGGGGAGTGTTAGAGAATACTAGGAAAAAAGTATATTGACCCATTAATTTGGCTCATGTAGGATTTTGTGTTTAGTCCCCATTATTTGTATAGCTAGATCTTACTCTCCTCTCTCCTATATATTTGTACTCATACTTGTTTTTTTGGTATTCAAGAAGTGTATACAAGGTTTGGACTTTTCTCTACAGAAACAAAGATCAACTTCTTATGAGAATTAAGGCAAGATTGCTTTGATCAAATATTCGATGAATAAATCTTTCTTGTAATTTTAAAGACTGAGCAAACCTTCACCAATTAATATCTTAAATCTTATACAATTCAACAAGTATTCAATACAAAGTGGTATTCAATACAAAAGTGAAATGGACATCAAAATTAAACTTACAATATTAGAGTCTATGAGGAGTTTCACTGCTGTTTTCAGACTTCGACAGTGATTCCGGTGCGGGTATGTTAACTGATTTTATAGGTCGCTCGCCAAAGATTCAGGTACCTGGGAGGCTGCATATTGATGGAGGAGGAATGGCCAAGTATGTAAACATTATTCATTGTTTGGTAGTTACTAGGAAATCGGGGTACTTATTTGGAAATCAAGGTAGTTACTTAAATGGTGGTGGAGGGGGAGATGAGGAGGTGGCTGGAAGGTTCTCGGAGAGGTGGTTTCCGACGGTTAGGGGAGGAGAATGGGGGGAAAGGCTGGCGGTTAAAAGGCCAGGAGCTGGGCTAGGCTTTGACACCGAGATTCCGCGGCTTCGGAACCGTAGAAGGATCACAAAATCTAGAATTTCTCCCAAAATTCTGTAATAATCTGAAAGTGAACTCCAAATTCTATATTTATAGGCTAACAGTACGCAACAAACGACTATGGTTGGACAGTACAAAATACACATAAATGGTACGTAAATAGTGTACAAAAAAATATGAAAATACATAGAAATTGTCCCGTTGGCGGTCTGAATGAGACTATGAACTTGGATCATCCATACGACAATCCTAACTTCTCCAATGTGTGTAAAACTGAATAGGCTCTGATACAGTCGGCCTGCCTAAGAACTACAATCCCCATCCGATTGGGTAGGAGAATGGATAGTCCCTGTTAGCGTGGTTTGAAACTCATCAAAGTTATTGAAAATGATTTGTATATTTTAGGTTTAACACCTTGAATATTACTCCATAGGGACAATTAGAAAATGATTCATAAACAAATAGTTTGGAGAAGGTTCTGCAGATGTACATAAAAATCATTCTATTTTCCTGTCCCCTCTCTCCTTGATTTCTCTTGCTCTTTAAATCCGTAATTTAAATTTTAGCGGATTTGATAAAATCCTAAATCCTGTTCAGATTTTGATAAATCAAGACAAATCAAAGATTGACTAAATTCCATAAACATTAGCCAAATTCAATCTGTTTGGCTGGATTAGGGATAAATCACTTTAACATCTAAATTCCCCCGCAATCAAATTGCTCAACAATGCATGTCCTATTTTTGATTCCAGTGATTAAATTTTGGGTTTGGCGGCTTAAGTGATTGTTCATACAACAAGATCGTTATGTTTTAGAGGGGAAAAACATTTTTATGTGCATTTGGATTTTTCTGTCAAAATTCATGTAAGGTTTCTTTAAATTTATATTATATAGTAAAGTTTTCATTTTCTATAAATGATGACCATTATGTTTCAATGTGCTTATATAACTCTTTTCATTAAGGCTCCGTTGGGGGGGACTTATTTTCACCGGTCAAGCGTCGACCGCATGAACCGGACTTAATTATCCCGGTTCATGCGGTCTGACGCTTGACATGAAAATAGTCCCCCAAACGAAGCCTAAGTCATCTTGCTCTAAAATCAGCGCATTATGGCTGGTTTTGAGCATTTTTGAAATAGGGGAGCAAAGCATATCTTCCAATTTGTTATTTACTATTTTCCAGGTTTTGTGGAGAATGGATCTTCTTCTGTTGGACCTAACAGATCATGGAAGTCTATGGAAATTGAAATAGAGTCCTTGTTAGAGAAGCTACTGGACATTAATGATGCCATGAGCCGGTGTGCTGCATCTGCAGCATCGACAACATCTATTACCCAAAAGTTAGCAAGGCATAGAGATATACTACACGAGTACTCGCAGGTAATTTCTGTTTTTTTTAAATTTCATTATAGCATCACTTTTTGGGATTATCTAAGCCAGTGGTGGAACTATTCACGAGCACAATCGGACACTTGTCTGGGTTCAATTTTCGGGGAAAACTATATATGTTCATTGGCTCTTGAATAATAAAACTTTAAAGTCGATTTCTCTTCAACCGCCCAACAAAGCCCAAACCTAAAAGCGGCGTTGTACTCCTCAAAAAAACCCACACAAAATAGAGTTCTTAATCGAAGGTTTTCATGAAGTTTTGATGATGCTTCATGTTAAAATAATTAGTCACCTCTTAATTATTAATATTTTGTTGTATTCTCTTGTAACACCCTCTACTATATATAGAAGGCAATATTATTATTCAGCAATGAAAGATGAAATTTACGGTTTGACATGGTATCAGAGCCTGCAGTCTAGCCGTTCGCCCTAGCCGCTTGCTCTTCGTTCTCGTTCTCTTACGCTCGAACTTGTAACCATGCCATCGGCCTCCCACCTCTCCCCTCTCCCTCCACCGCAGATCTTTCTCTCCTACAAGCGATGATTCTATAGTAGCCTGGCGATCGGCGCACGGTCCGATCGGTAGCCTGCGATCGGCAACGCACGGGCCGATCGGCGCACGGGCTGATCGGCGCACGGGACGTTCGACTTGGTCGGATGGCTCCTCCTCCGACAACTGTCTAATGTGCCCATTTTTTTCAGAAAATTTTTGCTTTTCCCTCATACTAGGGGGACAATTGGTCGCTCCACTAGATCTCCCTATATCGTTGATCTAGGGTTCTACCTCTCCACATGCTTTCACTCATGAAAAGGGCTCTACCTCTCCATATGCTTTCACTCATGAAAAGGGCTCTACCTCTCCATATGCTTTCACTCATGAAAAGGGCTCTACCTCTCCATATGTTTTCACTCATGAAAAGGGCCTTGCCTACTCCTCCAGACCTTCTTTGACTTCATCGCTCAAGGATCTATTGCTCTAGGATCCCGGACGGTCCAATTGGCGGTGTCCGTCATTTTTTCCGGCAACGACGCTTTTCCGGCGATCTTCCAGTTGCTGTTTTTGAGCTAATTCAAAGTTCTTCGGCGTTTCTTTATTCTCTGATTTCATTATGTCTGTCGTGGTTGATTCTCGTGACGTATCACAAACCGCCGGATCTACCCGAGTTGGCATGATTATACAACGTCCTAGATTATCATGATTCGTCTTAATACAACAAATTACTTATCATGGTCTCGATCTATTGCCTTGACCCTTAAGATTCGTCGTTTGTTTGGCTATGTTAATGAGACTATTAAGGAGCCAGAGAAGACTGCGTCCACGTGGGCACAATAGGAATCAGAGAACTCTTTGGCTATGTCATGGTTGATTAATTCCATGTTTGGAGTCATGCCGAATCTACATATTCCCAGAAAGGAAACACTGCTTAGATCTTTCAGCTACGAAGGAAAATCTTTCTACTTCGACATGGTGATTGCCCACCGCCTACCTATTATTTGGAGTTCACTCAGCTATATCAGGAGTATGATCATTTTACCTTCCTCGACCTTGTCTGCTCCGCTGATGCAATCCTAGTTCGTGCTCATGAAGATCAGAACATGGTGTTTGAGTTTCTACATGGTTTACGCCGGGACGTTGACCAGATTGTTGTTCAGATCCTTGGTCGCACTTCAGTCCCTTCGTTGTCAGAGACGTATAGTATTGTTCAGCAGGAATATGACCACCGCCAGTCTTGGAGTTCAGAGGTTCTCACTAGTGGATATGCTATTGTTGCTTCTCATTCTGGAGGCACCAATCCTCGGAACTTTAAGCCCAGGCCCATGGACAAAGACCACCTGATGTGTGACTACTGTGGTCGGAATCGACATACTCGCGACACCTGCTTCAAATTGCATGGGCTCCCTACATCAAGATGTGGAATGGTCCCTCGTGGGGGCCGTGGTGGACGTGGTCATGGACGCTCCAATTTTAGCTCGCCTTGCATGCTCACCTGACTAAATTCATTGATGATAGTACCTCTAGTGGCCAGATCTCTGAGCACTCATCTTTACCCGGGGCCTTTTCTACTGATGAGATGATGACCCTTCATCGCATGAATCATTGATTATCCTTCGAGCCCACTCCCGATCCATCCTCTTCATTTGCTCATTCAGGTACTCCAAGTGCTCACTTTGCTGTTGCACCGCTACAACTCATTGGATCATTGATTCTGGAGCCACAGACCATATGACTGGATCATCGTCATATGAGCAAAGAGTGATTCAACATAAATTCTACATCTTGGAACCAAGCTAATTTTGGGGCGGCTTTGTGATAATGGAACCAACCAGCAAAAAGCATTAACGATGCAAAGACCAATGCACCAATTGCGGTACAATAGAGTTGTAATTCACTAGTGATTACAGAGGCTCTCCAAATCTGAAAAAACCCGGAGGTTATTTGTATTCCTCGGAAACCACCGGCCACATCCCCATTCAATACTTCTTGACCTACTATTGGCCAAACCACTTGGGCACTGGGTACAATATGAGTAGGATCGCTTAGCCATGCTTCATAATTTGAAAACGGGCGCCATGGAAGTACATGCCACTCAGCCAAAGAAATATAATAGAGATTGACTGAAATGAGCACTAAATACTTTTAGGGTTTCGCACCTTTGGCGCGACGCGATATGGCGAGCGGGCCATAAGTTTCACACCTGGCACCAACTCGATCGTGAAGTCAATCTCCCGCTGGGGTGGTAGCCCAGGGAGATCCTTGGAAACACATATGTAAATTCCGACACAATCGGAATCTCGCATACACTGGCCTTAGGCTCAACAGCCTGAATCAGTGCGAAGTAACACTCCGCACCTTTCCGAACAGCCTTGACTACTTGGAGTGCAGACATCAACGTCCCGCCCACTCCTTTCATACCCGCGAACTTTGTCTCTTGTTCGGTATTCTGGCCCAACGTGGCCTCTTTGGATTGCAATCAATCAAGGCATGCTGCTCCGCAAGCCAATCCATACCAAAAATCACGTCGAATTCCGATATCGGCAATATAGATGCAGTCAAACCGAAATCCCGACTTCCTATTTGGACCGCCACATCGCAAGCTTGATCCGCAAGCATACAACAGCCATTCGGCAACACCACTCTGACGCTATCTGTCTTTGCACGACTAGGTATCCCAAGCCGCGCTATGAACTCGCTAGACAGAAAGGAATGCGATGCACCTGTATCAAACAGTGCTCGCGCCAGCGTGTCCCGAATCATCACAAAACCTGTGACAATCATGTCACACACACAAGCCGCAACCACAGAGGCATTAAGCAAAACATACAAACAATAAAATACTTAAACACTAAACTCGTACCTGTGACGACGTCACTTTGCTTGATGGCCTCCTGCAGGCCAAGATTGTAGATCCGGGGCTGCGCCTACGAGGCAGAGGAGTCCACTACTGCCTTGCCCTTCTCCGCATACGACGCTCCCGCCTTCTTTTCATTCTTTGGCGGCACCCGACACTCTCGGGCTATATGCCCCACCCGTCCACAATTCAAGCATGTACGAGTATCCGACCTTGAGGTAGCCCCCGACGTTGCTCCCGATGCAACTGATGAAGGAGCTTGTCCACTTGTCTTGGACTTCTTGCCCCATTTCTTCTTATAAAATGGTTCCCAGGTCGGGGCACCTTCCATTCCGGTTGTGTCACAGCCAAAGCCCTCTTCCCCTGCACCCTCTTCATATCTTTTTCTAGCGCGCTTGCAGTGTCGACCAACGCCTGGAAGCCTTGGTTCACAGAACTAGAAAGCAGGAACCTCAACTCGTCCCGCAGTCCTTCATAGAACCTATTTGTCTTCCTCTGCTCATCAGCAAATATCGAACCCGCATACCGCCCTAAACGTGTAAACTCATGCAGATAAGCTTCCACACTGCCATCACCTTGCGTCAGCCTTTGGAATTCATTCTCCATGACAATCCGTTGCGCCGCAGGAAGGTGCTTTGCTAGGAAGAGTCGAGAGAATTCTTCCATCGATACTTGTGTTAAGGGACGACCCGCCAAGTAATGCAGCTCCATCTCGTCCCACCACAGTCTAGCCTCTCCTTCAAGAAGGAAAGTTGCTAAGGTGACTTTCTGATGCTCCTTCGTTCCAATCGCCATCATAATCCGCTTGACGCGCGATAACCAATCCTCAGCCTGTGCAGCAGCTCCCACTCCCGAGAACGTCGGCGGGTGAAAACTCATAAAACCGTGTCAACTGCTTCTCAGCGGTTCGAGGATTCACAACCACAACAGGTTCTGGCCTCGTCTCCACCTATTCTGGCCGCACGGCCGGCTGCGCCTGCCCCTGCGCCTGCCCAACCGAATGTCCTTGAACCATCGCAAACAAAGCCTCAGCAATTTGTCGCACGTTTCTGCAGATGGCGAGGTGTAGGCACCTCAGTTGGTGTCGTACTTTCAGCCGAACGCTGGGGCTCCGATTGCCCCGCACCACTCCGAGTCACCTAAAGGGGACAAGACAAACACATTAGCGGCCTTACACAAGCAAACAACACAAAATAGGAACACGCAGGTTCCTCAAACACAAGAATTTGCATTCCTATCATGGACATTCAAGAGTTCAAACGTTTACCGTGGTTCGCACAGACACGTGCTCACCGCCCCACAAAAGAAGTCGACCACGACGTCGAGAGGGAAAGATCAAGACAGCTGATACCAAAAATGTAACAACCCCATCCGTTCATATGGTATATACTAGAAGGTCCGGCCGGGGCCCCACAGCATATATCACAAACAGGCGGTGAAGGTACGAGATGATACCAGAGTAGCGCACGCACCTTAACACATTGCATTCTAGCGGAAGCCTATACTAACACTTGAACTCCACACTTGAATGTCCAACATATAAAACAACTCCACATTGTATATATATATATATATAATAGGAATGTCTTACAACAACACAATTTGGCTTTATGGCCTTACAAGGTTTTCAAACAGTGGCCTAAACATTGGCACGCAGACCGGCCACACTAAAAGAAAACACAACATTCATTCCAAATAGCCTTCGAGGGCTAGCAGCAGCAGTAGCAGGGACATCAACCTTTATGCGTCTCGCTTGGCTCTCCAGCACCTGCACAAGGACATTCCACCCAAGGGTGCCAAACAGAGGCAACGTTCAACATTTAGCTGAACAAATTATAACGACCCTACCCCTTTTCTCGGGGCGCGGTAATCTTCCCTGCAGGCATATCATATCACAAGCATGACAATATATCTCATATAATGTGCTTTCACGTACACATGCCATCACAACCGTCAGTCACCGGGCCCGACGATCCGTGCACTCAGGGCACATTCTTGGTGTACCGGCGAACCAGTTTCCACCACCGTATCAGGGTCACAACCCAACGGTTACAACAAAATGTAACAACCCCATCCTTCATATGGATATATACTAGAAGGTCCGGCCGATGCCCCACAACATATATCACAAAACAGGCGGTGAAGGTACGAGATGATACCAGAGTAGCGCAGCGCACCTTAACACATTGCATTCTAGCGGAAGCCTATACTAACACTTGAACTCCACACTTGAATGTCCAACATATAAAACAACTCCACATTGTATATATATATAATAGGAATGTCTTACAACAACATGAAAGTTGGCCTTATTGGCTTACAAGGATTTCAAACAGTGGCCTAAACATTGGCACGCAAGCCGGCCACACTAAAAGAAAACACAACATTCATCAAGCATAGTCTGCTCTCGTTCCCAAGAGAGCTCCTCTCGACCGCAATTGTCCATCGGACCTTGACCATCCTGATCTCTTTATTGCGTAGCCGCTTGACTTCCGAGTCTTCAATACGCACGGGCTTGACCTTTGTCGTCAACCCACTATCAATAGCACTTGATCGACCGCGATCACTTGCGTAGGCTCTTGTACCGCCTTCCGTAGCACCGATATATGGAATACATCATGTAGACCACTGGGCTCCACCGATAGCTTCAACCGATAAGCTGCTTCGCCAATCCGCTCCAGAACCTCAAACGGCCCAAGGTACCTCAAATGATTGTCATATTCACCATTTTGTTTGGCAGAGACAATGTAAACATTGTTGATAGAACCATTTTCTCTATTACAGGAAACAGATCTATTGATTGCTCTTCTCTTACATTGGTTTCTGGCCTTCATGTCCCTTCTTTTACTCGCAACCTCTTATCTATTAGTCATATTACAAACTCCGTGAACTGCTCTGTCACTTTCTTTCCTTCTTACTGTGTCTTTCAGGACCTGCAGATGATTGAATCTGACAGGATGTGTGATGGATTGTACGTGTTTGATGCTGTTGTTCCTCATGTCTTTCATTTAAAACAGCTTCTTCTGTTGGCTACCTGTCATCGTCGTTTGTTATTTACGATGTTTCTTCCGAAATACTATTGGGGTGATTCCCTTCTTACTGCAGCTTAACTCATCAATCGTATGTTGTCCCATCATCTGAGCAATCACACTCCTCTTCATACCTTAGGTATCCCTCCTACTACTGTTTTACCCCGTGTGTTTGGATGTTTATGTTTTGTTCACATTCATAACATTAATCGAACAAAAGTTGATCCTCGTGTCATTCGTTGTGTGTTCATTGGTTATTCTCCTACACAAAAATGGTACAAATGCTATCATCTTCCTAGCAGGAAAATCTGTCTTTATAAATGTCACTTTTCCTGAAACTACCTCCTATCACGAGTTCTCACTTCATGGGAGTCTTCACACTTGGAAGTGAGTGCTCCTACTTTTCCTTTTCCTGTTCCTCCTCTATACATTACCACTCATGGGGAGAGTATGAATATTCCCAAAGAAAAGGAGTTGCAACTTGCAAGTGTATACTCGGAGAAGCAAAAGATCAAACACTCAATCACATCCCATAATACTAGAGCCACCACTGGATTCGTCTACAACACCTCTTAAGTTACCTATTACCCTCCAAAAAGATATACGCTCATCCACTCAACATCCTTTATCTAACTGTGTCATATGCCTCTTTAACCTCTTCTCATAAAGCCTTTGTCACTTCTCTTTTCTCCGTGTTTGTTCCCGGTATATGGTAGGAGACACTTGGTCACCCAAAATGGACAAATGTGATGATAGAGGAAATGCAGATTCTAGAAAAAAACCATACATGAGACCCAATCGATCTCTCTCCTGGCAAGAAGTTAGTTGGTTGTCGATGACTTTTTATAGTAAAGCAGAACTCTGAAAGTATTGTGGAGAGATTCAAGATACAATTGGTGGCAAGAGGCTATACCCAAACTCATGGTATTGACCACCAATAGACATTTGCTCCTGTGGCAAAAATGAATACAATACGGGTCCTATTATCCTATGCCACCTGTAAAGGATGAGACCTTTAACATCTGGATGTAAAAAATGCTTTTCTTCACAGTGACTCTTTTACCTCATGTGTTTGGATGTTTATGTTTTGTTCACATTCATAACATTACTCGAACAAAACTTGATCATCGTTCCCTTCATTGTGTGTTCATTGGTTATCTCCTACACAAAAATGGTGCAAATGATATCATCCTTATAGCAGGAAAATCTTTATCTCTATGGATATCACTTTTCATGAAACTACCTCCTATTATGAGTTCTCACTACAGGGGGAGTCTTCGCACTTGGAAGTGAGTGATCCCACTCTTCCTGTTCTTGTTCCTCCTCTATACATTACCACTCAAGGGGAGAGTGTGAATATTCCCAATGAAAAGGAGTTGCAAGTGTACACTCAAAGAAACAAAAGATCAAACACTCAATCACATCCCATAATACTAGAGCCACCATACGCTCATCCACTCAACACCCCTTGAATTACCTGTTGCCCTCCGAAAAGGTATACGCTCATCCACTCAACATACTTTATCTAACTATGTGTCATATCCCTCTTTAACCTCTTCCCATAAAGCCTTCATCACTTCTTTTTCCTCTGTGTTTGTTCCCGGTACATGGCAGGAGACACTTGGTCACCCAAAATGGACAAAGACGATGATGGAGGAAATGCATGCTCTAGAAAAGAACCATACATGGGACCTGGTCGATCTCTCTCCTGGCAAGAAGATAGTTGGTTGTCGATGACTTTTTATAGTAAAGCAAAACTCTGAAGGTATTATGGAGAGATTCAAGACACGATGGTGGCAAGAGCCTACACCCAAACTTATGGTATTGACTACTAAGAGACATTTGCTCCTATGCCAAAAATGAATACAATACGGGTCCTATTATCGTATGCTGCCTGTAAAGGGTGGGACCTTCAATAGCTGGATGTAAAGAATGTTTTCCTTCACGGTGAGTTGGAAGAGGAAGTTTATATGTCAATGCCTCCTGGTCTTGTCCCTATCGACTCTGAAGGGAAGTGTGTAAATTGAAAAAAGCTTTATATGGGTTAAAATAATCTCCGAGAGCTTGGTTTGGGAGACTTTACAAAGTCATGATCTCATTAGGCTATACCCAAAGTCATGCCGATTACACTCTATTTATCAGACAAAAAGAGATAAAGGTAACCTTCTTGATTGTATATATTGATGATATGGTTATTACATGCGATGACATAGATAAGATTTGTGCCCTGAAACTCAAATTTGCTAGTGAATTTGAAGTGAAAGACTTGAGTAAGTTGAGATATTTTTTATGAATTGAGATAGCAAGATCAAAATATGGTATTCATATTTCACAGCAGAAGTATGCCCTTGATTTATTAAAACAGACGTAAATGAGTAGTTGTAAGTCCATACATGCATTTTTCTAAGGTTAGACATCTTGATGTCATGCACATCTTGATGTCAACTGTGATGCGGGACAGGCGTCACACCTGCCCGCCACCCTGGAGTCCCAACAGGGGGCCCACCTGGAGTCATCACCAGGCGACTTTCATCAGCGCCGCGGCCCGTACACCCCAACCAGCTCTCCGTCATGGAGTCACCACCATGCGACAGGTTGTTGAGGCCGGAGCTCGATCCCCTGACCTCCTAGATAAGAGGCCTTCACCAGCGCTCTCATCACCAACTGAGCCGACTCAGTTGGTGATGAGAGCGCTGGTGAAGGCCTCTTATCTAGGAGGTCAGGGGATCGAGCCCCGGCCTCAACAACCTGCCGCATGGTGGTGACTGCATGACGGAGAGCTGGTTGGGGTGTACGGGCCGCGGCCCTGATGAAAGCCGTCTGTTGCTGACTCCAGGTGGGCCCCCTGGTGGGACTCCAGGGTGGCGGGCAGGTGGTGATTCCATGGTGGAGATCTGGTTGGGGTGTACGGGCCGCGACCCTGATGAAATCCGCCTGGTGCTGACTCCAGGTGGGCCCCCTGGTGGGACTCCAGGGTGGCGGGCAGGTGTGACGCCTGTGCCGCATCAGGAATTCTAT
Organism: Platanthera guangdongensis; assembly: GCA_039583875.1. Lineage (NCBI taxonomy): Eukaryota > Viridiplantae > Streptophyta > Magnoliopsida > Asparagales > Orchidaceae > Platanthera > Platanthera guangdongensis. Next base: position 45,314,802 of record CM077152.1, read on the forward strand.
TCTCTCATAGTGATAACTTAAAATTTGAAGAATATACTACATGATCAATTAGTGATAGAAGATCTACTACAAGATATTGTTCTTTTGTTGGGGCTAATCTAGTCACTTGAAGAAGCAAAAATCATGTAGTGGATCGCTCTAGTGTTGAGGATGAGTTTAAAGTTATGGCTCATGGTATATGTGAGGGGATGTGGCTTCGTTTTCTCTTGAATGATCTTGGTTTATTGGAAACCGATCCCTTCAACTTGTATTGTGACAACAAAGCTGCAATCAACATTGCTCAGAACCCTGTCCAACATGATTGCACCAAGCACGTTGAAGTTGACCGACACTTCATTAAAGAAAATATTATCAAAGGGATTGTATTTATCTCTTTTGTTCACTCGGAGAACAACAACTTGCAGATTTCCTCACCAATGCATTGAGCAAAAAAACATTTGTGACTACTATTAGCAAGTTGGGCAAGAAAAACATTACATGCCCAACTTGGGAGTGTTAGAAATAATTATTCACCTTTTAATATTTAATATTTTGTTGTATTCTCTTGTAACACCCTTTGCTATATATAAAGGGCAATATTTTTATTCGGCAATGAAAGATGAAATTTTCGGTTTGACACTTCATTATGAACTTTCTTGAGCTTATTTCTAGTGATCCAGTGATTTGATTGAAGAATCATCACCATTAATGGACTTATGGAGACTATTCATAAAATTACAAAAAAAATTGGGCTGATCAAAAAACTTTTATTTCTCTACTCGACGGTTAGTACTACAACCTTCTTCTCCTGCCATATGAGTCTATGATCAGGGGAAATTTTTGTTTTTTAATGATGATGATCTATACAATAAAATTTAAATAATTTTATTATGATCGACTTAAGTTTGGAAGTTGGAATATAGGTACGTTAACGGAGAAAATGATGGAAGTAGTATATACGATGATTAGGAGGATGATGAATATTTTATGCCTGCAAGAGACTAGATGGGTGAGTGAAAAAGCTAAATTTTTAGATAATTCAGGTTTTAAATTGTAGTATACAGGAAAAAATAAAACAAACAGTGAAGTAGGTATTATTGTGGATACTAGTTTGAAGGATGAAGTTGTTGGGGTAAGTAGAAAAGATAATAGAATTTTAGCTCTTAAATTGGTCATAACAAAGGAAACTATTAATGTGATCAGTGCCTACGCGCCACAAGTAGAATTAAGTGAAGCTATTAAAGTGCAATTTTGGGAAGACTTAGATGATTTAGTAAGAGAAATCCCACAAAGAAAGAAGATTTTCATAGGAGGAGACTTAAATGGACATATATGGAAGAAAAATGTTGATTACACAACCGTTCATGGAGGATATGAATATGGAGAAAGGAATGAAAAATGAAGAACCATTTTGAACTTTGGCCCACCACATGAGCTAATTGTGTCAAATGTGCTTTTCATAAAGTGGGAAGAACATTTAATTATGTTTAAAACCGGCCAAATAAGTCACAAATTGATTATTTTATGACTCACAAAATGAATAAAATGATTTATAAGCATTGCAAAGTCATAACAGGAGAAAATTTGACAACACAACATAGGTTAGTGGTGTTAGATGTACAAATTAAATATAATAAATTTAAGACAAGAACAAAAATGTTGCAAAAATTCGTGGTGGAACTTGAAGATGAAAAAACAGGTTGCTTTCAAGACAGCAGTTATGGAACAACTAGTTGATGACCCTTATGTTGATCCTAATATCTCATGGAAAGTTATGTCTTCACATTTAATGATAAGTGAAAAGAATGTACTTGGAGTATCAAAAGGTCGTGCGCCCCCAATTAAAAAATCTTGGTGATGGAAAGAGGAAGTGCAAGACAAAGTGAAGACAAAGAGGGCCAGATATAAATTACTTTATGCTTGTAAGAATGATAAAAACTTAGCCAGATATAAAGTCACCAAAAAAGAAGCTAAACAGACAGTATGTAAAGCACGAAGTCAAGCTTATGAAGAATTTTATAAACGACTAGATACCAAAGATGGAAAGCGTGACATATATAAAATTGCTCGAGGTAGAGAAAAGAAGACAAGAGATAAAGTCAAGTAAAATGCATAAAAGATGAGACAAATAAAGTTTTGACGGATGATATGGATATTAAAAAGTGATGAAAAGGATACTTTTATCAACTTTATAATGAAACCAAGAACAATGAATTGAACTTAGAAGAGTTGAGTAAATCAGAGAAGTATAAGAACATAACATTTTATTGTAAAATTCAAGTATCAGAGGTAAATGATGCTCTAAATAAGATGAAAAATGAAAAAGCGGTTAAGCCAGACGATATACCAATCAAAGTATGGAAATGTTTAGGAAATTAAAAAATTTTGCTGCTTACATATTTTCCTAATAAAATACTGAAGTCAAAGAAAATGTCAGACTAATGAAGAGAAAATATCTTGGTACCTTTGTATAAGAATAAAAGAGATATAAAAAATTGTGTTAATTACTGAGAAATTAAATTGATGAGTCATATCAGGAAACTATGTGAATTTGTAATAGAAAGAAGAGTAAGATGAGAGAGTAACATCTCAAAGAATCAATTTGGATTTATGCCTGGGCGGTCGACCATGAAATCTATACATCTCTTGAGGAGACTCATTGACAACTATCGAGAAAGAAAACAAGATTTGCATATGCTGTTTATTGATCTTGAGAATGCTTATAATAGAGTTCCAAAAAAAATCTTTTGGAGATTCTTAAAAAAGAAAGATGTAAATGTATCATATATTGACATGATCAAAGATATGTGTACAAATTCAGTTATAAGAGTGAGGACATATGGAGGATTAACACAGGAATTCCCTATCACTGTTGGCTTACATCAATGTTCAGCTTTAAGCCCTTATCTTAGATGAGCTCACCAAACATATCCAACAAGCAATGCCTTGGTGTTTATTGTTTGCGGATGATATCGTTTTGATTGATGAGACGCGCGAGAGTGTAAACACAAAACTTGAATCTTGGCGAGATACTTTAGAAAAGAAGGGTTTTAGGTTGAGCAGGGCAAAGACAGAGTACATGGAGCTTAAATTTAGCAATACAATGACTTCGTTATTAAGTTCGGTGATCAAAATATTTCTCGTAGTGAATGTTTTAAATATCTTAGATCGATAGTTCAAAAAGACAGAGGTATTGATAAAGATGTGACGCATAGAATCAAAGTGGGTTGGTTGAAGTGGAGAGGCGCGTCAGGGATCTTATGTGATCGTAAAGTACCACTAAAACTTAAGGGCAAGTTTTACTGTACTGCAATTAGACCCGCGATGCTCTATGATTCTGAGTGTTGGGCAGTGGATTGTGTACATGGGCGAAAAATGGGAGTTGCGGAGATGAAAATGCTTAAGTGATGTGTGGATACACGAGACTAGATAAAATTAGGAATGAATGTATCAGGAATGATGTAAAATGAACTTCACTAATTTTAAATTTAAGCGAAATAATTGATGTAAATTGAACTTCACTAATTTTAAATTTAAGCGGAAATATACTCGACACACAATATTAGATTTTTGCTTTGGAGTAACACCTCGTATCAGAAAGCTAACTTCCGGTTTTTACAAAAGTTTCGACCTAAATAAAATGCGGCGAGGGAACAAACGCGCAGGATTTAAACACCAAAGTAGAAAGAAAACGGTTAGGAATGTGGAGGGCTAGCGCGCACTACACTTGGATGTGACAATACCTTGCTGAAATTATCATAACAAACTACCAAAGAAGAGATTGAGAGTTGGAGGAAAGATACCTCACCGGGAGGACTCCGACATGTGCCTTCCAAGCTCTTCACTGGCGGTGGCGGCCGTCGAGGACGGGGTCTGGCGAAATGGCGGCTGTCGGGGGCTGTTTGGGTGGTGGAGAAGGTGGAAGGACGACGGTTGTTAGGTTTTGTGGAGTAGACGGGCGACTGGAGGTGAGCAGTAGATGGTAGGACGTAGGGTTGGGGTGGAGAGGAGAGGGTGGCTGGTTTTGGAAGCTCGAAGTAGACTCTCGGGAGGATTGCCGGCGGTGGGCAATGGGAAAACGGAGATCGGGAGAACAGGAGTTGCGGGAGGCTCGGCGACGGGCGAAAATAACCCTGCACGGTGCAGACTGGAAGCGTGGAAGGCGGAGGGAAACCGGGGCGACTGGAGGGCTTGCAGGCGGGGGAAAAACAGCGGCTCCGGGGTGGTCGACGGGAGGAACTGGACGGAGGCACGTGCACGGGTTGACGGCGGAAGGAACTCGCCAAATGCAGCGGGCTTCAACAAGTTTCTCCAAACCGGTCTAGGGCAACAAAGGAAAAGCTCCTATTTATATATGCTTCCTCCCTCTCTCAATCTCAATTATTATAAGTAATTTTTTTTGATTTAAGCAACTAATTTCAGCATTTGTCCCCCAAAACTAGCGCGACGAACCACCCCACACAATCCGAACCGGACCAATCCATTTAGGGTCACGCGAGGCGGTCAATCTCACGCGCCAGGACAAAATAACGCAGTTCACATAAAGGCACAAAAATAAAAGATACAATGTTGCGATAAGCATAAAAAAATACGTCGTTGGCAACGACAATAAGAAAATAACTAAAGGGCCGACGACGGGGTCACATCAGTTCCCCCGGGGTTGAGAGAACTCGACTCCGGCGAGACTGTGCTGATGACTGCAACTGAGAGGTCCAGACGTCGACGCTGTAACTCTCTGGCACTGATCCAGCTGCTTTCCAAGACGTCCCTGCTGCGCCAGGAGACCAAGTATCGCTGGTAGGCTCCTGCTCGCGTCTGGAACTCCCGAACATCGAGTACCTGGTCAATCTCCTCAGTGGTGGGTGTGAAGGCCGGCTGAAATCCTGCGGTCGTCCCGGGCTCCAGGCTAGGTGGCGGCAAAGGAACGGTAGGTGGAGGGCCGTGGAAAACGGAAAGGTCTGCCACATTAAAAATCGGCGAAGTACCGAATTCTAAGGGCAGATCAATAAGGTAGGCGTTCTCGCCCAGCCGTTTCCTCACCTGAAAAGGGTCGAAACAACGTTGCCGGAGTTTGTGGTACGACCCACTGGGAAATCTTTCCTTTCTGAAATGTACCAACACCCAATCTCCTTCCGAAAAAGAAACGTCGCGCCGATGAATATCGGCGCTTGCCTTGTATTTTTCGGATGTTACCTGTAATTGATTATGAATAACTTCATGCAAGGATTTTAAATTATCAATCCAAGTGGTAGCCTCAAAGGAAACACGCTCGTGAGAAGGTAAGGAGTGGCGATCGAGGAAATGCGGAATGGGAAACCCATAGACAATCTCAAAAGAAGACTTTCGGGTGGAACGATTTATGGTACTGTTGTAGGCAAATTCGGCTTGGCTAGTGTCAAATCCCACTGCTTAGGTTGTTCCCCCCCTAAGCATCTCAATAGGTTGCCCAAACTTCGGTTGACCACTTCAGTTTGCCCATCAGACTGTGGGTGATACGCACTACTAAAATTTAATTTTGTGCCAAGTTTATTCCATAAAGTTTTCTAAAAGTAGCCCATGAAGCGAGTGTCCCTATCGGACGTGAACGTGCGTGTAACACTATGAAGTCTAACTACCTCCCTGAAGAAAAGATTAGCTATGTGCGCGGCGTCAGAGGTCTTCCGACAAGGTATGAAGTGGGCCATCTTGGAGAATCTATCAACGACTACAAATACGGAGTCGACTCCACGCGTCGCACAAGGGAAACCGCTCACAAAGTCCATGGAGACCTCATCCCATGGCCGCTCGGGAACGGGTATGGAAATGTACAATCCGGTGTTTTGGGACTGTCCCTTATACAACTGACACATGTAACAGGCACAAACATGACTAATAATATCTTGTTTTATGCGGGGCCAATAATAGCGCGTGGTTGCCAGGTCAATCATCTTGGCCTGCCCGACATGTCCACCCAACCCAGATGAGTGCAACTCAGCGAGCAAGGCCTCACGTAGTGGTCCCTGACAAATACATAATCTAGTGCCTTTAAATAAATACCCCTCGCTCACGCAGAACTGCCCCGTCGGTTCAGCTCCATATACCTGACACTCCGCCCACATCACTAAAATCGGGATCTGTGGCATATAGCTCCTTCTGGGAGTTTAAGGCAGTCAGTCTAGGATGTAGAGACACTAAGAGGTGTGCACGACGGCTAAGAGCATCGACAAATCTATTGGTGACTCCTGGCTTGTGACGAATGTGAAAGGTGTACTCCTGCAAAAACGCGACCCACTTGGCGTGGCGTCTGACCTCCTTTTGGGAGTTCAAGTGGCGCAGCGCCCCGTGATCCGTGTTCAACACAAACTCACACTGTATCAAATAATGCCACCAATGCCGAAGAGCCTGAACAATGACGTAAAACTCAATGTCGTACGTTGAATATCTAGTTTTCGCGTCGTTCAGCTTCTCGCTGTAAAATGCTACAGGTCGACTTTCCTGGCTCAAAACAGCCCCAATACCTATGTGTGACGCGTCGCAATCAACCTCGAAAACTTTCTCAAAATCAGGTAGTGCCAGAACAGGCATACTGGACATCTTCTCTTTCATGAGGAGGAATGTCTGTTCGGTCTCAACAGTCCAAATGAATTCCCCCTTTCAGAGACAGTCGGTGATGGGTGCAATGTGGGTGCTAAAATTGCGGATAAAACGTCGGTAGAACGATGCTAGGCCATGGAACCCGCGGGCCTCAGTGACATTCCTGGGGGCGGGCCAGGACACTATCGCTCAAATCTTCTCTTGATCCACCTTAATTCCTTTCGAAGAAACAATGTACCCAAAAAAGGTGAGACTATTCGGTAAGAGGGTACATTTTTTCAAATTGATGATCAAACGATGTTCTCTCAAAATTTGCAGGACCTGACGAAGATGTCCAAGATGCTGGTCTGGGTTAAGGCTATAAATGAGAATATCGTCAAAGTAGACTACGACACAAGTCCCTATCAGGGTCTAAGGACTTGGTTCATCAGCCTCATAAATGTGCTCGGTGCGTTGGACAAGCCAAAGGGCATGACCAACCACTCATATAAGCCCTCCCTTGTTTTGAAGGTCGTTTTCCATTCGTCACTCGGTCGGATCCGGATTTGGTGGTAGCCACTTTTGAGATCAATCTTTGAGAAAACCTGTGCCCCACTCAACATGTCAAGCATATCATCTAACCGAGGAATCGGAAATGATATTTGATAGTGATTTTATTGATAGCGCAGCTATCAACACACATTCGCCAAGTCCCGTCCTTCTTTGGGACAAGACGGGCAGGAACAACACAGGGACTAAGGCTCTCCCTCACATGTCCCTTCTGGAGAAGCTCGGATACCTGTCTCCTAAGCTCCTCGTGCTCTCTCGGGCTCATACGGTAATGAGGTAGGTGGGGCAGGCTTGCACCTGGGACTAAATCGATACAGTGCTGGATGTCCCTCAGCGGTGGAAGCTAGTCGGGTAACTCGTCCGGGGTGAGGTCGCTAAACTCAGTGATCAGAGGTCGAACGACCGCAGGAATCTCCACAGAGGTGGTAGGGGACTCCAGGCCGACTAAGACATAGGCAATGGTACTCTCTCGCATCTCGTGACAAAACTGTCGCTCTGTCAAAATCATGCAGACGGACGGATATGTCATGGTAGTGAGCTTGGTCGTGGAGATAGGAACCCCAGCTGGGGCGGCCACCAAGGGGGTGAGTCGCTATGGAACAAGGCCGTTCTTCTGGGGAATAAGAACCGTCTTGCGACCGCGATGGTCGAAGGAATAAGAGTTCCTTCGCCCGTCATGGATAGTGCTTCGGTCATACTGCCACGGACGCCCCAAGAGAATATGACACACATCGAGGGGTGCAACATCGCACCACAATGAGTCAGAATAGGAAGGCCCAATGGTGAACTCCACGAGACATCGATGTGTTATGACCATCGTGGTGCCACTAGTCACCCAGGATAACCCATAAGGGCGCTCCAGTTTCTGAATCTGGAGGTTTAACTTCTCTACCATGCGTTGGGAGATGAAATTCTCCATGCTCCCGCTGTCAACGATAATAGAACAGTAGTGCTCTTGGATGCGAGCGGTGGTGCGAAAGATATTGTGCCTCACCCATGCGTCATCAGTGGTAGCTCTCGGAGTAAGCAGGCTATGCTGTAGAACACAAATCAACAGATCTGGCTGCTCTCCCTCTACCCCACACTCTCCCTCAAGGAGGTCCTCTGTCTCTCTGACTAAGTCGCTCTCCCAGATCCCATACTCCGGATCTCGTCCATCGTCAACCTCAACAACCGCGATAAACTGACGTCTCAGACACTCAAATGATTTATGTCTCGGCTCCATGCACTTGTAGCATTGAAATACGGGCTTAGAGGTAACAATCTCCTTCCCCTTCATAGAAATCGAAGAGGGGCCCGCAGGGGTAGGAGCTGGTAACATTGGTCTAACAGTAGAAGGTAGACCCGGGGTAGGTGACGTACTCGTCCTAGTGGTCGATGTTGAAGACGAGGAATAATGTGTCCTGTCCGTAGATTTCTGACTGAATGTCCTCTTCTAGAGGGCCTCCACTCGGCGTGCCCGACTAGGGATCTCTCCCAGGTCCCGGAAATCATGTAACTCTAACTGTTCTCGTATCGCGTACCATAGCCCATTCAGATAGCGGGCCACAACCATGTGGTCTTCCTCCTTCAGATCTAAACGTGACTGGAGGACCAGGAACTCGTTTGTGTACTCGTCAACGGTTTGTTTGTCTTGCCGTAGGTTGTGATACCTACGTGACAAGGTCTGCATAAAATCAGCGGGGACGTACCTCCTCTTGAGTTGAGTTTTGAACTCAACCCAGGTGGTGATAGGTGGTTGTCCCATCGTGTATCACATCCGCTCGACTTGCCCCCACCACGTGAGTGCGGGGCCCTTCAGCTTCAGGGTAGCATACTCCACCTGTTGGTGGGTAGGTGTGCGCTTCCAGCTGAGGAATCGCTCAAGTCGCTCGCACCAATCAAGACACACCTCAGGCTTGAGTGTGCCCTCAAAATCCCCAACATCTAATTTAATACCCGCATCCCACCTAGGTGGATGCCCGTGTTCGTGATGGGCTGGTTGGGGTTTTGGCGGTGGAGGTGTAGGAGGTCGTGCATGAGGAGAGGGTTGTGCAGGAGGACCCTCTAAGTGATATTGTGCTTCGAAGTTGTTGACCGAAGTGCATACCCTAACATGACCTGGTTCGTATCTCTCACGGAGACAGTGAGTGTAGTGACAGCGGCCATGAGTTCTTCCAGACGTTTACCCATGTGTCCAACTCTAGACTCCATCGATTAACTTTTTTTTTGAAAACTTAAAACTCCTAAAACGAACGGCGCTCAGCTATCCCACAATAGAAGTGAGATATCCCAGCAGCCACACCAAATTGATGTAAATTGAACTTCACTAATTTTAAATTTAAGCGGAAATAAATTGATGTAAATTGAACTTCACTAATTTTAAATTTAAGCGGAAATATACTCGGCACAATATTAGATTTTTTCTTAGGAGTAACACCTCGTAACAAAAAGGCTAACTTTCCGCTTTCCAAAAGTTTTGACCTAAATAAAATGCGGCTAGGGAACAAACACACAAGATTTAAACACCAAAGTAGAAAGAAAATGGTTAGGAATGTGGAGGGCTAGCGCGCGCTACACTTGGATGTCACAATACCTTGCTGAAATTATCATAACAAACTACCAAAGAAGAGATTGAGAGTTGGAGGAAAGATACCTCACCGGGAGGACTCCGACATGTGCCTTTCAAGCTCTTCACGGGCGGTGGTGATCGTCGAGGACGGGGTCTGGCAAAATGGCAGCTGTCGGGGGCTGTTTGGGTGGTGGAGAAGGTGGAAGGACGACAATTGTTAGGTTTTGTGGAGTAGACGGGCGGATGAAGGTGAGCATTAGATGGTAGGACGTAGGGTTTGGGTGGAGAGAGGGTGGCTGGTTTTGGAAGCTCGAAGTAGACTCTCGGGAGGATTGCCGGCGGTGGACAATGGGAAAACGGAGATCGGGAGAACAGGAGTTGCGGGAGGCTCGACGACGGGCGGAAATAACCCCGCACGGTGCAGACTGGAAGCGTGGAAGGCGGAGGGAAACTAGGACGACTGGAGGGCTTGCAGGTGGGGGAAAAAACAGCGGCTACGGGGTGGTCGACGGGAGGAACTGGGACGGAGGCACGGGCACGGGTTGACGGCGGAACGAACTCGCCTAAAGCAGCGGGCTTCGGCAAGTTTCTCCAAACCGGTCTAGAGCAACAAGGGAAAAGCTCCTATTTATATATGCTTCCTCCCTCTCTCAATCTCAAATATTATTAGCAATTTTTTTTTGATTTAAGCAACTAATTTCAGCATTTGTCCCCCAAAACTAGCGCGACGACCCACCCCACACAATCCGAACCGGACCAATCCTTTTAGGGTCACGCGAGGCGGTCAATCTCACGCGCCAGAACAAAGTAACGCAGTTCACATAAAGACACAAAATAAAAGATACAATGTTGCGATAAAACATAAAAAAATACGCCGTTGGCAGCGACAATAAGAAAATAACTAAAGGGCCGACGACGGGTCACATCAACAAGACAGGAGTAGCACCAATTGCAGAGAAGATGCGAGAAGCTCGACTAAGATGGGTTGGACACGTACAAAGAAGACCATTAGAGGCACATGTTAGGCGTTGTGAGAGTCTAGTCACTAGGCATGTTAAACGAGGGAGGGGTAGATCAATAAAGACTTGTAATGAAGCTATAAGGAACACAATGATGTACTTAAGCATTAGTGAGATTATGGCAAAAGATGGGCACAATGGCGACACAGGATCCATATAGCCCCCACTATAGTGGGATAAAGGTTTGAGTGTTGTTGTTGTATCATCATCTGTAATTATACCATATTTTCAGATCAACCTTCACTTGTATTCAAGTACCTTTACAAGTTCTATATTCATATAAAACTCAAGATTCTCGAAAAGTTGCCATGCAAAGGAATTCCATATTGGGTTTTACAACTCAATCTTTGACTTGATGAAATCTTTTAAGGGACAATGCATGTTGCTTGATGAGTGAATTTTATATAATATTTTAGCACATCTTTAGCTCCAATTATTTCATGTTTAGCCACTTTGCGATAATCACGTGATAATGCATACTTTTATCTATTTATGTTACCAGGATACTCTAGAATCTAAATGAAAGAAATTTCATGAGTTGTGGGGCTATTTGGAGAAAATCTTATTTCCTTTACAAAGTGCATGATCATGCTCTTCATTGAGCACGATCGTGCGCTTTATTGAGCACGATCGTGCGCTTCATTGAGCACGATCATGCACTTCATTGAGCACAATAGTAGGCCTCCTATTTATCCTTATGGATTCCTGCATTTTTTGGGATTATGTTTCTTTTTGCCGTACACGGTTTTGCGCTTGGATGAGCATTATCATGCATTTGGGCCCATCTTTTCGCACAGGACCGTGCACCTTCCCGTGAATTCGAGTACAACTGTGTGCAGTGAATTTTCATGCAACGCACGATCGTATGCTTCTTTGCGCACGATTGTGCGCGACCAAAGTCAATTATCTGGCAATACCACGAGTTCTGTCTTTGGTCGTGCTCATTCCTCATGCACAATCATACTCTTTGTTGTGCGATTGAAGCATGCCTTGTCCTGAATTACGTAGGAGCGTGCGTCGATTTGAGCATGATCGTGCGCCCAATTTTGACGCTTCATCCCGTGCAACCTCCCTTTTTTATCTTTCCAATTTTACTTCTCACCGATGTTTGTAACGCACAATCGGGAGCATGATCGTGCGTTTAACAATGTATGACTATGTTGCTTTGTATATATAAACGAGAACGTTGTTGATTTTAGGGATCTCGAGTTTCCCCTCTAAGCGGCTTATTTGCATTTAGGTTTAATCATATCCTCATTCAATCACTTAAATTGCCAATGGTAGAATAGTTTTGTGCATTTCTACTCTGTGTTCCAACTTCCACATGGAGATGATACATTCACACTTTATTACTTGCGACCAGTAAAATGTCATAGCATTTCCTTTGGGATTTACAACACGCGCTAGCCTTGCGTCACTACTCATCCTTAGACTTGATAGATTTTTCTAATTAGCCAACAATTTGTCTTAAATTTGACAAAATTTTCCAATAAAACAAAGTCTACTGCTCAACCCCTTATTTGGTGGATTGTTTTAGAATGATGAAGGCCAAAGCTCGACTATCTTTTTCATTGTATTAACTCATGAGAACATTGCTCATACTTCTTCGTTTTAAAATTTATTTGGTGCCAGAGTGTTATGGCCCCGGACGATCTGCGGTTCCGAGGATTCAAGTACGTCAGAAGACATAAAGGAGCGCCGGACCAAGACCGGGCTGAACCATCCGGTTCAGCCCGCAATTAATCAGTAAGAAGAGGGAGGGCTGAACCACACCGGTTCAGCCCTCAATTGGGGCCGGCCGGCCCTGGGAAAAGGGGGCTCCATAAATACCCCCTTTTCCCCCTCTTGGAGCATAAATAATCTCTTTTTCAGGTATCTTCTTCTTCATGCACTAAACCCTAGCCGTCTTTTGTTTCTCTTGCTTAGATCCCTAGCAGTAGCATAACATTTGGTATCAGAGCATCCGTCCTGCGACCATGGTGACGCGTACGGAGGCAGAGACGGCGCGTTTGGCCGCCATCGAGGAGAACTACGCTGCGTTGACGGATTCCGTGGCGGCAATCGAAGCAAACATGAAGGATTCGCAACAACACTTGGAGGAACGCCTCGATGAGAAGATGGAGGAGTTGAAATCCCTCCTCTTGCAAAATCTGAAGGGAAAAGCCGTAAACGGCGCCGGATCGGACACAGAGGCGACCAATCTCCCTAACGGAGGAAGCACGGGGTGCGGGAGTCACGGAGTGGGGACGACGAGCGCGTCGGGACCCGGATTCGGCGCGGGAATCGCGCCCGATATCGCGCGCGGGCCTCCGCTTCCGTCCCGCTCCAGCGGATTGACGGGCGGATATCCCGATCCGGGTGGATGGAGCAGCGGGGGGCTCGGCGGAGGTGCGGCTTCCTCCTGGATGCCGGAACAGTCCCGGACTGGACCCAGTCGAGCGACGGAGGCTGCGGGAGGGACCTGGGGGCCGGGGGGAGGTGCGGCTGCTACGTGGGGGTTCGAACAGCCCCTGCCGGCTCACGGTGGACTGCTGCGGCAAGGAGGAGGTCCCGGACAGCATCCCGGACAAGCATGGAGGCCACAACATCAAGGATTTGGGGTGTTTCGCCCCACCGGAGCAAATGCGGTTCCTCTCGGGGGCACAACGGCGAATTTCCCGCCCCCACCAGCAACTGTTCCTATCGGGGGATACGGTCCGGCCACTATGGGACCGGGAAGGAATCCGGGGTGGAATCAGGAGGGATCCAAGGAGATTTTGGGCAACCCGGAGGGTGGGGCCAGACGGTGGCGGTTTTGGAGGGGCTTATCAGAGACCATACATGCAACCCAAGCTGACACAGATGAATTTTCCTAAGTTCCGGGGAGGGGACGCCCTGGAATGGATACAAAAGGCAGAGCTGTTTTTCAAATACCAGGAGATTCCCGAGGCTTAGTGGGTACAACTGGCAGCCTTCCATCTGGAGGAGGACGCGTATCAGTGGACGCAATGGTTTTTGCGGGGACGCACTTTTGCCCCGTGGCCGGAGTTCATCGAGGCCTTCTCGGCTCGTTTTGGGCCTCTGGAGTACGAGGATGTGGAAGCCACCCTTCAAAAACTGCGGCAGAGGGGGACCGTCACGGAGTATCGGACGGAGTTCGAGAGGTTAGCAAACCGTGTCGCATGGGGGAGCAGACCTTGTTGAGTTGCTTCATCTCAGGGTTGAAGGACCACTTACGGGACGAGGTCCACGCATACTTACCACGCAGTCTGAGTCATGCCATTAGCATCGCCCGGATACAGGAGGAGCGCTACAACAGGCAGCGGAGCCGGATGACGACCAAGCCACCCGCGGCTTCCGCGGCGGTACGACGCGAGCCGCCACCGGCCATACGGCCGACAGTGACCAGGTTGACATGGCCAGAGATGCAGGCCAGGAGGGAGAAAGGGCTGTGCTTTAATTGCGATGAGAAGTACACCAAGGGACACGCCTGCCAGAAGGTCCAGGTGTTTATGCTACGGGAGGAGGATGACGAGGAGGATCATCCGGGGGAAGCCGACGTGGAGGATCTGGATTGGCAGAGTTCGGGGTTTCCTTGCAGGCCATGGAGGGGTGCACCGCCCCGGTGACGCTTCGTTTCACAGGCATGGTGGGCAAGGAGCGTGTGACCATCCTGGTGGATAGTGGGAGCACCCACAACTTCATCAACCCGGCAGTTGCTTCAAAGGTGGGGCAGACGATCGACAGGGGGGCGGCCTTCCAGGTTATGGTGGCAGATGGGAGCAAGCTGAGATGCGAGGGGGTGATGAAGGGGGTGGAGATCCGCGTGCAGAGCTATTTGTGCCACACGGATATGTACTTACTTCCGATTCGGGGTTCGGACATGGTGTTGGGGGTCCAATGGTTACGGCAATTACAGAGGGTGACTACCGACTGGGTCCGTCTGACGATGGAATTCACCCAGCAGGGGAAGGATTTTTGCCTACAGGGCATTCGGTCTTCACCACTGAAGGAGATTTCTGTGCGGAGCTTGCAGCGGTTAGAGGAGCAGGGATCCCCGCTAGCCATGGTAGTGGGGGTAGAGGCAGTGGCCCACGACCCGCCGGACATTCCAGAGGAGATACAGGCACTTTTGTCCCAGTTCAGAGATGTGTTCCAGGAGCCCCGGGGCCTCCCTCCGCCCAGGTTCAGGGATCACGGCATACAGATGAAGGAGGGGCTGCACCCCCGAACGTCAGACCCTATCGATACCCTTACATTCAGAAGGCCGAGATCGAGAAGAGTGTGAAGGAGATGCTGGCGACCGGCATCATACGGCCGAGCACCAGCGCCTTTTCCTCACCCATCATCCTGGTGAAAAAGAAAGACGGGTCTTGGCGTTTCTGCGTGGACTACCGCAACCTGAATGAATCCACGATCAAGGACAAGTTTCCGATACCGATGATAGAAGAGCTCTTGGACGAGCTGCATGGGGCGAGTTTGTTTACCAAGCTGGACCTCCGTTCCGGCTACCACCAGATTCGGATGAAGACGGAAGACATCCACAAGACCGCGTTTCGCACACACGACATTACGGGCATTACGAGTTCTTGGTGATGCCCTTTGGGCTTTCCAATGCCCCATCGACCTTCCAGGCAGTGATGAATGAGACCTTCCGGCCACTCCTACGGAGATCGGTACTCATATTCTTCGACGATATCTTGATATACAGTCGGTCATGGGAGGAGCATGCTGAGCACGTGGCCCAGGTTCTTACAATTCTGCGGCAGCATCAGTTCTACGCCAAGCTGTCAAAATGCTCGTTTGGGCAGTCCGAGGTGGAATATTTGGGGCACTTAGTTTCGGCACAAGGGGTCAGGGCAGACCCAAAGAAGATTGAGAGCATGGTGGAGTGGCCGCGGCCGGCGACCGTACGCGCACTTCGGGGCTTTCTGGGTCTCACAGGGTATTATAGGAGGTTCGTGAAGGATTATGGGAAGCTGGCACGCCCACTCACACAGCTCCTCCACAAGGAGTCCTTTACGTGGCATGACGAGGCGGAACGGGCCTTTTCCGCTCTCAAGGAGGCTATGACGACCACCCCGGTGCTCGCACTACCGGATTTCACCAAGGAGTTTGTAGTGGAGACGGACGCTTCAGGAGTAGGAATTGGGGCGGTGTTGATGCAGGAGGGGCGGCCGTTGGCCTACTTCAGCAAGGCTTTGGCACCCCGCACCTTGGGCCTCTCAACGTACGAGAAGGAGATGCTAGCGATTCTTCACGCAGTGACATTGTGGCGTCCATACCTACTAGGCCATCATTTTAAAGTTCGCACCGATCACCAGAGCTTGAAACATTTCTTGGATCAGCGGTTAGCATCTCCTCTCCAGCAGAAGTGGTTGACCAAGCTGCTCGGGTATGACTATCAGATTGTGTACAAGCAGGGCAAGGAGAATTTGGCGGCTGATGCCTTATCCCGCCTACCGGAAGGTACCCTCTTTCGCCTGTCGGTACCTTTGATTGAGTCCTTGGATGATATTCAGCGCGAGATAGCCGCGGATCCCGAGCTCCAGCCTATTGTAGAGGCCTTGTCTCAAGGCCAACCCACCACTCCAGGGTACCAGCTGATTGGAGGACATTTGTACTATCACGGGAGGGTGGTCATTCCCGCTTCGTCCGCGTGGAAGGAGGTCATGTTACAGGAGTTCCACTCATCCCCGACCGGAGGTCATGCCGGGGTGCTTCGCACGTTACAGCGGTTGCGGGCCAATGTCTTTTGGAGGGGGTTGCGCAGGGACGCGCAGCGTTTTGTGCAGCAGTGCGACATGTGCCAGCGGCAGAAGTACGAGACGTCATCACCGGCAGGGTTGCTCACGCCCTTGGACATTCCTCAGCAAATATGGGAGACGGTCTCGATGGATTTTATTGATGGCCTGCCCCGGTCTCAGGGCAAGTCCACGATCTTGGTCATAGTGGACAAGCTGTCCAAATACGGCCATTTTCTCGCTCTCAGCCACCCTTACACCGCGGAAGCCGTTGCGGATCTCTTTGCCCGAGAGGTAGTGCGCCTCCACGGTCTCCCAAGCTCCATCATATCGGATCGCGATCCGACCTTCCTCAGCAAATTCTGGCAAGAGCTTTTCCGGTTGCAGGGCACTAGGTTGCGCATGAGCACCGCGCACCACCCGCAGACAGATGGTCAGACAGAGGTACTGAACCGGGGCGTCGAGACGTATCTTCGCTGCTTCGTCATGGATGAGCCCCGGACGTGGACTCGATGGTTACACTGGGCGGAGTACTGCTACAACACTTCGTATCACACCGCCGGGCGGATTACTCCATTTGAGGTTGTCTACGGGCGCGCACCACCCACCCTGCGGTCGTATGAGCCGGGCAGCACCGCTCTGCCGGCCGTGGATCGTGCGTTACGTGACAGGGATCAGACCTTGGCTCTCTTGCGGGACAATCTCCGGGTTGCTCAGGACCGGATGAAGTTGCAGGCCGATAAGCACCGCACGGAGCGGACCTTCCAGGTTGGCGACGAGGTCTTTCTCCGTCTCCAGCCGTACAGACAGCTTTCAGTTGCTCGCCGCTCCAATCAGAAGCTCTCCCCACGGTTCTATGGGCCATTTCGCATCACTCGCCGGGTGGGGCCGGTCGCATACACGCTTGCCCTTCCTGAGGGTTCTCGCATCCACCCCACCTTCCATGTCTCACTGCTGAAGAAGAAGCTGGGAGCAGCCGCCACAGTGCTTCCTTCTCTACCCGAGGCCACTACGACGGGAGAGCTGCGCCCCAGTCTCCGAAGCTGTCTTGCTGTCCCGATGGAAGAAACATGACACGGAGTACCGTTCCGAGCTTCTGGTCAAGTGGCAGGATCTCTCCGAGGCTCACAACACGTGGGTGGATTTCTTAGAGTTCCGGGAGTTATTTCCCGACTTCCAGCTTGGGGACAAGCTGCCTCTTGATGGGGAGGGGAATGTTATGGCCCCGGACGATCTGCGGTTCCGAGGATTCAAGTACGTCAGAAGACATAAAGGAGCGCCGGACCAAGACCGGGCTGAACCATCCGGTTCAGCCCACAATTAATCAGTAAGAAGAGGGAGGGCTGAACCACACCGTTTCAGCCCTCAATTGGGGCCGGCCGGCCCTGGGAAAAGGGGGCTCCATAAATACCCCCTTTTCCCCCTCTTGGAGCATAAATAATCTCTTTTTCAGGTATCTTCTTCTTCATGCACTAAACCCTAGCCGTCTTTTGTTTCTCTTGCTTAGATCCCTAGCAGTAGCATAACATTTGGTATCAGAGCATCCGTCCTGCGACCATGGTGACGCGTACGGAGGCAGAGACGGCGCGTTTGGCCGCCATCAAGGAGAACTACGCTGCGTTGACGGATTCCGTGGCGGCAATCGAAGCAAACATGAAGGATTCGCAACAACACTTGGAGGAACGCCTCGATGAGAAGATGGAGGAGTTGAAATCCCTCCTCTTGCAAAATCTGAAGGGAAAAGCCGTAAACGGCGCCGGATCGGACACAGAGGCGACCAATCTCCCTAACGGAGGAAGCACGGGGTGCGGGAGTCACGGAGTGGGGACGACGAGCGCGTCGGGACCCGGATTCGGCGCGGGAATCGCGCCCGATATCGCGCGCGGGCCTCCGCTTCCGTCCCGCTCCAGCGGATTGACGGGCGGATATCCCGATCCGGCGGATGGAGCAGCGGGGGGGCTCGGCGGAGGTGCGGCTTCCTCCTGGATGCCGGAACAGTCCCGGACTGGACCCAGTCGAGCGACGGAGGCTGCGGGAGGGACCTGGGGGCCGGGGGAGGTGCGGCTGCTACGTGGGGGTTCGAACAGCCCCTGCCGGCTCACGGTGGACTGCTGCGGCAAGGAGGAGGTCCCAGACAGCATCCCGACAAGCATGGAGGCCACAACATCAAGGATTTGGGGTGTTTCGCCCCACCGGAGCAAATGCGGTTCCTCTCGGGGGCACAACGACGAATTTCCCGCCCCCACCAGCAACTGTTCCTATCGGGGGATACGGTCCGGCCATTATGGGACCGGGAAGGAATCCGGGGTGGAATCAGGGAGGGATCCAAGGAGATTTTGGGCAACCCGGAGGGGTGGGGCCAGACGGTGGCGGTTTTGGAGGGGCTTATCAGAGACCATACATGCAACCCAAGCTGACACGGATGAATTTTCCTAAGTTCCGGGGAGGGGACGCCCTGGAATGGATACAAAAGGCAGAGCTGTTTTTCAAATACCAGGAGATTCCCGAGGCTCAGTGGGTACAACTGGCAGCCTTCCATCTGGAGGAGGACGCGTATCAGTGGACGCAATGGTTTTTGCGGGGACGCACTTTTGCCCCGTGGCCGGAGTTCATCGAGGCCTTCTCGGCTCGTTTTGGGCCTCTGGAGTACGAGGATGTGGAAGCCACCCTTCAAAAACTGCGGCAGAGGGGGACCGTCACGGAGTATCGGACGGAGTTCGAGAGGTTAGCAAACCGTGTCGCATGGGGGGAGCAGACCTTGTTGAGTTGCTTCATCTCAGGGTTGAAGGACCACTTACGGGACGAGGTCCACGCATACTTACCACGCAGTCTGAGTCATGCCATTAGCATCGCCCGGATACAGGAGGAGCGCTACAACAGGCAGCGGAGCCGGATGACGACCAAGCCACCCGCGGCTTCCGCGGCGGTACGACGCGAGCGCCACCGGCCATACGGCCGACAGTGACCAGGTTGACATGGCCAGAGATGCAGGCCAGGAGGGAGAAAGGGCTGTGCTTTAATTGCGATGAGAAGTACACCAAGGGACACGCCTGCCAGAAGGTCCAGGTGTTTATGCTACGGGAGGAGGATGACGAGGAGGATCATCCGGGGAAGCCGACGTGGAGGATCTGGATTTGGCAGAGTTCGGGGTTTCCTTGCAGGCCATGGAGGGGTGCACCGCCCCGGTGACGCTTCGTTTCACAGGCATGGTGGGCAAGGAGCGTGTGACCATCCTGGTGGATAGTGGGAGCACCCACAACTTCATCAACCCGGCAGTTGCTTCAAAGGTGGGGCAGACGATCGACAGGGGGGCGGCTTTCCAGGTTATGGTGGCAGATGGGAGCAAGCTGAGATGCGAGGGGGTGATGAAGGGGGTGGAGATCCGCGTGCAGAGCTATTTGTGCCACACGGATATGTACTTACTTCCGATTCGGGGTTCGGACATGGTGTTGGGGTCCAATGGTTACGACAATTACAGAGGGTGACTACCGACTGGGTCCGTCTGACGATGGAATTCACCCAGCAGGGGAAGGATTTTTGCCTACAGGGCATTCGGTCTTCACCACTGAAGGAGATTTCTGTGCGGAGCTTGCAGCGGTTAGAGGAGCAGGGATCCCCGCTAGCTATGGTAGTGGGGGTAGAGGCAGTGGCCCCCGACCCGCCAGACATTCCAGAGGAGATACAGGCACTTTTGTCCCAGTTCAGAGATGTGTTCCAGGAGCCCCGGGGCCTCCCTCCGCCCAGGTTCAGGGATCACGGCATACAGATGAAGGAGGGGCTGCACCCCCGAACGTCAGACCCTATCGATACCCTTACATTCAGAAGGCCGAGATCGAGAAGAGTGTGAAGAGATGCTGGCGACCGGCATCATACGGCCGAGCACCAACGCCTTTTCCTCACCCATCATCCTGGTGAAAAAGAAAGACGGGTCTTGGCGTTTCTGCGTGGACTACCGCAACCTGAATGAATCCACGATCAAGGACAAGTTTCCGATACCGATGATAGAAGAGCTCTTGGACGAGCTGCATGGGGCGAGTTTGTTTACCAAGCTGGACCTCCGTTCCGGCTACCACCAGATTCGGATGAAGACGGAAGACATCCACAAGACCGCGTTTCGCACACACGACGGGCATTACGAGTTCTTGGTGATGCCCTTTGGGCTTTCCAATGCCCCATCGACCTTCCAGGCAGTGATAAATGAGACCTTCCGGCCACTCCTACGGAGATCGGTACTCATATTCTTCGACGATATCTTGATATACAGTCGGTCATGGGAGGAGCATGCTGAGCACGTGGCCCAGGTTCTTACAATTCTGCGGCAGCATCAGTTCTACGCCAAGCTGTCAAATGCTCGTTTGGGCAGTCCGAGGTGGAATATTTGGGGCACTTAGTTTCGGCACAAGGGGTCAGGGCAGACCCAAAGAAGATTGAGAGCATGGTGGAGTGGCCGCGACCGGCGACCGTACGCGCACTTCGGGGCTTTCTGGGTCTCACAGGGTATTATAGGAGGTTCGTGAAGGATTATGGGAAGCTGGCACGCCCACTCACACAGCTCCTCCACAAGGAGTCCTTTACGTGGCATGACGAGGCGGAACGAGCCTTTTCCGCTCTCAAGGAGGCTATGACGACCACCCCGGTGCTCGCACTACCGGATTTCACCAAGGAGTTTGTAGTGGAGACGGACGCTTCAGGAGTAGGAATTGGGGCGGTGTTGATGCAGGAGGGGCGGCCGTTGGCCTACTTCAGCAAGGCTTTGGCACCCCGCACC
This sequence comes from Platanthera guangdongensis, assembly GCA_039583875.1. NCBI lineage: Eukaryota > Viridiplantae > Streptophyta > Magnoliopsida > Asparagales > Orchidaceae > Platanthera > Platanthera guangdongensis. The sequence goes on from CM077152.1 coordinate 45,335,964, forward strand.
TTGGGCCTCTCAACGTACGAGAAGGAGATGCTAGCAATTCTTCACGCAGTGACATTGTGGCGTCCATACCTACTAGGCCATCATTTTAAAGTTCGCACCGATCACCAGAGCTTGAAACATTTCTTGGATCAGCGGTTAGCATCTCCTCTCCAGCAGAAGTGGTTGACCAAGCTGCTCGGGTATGACTATCAGATTGTGTACAAGCAGGGCAAGGAGAATTTGGCGGCCGATGCCTTATCCCGCCTACCGGAAGGTACCCTCTTTCGCCTGTCGGTACCTTTGATTGAGTCCTTGTCCGATGATATTCAGCGCGAGATAGCCGCGGATCCCGAGCTCCAGCCTATTGTAGAGGCCTTGTCTCAAGGCCAACCCACCACTCCAGGGTACCAGCTGATTGGAGGACATTTGTACTATCACGGGAGGGTGGTCATTCCCGCTTCGTCCGCGTGGAAGGAGGTCATGTTACAGGAGTTCCACTCATCCCCGACCGGAGGTCATGCCGGGGTGCTTCGCACGTTACAGCGGTTGCGGGCCAATGTCTTTTGGAGGGGGTTGCGCAGGGACGCGCAGCGTTTTGTGCAGCAGTGCGACATGTGCCAGCGGCAGAAGTACGAGACGTCATCACCGGCAGGGTTGCTCACGCCCTTGGACATTCCTCAGCAAATATGGGAGACGGTCTCGATGGATTTTATTGATGGCCTGCCCCGGTCTCAGGGCAAGTCCACGATCTTGGTCATAGTGGACAAGCTGTCCAAATACGGCCATTTTCTCGCTCTCAGCCACCCTTACACCGCGGAAGCCGTTGCGGATCTCTTTGCCCGAGAGGTAGTGCGCCTCCACGGTCTCCCAAGCTCCATCATATCGGATCGCGATCCGACCTTCCTCAGCAAATTCTGGCAAGAGCTTTTCCGGTTGCAGGGCACTAGGTTGCGCATGAGCACCGCGCACCACCCGCAGACAGATGGTCAGACAGAGGTACTGAACCGGGGCGTCGAGACGTATCTTCGCTGCTTCGTCATGGATGAGCCCCGGACGTGGACTCGATGGTTACACTGGGCGGAGTACTGCTACAACACTTCGTATCACACCGCCGGGCGGATTACTCCATTTGAGGTTGTCTACGGGCGCGCACCACCCACCCTGCGGTCGTATGAGCCGGGCAGCACCGCTCTGCCGGCCGTGGATCGTGCGTTACGTGACAGGGATCAGACCTTGGCTCTCTTGCGGGACAATCTCCGGGTTGCTCAGGACCGGATGAAGTTGCAGGCCGATAAGCACCGCACGGAGCGGACCTTCCAGGTTGGCGACGAGGTCTTTCTCCGTCTCCAGCCGTACAGACAGCTTTCAGTTGCTCGCCGCTCCAATCAGAAGCTCTCCCCACGGTTCTATGGGCCATTTCGCATCACTCGCCGGGTGGGGCCGGTCGCATACACGCTTGCCCTTCCTGAGGGTTCTCGCATCCACCCCACCTTCCATGTCTCACTGCTGAAGAAGAAGCTGGGAGCAGCCGCCACAGTGCTTCCTTCTCTACCCGAGGCCACTACGACGGGGGAGCTGCGCCCCAGTCCCGAAGCTGTCTTGCTGTCCCGATGGAAGAAACATGGCACGGAGTACCGTTCCGAGCTTCTGGTCAAGTGGCAGGATCTCTCCGAGGCTCACAACACGTGGGTGGATTTCTTAGAGTTCCGGGAGTTATTTTCCCGACTTCCAGCTTGGGGACAAGCTGCCTCTTGATGGGGAGGGGAATGTTATGGCCCCGGACGATCTGCGGTTCCGAGGATTCAAGTACGTCAGAAGACATAAAGGAGCGCCGGACCAAGACCGGGCTGAACCATCCGGTTCAGCCCGCAATTAATCAGTAAGAAGAGGGAGGGCTGAACCACACCGGTTCAGCCCTCAATTGGGGCCGGCCGGCCCTGGGAAAAGGGGGCTCCATAAATACCCCCTTTTCCCCCTCTTGGAGCATAAATAATCTCTTTTTCAGGTATCTTCTTCATGCACTAAACCCTAGCCGTCTTTTGTTTCTCTTGCTTAGATCCCTAGCAGTAGCATAACATTGTAGAGGCTACTGGTCAGAGACAATTGTAGAGTACAAATGTCATCCTCCTCGTCATCCTCCTCCCGAGCTTCTGGTCAAGTGGCAGGATCTCTCCGAGGCTCACAACACGTGGGTGGATTTCTTAGAGTTCCGGGAGTTATAATCCCAGTTCCGTCGCTGATGTAAGTCATAGTTTGTCCTATTTTTGAGTAACTTCTTGGTAAATAAAGAAGGCAAATCCAAGGTGTTAAAAGGGTTATTCAGCTAATAGAGAAAGATAATGATGTATTTTATATCACAAATAGTTTCCCAGTTGAAATTAAACATGGGGTAGAATACCAAATTAATACACTAGGTCAAATTCTTAAAATAGTTGTGGTGAACAAGTACTGTATTGCAAGTTACAAATAAAATGACAATGGAAATGTGTGTAAAGAATATTGCTGATGTAACCCAAAATGGCAATGTGATTTTAAATAATGAATTTGAAATCATTTTAAATTTAATAATGAAGCTCAACTCCACATCCAACAAATTGAAGTCGCATAAGACATGCACAAGGGCCTAGCCATCGAACATAATTAACAACATAAAATAACAAATAAGTAAGAGTGAAATTAGGGCAATCACTGTACAACCCCGTATCCGGCGAGTGGGGTGAACCAAGAACCAGACCCAGCGGTGCAGATCGCTCAGAGGCCAGACGAGCTCGGCAAGGAAATCAGAAGCCCGAGCTCGGCACCCGCCGAGCCCTTGGGTCAGTTTCTCCTTGTTTCCCTTGCTGTTTTGCTTGCAGGAGCGAAGTAGGTGCGCGATCACCCCTTCTCCAAGGGCGAACTCCACAGGAGACCGTTTTTCGGTTTCAACATTTTTGTGCGGTGAGCGTAGTCAGTACAGAAAAGCTTCAGCGAGCTCGATGACAGGAGGACAGGGATCTGACAGGCCGGACTCGCCGCCCCCCCCCCCACCCCCACCTCTGTCCACGGTGGGGATGTTTGAAGATTTCAGGAACGAGGTGCTGAGCCTCGTCAAGTTCGCACTCGGCACGCGTGCCGAGTGCTCGACTCCAGCTATCCAGATCGCAGCCGCCCCCTCTCTGGGCGAGGACGCCCCCGGCAGGCGAGCTGGGAAGGAAGTTGTCGAGGAGGGCCGGGGGTGCGAGCTCCCCGGGCGCGAGCTCTTTCCCTGCTCGGCAGGCAGAGGCCGGATCGGCGAGTTGGGCCCGCGAGATGCGCCAGCTCTCCCAGTAGGGGGAGACAGCCCTTTCAGCGAGTTGGTCTCTTCAGCTCCAGTTCCAGAAGGGTTCAGGGAACCCGAGATGTCCTACTACACCGGGAAGGGAGACCCGGTCCAACACGTCCAGTGGTTTGAGGACGTGGTCTCGATCCGGCAGATGTCGAATGGGTTCAAGTGCCGCCTCTTTGCCATCACCCTCAAGGAGAAGGCGAGGGAGTGGTTCCATCAGCTGCCGGCCAGCTCCATCTATTGCTTCGAGGACCTGCGCCGGGGGTTCATGCTGAGGTTCACTACCTCGAAAAGGAGGAAGGAGTCGGAGTCCCTGTTCCACATCAAGCAGAGAGTGAATGAGACGTTGGGAAGCTACGTCGACCGGTTCCAGGAGGAGGTCACCCAGGTTCAGGAAATGTCAGGCCATAGTCTGATGATGGCTTTCACCCTGGGCCTGCAGCAGAGTTTCTTCAGGATGGAGTTGAAGAGAGTACCCCCCCTCTCCTACGAGGAGCTGATGGAGAGGGCGGCGAGAGAAGTTGACGGGGAGGCGTCAAATCCGGAGTTCGCCCGGAAGCTGGCCAGGTGGGCCATGGAAGAGGAGAAAGAGTTGAGAGGAGGAAGATGACAGGAGGAGAGGAGAGTCGAGCCCCTACAGAGGGAGCAGAGGCAGCTCCAGGGGCAGCAACAGTCCAGGTGGGGGTGTCAGGAACTCGACCGTTGGCTGGGCTGGAGGCCCAAGCGGCAAGAGCAGGGGCCTCAGAGAGGGTACCAAGGAAGGGACCACCACCGGGGGGGGGGGCAAGATCAATTCCACCCCCCGGGCTGGAGGCAGGCCCAGAGGCCTCGACTCCCCGATCAAGAAGAGGCTATGACCATAGCCATAGGGGAGAGTAGCAAGGAGGAGGAGGAGAGAAGTTAGGGTGGAGTTGCCCTACTGCGATTTCCATCCGGAGGAAGGGCACGCCACAGCCACGTGCCCGGAGTTCCTCGAAATGAGGGAAAACAGGGAGCAGCAGCAGCAGCAGGGGCGTCAGGAGTGAGGATCGAGAAGGTCCTGCCTCGGGCAGAGGAGGATCGTAGCGAGGACCGGGTGGACGTCGGGACCTGAGGAGGGATTAGAGTGATCCGCGGGGGGGGGGGGGGGGGGGGGGGTGATCCGGGGGGGGGGGTGGGGGGGGGGGGGGGGTGGTGGTGCTGAGGCTTCCCGAAGGCGAGCCTCCACACCATGTATCGCCGGAGTGTTGGCTCCCCAAACCCCACACCCCAGAAGAGAGGATCACCTTCTCCAGGAGCGATATGCTGGAACATGAGGATCCATTTTGCGATGCGCTGGTCATCCAGACAGCCATCAAAAACTTTATCGTCTCCAGGATCCTCGTCGACAACGGAAGCTCCGTCAACGTCGTCTTTAAGAAGGCGTTAGACGCAATGAAGGTGGAGGCGAAGAGGGTGTTGGCCACGGATGGGCCCTTGTTCGGATTTTCGGGGGAGAGGAAGGAGTTAGAATGAGGAGTTGGCCTCCATGTCACCCTGGGGGGGGGGGGGGGCAGTCCAGAAACTGCAGGTTCGTCATCGTGGACGCCCCCAGCAGCTACAGCGCCATCTTCGGGGGCCCCTCATCAGTGTCTTCCGCTGCGTCCCCTCATCATTCCATCAATGCTGGAAGTTCAATGCAGAGGGGATTCAGGTCAGGGTCAGGGGGGACCCCAAAGTGGCGCGGGAATGCTACGTCACCGCCGTGAACTCCATCTCTTGGCAGGAGGGAGCCGAGGAGATGGAGCGAAGGATGGAGGAGGCGGAGCAGGGAGCTGGTAGGGAGGAGATGGAGGTGGAAAGCTGCACCGAGGTTTGAGGTGGCAGGAGGAGGTCGGGAGGATCTGGCCAAAGCGATGGCCGTGGAGGAAGAGGCAGAGGCGGAGGTGCTCGTTCCAGAGGAGAGGGATGTAGAAGAATGGGGCGAGCAGTCCCGGTTGGAAGCTGCGGAAGAGGTGGAGCTGGAGGTCCACACCCGTGAAGGCAGGGTGGAGAAGGTCCGCGTCAGCGGGGGGCTGACCCCGAAGGACCAAGGCAGGATGCTGGCGTGCATCCAGAAGAACGTGGACATCTTCGCATGGAGCTCCGCGGAGATGCCGGGGGTTGAAGCGGATGTGGCTTTCCACCGCCTCAACTTGGACCCGGGAACACGCCCCGTCCAACAAAAGAAGAGGTCCACCACGTATAAGCTGGCAGAGCCCATCAGGGAGGAGGTAGCCAAACTCCTCAAGGGCATGAACCTGCGGCAGCTCGGCCATGAGGGCCTGCAGGCTCACCTGCGAGCCATGAAGCTCCATCACATGTTGGTCCGCCGCAGCTTCGGCCTCGGCAACCAACTTCAAAAAGCCGAGCAGGCCCGCGACGTCGCCAAAGACAAGGTCACCGACCAGGCGAGGCAGCTCGACATTGCTGAGGGTGCCCAGGCCGCCGGCGGATTGGTGAGTATCAGGCTTACTCATCCCTCTTTTACTTAAAACATTTTGCGCTGTTGTTAACGAATTTTCCTTTTCCATCAGGATGCCAAGGCCGCCGGGGAGTTGCGGGCTCGCAATGCCGAGCAGGCGGAGGAGATCGGCCAGCTGCGCGCCCGGCTTGCCGAGCTGGAGGGGGTGAATGTGAGGCTGAAGAAGGAGAATCAGAACCTCAGCCGCGAGATCCGCCGCCAGGCGGAGATCTTCTTCCCGGCCAGCGACGCCGATCCTACCCTCCCATATAAGAGGCCGAGGATCTTTGGCGAGACCGACCTCGCCGAGAGGTTGCGGATCAACTCCATCCACGCCGTTGAATGCGCCCTCTAGATGATGGACACTGAAGTGCTGGTGGAGGGGTGCGAGGAGATCTCGGTCCGCGATCTGATGTCGAGCCTGTTCCCGGCGACGCCGCCCAGCGAGAAGGAAGACAGTCTCGATGCGTTGTTTGGGAAGGGCTTCCAGGAGCTCTCTGGCGAAGGGGGGATGATCATCAGTCCGGCGAGGGGGGAAATGGTTGATATTATGTTTTTCTTCATTTTTGGTAACCTCGCTGAGGCGAGCTCCCCCTGTAACTATTGACGTTTAAAGAAATATAAATTTTTGATATAATTTTTGTCCCCTCTTTTTCTCTTCTTTTTTTTTGTATGTCCCTGTTGTGCCCTGCTTGCTCGCGAACGCTTTCTTGGGCGACCTCGCGTAGATATATTTTGCGAGTAAGATATTTGTTAGAGCTCATTTGTGAGAGTACACTCTGAGAGCTCGCCGATTCTTGGATAATTCAGGGGTCGGTTACCCGCCGCCCTGGGCGCACCACCCCCAGCTCGCTCGCGAGCTCCCCCTAACCTTATCAATATAAGGCCAAATTTACAGAATTTTCCCAAGTAAAACAGACTGGGGGACGAGGCGTCCTGACGGGATCCGCCACCCCTTAGCGAGGCCCAAGGGCTTGGCTCGCCACCCTACTGCCGAGGTCGAGCTAAATTGGCGAGCCCGGACTCGCCTATGCCGAGCTTTCTTCTACTTTAGAAGAAAAACCAAACTTGTTAGACATTACCTGGAGAGTGTAGGACTTTCTCGAATGACTCCAGCCCAGTCAGTTAGGTGAGAGCCTGACAGCGGGATCTGCTCGGGATCTAAGGATGACACCGAGTGACTTCCAGCCCTGTCAGTTAGGTGAGAGCCTGACAGCGGGATCTGCTCGGGGTCCAGGGGTGACACCATCGAGTGACTTCCAGCCCTGCCACTAGTGAGAGCCTGACAGCGGGATCTGCTCGGGGTCTAAGGATGACGCCGAGTGACTTCCAACCCTGTCAGCTAGGTGAGAGCATGACAGCGGGATCTGCTCGGGGTCCAGGGATGACACCTAGTGAATTCCAGCACGCCTAGCTAGGTGAGAGCCTGACAGCGGGATCTGCTCGGGGTCCAGGGGTGACACCATCGAGTGACTTCCACCAGCCCTGCCAGCTAGGTGAGAGCCTGACAGCGGGATCTGCTCGGGGTCTAAGGATGAACACGAGTGACTTCCAGCCCTGTCAGATAGGTGATAGCCTGACATCGGGATCTGCTCGGGGTCCAGGGGTGACACCATCGAGTGACTTCCAGTCCTGCCAGCTAGGTGTGAGCCTGACAGCGAGATCTGCTCGGGGTCTAAGGATGACATCGAGTGACTTCCAGCCCTGTCAGTTAGGTGAGAGCCTCACAGCGGGATCTGCTCGGGGTTCAGGGATGACACCGAGTGACTTCCAGCCATGTCAGCTAGGTGAGAGCCTGACAGCGGGATCTGCTCGGGGTCCAGGGGTGACATCATCGAGTGACTTCCAACCCTGTCAGCTAGGTGAGAGTCTGACAGCGGGATCTGCTCGGGGTCTAAGGATGACACCGAGTGACTTCCAGCCCTGTCAGCTCGGTGAGAGCCTGACAGCGGGATCTTCTCGGGGTCTAAGGCGCACTTTATCCTTTCATATAGGCTATTGTGATAGAATTGTCACGTTAACAAACTTTATTAAGCCTCAAAATATCACTTACATTTTAAAGGAAAAAAAACGCTTTAGGTCATCACCGCTCCATGTGAGACTCAGGGTCTCGCCCTCCACATTTTGGAGTCGATATTCTCCTGATTTCAATGCCTCTTTTACAATGAATGGTCCTTCCCAGCCGGGGTTGAGCTCCCCCACGGTTGCCGACCTCTCTGCTGCATCCACCTTCTTTAGCACCAAGTCCCCCTCCACAAATTGCTTGACTCTGACATGCTTGTCAAAGTACTTGGTCATCCTCCTCTTCACCTCTTCCTGTCGGACGGCGGAAAGGTCCCGTAGCTCTTCCACCATGTCAAGGGAGAGCCGCAGCTCTTCCTCGTTCTCAGCCTGTCATTCTTCCCTGCCTTCCCCGGCCGCAACAACTCGAGGCGTTTGAACTTCAAATTCTACGGGGAACACTGCCTCGCACCCATGAGAGAGCTTGAAGGGGGTCTCTCCTGTAGCTGTGTTGGGGGTGGTCCTCAAGGCCCAGAGAACCGCGGGAAGCTGCTCCACCCAGCTCCCCTTCAGGTTTTCTACTTTCTTCTTTAGGAGGTTAACGATGATTTTGTTCGCGACCTCCACCTGCCCGTTGCTCCTGGGGTGGTTGACCGAGGCGAACCTGAGGTCGATCCCGAGCTGCTCGCAGAAACTGGTAAACTCCGCGCTGGCGAACTGGGGCCCATTGTCAGTGACAATGGCCTGGGGCAGCCCATGACGGCAGATGATCTCCCCCCAAACGAAGTTCCTGATGACCTGAGAAGTCACCTTGGCCAGCGCCTTCACCTCCAACCACTTGGATAAATAATCGATCATCACCAGTAGGAACCTCCTCTGCCCACTGGCCGGGGGAACGGTCCAACCAAATCCATTCCCCAAATGACAAAGGGTCAGGGGGCTGTGATACTCTTGAGTCGCTGAGCTGGCTGTAGCTGGAGGGGGGCAAACAGCTGGCACTTATGACATTTTCTTGCGAACTCCGTCGCATCGCGGCCCAGGGTGGGTCAGAAGTACCCCTGCCTGACAATCCTTCCTTCCAGTGTCCGACTCCCGGAGTGGCTCCCACACTTCCCGGAGTGGACTTCTTCCAAGATTCTTTGTGCTTCACCCTCGGTCACGCAACGAGCCAACATCCCTGAGAGTCTTTTTGTATAACTGCCCATCCCGGAGGAGGTAGTACGCTGATTTGTACCTGAACTTCTTCTGGTCCACCCCCTCTGGATACTCTCCCGTGGAAAGGAAGGTTGTGACCGAGTCCATCCACGAGGGCCGCTGATCTATCTCCATGAGCTCCCTCTTCTATGGAAGGGCGGAATAGGTCGGTGATGGTACCCCCCACCCGGGGACCATGTTTCGCTAGCTGATCGACCTGCTCATTCTCCTCCCGGGGTACGTGCTGGATGAAAAAAGTTTGGAACATGCCAATGACCCCCTTTACTTTGGCTAAGTATAGCCGCAGGGTAGGCTCTCTCGCCTCGAACTCCCCGTTGATCTGGGAAGCTACCACCATGGAGTCAGTAAGGACCTCCACGTCCAGCCCCCACAGCTCCCTGGCCAGCCGCAGCCCTGCTATCACGGCCTCATACGAGGCCTGATTATTTTGTAATGGGGAAGTGCACCACCACCGTCTGCTCAATTCTAGTTCCTTGGGGGCTCTTCAAGATCACCCCTACCCCCAGGAATGCCTTCCCGAGGCGCCATCCACCTTCCTCTTCCATGGGGTCGGACGAGCGAGCTCTTCCTCCGCCACTTCGATCACATAATCGGCCAAAAAGTCGGCATCGCATGAGCCTGATCGAGAGGCGGGAACGAGAGGGACATCGAACTCACTCAACTCCACCGACCACTTGGG